>OY292463.1:12241209-12872306 GCA_958496255.1 Camptogramma bilineatum
ATATTTAGACTAGAATTAATAAGATTATGATCCTTGTGTTGGTCGAAATAAAACATATTTTATTTTATTTATTTATTATTTATTTAATTGCGACTGATTAAGTCCGTAAACAAACGTGCTCTAACGAAATCCAACATCCTTTCTGGACTGCATTATTCAGTCCAGTTAAACCACGTCGGTATATTGAGGTATTATTAAACGCTTCGCAAACATTTGGCGCGGGTTTATTTGCTGTGTTTGTACAAAACAGAGCGCTTGTATGTGGGCTTTGAATTTCTAAATGGAGATAACAAAAGCGGGGTTAAAAAAGCCGTTATAGCAATCACAATAAAAATTGCATACGCCGTCTCTTTTCACAGACTGAGAGTGACAAGAACGGCAAATATTGCAATTCCTAGACATTATTTTAACGGAAACTACTCTCGTGAAAATATCGTCGATTTAGATACCTACAATGTTTCGATTCATCTGGAGAATCTTCATCTGGGCATGGAGGGAGTTGCGGCAAGGTTACTCCTCGCGGTCGCGTCTCACACTAAAAATAATGTCTAGTACAACTCACGAAAGTTTTGAAAGTTAAATTGCCATTCCTATTGTGATTCAGCCATAGCGGCCTTTTTAGCCCCACTGGGATGTACCTGAATAGTTTTTTATTACTATCACGCACAGTATATCAAGGGTACCTAACTTATAAAAGAAGCTTCTAGTACGATCCACACTTTGCACACTTTTTTGGTTATTTAAATCCCGGACACAGTTTTAAACCTCAATTTCAGGAAAAATAAAGAAATGTTCAAACCTGCAAAAAATCTGCGAGTGCTCGAAATCACAGAAATTGAATTAAAAAAAGCACATGAGTATGCGGCTGCAGTCGTTAGCAAAAGCTCTTGCTTTCTAAACTTTTTCACGCTCAAAGACTCAACTTTTGGCAATTGAATTGTGGTGTTTCAAAACCTGTTTTGGTTCGTAATTATGTTTGTGGGCACGAGGTATCATGGTAATTCACTTAACTATTAAGATTTTCAGAGTTTCACTAGCACAGTTTTGATTAGTAAATTACAGAATACTATTATGACATCAAAAAAAATCTCCTATAATGACTGCATGCTAATGCCATTCTGCAACTGTGACAACCGTGTGTGTAACTACTCCTTCATTTAACTGAGAACTTGTTTACTTTACGCAGAGTATAAACCCTAGTTTTCTTGCACTAGTAGATTAGAATTGTAAAATTTCGACCTGGTGGTTGTGAGTAGATACCAGCCGTGCATCAATTTTAATACTTATTACGATTTAGATTATGTCCAGTTTTGTTTATATTTTTATTGATGAAGAAGTATAGTGCGAAAATAAGTTATATATTTGTAAGTATAGGCCAGGTCAAGAGTACCCTAAACCGACGAGCTTGCATGAAGAATGTGATGAGAGTGAATGAAGCGAAAGAAGTGTGTCAGGATCGTAGCAAGTGGAGATCTGTGGTCTCTGCCTACACCTATGATGGGAAACAGGAGTGAGTTTATGTATGTATGTATTTTCGTAGGCGGCGGTGAGCTTGCAACCCCACGTGTAATGCAAAATATGTGAATGTATCAATGTGTATTTGTACGTGCCCGTGGTAAAAGTTGTTTTGTACTCTGGCGTATTCAGTGCTATCAATTATTTGGCAAATTATGATTTTACGCAATATAATACAACAAGTATACTATTTTTTTTTGTAGTGTTAAACCACACTTAGGTATTAACCACACTTAGGTATTATTACATTTGAAAATGAAAATTCTTATCAAAATGTTCAATTCTGACGTAGTCGAACCCGCAATGATACAAGCGATCCTACTTTACCTCCGTGGCCGAATTGGTAAAGGCACTCCGGCTAAAGGAGGATCGCTTGTATCATTGCGGGTTCGAATCCCGTCGGAATTCAAAATTTTGATAGATTTTTCATTTTCAAAAGTATACTATTTCCGACAACATAGAATTTCTTATATAGACTGAGTTAGACCAGTCCAAACCCTTCACAACTTCAACAACGCCTCTTTTTACAATAAAAACTTGAGTACGAATATCTCTTACGCTGTTACTACAAATCTATAATTCACTGTCCTCATTGATAACATCCGTTACATAACAGCCACCGTTTTTTACAAACTACAGTATTCCAATAACAGCCCAATTCAAATCCAACATTCAAATTAGATGGTCAGCAAATACAATGAAATAAATGCATTATTATGTTAATGTATGTCTGAAACAGCTTTCAATATTGACATTGGATAACGGCCGCCAATAATTGTATTGGTTTGGATTTCCCTACACATAACTGTGTTTCATTTTGTGATAAATGTGTGGATGTGGCAGCATATCAAACGACATGTTTTACACACGGCTATGAAAAATCAAAAGCATAAACCATTCATTTTACCTACTTGTAGTTCATTCATTTCATTCATTCAAAAGTGTTTATTTGGAACAAATTAAAAGGTAGTAGAGTACAAAAAAGAAACGTCGACTACCGCAAAAGTTGAAAACTGAGTAGCGGAATCAGCGCTCACCTCCAAACAAAACGAGGATGGGGTTCCAGCAACTATGTTATGAAAATAATGTAAGTGGGTGAATATAGAAAAGTTTACAAAACAGAATTATATTTCATAGAAAAGTTCTCAGTAGTAGCTTCCTTTGTCTGTAATAATTTTAAAATCGATTTTTATCTCTTTTGATTAACGATTTTTTATTGATATTTTGTAATATTAACGCAACAACAAAGTAGTATATCAATATGATTGAACACATCCAAGTTTATCTTCTTATCCTCAACAGCTACGTTACAATAATAGCTTCCTTGAGCTGCAAAGTATTTAATTTACACAACAAAACAACCTTTGTATACTTTGAATAACTTGGAGGAAACAAGTAGCCCAATATACAGCGAATTTATCTTTACAATCTATATTTATAGAGCTTAAAACAGGCCTTTCGGCCATTCATAACGAGCTTTGGCCGACAACTTTCCGCCTATACAAAATAAGCGGACTAATTTGTGTCATCACAATATCTCAAGGCAGTTACTTGAAATATTTATTTATTATTTAGTTATTATTTATTTAACTTTTTTTATCCGCAGTTATCTTTAAAGATATCTTTACAGATATCTTTACAGATATCTTTACAGTCCGGATCCGTGGGATAATCTCTATCGTGTAAATGCCGCTATTATCTTAAATTGTTGATTTGAGTAGGGTTCGATTTTTGGTTTATGAGATAACTATCAGATTGTTCGCCAATTTAATGGCTTTGCATATAAACTCCTTAAAATTTCAGAAGATGGATTTGCATTTTGGTCTTCGAGATATCGGGTGTCAATTCTAGTACCGAACTTTTTATCAACCTCAAGCAAAACCTCAACTAAACCTTAGATTTTCGACTGTTTCCTATTCTGCTAATGACAAACGACTCAGTTGTGGTGAGGTTTTAGCTAAGGTTTGGACTTTGGCAGAACAAATTTTTGTAAAGCCATTCTACTATTCACCAAATGGATGACATTTATGAGATCGAACCAAAACGCAGCGGAATGATTGACGTTGTCATCTAGTAGAATCGAGGGGCTGTATATCTACACGGTAGAGTAGTGACGTTATTGTTTTAAGATATTTTAGGAGTGATATGTACCTACTAAATCCCAACTACTTTAGATAGTTAAGCTAATGTTATCAAAGTCAAGAGTCAATAATAACACACTTTTTTCAGTTTTCTTTCAATTTCATTTTGTTTTCGGCTTTAAAATACGACGCTTAGTAAAATATTAACTTCTCTATAGTTTTTGCGCCAAAGTCTCCAGTTTGCAAGCGAATTACTCATTATTATTTATTTCATTAAATACTGGTATCTACGCCTCCACTTTTACAAGTTCCGTAGATTCTTCTTGTCATTAATTTTATGGATCCCGAAACCTGATTCTCGACAAAGGAAATCTTTAGTACATTTTCAATTGAAATATTTCAAGGATTTCTAGGGTAAGCTTCTTTCGATATTCAAACTTTTGAAGTGTAAAATTATTTGTTTTCATGAACAACGTTAAAAATATTATTATTATTATTAATTTATTATTATTGATAGGTACAAAGCTATAAAGCTGATACGTGTATACACGTATTATTTGTTTTCATGAATAACGTTAAAAATATTATTATTATTATTGTGTATATCGAAAGAAGCTTACCCTAGAAATCCTTGAAATATCATTATCAGTGCACTATTTGAAAATGTTTATCAAGTCTGTTTTTGAAAGAGTTCACTGAAGGAGCACTAATCACACTTTCCGGTAGTTTGTTCCACATCACAGTTACACGGTTAGGCAAGAAGTGTTTTCTACGATTGCTTGTCCCAGCCGAATTTACCAGCTTTAGTGAGTGTCCTCTCAAATAGTTATGTTTTTTAATGTATTTACACATTATACTTTCATTACCTTTGTGGCGTAGCGGGTGAACGCCCGCCTGAGACGCAGCAAGTTGCAGGTGCGATCCCCGCTGCGGGACAAATGTTTGTATGATCTGCAAATAATTGTCTCGGGTCTAGGTGTTTTCTATGTTTATGTATGTATTTACAAAATAACTAGTAGTTCGCCCCGAACTGAGATCTCGCGCACCGTTGTATTGGTAGCCTAGATTTGGACTTGTTTCTGACTACCCCTATACCTATGTTAAGTGCTCCTTCTAGTGTTTACCACAGAATGACATCTAATGCGCTACCTCAGTATAGTAAAGATTATAGGCATGCATGCAATACATTAAGTCGTGTCGTGTTTATATTCAATAGTTGACCCCGGGAACTTCGTACCGCGCCTCAGGGAAGGCCTCTTAGTTCGAGAAATTATTAAAATAGCAGTTCAATACGAAATGTATGAGAAAATCAATTCCCTCCCCCTCCCCTCCCTCCCCCCCTCCCCTCCCATCCCCTCCCATCCCCTCCCCTCCCCCTCCCTCCCCCTCCCTCCCCCTCCCTTCCCTTCCCCTCCCCCTCCCCTCCCTTCCCCCTCCCTTCCCCCCTCCCCTCCCCTCCCCCTACCCTCCCCCTCCCTCTATAATTTTGGTACATGCCCAGCCCACTATTTGCAGGAGTTAGCATTTGCATACGTGACAGGTTGCAAGCCCATCGCCGCTTCGCCGCTATTAGAACGTTAACTGGTTTCCTCACGATGTTTTCTTTCACCGTTTAGAGCTCGTGTTAATGCGCATTTAAATTTTTCTAATCGAAAAATCCATTGATGAGCACGGCCAGGGTTCGAACTTACGACCTATGAATCTAAAGTCGAGCACTCTTCCAATCGGCCAACACGGCTTTTATTTTCAATTTCAAGAAAAAATATCAAGTACTTAGCAACTAAAATCATTGCAAACCAAACCACAACGATGCCACACTCCTTGTCCGTTAACCAGACCTACGAATACATCGAAACTCTATGAAACGGGAGCTCTCTCCATACTTCCGTTAATTGGTTTGCATAATTTTTCTTTTTGACTGTATTTCAAAAACTATAGAACCTAGAAGAAAACTAAAAACCATTTTGGAATGTATAAGTTGAGTACTTTCATATGACACCCCACTCAATATATTAGGGTAACTTTGAAAAAAATTTACCCCCTTGGGAACCCCATATCTTTACAACCCCTTCATCGATTACGCTCATACGCTCCACAGCAAATTTCCATAGCACAACCTATTGACCTATCAAGTTTCATACAGATTGGATAAGCGGTTCGATAGTTATGCGAGAACATAAAAATGAAACATACAAACATACAAACATACAAAGCAAAATCGCCTAACTTGCCACTAAGATCTTCGCTCGCTTCGCTCGCTCGATCGAAAATGTTTACAGGATAATAAAAATTACTGACAAAGTCCGAAATAGGTCAATAACATGATAACATGGTTAGCTTGGTGACAGATAATATTCGATCATGAGTCCATGACTGGCAAATGAAGGCCAACAGATGCCAATTGTTTTGTCATCAAGTGGTTAAAACACCTTCATGCTTTATCGATGCCGCTTTAGGGTGCTTTTCCACCAGCTGGGCAATTCTACTAGATGACAACCGCTGCGTTTTGGTTCGATCTCTTAAATGTCAGCCATTTGGTGAAATAGTAGAATAGCTTTTCAAAAATTTGTTCTGCCAAAGTTCATACCTTAGCTAAAACCTCACCACAACTGAGTCGTTTGTTATTAGTAGTCATGGAAACAGTCGCTTTAGTTGAGGTTCTGGTTGAGGTTGATAAAAAGTTCGGTACCAGAATTGACGCCCAGAGATGTGCTATGCTACGTTGCTATGGATACGTTTGATAACCACCAATCATATTCATTGGTCCATATAGCTTAGCAGGTGGAAACGCGTTCAACCATACTATGTTTTGTATAGATGGATGCGTGCTATGGATGACTGCTCCCCGTGCCTTCCCTACTATCGATACATTGCATAGCTCGAGCTGCGCATCTTCCTCGCAAGGCTACCTCACGGCAGCGCATCTTCATAGCACATCTTACTCGTCCCGCTTCATAGCTTAGCATCAGTGGAAATGGTCACATAGTTTCATAGCATCTATCACATCCTCGCAGCATAGCTGAATAGCTCATCTCTGGTGTTCACCCTTATACTTACAGCCGAAAGATCCAGCATGTCTCTGTATCTTGTTGTGTTCCTTATCATTCAGTGTGTCTCGAAGTACAGTGAAATAGTCAGCGGGTGAGTATAGGGGCTGACAAATGACGTCCGAATATGAGGCCAGTGGCGGACAATGATAATGTCGTCGGTAACAAATGGCGGCTCGCTGCAATGGCAAGCGTGATTTGAGGATTACGATATATTATTGCCCAACACTATCGCGTGGTGACAAGCTTGACACGTTTAGAGTTGGATAGATTAGAAATTTTGGAACACACATTGAAGTAGGCAATTTATTTATTTATTTATTTATTGATAATTAGAACGGTTAGACCAATTATACTAATTATAAGTTACTTAATTACAATAATTTAAAACAACAATTTTAATCTTTAGGGCTCTATCTAACTAGGTCACCAGAAAGTAAATGACATCCTGGTGTCCGCTTGGTTGAGCAACCAAGCGGGACACCAGCCCCTTGATTGTCTACTTTGATAGTGACCAAAATCGGTCTCGAACTCTCAAATATGTGTATGTGTATGTAGTACAGTTCAGTGACCATGCAAGAAGCTCTGTCACTCTTATCAAACTGAGACCGATCGCGATTAAAGATACATACGCGATCGTTTTGACAGTATGAGAAAAATTTGAGGTTTGAGACAAGTTAGACAATCAGCTTGTGTCATTTTCGTACATTTTGTTTGTGGTGGCGCAACCATGGTGTCCTAGTGAGATAGAGCCCTTAGGTGGACTTCTTTTTGAGAAACTAGTAGTTGATTTCGGCTTTACTAGCGCGGTATCTATTTTTTCCTTGGATTTATTAAATTTATGGAACACTATAAATGTTGTCACAAAATTGTTCTGCCTATCTAATTATACTATATCATCATCTCCCTGCCCTTATCCCACTAGGTGGGGTTGGCACAACATGTTTCCCTCTTCCACTTCATTCTATCACTCGTCATCTCAATGTTCACTCCTTATATGTTATATTGTATCTAATTATACTATATATCAATAAATTAATTTTACTTTTATCAGTAGGTAAGTACCTATCGATTTTGGTACGAAAGCCCTCATTTGATTTTTTTTTACCAAAAACAGACAAAAGACGAATCAATACTCAATACTCAATACTCAATACTCAATACTCAATACATTTATTGCTATATACAATACTCAATATATTTATTAAAATCAAATACTTAGATCAAAATAAAAATAAAAACAAATGTTATTGCATCCAGTATTTTGTTTAATGATTATTCGATTTATACAATGGCAAACGTAACAAACTTAAGCAATAAGCAACAATGCTAATGTAAATCGGAGCTATTCTACTTGAAATGTAAGCTCAAAGAGCTAGGAAACAATTTAAGTAATCTCAGAGATACCGTGGCTCGGGTGAATCAATGGCTATTCAGCTCATTTAGAGATACACGGGCAACTTTTTGTGCGATTAGTTGTTGCAAAAAGGTTGCTGCTTGTTATTTTTTTTGCAAACAGAGCTAAGCAATATTTGATAAATACCCAAAATGCAGTTGTAAAAAAATATTAATAAAAAAATGACTACTAGGTAATTTATACATCTGAAAGTTGGTGAGTTTTTTTTATGTTTGTGTTTAATTTATAATACCTGGGCGACCGAGCTCCACTCGTTAGCAACCAACGAACGCCAAAAAATGCCGAGAAAACGGCTTTTCCCAGATAAATGAGACCTAGCTAGATCGATTTTTCGCCCCCGTTAACACCCGTACTGCAAATTTCATCGAAATCGTTAAAGTCGTTTTCGAGAACGCCAGCACAAACAAACATCAAACAAACAAATATTGCTCGTTTAATAGAATAGGATTTGTCAAATGGATCTATTTGAATGAAACTTGGAATAGATGTAGATCTTGGCCTCACGTGATACCAACATTTGAATATAGCATTCATGCTATGATGATGATGGCCTCTACGTATTCATCGATGGCAAATCTTGCGATTTGGATGAGCTATGTATTTCGTAATGCGCGCAAATATGACTTGCTAGCCCAATAGTTTTAAATGTCCTGTTACAAGACGCACCAATTGTTACATAATTGGTGTAAGCAGTTTTTGATTTTGCTTTTCGATTCTGGCTCTTTAGGTCAAGACGTTTAAGACGCGTTTCTTCAAAGTGCATGCTGTGCCTTATGCAGGGTACTGCGCAGGTCAGAGGTAGCCGGTGTGCAAGCTATTTAATGGAATTCGAAATGTTGGCAGGTACTACATTAACGAAACCGTAAGCGGAAGCTAATTTCCAATAAATATTTTAACAATTTTAAAAATTGGTATGCTAGGTATTAAAAAAAGCTAAGTACTTAAAAAATTGCTCGTCTGGAAACATCTTTAATGGAATTCTTCAGATTAAAACTCGACAGAAGAAAACGAGACAATAGTTTGTTAGTACGCTATGGTATGCAATCTGTTCCGGGATTAAAAATAAAGAACGTTTCCTCGAAGCGCTTTGTTTAAAGTCTTCAAGTTGTGTTATGTTTTCTATTTGAATGATTCTCAATTTCACTATTTTAGGGTAGGAATCAATATAAATACAATAAACCTGTTTCTTTATTACTTAATTATATTAAGTTCACAAATTTTAATTTTTTCACAACTATGTGGACAAAAGAGCCCTGTTGCCTGATTGGAATAAAATGTCGACTTCGAAAGATCGTGGGTTCGAATCTAGGTTGAATGATTTTGATTTTGTCTTTAATAGAAAATTATTTTATATATAAATTAATTAATTCACTAGCTCTAAATGGTGAAGGAAAACATCGTGAGGAAACCAGTTAGTAGTCTTATAGTCGGCGATCTGCTTTTTGAGCCCCTAGAGATCTTTAAATCTAGGGGATCGTCAGAGGATCTTAAATATCTGAAGTGGATATTACTCTATCTATTTAAAAAACCACATCAAAATCCGTTGCGTAGTTTTAAAGATCTAAGCATACATAGGGACAGTAAGCGGGAAGCGACTTTGTTTTATACTATGTAGTGAAGAACTAGTGGCTAGCTCTGGTGATGATGATGTGATGATGATGATAATGATGACGATGATGATAATGGAGTTATTTGCCCCCTGAATGCCTCCGTCAGTCTACCAAAGATCCAAATCGTACTAGTAGCACTAGTAGTGCAAAATTCCAAGAAAGATTACGATCGGAACCAAGTTGAGTATCGGGGCTAAGCCCCAAGTAATCTAACTATCGCTACCGCACAAATAAACCGAGAACAACTTTATTTCCTTTGCTTTTTAAAACTGTGATTTATTTCTACGAAGTTCAGATCAATTTATTTTTATAAATGAGTTTTTTTGTAAGGTATTTCCATTGGACATTATTTTTCATAACGGAATATTTTATTATCCAATCCAATTAAGGAACGGTTTCTAAGAACCAGTGATCGTCGTAAATATTAATGGAATAGGTTTATATTTCTCAATTTAATAAAGTTTTCACTTTCATGCGAATTTAATCAAGTCAACTCGATGATAAACACATGAATTAAAATATGATGAAAAGCGTAGGTACCTATCTAAAAATGTTTTCTAGAATGTTAGTTATTTAAAAAATGTATAATGTATTTGGACTCGCCTCTGACTTTTTCATTGGATATGTTGAAAGGATTTCGTGTGTCTGAACCATTAGTGAATATAATTTGTACCGCTCATGATCAGAAGATCCAAGTAGCTAAGGGTCTTACTTACGAAAGATGTTTAAAGTTTAACACTGGTTAAATAACGTCCTGTCTTTATTTGTGGATAGTGACGAATAGAGACAGGACGTTGTTTAACCAGTGTTCAACTTTAATCATCTTTCATAAGTAAGGGGCTAAATGTCCAATGAGCAGTTCTCATAAGCCAAATGTCCATGTAGCAAAACATCTAACTATCAGATACCTGGCAATGGAGTCGTAACCTTTTTACGATTTTAGACTAATATTATGTTTTATGAGATTGGTCGTAGGAGTTGATCTTCGAAACTACTGAACTGACTTTAACGGAATTAACTCAACTGATTTCAAAATTTACGGGTAGAAGCTACAATCATTAACAACGATTGTAAACTATTTTAAACACATTATATTGGTAGAAAGGATACAAAACCGCGGGAAAAACTGAATGTGCATTAAACAAAAGTCGTATTTTAGTAAGCAGAGCCTTTAGAGCTGAATAAATCAGCTGGCGACATTTTATTAAGGCATTCACGAGCGGGCCGAGAAAACAACGTGCAAAATTAAAAATAGCGTCTCGAAGGATCCACGGACTGTCATAAAAATGCGCAAAATATTCTCGGAGAAGTTAAAATTTTAATTTCGGCGTGCAGTCTACTGAAGCATATCAGATCGCTGGTTTGGCATGGTTTAGTTTAGCTTCAATTTGCATTATTACTTTGTTTTTTTTTCTTCTTTCTTCTTCATGTTATTAATACATTGTTGTTTTTATTTGGTAGTGTTAAACCTCTTGTTAATAATCAAGCAAGCTATACTTTGTGTCGATATGTGAGAACATGTAAATGGTCAGTAACAGTTTTAGTTAAGTATATTGTTTTTAAGGACTGTTTGTTTTCCTAGGAAATAAAACTAAATAAAATAAAATAAAAAAATATTCATATTATACAGAAATGCTTTCGAACTTAGTACTAGGTGGTACTAGGTAAGTCTTACATTTGAGAAGTCGTATAGAATGTAGTTTATATGACGTTAACTAGAATATGGTATATAAATGGATTATTGTTTCTATAAGGTACGGTATCTTATTTTCTAGATCTTTAGGCATTCTCGATCCTATGAAAATGACCAAAAAGAACAAAAAAGGAATCCTGATTCATTAACAAATTATAATAATTTCAGAATCAGAATCAGAATCAGAAAAACATTTATTTGCAACTAAGTAAAAACAACAACATAAGCTAAGACTAAATAATTTTTTATAATATATAGATAATTTCGTAACATTATAGCACATAACAATACATCACGGTACCACACAGGAGTAATGCAGCTTAGTAATAGTCAAACATTTTTTTGGAATCTCATCCGTAATTCCAGAGATTACTCTAAGCTACCTTTATAATGTGTAATGGTATGTATGTTCGTATAAACTAGTGACTAACTCTGGTATCGGAGCTTTTTATTTACCTAAAGGCCTTTGCCATGACTTATCGAATTATGAGCCGGAACCGACAATTTAACGTGCCCTCTGAAGCACGGAAGCACTTATCTGATAATGTCACTCACTCATTCAAATTGTGACCGGTTTATCAATAGCGGTCACCATTGTGACAGCTTAGAACGTCTGGCCGATCGCAGTTTGCATGCGTTTTCATCCAAATTTCAGACGTGTGTACGTACGAACACGCACGAACGATCCCAACACTCCGATTACTATGGAGCCTCGCACACTATCCGATTAGACGTGCATGTACGACCGTCTAATTTTGTATGTAACGGACAAAAACGCAGCCAGTGTGTGGGGTCAATATGCAGTGTCGACGTACGTATAAGCTCGTTGCGAAATCGGATGTAAAATGCGGACGGCCTAAGCTACGCCACGAGTGCTTTAGTGTACAGTGTGCCTAGAGAAGATAAGTTAGTTTTAAAACGATATATTTTGTCGCTGTTGAGCAGTTACGAGTACGAGTACCTAACGTTTCCGGATCATTAACTCTCGACTTTGTAAACCGTTGCTTTTGGCGCTGCGGTTACGTGGCAAAGTAGTTTTTATTCATGAATTTTCTTGATACTTGTATTTATTTTTTTTTGTCAATTTGAACATCTCGGCACTATGGAGTCCCGGACCTTGGACAGGCATGCATGGGGCCGAGGCCAACACACAGAGGCCCTTTTATTATTATTATTTGTTAACAATTTAAAATTTTATAACAAACAATGGTTGTAAACACTATGAACGGGATATTTACCATGATTTTTGGATTTTAGAGTTTCCAATGAAACAATGGTTTCTTAGTAACTAAAAACCACTAAGGATATTGTACTGGAGCTAGTAAGTATCGCTTAAAACGAACAATTAAAAGGATAAGTAGGTACTTATTAATTAAAATCAAAGGCTATTTAAAAAAATTGAAAAATCTAGAGGTTACCAGAGCTGACCACTTGCTCAGAGGCACTTACTTTTTACTTTTTGTACCTACAGTTATTTGTAGTTCTTACCGACAAACTTAATCCCATGAAAAAGTCATCGAATCTGTATCGTTCAAGCCGTGTTCAAAAGCAATCGATATCGTACGAAACTCGTGCCAAAACCCATCAATAATAGGCATTCCGACCTTTGGGTATTTCTCAAATAATAGGTAAAATCACCTAAAGCAACGTAATGGCGCTCAGATATAATTTATCAAGCTTACCTCGAGGATATCAAGACCTATTTCCTTGAGAGTGATGCGTCACGGAATGAGATTTATAGGAAAATATCTACCTTGACGACATTCGCTTAGCTTTTGTTTTTGCGAGTAAGTAATGATGATCGGGAAGAAATCTGTTGGTACAATCAGCATCGAATTTCACAAAGGATATCATAATTTACTAAATTATCGTAAAATCCGAGAACTCTTGCTTGCTCTCGCTGAAGACCTATCTAATTTTACCTAATTTAAAAATTTCTTGCTTTGTCTTTGTCTTAACAGTTAGTTCCAGTCAGAAACAAAATAGGTCTTGAACATGCACAAAGTCTTCTATTTTATTAAAATTTATTAATTTTAGAAATTTTATTCAAACTGAAACAAAATAAAATCTTTCGGATTTAGTGATAAAAATTTAGTTAGGTAGTGTATAAAAGAATCATCAGCAATTACTACTTTAATCTTTACATCATCATCTCAGCATTAAACGTCTACTGCTGGACATCTCCTCCCTCGCAGATTTCCGTGTGTTGTGGTTGGAACCGGCCTGCATCCACCGCTTTACCATTTTTACAAGGTCACCGGTCCTTCTTGTCGGTGGACGTCCAACACTACGCTTGCCGGTCCGTAGCTTCCACTCAAGAACTTTTCGGCTCCATCGGCCATCTGTTCTGTGTGCTATATGGCCTGCCCATTGCCATTTCAACGTGCAAATCCATTTGGCTATGTCGGTGACCCGAGTTCTTCTACGTATGGGTATCCTTATTTCTGACTTAAATCTTATTATTAAGTAAATCAAAACCGATTTGCACAGCTATGTCAAAATTCATACACGTTGAACACAGCTATAAAGTTTGCTGATCCTAAAATTAGCTAGAAGTGCTTAAATAAACCAAAGAACTTCTGGAAACTCTGCACTTCAGAGTAATTTGTTATTCCTGAGCGAAAGTTTCCGTGTAAATATTCTAAGTATAACATTCTTGCTGTAAATTACTTTGAAATAATTGAATTAAGTGAGCGTATTTTTAAGGTGCATTTACATTAGAGATGAAGATAAACTAAGCGATTCTAGGAAAGATTCAAAGAGAGGAAATAATAAAAAATAAATACCATTTTAACCGCAGTCGGTTTTATCAAAGTTATTCTCTCTGCTTTAATAGAAATCGGCCTTTGGCTGCTAAGTGAGCCTAGGAATATTTATGGTAATACTACTGATATATTTTTTTCCTCCCTAAACATAGTCTCTAAACATAGTCTCATTGCTTTGTAAACACATACCTATGTACTAGTCACGGATAGAATAGTAAACTCGTGCATACTGGTGCTCGAGGCACAGTGCCTCGCCTGACAATAGAATGTCTTCAAAAAGATTTTAGTCTCTATTACCGTCATAGAAATCTATGAAAAGCACCATATTCCTACTTGATTCCCTGTCTCAGTACAAGCTTATGCAAGAAATAGCAAGGTTTGCTATCTTAAGCGATGACCTCAAAACGTCTTGTTCAGTCGAGTAAGTGCACAAAAGTCATTGGTTTGAAAATATTCATTGCTAAAGCGCTTTCTTAAGACCGCTGCAGATTGTCTTGTATTAAACCGTCAGCGGCGATTGCATGATTTTAATATATTTTTTACTCAAACTCAACTTCGGAACATTAGGCGCAGGACATACAGAAAAGAGTAAGACGAGGACGCGTCGCAGACATAATATGTCTCTTCCGCGTCCTTTTCATAGAAAATGTATAGAAGCGTCGCGGCGCAAAACATACAGAAGAGACGGGGCGCCGTCAAAGTCAAAGTCAAAGTCAAAGTCAAATTCGTTTATTCAATAAGATCACAAGTGTACCACTTTGAAACGTCTTAAGAGCTAGGTGATTCTACTCCTGTTCCTTCGCGACGTCACATTTTATATGTAAGGGACGTGGAAGAGACAAATGTTTGCGCCCCGTCTCTTCTATCTGGCCTGCGCCTTATAAACTGAAATTATTATAAAGAGGAAAAGTTTGTAAGTCTGGATGTAAAAAATGATCTACAGTATACCCGAAAATCAGTAATTATATCATTCAGCAGGTAGATTGACGTCCTATAATGCTGAATTGATGTGTCAGTTTCCGTAATAATTGAAATATGATGTCTGTATTGGTGTATTAAAACGGCATTATGTTACAAGTAAAAAGATAAGTACAAGTTTCGGAGCTACAATTTTTAGTCGTTGTCAATCAAAATAGTATTTATCAATCAAAAAAGTATTTATCAATCCTGTAGTTTTCATAATAGGTACACATTCTGCTTACTTTGGGACTAGCTAGATCATGTTGTTTGAAATGTCTAGCATTAGGTATTTATTCAACTTCTAGAGCGACTTGCACAACGATTTTTAATTGTATTTAGCTAACCTAAACACATTTACCGCATACAAAAATTGAGTTGAGGCTAGCTTCAATTAAAAATGTGGTGCAAGACACCCCCGATATTATAAATGCAGAGATGGATGCTTACCAATATTTGACTGGCCTCCTAGCTCAGTTGGTAGTAGCTCTGCCTTCTGCGCTGTAGGTCGTGGGTTCGATTCCCATCCAGGACAAACATTTGTGTGGTGAACATAGACATTTGTTCTGTGTCTGGGTGTTATAAAATATTCTATGTATGCATTTAAAAAAGTATATAAGTATTCTATTGGCTTTCTGGTTCCCATAGTACAAGCTTTGCTTAGTTTGGGGCTAGATGGCGCTGTGTGAAATGTCCAGCAATATTTATATTGATTTGTTTAAAAAATAATAAATATGATTTGGTTAAAATTAAAGGCCTTTACAACAAACAAATAGGAAGAAACCACGGGTGCAACAACGTTGTTATGTACAAAGTTTTTACAAAACTAAACACACGAAGCAAAAAAGTTATTTAATAAAAAAATATAAGTAGGTAACAAAAAACCCACGCAAATTCTTATATATTAATTTTATCAACCTGTGAAGGTACAAACAAGGTAACATGCCTTTCAGGCACTTTTCACTTAAAAAGGAATTCCCATAAGTTTTCCGTGCAATAATGAAGCCTTTGTGACTAAACGAAATTAGGTTTTTATTTATAGCCACAGCGGTGCTGATAAACGATGCGAAACAGGAGGGTATCATCACAGAAAAAATAATGTTTTACAAACAGTAAGGATACTTAGCACGTTCCCTCTCCCCATACACAACTTCATACGTCCAAGTGTGGTTCATTGACCATTGTGAATCCATAGTGGAAGCATGGACTCCTGAAAAAAAGGCCCCATTTTGGGAGCACCTGGACAGGGAACGTGTTAAGATAACCTTTTTGCCTTTCCAGTTCATCCTAAGGTTGTCTGGAAGAAATCGCTCATAGCGATAAGACCGCCCATTGTACTTCGCTCCTTATGTTCTGTGTGTCTGCAGTCTGTTTTAATGTTCATGTGGTGTACATTAAAGTGTTCAGCTATCGATCTATTTTACTGGGTAAAAATAACATAAACATCAAATACATTATTTTAAATAAACAAATTACTAAATTTACAAACATTGACCCCATTATTGCGAGTCTAATTTTAATTATTATTGATATTTTTTTCTTCTTACTCTTATGATAGAAAGAGATGGCAAACAGTAGCAGATAGTAGATGTGCTGTATACTGTATATGTCTATTAAAAGAGATGACAACTAATTTAGCAAACAACTGTGCTCTACTCTAGGGAGCTTTTTACACTAGCCAAGGATACTGACTGGAACAGTTTTACATACATCACACTACAACCGTTGCTACTGAAAACTTTATTTTTACTGTAAGTAGGGTATCGCCAACGAGGAAAAATATTCGGTAGGTATAGGCGGTAGAAAATGGCACATATAAAACACCTATATTGCAAGGGAATGTTTTTCTTTAGCTTGCAAATGAATAGCAATTTTTTCCTTAAAATATTTATCCCCAAGTATAAAAAATCGGGTCACCAGCTTCAAAACGATACTAACTTTAGCCCACGACTTTGTTCAAACTTTGTAACTAGTAAAAGTAACCAAGACTTTTTTCTTGGTAACAAAGTTCAAGTTTACCAGGCTTACCATTTATTTTAAAAGTTTTATGCAAATCAGTTCTGCCGTATGTTTCAAACTTTAACTCTCACCTAAAGCATACAATGCTAATGCCAATGAATAGTTCACCAGCAGTACGATTCAGACTTCCGAAAATGCATCCCATTCTATGATTTTTTTCGGAAAGTTGATGATTTTCAGCAAAGAAACGTTACTTTCCGAATTCGGAATACATCCCGAGAGACGGTCTGAATCGAACTGCAGAACTGTTTGGTATGGGAGGTTGGTGCCTTTTTTATTTGCGCGGCCATCAACCAAACATTAAAATATAAACTCTTATTTTTATTAGTTTTCCGTATGTAGTTTCTTCTCAGAAATTGATCTTTACTATCCACACTATCAGATGGTACAGTAATACAGAAACTTTTTTTTATTCAACAGATTCGATTCCCGGCCACGAAAATGATTATTTTTAAAATCTAATGATGTAGTTTTACTTTTTATCAAAATCGCTTACAAGACTCATTTGAGTGATTTTCGCTATTGCCAATAGTTTCAGATTTGGCCCTAGAGGCACTCCTGAAAAACTCACCCTGTAGGTATAACTCGGTTCTGACTGAGTGAAGATGTATACTGTTCTCACAAATATTGTTGGTTATACTTCTAAGAGTTTATATTTTAATGTTTAGTTGATGGCCGCGCGAAAAAAAAGGCACCACTTTCCGGCATAGGCTTTTACTTCATAAATAGACCCACAAGATGTACGGATAATGTAAAAGCTGTGGGAAAGAAAAGAATGGGCCGTAAATGAAGATGCGGTACTCAGAATGAATTGGAGCTGACAGATAACCTTTCAATCTCGTCTCTGCACGAGTGGAACGAACAAAAGCGTATCGTATTCTTCGTTACGATTGCAATATATTCGAAAACCATCCAAATCTGCTCATTCATACATAATCGTAACTTTTCCCCGTGGGGGTAGGAATAGACCACAGATTTCCATAAATGATCTTGACACTCATTTTTCACCTGCATAACTGTAGTGTGACTAACAATTTTTATAACAAATCATAAGCGCATAAAAGGGATCTAAATGCTGACAGAAATTTTCGTGATAATCCAATTAGCATTCTATAGACATCGATGGTAGAAAAATGGTTATGTGCTCTTGACATCTTCTTATTCATATTCATATATACGAGTATTTATTGTTTCAAGTTATTAAAGAGTTTCAAGTTACTAAAGAGAGCGGAATTGTAGACATCTTCTTTACTAGGGCATAATCTCGTGTGCTCACTACTTTGTTTTAAGATTTGTAATTTATTTATTGATTTGATTTTAAAAAGTTTCTCAAAAATTGTACCCAGATGAGATTTGAACTTGCTCACCGCGGCTTAACCGTGGCCGTTCTCTAGTCCAATTGAGCTACTGAGTAAGATATTAAGGTTTATTATTGCCAAGCCAATGCATTTTTGGTGCAATGACAAACTACAGCAAGAACTACGTAAGTAAGTAAGTAAGTTCGTATGAGCAAGTGGCCAACTTAGGTGGCCTAAAAACTCCAAGAACTACGTGAATCTACTGTTTATTTTGTTTCGTGTTTTTGGTTTTTATAATGTGCCAAGACGTATGTATTTAACAGTTAATTAAATAAGTTTGCGTGCTGATCAAGAAATCCCTGTTATTTTGACGCCAAGCAGTTTACTTGTTATAAGTAGTGTAGACACGCTATATTCTTTGCACAGTGGAAATTAATGTGGCTTTCAATCAATCGCTTATTATCATAATTCAATTCAGATACTCTATATTTTTGTGTGACAGGCTGTGAATGAAGAAAACTATACCTACCTAACATTTTCTTTTCATATTTCTTTTAATGATATTTTTTTTTTTAATTGCAAAAACTAATAACTAGAGCAACTCTAGCATTTCACGTCTGGACAAATGATTTTCATTATTTTACCTCAAATGCAATCAGCAAAATTCATTCATTTCGTGATTAGCGACATCGCCGTAAATTAAATCAATCGAAATAAAATGAATAATTTATTCACAAGGCGAATAATTGCCAATAAAGAGCTTAAAGCACCGAACTCATTGGGGATTGATTTGATGCGGGTTTGATGAAGGTGAATCAAATTATGTATCAGATTAAGTGATCAGGCGTTTTGGGAGATCGCATAAGTTAGTCCCTGGAGGTTCCGGAGTTCCTTAAGATCTTACGGATTCATTTGTGATTTTTACCTTGTCTTTAGAAGTTTCGAAGCACATAATCGCTGCCTTAAAAATGTACAGTCGGCGACAAAAATTGATGAATATGTTGAGTTTTCAAGTCACTTTTTCTTCACGCTACGTGTGAAATTGGTAACTTTTATGCATAAGTAGTAATAGAGCAAAGCAAAGTATGTAATATTAGCTGAAAATTTGACTATAACTCCACGGGTTCAGTAGATAAATAAAATGAAAAACTCAAAATGTTTACCGATTTTTGTCGCTAGATTTAGAAGCATGGAGTTTTAGTTTTAGTCGTGAAAAATATTTTAGTAATAAATGCACAAACCCTTTTACATAACATTTCACTTGATATATTTGCTATATTTTATTACGAGTTCTTTTCACGACACATAATAACACCCTGACTGATTTGTATCCAAGAGTGATTAAAATAGTTTTTCATTCATCTTTCTACTCATTATCACATTCATCTACAACAGTTTTCATGAAAATCTGATTAAAAATATATGCTCATACAAACATACAAAGCCAATTCGCCCAAGTTGCCACCTGTTCGTTAGTTTTAGCTTAGTTCGCTCGATCAAAAATATTATTATTTAATTAACCTGTATTATTTAGCATTAAAGAAATAAAGTGAATAAGCAACATAAACAAATACCCACTATCCACCGTATTGTAAGATTAATGGACATATACGGTTTTTGCCCATCTCCTAGGGCGAATGACAAATGAATGTTATCCGCAGTCTGATGACCACAGTGTCCCTATTCACTAGGAAGTATTAGAAACATACTTAATTTGATATTATTTTATATAATACTATATTTACCTTATTTTATATTATCAATTACATTACTTTAATATTTTGTAAAAATTAGACAATAGTACTGATTCTGTGGTAAACAAGTGTCGCTAAATACGAGAGCTCTTATTTCGTTGACGCAAATGACTGTCTGAGTGGCATTTCTAAAACAACTATATTTAAGTAAAATTAGATAGAAGTGTTTGTGACTAAAACTACATGCAAGGCCGTAATACAAGCTGCTTTTAGAAATTTCACTTTCAATGTCATTCTGTTCTTCTGTAATGTAATAATGTACTTAAAAAAAAAAATGGCTAAAATGTGTTGCTACGCGCAAAACTCGAGTTTTTTATTTTTTTATTACGCTTTCGTTAAAGTCCAGGTAAGGGTCTTAAGAAGAGATAAGTTTAAAAAATTATATTAAAATACGTAAAACCCTGAAAAAATCATATTTTTCTTTTTTCCATGTAGGTAAACTGACTGCTTTTGACAGAACGCCAGCTGTCGGGTCAGCTGGTTATTAAATATTTTTTTATAAACACTAACAGGAAAGTAAATATTCTATTCTGATTTTAATTTCTGAAGCACACCCAAATGTATTTTTATTTCACTGCTTAACGATGATGTAATATAATTTTAGGCGTGGCTTCTTTGTGAACATAGGGACCGGGGAAAACCGACAGGAAGGACTGTTTCCTTTGCGCTGATGTCTTATTTAACATGTTCCGTACAGAAAATATCTAAAGATAATTGAATAGACGCAATCAATAAGGCGTAGTCAGAAATAAATTTATTTCCCCGCTATTCCTAGAACCGTATAATGAAAAAAGCTACAATACCTATTCAATGTCGAGTTGGTACTTCCACAATGGCCATAACATTATATCACTTATTGATAAGTATGTATTTCTTACTAAAAACTAGCGGACGCCCGCGGCTGTGCCCGCGTGGACTACTAATTTTTTTTATCCGCCAGGATTTTATTTTATTTTTTATACCGTACATTTTTTCGGGATAAAAAGTAGCCTATGTGCTATTCCTGGTCATTAACCAATCATTATCTATCTACTTACTTATATTTTGAATTTCCACCCAGGAACGCGCAAGTGGGCCTTGGAGATGCTAGAATTCTATGTCCATGTGATTTTTTTTAGAGCTATGAAAAGTATTTCCTAGACAGATTTCGTGAAATAAAAAAATGTTGTTTTAAAGTGATACAGTTAGGGAGAATTTTAGACGGCCTATAAAAAGTCATTGCCCATGACCACTATCACATACCACAGAACACATAATAATAGGTAGGTACTCATACGAACTTACTTATTACATTTGAAAATGAAAAATATTATCAAAATTTTCAATTCCAACTGGCTTCGAACTTTCAATTATACAAGCGATCCTCCTTTAGCCGGAGTGCCCTTACCAACTTGGCTACGGAATCCTTAGTCGTCAGGGTTGAAAATCTTGTCACCATTTATCGATTAAAGCATCGATAAGCGCCATCTACAGGATAACTGCTAAGTTAACTCACTGCTCATTGCCCGAAGTTACATTCAGGATCAAATGAAGGGAGAAATGAAATAATACCTAAGTGTGGTTTAACACTATAAAAAATTAAAAAACTTATTGTTGTGCTGTGCAATATTTGTCATACCTTTCCATATACCTACGGTATCGTGTTTAATAAACATTAGCTTAAACTTCATACACTTTATCGTTTATTTTTATCTCAGAAGCGGGGCGGGTACTCGCAAAATATTTTGCACTACATTTTGTGCTTGCATGCAGTAGCGCGCACAAAAGGTCCTACCTGAATCACACGAGTAAAGTGAGCAATGAGAAATGTAACTTTGTAAAATCAACAAAATTGTAACTAGCCTTAATTTTTTTAAACTTTGTAACGTGTGTAGTTTATTTACTGCTGTCGCTGTGTGCGATAGATAAAATAACCATTCTTTTAAAAATGTTGAATCCTTCTTAGTTGTCTTTGAAAGGACAAGGCGTAATGAAGATCACATTTAATTATCATGTATGCTGTCATTTTGTAGAAATTATCAATTAATCTTTCTTTTATTTTTAATTAATAAATCTAATTAATATTATCAATTAATTATCGTGTATGCTATCATTTTGTAAAAATTAGCAATTTTTATGTTACAAGTTGCAAGTACTTACATCTGCGCATATTAGAATACTAACTGCTTTCCTCACCATATTTTTCTACACCAAGAATATAAGAATTTAAAGGCATAATGATATCGTAGAAGTATATTATATATAAGTATATATAACTAATTATGATGGGAAAAGTTGCCGACAAGAGGCGTGTTGGTCGGGGGAAGAAATCTTGGTTGCGGAACATCAGAGAGTGGACGGGGATAGCGAGTGCTGCCGAACTATTTCGCCTCGCTAAAGATCGGGAACAATATGCCATATTGACTGCCAACCTTCGCTAGTCGGAGAGGCACCATTAGAAGAAGTATATTCTCTGTATTAATCTACTCGTGTGCTGAAACGTTACACCCACGACAAGACAACGAGCGCTGCATAACCGTTGATATTATGTAAGAGACGTTCTAAAGTAGCTTCGTTATAAATAAGGATGTGATACTCGTGATATGCTTAGCTAATAAGTCTTTGTGCAGCTATACCGGCTAAATACAGCTAAACCAGACATACATATTATACCAAAACTTAGGCTTTACTATAATTTGACCAGGCTCGACCCTCTACCCCACTAAACTCCTTTTTTTGTATTAAATCTTGTTAAACTTTAAACTTTCTTTTCTTTCTCTTCCCTTTTGCACTATCCTTACTGGGAGACGTGAACATTTACAGTTCCTACTTCAAGCTCTAGATTGGATCACGGTTATTCTCGTATTTTCCGAATACGTCATTAACAACATACCTAAACTGATAAAAATGTTTAAATTTTAAAAGATTTCGGTATTACGTTTTTATGGAAATTCACCTATCGCTGGCCCCTTAAGAAGAAATAATAACAGAAACAATATGTAACAGAAAATAATTGTATTATTCCATTACATCCTTCAATTATACTCGTAACAGGGTTAATATCCCCACGTTACGTCCAAAACTATCTCAATGATAACTCAATCCAATGAAGGTATTTGTACCACATTATTTTTTCCACCCGAAATACTTTTAATAAGATATTCCTGTAAAGACATTGGTATCGGCATTCGAGGAAAAATACCGAAGAAATTGTGCTGAAATAGTATTGTTATTTACAAACTACGTCAGAATAAGAATTTTTACTGAATCGCCTTTTTTGTTTTAAAATGCCAACTTCTTGCAAAAACTGTAATGTTCCAAATGATTATTTACATTTACATACATTACATTGTACATCTACCTCAACCCTTAGACCTTTGCTATGCATGCATATGGTTTCTTTAATTGAAGATGGTTTTGCAGAGGTTCACATTCCATACTGAAAAATTTATTAAAAAAAGGTTTTAGTAGGTATTTAACACAAGGAATCCGTACCCATATTGTTTATTTGTTCTGCTTTCACGTCAAAACAGAGCAACGGATTGACGTGATTTTTTTGTGTAGAGATAGTTGGAGGCCTGGAGAGTAACATTATTATTTATTATTATTTTGTATGTCAATTTGAACATCTCGGGACTATGGAGTCCCGGACCTTTGACATGGCATGCATGGGGCCGATGCCAACACACAGAGGCCCTTTTGACAACTTTGATCTTTTGTGATGGATACACATTCCAGTGACTACCCTGTATGACATTATAAAAATGCTTTTAAGGGCAGCCTCCGGTCTGTGCAGGACTATTGCAATTATTATTATTATTATTAGCCTATCGTTTCCCACTGCTGGGCAAAGGCCTCCTCTTGAGAGTAACATAGGCTATTTTTTATCCGGGTACCATGCGAGCGAAGCCGCGGGCAGCAGCGAGTTACATTATAAAATAGAACATTTTCTTCATCATTTTAATAATTTTTCATAAGGTAAATTAAAAATAAAGTTACAAATCACAAGATCACGTATTCGGTGTTCTGCAGAAAAATAAATAACAAATAAGGAAATACGGAGTTGTTTCAAACTTCCTGAAATTATGAACACAAAACGTCCTCATAATGTGGAAACTTTTTGTTAATGTTATTCAAAGTTGAATCTTAAGGTTACATTTACACGGGCAATTTTAGTTGATAAGACATTAAGTAGCAACGGAAAACATTATATACTTACTTATTACAAAAATACATTTTCATTGACATAGTAGGGGGCGACCATTAATTACGTGAGGTGATTTTGGCGATTTTTCAACCTCCCCCCTTGGTTTGGCTTGAGATGTCGTGAGATTTGGCTGGAACCCCTCCCTCCCCTAAAAGCCTCACATAATAAATAAATGGACGGCACCTTATCGTAAGATGTGTAATGACCAGTGATCGGAATTAGGCGGGCTAAAATACCTAAAGTTCAAAGAACAGAGGCAAAAAAGGGGAGACTTCCTTTTGGAAGAATTTTATTGAAAGTTGGCACAATTTTCACAGTGAGTAAGTACATTTAAAATTAATGTTAATAATATTGTGAACTAATTCAAATATTTTTTCTATTTGACCGACGGAAAAAAGTTTTTTATCCTTATAATTTACATTTTAATTTTTGTTATTAACTCAGGTAAAAAATTGATTCACCTTAATGTTAGATGTTCTTTATTAATGTCCCGGAAACGGAAATAATTGGGTTGAAAAATATTTAGTCCTAAGGCGTCTCCATTTGTCTCTGTTATTTTTCGAACTTTAGGTATTTTAGCCCGCCTCATTCCGATCACTGGTAATGACACATCTAGGCTTGACACATGACTTATCGGATTTATATGAAATTTGGAACAAAGATAGATTATAGTCTGGGATTCATAGGAGACTTTTTATCCCGAAAAAATGTACGGTTCGCGTAGGATAAAAAAAAAGTTGTTTTAAGCGGGCGAAACCACGGGCGTTTAGTAGTTTAAAGTAATAGCCCAAAATAGTTGACATAATATTTTAGATATCTTTATTAGGTTGGTGTTCAACGATAAAAGTTGTTTTTTTTATAATTGCCCGTTCACAAGCATTTCGACTAAGATCGCGCTCTACTACAACTTTGTACTTTTTTATAAAATAAAATTCCTTTATGCTCGTAAATAACTGACCGTCATGAAATCCCTTTAAGTAAGTCCATAATTTAAGTAGCTAATGCTTAGTAAACTCAGCCGTAACTTTAAAACTAACTCGGTGCTCGTAAACATGTAACTCAACGCTTAAAACAGCTATTAATATTAATGCATTATAATTTTAACCATTTTATTAAAATTCTTTGCATTTTTTGCTGTTCATAGAGTGATAAAAATTGAGTTCTTTGTGTAGAAAGGCCAAACATAATAAAAAACCTTTTATTATGGTTTAAATACAAAAATGTTTTTGACGAATAGTTGATCGAGTAAGCAAAGTAAGCAAATATTTCAGTACAGTGGGTGACACCTCGAGATCTGGGCCCCAATTCTACTAATTTACAATACCCAACAATCAGTTATCATTACCGCTGCGTTTTGTTCCATTCTCCTCTGTATTTTTTTTTTGAAAACGTCACCACAATAAAAAATACAAATTAGGCATCACAAAAAATACAAATTAGGCATTATTAAGTTATACCAGCGCTTACCAACTTGCGCCATTTGATTAAATTAGATAAGATTAAAAAGAGCTACTCCATATTAGGACTACAAATATTTCATGTATGTCTGTGCATAAAATAGTGTTTTGCGCCAGCGTTGCATGTTCAAAGTCATTTCTGCATAGTAAACTTTTTAGGTTATTATACAGGTCAATAATTAAAGGTGCCTATGCTAAGCATTTCTTATTATAACTAAGTTTGTGTTCAAAAGGTTGCAATAATTTAAAAGTATTTCTAGCTCAGCCTTGAATAAATTATGTAAAATTAATGCTATCTGCCAATCATTGTGAAACCTTGTAAAAAATATTAACCAAGAATAAAACTGAAAATTTTAAAATCTAAATGAATAAAACAAAGTCGGGTTAGTAACTCCATTTATAAATCAAGAACGGCTAGACCGATTTCTATGATCTTTGATTTGATGGATTTTTCTCCGCTTCGAATAGCAGAATAACTATTAAAATTATACTTAACTAAGAAAAATTCACAAAAAGATTTATAAAGAAAATAATTAATTTTTCATATATTTTGTAAAGAATGTCTTTTTGATAATATCTCGAATTCTGAAGCGTTACGAAATTCGCTGAAATAATAAAATTCAGATTCACACAAAATTTAATATTTTGTTACTGTTCATAATATTCAATTTGGCAATTATAATTCTATTAAGAAATTGGAAAATCAAAATGATAATATGTTTTAACAAAAACAGATTTTGCAAATTGTAAAAGCAAAATGTTTGTTAAATCATTAAAAAGGTCCATTATAAATATTAAACGCCGAAAAAAAATTGTCAATAATGTTACGAAATTTTCCCCCAAATAAAGTAAAAAGCGACCTTAAATGTCTTTTTGGGTAATTAACTTTTCATAAATTTCAAATTAGGGAAAATTAGAGGCTTTCTTTCCGTCAACATTTATTTGGAAGGTAAAATCATTCGTCTTGCTCGTTCAAATTATATTGTTAACTTTAAACGAAATTAAAATTATTTAAGATAAAATAAGTCTTTACCATAACATAATACATATTTTATTGTAAAACGTGCTGATTATTTAAACGTGCATTTGTTTCTCCTCACTTACTTATAATTAAAAAGATCTAGTTTATCTAGATAACATATTTTTAAATATAATAATTAAAACAAATTAAAATAGTTTTGTAGATAATCGAAAAGGATTACTGACGAAAAAATGCATTTTAATGGTTCATACATTAAGTAAAGACAGCTGTAGGTATTTTAAAATAGCATTCTTTAAATTCTCAATTTTACAGCTTAGCATTTCGTACTCTCAGTAAATCTACAATGCATTATACAGTGTGCAGTGTGGTTGCAATATTGTTAGCCCAGTGGTTTAGTCATTATTTGTGGCGAGTCAGCGTAGCACGTAGCACTTGTAGCATTCGTAGCACTCGTAGCACTTATAGAGTAATTCTGTAGCAACTTTCTTATTACAATTCATTTTTGGTATTGTTACTTTGATATTCAGTTTTAAGTAAAACGACCAAATTATTTAGTCACTTGTTGCCCGAGTCGTGTAGTTTTGACTTACTTTTAGAATGTTGTAAATTCAAGCCTTGACATACGTAGTAGCCTTGACAGATTGTGGTGGCACCACCATGGTTTCCTAGTGAGATAGAGCCTTTAGAAAATTTGTTTTTTTTTCAAGAAAATATTCCTTTAATTAGAGTTTGCGTAAAACTTCATAAAAATTATCGAAATAATTTTCTATCAATGAAATTTTTCATGCTTTATAATGGACATCGGTTATTTTCGTGTTTTCCGAATATGTCTGAGAGCACTGTATGATTCCACAAAACAGAATGCGACAGAAGTGCACGTCGCTAGCAGCGCAGCTCGCACGCCTTGCAACTAATTTGCTTTTCTTAAAAATGTCATTGATAAGTATAATAATTGTTTGCGATAAAGTTGAAATTATAAGTAATTTTCATTTCCAAATGACTTTTTGTCAATCGTTTTTGTAATTTTATGCGATTGTTTCCAATGTTTTCCGAAACGCAATATTATTCTGGTTCACTGTAACTATGTACATACAATATTTACATAACTTTATACAAAATACAATAAGAACCAGTTGAACCATATAAGGATCGTTTTAAACGATCTACACGTAGCTCAACTGATCCAAGCCACGGCTAGTCGGAAGCGTGCCCAAGATACTGTGACTGGCAGCAAAACCACGCTGAATGGCAATACTTATCCGTTGAGCCAAATATTTATAAGATTTTTATCTGAATTGTCTTATAACTTTGATACAGTCCAAAAACTAAAAAAGCTTTACCATAAAATGGACTCTATGTAGAAAGAATAGGTATATATTCAAAATCAAATCGCTGCTGTTCATATCTCAGATTGTTGAATGCTACCGAGATATTGTCCGTGAAATGCGCTGTCCGTGTGCATTCCACGCGATCTGCATTCTAAGAAGTCTTTATTCGAATGAATAGACGGACAGAAATCGCATTATTCTACAGCATTCATGTTCACGCTCTATCTTTTCATGAAATTCTTGAATTTAGAATTTTATTGCATTATTTTATGAGAAAAGTACCAAAGGAAAAAATATTTTCACGTTTACAAATGGTAAAAGTAAGTTCGTATGAGCTAGTGGCCAACTCTGGTGACGGAGATTTTAGGCCGCCTGAAGGCCTCCGTCATGGCTTAACGACTTAAAACCCTGGACCGATAATTTAAAGTGCCCTCCGAAGCACGAAAGCGCTCAGCTCGTAATGCCACTTGCGGTCACCCATCCAAATTGTGACCGCGCACAACGCTGCTTAACTTCAGCGATCAATCAATAACGTCTTAAACATGCTACGCTAATTACAGATGGTTGAATCCAATGAAAGAATAAAACGTGGAAGTATCTCTTTTGCTAAAATTACACGATACTAACTGAGCCGTGGTGGGTAGGGCTTACCAACCGATCAGTGTTTTTATTGAGCCAATCTGTCAAAGTTAACCCCAGCGACACCTACTCTTATCTATCGGTTACAATCTAACAGCTCAAGCGCTCCAGCTCGGAATTCGGGATGTATTTCTTCGATGAGACAATCTCTCGATACGTGCGCTGCGTGAACAAAACGCTGACACATTGTTGTATATCCGTGCCTCCGTACCGACATTATAAATGTGAAAGTGTGTTTATTTGTTTGTTTATTTGTCCTGCTTTCAGTCAAAATAGAGCGATGGATTGACGTGATTTTTTATGTGGAGATAGTTGGAGGGCTGGAGTGTAACATAGGCTACTGTTTATCCGGGAACCAAGCGAGAGAAGCCGCGGGCAGCAGCTAGTTGTAGATAAAATGATGATAGTACGTACCTAACAATTAATAAGTATTATATGATGATTTTCAAAAATGAAATCACATGAAATAACAAAAACAAAACAAATGAAATAACAAAAACGGTAAACATTAATTCAGATTAAGATAATAAACTTTTAACGATATGAATTAAAAAAAAATCGTACCGTCTAAAATATTTACAATCATATCTTAACTTAAATGCAAATGTATAGGTATATCATTTGGCTATGAACATTTTCTTTTTTACATACATACATTTTATCAACGGATTTTTCATTTTGAAAAATGTAATGTTCTTAGCACGAGGTCTAACACATCTTAATCCAATTAGTATGAAAAAACAGCGTTAAGGCTGAGACTCCACCAAAGCGGAGACGAGAGGAATGTTTAAACAACCAATAGAACTTTGTTATTCACACAACTCATGATACAGACGTGTGAATAACGAAATTGTATTGGTTGTTTAAACACATCTCTTCTCTCCGCTTTGGTGGAGTCTCAGCCTAAGCGGCTTGTGTCTGAATCTGGTCATACTCTAAACCTTAAAAAAAAATTACCTGCATAAGAAATGTAAGCACAAGAGTCTGTAGCTCGTTTAAAATTAAATTAACGTGTCGCGTTTTTTTATATTCTGAAGCCCCTTAACATCTATTTGATGCACACTTAACTTCATTTATCATTCGCGAAAGACGTGGCTTGCTATAAATATCCGATGTGTCATAATAAATGAGACTATTGCCATGTCCCCATCCATTACTGCTTTAAATCTCCATCAGCGTGAAGCACATTTATTCGGGGCATCGATGAAAAGCAATAACTTACTGCAAAGTCGTGCGGCACTGCAATTTGTCAGCTTGTTGTGGAGTGACTAACCTCACTGAGCTGAGCATGGTACGTGAGAAATTTAGTTGCGAAAGTGAGTTGGTATTTAGTTTTCTTACTTAGAAAATGTGTGAGAAATGTAATATTAAAACATAATTCATTTATAAGTAAAATCAAATGACCGAAAGAGATGGAACCAACCTTTGACCAGCAGTGGAAAAAATAGGTTTAAAAAAACCTTTAAATCCGAATACTGAAACGCTAGTTAGCTTAAGTTGTGCTTATCATTGACAATAACTACTAAAAACTCCGTCACTAGAGTTAGCCACTCATACGAACATACATACATACATTGACATTAACTATCATAAACTGTCATTTTTGTATACGATTCTGAAGTGTAAGAACGTCAATAAGATAAATACCAACTACTAGTGTCTTAGATCAGATGCTACCAATAGATCATTTACAACGATCCTTAGATGGCTCAACTTTCTCTAAATTGTATTTCTTAGTGCCAATTCAGACGTACCACAACCTCACGGCACCGACAACCATACCACAACGACGCGACGTGGTCGGGCGTATATTTGTATTGAAAATGAATTTCCAATTCACACGTACCACATTTTGTCGTTGTTATCGACCACCTGTGTAATACGACCACATCGCAACCACATCGCAACCACATCGCGACGACATGACGTCATCAACAGCGCGCGCCTAGCTGGCGCCTGCCACATCGACATTTTGTCGGTACCACAACGCAACTGCAAAAAGTCGCTGCGACACTATTCACACGTAACCACAGCTCGACCACATTTTGTCGCTGCGACGTGGTGTGGTAGTGGTACGTGTGTTTTGACGCTTAGAGTAATATAAATATGGAGTAGTTTTGTTTCTGTAAAAATAAACTTATAAATAAGACAGAGACAATTTTATGTGCGCATAGGGCCCATTCCTACACTACACCACTGAGACCAATCCTTCACATTGATAAATGCGTTGAAACTTCATCGGTAAGACATACCGTAGTGGTTGTCAAGGCTTTGATTGTGTGATGAATACAAATCAGCGGGCTGGATTGTCTCAGATTGTCTAACTTGTCTCAAAACTATGTGTAGGTAAAGTTAAGTAAAGCCGAGTATAAAAGCAAGTAATTTAACATACGTGACAATATATTTTGACCCAAAAATAATGTACTTGGAGGTGTATCGCGATAGGAAACGAGGTCAACTTCGGAGAGTATAATCGAAAAATTCCGGATATAATTTTTGCTTGCAAAGCGGTAGTACCGTTGCTTGTAAATTATATTTAAAATAGGCTGCCTAAAGTTTGCGTAGTTTGTGCTTGTTGAAAGGCGATTAAAATATCGCCGACGACTTTCTAAGTATTTTACCGCGAAGATTGCCCCGAAGATAAATCATAAGTTGTGCAAAGAACAACGCCCAACATTAATTTTAATGGTTTTACTTAAGTACCAAACTCACAAGTTTTCACGAAAACCTAAATTTGCCTATATCTTTTTATAGTGTTGACTCAGAACCTTGATTTTTATACTCACAATAGGAACTATAGACTTTAGTATATGGAATAAATTTCAACTTGCTAGCTCTACCCGTTTCTGAGATAATCGATGGTGACACACGGACAGACAGACAGACAGACAGACAGACGGACAAGAAAGTGATCTTATAAGGGTTCCTTTTTTTACCTTTTAAGGTACGGAACCCTAAAAATCCACCATGTTGCCATGGTGATCAACTTAAATTCCAACTATAGTCGTATTTCTTATTATACTCACTAAAATTGACGGTCAAAATGTCATTTTTAGGGTTCCGTACCTTAAAAGGTAAAAAAAGGAACCCTTATAAGATCACTTTCTTATCCGTCTGTCCGTCTGTCCGTCTGTCCGTCTGTCCGTCTGTCCGTCTGTCTGTCTGTCCGTCTGTCCGTCTGTCCGTGTGTCACCATCGATTATCTCAGGAACGGGTAAAGCTAGCAAGTTGAAATTTATACCATATATTAAAGTATATAGTCCCTATTGTGAGTATAAAAATCAAGGTCCTGAGTCAACACTATAAAAAGATATAGGCAAATTTAGGTTTTCGTGAAAACTTGTTAGTACCAAAACTTACCTTAATTATCAACTTTTTTTATTTTTCGGAATTTTTCCTTTACTTGTGCTGGAAGACCTTGCTTGTAACCAAAATTGACAATTCTAGGTCAACCGGAAGTACCCTAGAGGTTTTGGGTCGAAAACCTAAATGGTAGTTCCCGTTGACCTAGAATAACGAAATTTGGCAAAAAGTAAGGTCTTATAGCACAAATAAAGGAAAAATTCCAAAAAGTTAAAAAAGTTGAAAATTAAAGGGTGTTCCCATACATACATAGTTGACGCCAATTAAAATTGTCCTCCGAGTTGTATGGGCGCTCATACAATTAAGCGGACTAGCTTAATTGGCACCATGGCTAGGTACGGAACCCTCGGCGTACGAGTTCGACTCGCACTTGACCGGTTTTTTATACATAATATATTTTTAATTCGTACAATGAGCAATTCGACTTTAAGTAGTTTTCATTAGTCGTAGGTTTGATTGCCGGCCGTGGATTCGTTTTGAAAATGATTTACATAAAAGAGTTTTACTACACTCGCCTCTATCATTCGTCAACTCTGAATCAAGAACCTTCTCTCTGAATCCACTCCTCTCACATTCATAATAACCTCTTTCACACAATCTTCTTCGGCCTTTCCCTATTAGTAGTTCGTTCCCCCCAGTAGCAGTCTAGTAGCGTAACTTTTAGTTTTGACATTATTATTGATTTAAATATTTTTTTTTTATTGATCATTATTATCTTGTAATTTTTATCTAATAATGTGATACTTATGTAGAGAACGGCCAAATAAAAGATGGATGGATTGTGTGAGAGAGGACATGCGTGTGAAAGGAGTGACTACTGAGATGACGAGTGATAGGAGGGAATGGAAGAGGAGAACATGTTGTGCTGACACCACTTAGTGGGAAAAAGGGAAAGGAAATGATGAATGTGAAATTTTAATACTTATGCTTTTTTTTTGTTAATTTAATTAAGTACCTAGGTATGTATTTTCAGACACAATTGTAAATTGTTATTGAATAAATGAATTGAAAAATGTAATTGTTGATTAAATGGATTGAAATAGTTGTCGAAACAATAAGTTTCTTCCCTTAAATTAACAATGACAGGCCACACTACTTTCAATACATTGCTTATTCAGTTTCCTTAGCTAGTTTTCAAAACTCACTAGAACCAAAAATCAACAAAATTTACAATCGTTATTTTTCCAAACAGCTAGCCTACATTCGGCAAAATTTTCATCGCTTTCAAAAGTTGGATGGATGACCGCGAAAATGAAAAGTTATGCGATGTTTTTCATCGTTCGTTTTGTTTACAGCCAAATACAATGACGGAAGCGAGATTTTTTTAGTTAAAAAGTTATTACGACGCATTTTGTAAATGAATTCGAACAAAAATTCCATCAACACTAAAATGTTTGTACTTCCCACAACAGTTTCAAACGAAATAAAAGAGTATGAAAACTCCTACAAAACCACGCGAAAATGTGACATACTTCTACTGCGCTCCTGACATTTTCTTGCCATCAAACTTTCACCAGTAAGCCTGAGTCACTTTGTGTGTCTGTAAATTGAACTTTAATGTAATACAGATATCTGTCAAATTACAGTTTCTTGTATATAATTAGATCAATGTTTAACTAAAAAATACTTATAAGTGATGTTCTAGTCTGATACCATCTGAAGGGGTTTTTTGTATTTTACGTATAGTCTAAGTAAATCATTGTTTGCTTTTATTACTCTAGCAAAGAATACGTGGCATTTAGTATAATTGGATCCTTCTATTTGACTTTTTAAAATTTGATCCTAACAAAATAGCGTGCCTTAATTTTCTACAGAGTTTAACAATTCGTCGATTTCAAAACGAAAAACCAGGTAATTAGCAAACTGTTTTAATCGGTCATGGTAGTTTTAGTTTAGTGAAGTGACTTATTATTCAAGTGCTTTTTAAACAAATAATGCACAATTTTTAATTTCCACCTAGAGACTATGAGATAAGTGATAAAAAACTTCAAGGACGTTTTTGAGTGATACATCAATTCTTTAGCGCTACTTCTTATCTGTTGTACAGTAAATAGCCTTAAACCTTGGCGGTTTGAATAGGCTTTTACATCGCGAATATATAAGAGGTTTCTTTTAAAAACACTCTAAGCGGTTTTGGGGACTCCTCGACTTTCAATGGAGTGTATGAATTTATTTATGTGCGGCCCTCGGTTCGGGGATAAATCTTTCATTTTACACAGATCTCGTTATGTTTTTATTGAAACAGTGAGCTTCTAATCTTGTACGGGACGTGAGGCAAATACAAACGGCTCCGAACACCGACACCTTTCTTTAGACGAATTTGATGAATTGGTTGAAGATTTACCTGAATATTTCTGACACGAGCGACAGTTGAATTTCAAATGAGTACACTTGGATAACGCTTATAAAAAAAGTTATATTTTAGTAAAAAAATCTTCTATGATATTTTACAGGGCTTTAGCTCAAAATAAATAACTTATTACAACAAACGTGTAAAAACATAAAAATTATCACATCCATCGTTTCCGTTGAAAATAGAGCCACGGAAGCAATCTACTTAAAACATCAAACGTTACAACTGAAAATAAAGCGGCTTAATGGCCCAAAAACGAGACCTTCCGAATCCCTATGAAACGTAAAACTTGAATAATCCTGCCCCACGCGGTTTAAGGTCCACCACTCACTATGTCAAAAAAAAGCAGACATTGGTTCAGTTGGCGCCCCACTGGAGCTTGATATTAAGATTTATAAGGAGACGTGTTGGCCAAGGGGATAACTAGTAAAAGATAGAACAGAATATACGAAAATGACCTGAGAGCTGCCTTGTTCAATAGAAGCAAACGATCATTAATTTGACTTATTCCTGCGACATTTTCTTTCGTCGTTCACGCGGTCACGCCAACCCCACATATTTTCGACGGTCAAATGACTTAGCGATGTTCGATGTCGCTAATCGTTTGCCACTTGGCAAGCAGCCCATATGTGTTGACCTCATTTAGGTGGGATAAGGGCTTGAAAATGAAAATCTCAGTAGAAGAAACTCGAAGCACTGGTGGTGGAACTTGTTTAAACATTTTTTATGCTTAAAGCCTCCGGCACTTCAAATATCGACACAGAATTTTATCGTGCTGTTTACCTGTTGTTGCAATACAGCCGAGATAAAAAATAATGCGATAAATTTTGTCAATTTCATTAAAAAAAAAAATAGAATCCAAGATCATCCATCATCATTGGCCATACAAAATCATGTTATACTTTTTTTTTTACACTTCTGAAGTAGCAGACAAGCTTATGGCCCATCTGATGGTAAGGGGTTACCGTAGCCTATGGATGCCTGTGACACCAGAGGACCCCCCTCTCGCGCTGCTGACTCTTTAAAAGAGGAATCACTGCGCTGACATTACAATGGACAAGACAGGTCCACCAGTTATCACCGCAGCGCTTCCTCGCCGAACACTGGCAACCTTACTCACCGCTGGAACACAACACCATTCGAGAAGAATGATGTTATTTAGCTGCGGTATTCTGTAAGGCGGAGGTACTTTCCCAGTCGGACTACTACTAGTGGATGGTTTGCTTTACTCAACAATCCGTAGTCTTAGCGCTGGGTCTGCCACTTAATAACGCGACTAGTGCCTGAATTATTAAGTTGTGTGACACATTTAGGGACGGCTGTAATGGTTAGTTATCTCGTGGCCTTGGCACGTGTCGCTCTATGAAGGGTCCTGCGTCTTGAGATATGATAACCGTCATTTGTACGTCTGATGGTGTGTTTAACTTACAATAATAATTGTAGCCATGTTGGTTTGTTTTGGACAAATCATACAAAAATTGTGTAATTTCCATCTGTGCAGTTCAATTCAGCCTTCCAAAAATGCATCCGATTCGATGATTTTCTTCGGAAAGTTGGCGTTTTTTCGGTGAACGTCACTTTACGAATTCGGAACACATTCCGAGAAGGTCACAATCGCACTGCTGGTCGTGCTAATGATTAGTACTTACATCAATAAGATAGAAAATAGGTAGAATAAACTTAAACAACATTTTAGACCTTCGGCCGATCTCGCGATATCTGTTATTTAAATTTAAACTAGAAAAGTAAAAAAGGAGAAAGATATAAAAAAAATATAAAAAAAAATTACTTCCCCCTCAACAAACCTTTAATAAAAATATGGAAACATGAACTATTTATGATATACCTACCTACTATTTGAGTTCGGTTTGTTGTAGGAGGCTGGTGCCGGGATAGGTTTGAAAAAACCTGTACCCTTACAGGTCACCAGTCCTTTCACTCTCCGGATTAAAAAGATAAAGAGCTAAAAAAAATCAGTGTGGAAAAAAATTAATAGAACTCAAAAATATATTGATTTATTTTCAACTGAATATTCAGAAACTTTCAGTTATTAAGAATGATGTCTAATGATCTAAAGTACAAAAAATACTTACTTCAAAAACATCCAGTTTACTACAAATAATTACAATAGTACCTACAATTTATTTCTCTTTCAAAATTCGAAACAACACAAAAAAAACTAATGAAATTTTGCAGATTGATGTTTCAAATGGAAACGTGTCCTATTCAGAATCCAATAACAAAAATTCGAAGCTATCATTTATCAAAATATTCCGAAATACAGACACTATTCTAGGTATAAATAAGCTTTGTTCTCATAGGACACACTAAAGGGCTGGTTCTTTGTTAGATGTTGGATGATTCTTTGACAAAGAAACATTCAACAATATGAAAGTCACATTTTTGCTATTAAAGCAGCTTCGGTGAAGTGGTGGAGGATTTTTCGCCATTTTGAGAGCAAGGTAAACTGTTCCTTTTTATTATCTGTTTGTAGAATTCTATTTAAGTGATTTCAGTGGCACTTCAACCAGTGAAGCCTGGGTTGTTGTCAAATCGAGAAGATTGGATTGGAGAAGATTCCTCATTTGACGAAAAATGCTAGTTAAACTTTTGAATAAAAGAGCCACCATTTTCATCAAAGTCAGATACGACCAAGACTCAACCATAAAGCTTCAGCCATGACACAACGTGGTCGTAGAAGACACAAAACAGTGTCTTCTGCGACCACGGCTGGTGCAATCCAGGCGGTTAAAGCTTAGTTAAAATGTAGGTAATTACGTGATTATATACCCGGTTAGATAGCATTAAAACCATTAGCTTTTTTTTACAATATATATTGATTACTTACACCGCGGACTACGTGAGCGGTTTGGATGCGAACGCGAAGCGGCGCGGTGCGGCGCGTTCCTTCGTATGAGCAAGTGGCCGACTCTGGTGACGGAGTTTTTAGGCCGCCTAAAGTCCTCCGTCATGGTTTAACGACTTAAAAGCCGGGACTGACAATTAACGTGCCCTCCGAAGCACGGAGCGGAAACAATAAACAGTCGATAACTATTGTAGTAGCCCACGTGACCAAACGCAAAATTCCGATGCGCGTTTTGAATTCGTGTGTCACCGCGTCGGATCGCTTCGCAATCGCGTTCGCTTTGAATCACCCGAGCAAAACGCCATCTCACTGTTTACTCAGTTTAAATTGGGACTGGCATATGGAATATGCTGACATTTCAGATTGCTGCGAAAAATAAAGTTACAATACGAATGGAGAGGACTCTCCTATTATTCCAATTTCAAATACAGTTTCTTTCAAGAATTTTAAGAATTCAGCCACTTATAACGGTATCCGTTTCCCAGCCAACTGGATTACGCTTCTGAATGTCACCCAGTTGACAAACGAACCTGTGACGTTGGCGCGTGACGAAGATAACGTCCAACGAACGAATGAGCCGCTTTCGGAATACACTTCGACGATAATCGTCTGGCGATATACGAGGCGGGATTTCGCGCTGTGCCGCGATCGCACGGCAATCAATTTGGAAGGCCGCTGATGAATTGCAGACCTGGGCATCGTGAATTAGCAGCAGGCTAGGTTTTATGAAGACATAAGACCACGGAAAAAAATCGAATTCTGTTATTATAAAAATAAATAAAAAATTCAAGTAACTAAACTCATTTAAGTACAAAATAAAAAAATTGCAAGTTTTATAAATAGTACACCGGGTTGGAAGGTAGGTGTCGCTGACAGCAATGATTCGAAGGGACAGACTACCTTTAAGGCTAAAACGGATTTAAAGGCTTCCTGGAGCTTAAATGGCATCTAAATCTGTTACCGCTTTCATTTTAACCGACTTCAAAAATAGCAGGAGATTCTCAATTCGTTGGAATCTTTTTTTGAACGATATACTTACAGGTATAGTTCACGTCATGTAAAAAGAACGCTGGAAGAAAGTGAAGAGGTGTGTTTTGTCTCATGTTTGCAAATAGGTAACCCATGCGTAAACAAGAGACAAAATACACCCCCTCCACTTTCTGCCAGCGTTTTTTTACGTGACGATACAATAATTCGGTACTCAAAACATTTTTTAAATGAACAACAAGGTTCAAAAACTCTGTTCCCGATCTAGGCATGTATTATGGGATCACAAAGAGTTACTGAGTTACTAATAAGAAAGTAAAGTAAGTTAGTTCATGGCCTCTTTAGCCATGAACGAAAATGTTCTATAAACTGTTCCATAACTTGACTGACGCCATCTAAATCATCTGCAATAGATGTTCACAGGCCAATGATGATGATGAATAAGAAAGTAGTATTCTTACTGGTAGATAATATTTCTACTTCCACGATCGTATGGGGATTACAATCTGTGATACACGGGCAGGAGACAACAATCAATTCTGAAAGCAACTGATGTATCACGTCGTAGTTGATCTGAATGCAACTTGGCAGCAACCACTGGCAGTCAGATAGAGTTATTCACTCGCTTAACAAGGTCAGAGTTTATGTATCGAAAACTTCAAGATGTGGCTTGATATTGTAACAATAGCCTATCAAATGCTACTAATATTATAAAGGCGAAAGTCCGTGTGTGTGTGCGTGTGTGTATGAATGTTTGATACCACGTACCTCTATAACTACTAAACCGATTTGAAATTTGAAACATAAATAGATAATGACTGGGAATAGGACGTAGGCTACATTTATCCCAACAAAATGCATGGTTCCCATGGGATAAACAAAATAGTAGTCCACGCGGGCGAAGCCGCGGGCGTTAGCTAGTGTTTAATATATGGTAGGTAAATAAATAAAGATAGGTAAAGATGTTATATGTAGTAGGCATATCAATATTTTTAGGATATTTAGTAAGCCCTAATAGTAGATGATTAAGTAGTTTCTACATGACTTACAACTAACTTGACGACGTGGTTCGATTGCAGGTTCGTTATCCGCTGCGAGACAAAATGATCAGCAAATATTAGTCTGGGGTCTGGTCTGAAAAACTAATAAAGGTACAAGCGGAAATCCAGAATTGATCTGTAGACCCAAAGTCGAGGCACTATCAAACAATAATTTTGGCTAACTTTATCCAACTGCCGTCAAATGCAACATAGGCATTAATCGTACAAATGCGTGGAATTCAAAAACTAGTGTAATAGTAGATTGTATTATAAGGGGGCAAAATAATATTTTGACAGCGAGGGCGCTTTTTTGAATCCAGAGCGAAGTGAAGGATTCTAGAGTAGAATCCCGAGCGTAGCGAGGGATTCTTTAGTAGAATCCTGAACGTAGCGAGGGATTCAAAGTACGTCGCCCGAGCCCAAAATATATTTTGCGCCCGAATGATACACTCTACTTTTCATTACCCTCTATGAGAAAATAAAAAATCTTCATTTTCATCATCTTCATCATATTTATCCTCTTCATCATCCTCTTCATTCTCTTCATCCTCTTCATCCTCTTCATCACCCTCTTCATCCTCTTCATCATCCTCTTCATCACCCTCTTCATCATCCTCTTCATCTTCTTCAGCATCCTCTTCATCTTCTTCATCACCCTCTTCATCCTCTTCATCACCCTCTTCATCCTCTTCATCATCCTCTATCACCTTCTTCATCACCTTCATCACCCTCTTCATCCTCTTCATCATCCTCTTCATCACCCTCTTCATCCTCTTCATCACCCTCTTCACCCTCTTCATCACCCTCTTCATCATCTTCATCATCCTCTTCATCCTCTTCATCACCCTCTTCATCCTCTTCATCATCCTCTTCATCATCCTTCATCACCCTCTTCATCCTCTTCATCATCCTCTTCATCCTCTTCATCATCCTCTTCATCCTCCTCATCATCCTCCTCATCATCCTCTTCATCATCCTCCTCATCATCCTCTTCTATCGTATTAAATCCCTCATACCGGTTTTCATATAGTTCTCCCGCGCGCAGGTAATAGATTAAAGTGCGCGGCAAAGATAATTCCGGCGCACTTAAAGGGGATTAAAAACTCATTACTGCCCGCTAAACTTATAAAGAGGATTAAAAACTCATTACTGCCCGCTAAAAGTTCCTTGAAGAGGAATCATCTACTTTGGGCGCACTTAAAGGCGAACAAAGTCGTCCTTTTCGAATAGATGGAATGAAAATGTAATTCTATCAGCGCGCCCGCCTGCAAAAATTCCCAGGATGTTTCCACAACTCACTTAGACATTCGCCGGCAATGCTCGCTCGCACGGAAAGCCCCAAGTCATATCGTTTCGTAATGAAAACCATTCGGCTGAAGGGAAAAAATGACCGAGATTATTGAAAATTGGAGTTTGAAGGGTTTTGATCGGAAGTCAGTGAAATATAACGCGATTACAGTTCGATTCAATGAGGAAGTTACATCGATGTTTCTATGATGACATGATATTTTATTATTGTCCGTTTCAATATTACAACAATACTTATTTTTTCTGTTATTAAAACTTTACTAACATTATTATAGCTCAAAAAAAACAACTGCTAGATTGATTTGTGGTTATCTCTTTTGCTACTTGAGAGTGGCACGAGAAAAAAATATCAGAAAACTTGATAAATTGATTTATAAATATTAATAATGGGATTAGAGTTAAAATAATGTAGTATATTTTAATAAGAACTGTATTTTAGTGTTCTATATAATAATTTGAATACTTACTTATAGAAATGTTGAAATTCATATTTATTTTACAGTAAGTACCTACCTAATACTTTTTTGCTATGTGTTTTTTGCTGGCAAACTAACTTATAAGAGATATACAAGTCTACGACGAAACGTCGGGCTAAATAAAAAGATAATTTACGTGATAAATACCCAGATACATAATTTATAACGTGCTCTGATCGCGAAACAAGACAACATACAAGTCTATCTTATTCATACTTTGCTAATGCAACCTCTACTTTGCGTTGCACTGTACTATCGATGCTAATATTTGGAGTCTACTTCTCAGGAAGTTTGCGAAGTGTAATTCAAGATTGAGGAAGTGTTGGCTTTCTTCAGTTATTTTAGTGTTCCGTGCTGAGTTTAGGTAAATGGAAAACCCTTAAGAATCTGCCATTTTCAGGCCTGTTTGTAGTTGTTATAAGACTTTATTGTTGAAATTTAAGGGTAATTAATTGTCCATTTATTAAAAAATAATAAATTATTTATGACCTCGTCCAGTTTAATAAAAACAGCGCAAGTGGAATAATGTACCATTAAAATAGTAAAAGATTTTTCAAAATAGGTACAGTGGTTTTAATATTGCTTTCAGAACATTTGCTATCTTTTTTGATGAAAATTCAATACAAAAAAGTCATTAAATGCATCAAGTATTTTCATCATCAAAATATTTTCTGAATTTTGTTTTTTGGTAAGTAAGTAAGTTCGTATGAGTAAGTGGCCAATTCTGGTGATGGAGTTTTTAGGCCGCCTAAAGGCCTCCGTCATGGCTTAACGACTTAATAGCCGGGACCGACAATTTAACGTGCCCTCCGAAGCACGGAAGCGTTTTTTGGTGTCGTCAAAGAACAAATAGGTAAGACACACGAGAGTTTGTGTTAATTAAAAGCTATTAATAACTATGTTTTAATTTTATTTTCTTCAGTGTCAAGAAAATATTAATCAAACAACAGCCTTTTGAGTTCCTAATAAAAGAAATACTTGAAATTCATTGAAATACGTAAGAAACTTCCAACCTTATTTCTATGAAAATATAGAACAATATTCGCAATCACTATACTTTAATACTACAAGAATGTTTATTACAATGAAACTTATTGCATTCTAATTACTGATTCTGAGAATGCATTAAATTAGAATGCAAACTATTAGAATGCAAATTATGTGAGTGCAGACTAATTAGACGCAGTGAATCGATGAGCAGAGCATTCCTAGTAGCAACCAGTTAGATTCCTATCTAAAGTAAGCATAGTGCTTGCTCGCGGTTTGTCATGGTCGAACTGTTGTTTTTGTATGCTTATAGCTTTCAAAAGCTTGTAAGCTATACGATAGGGTAGTTTAAGAAGCGCATTTGATCTTAATAATGTTATAGACATATACCTCTGACTACCCCCTTAGACAACTTCAAAGGATCTAAATATGACTAATGATCTGAAAAAATATTTATCTACCACACCTTAGGAATGTAGTCGTGTACAAGTTCATCGAACACCATAAAATGCAAAACTTGTAAATCTATTCATCTGAAAACCATTTAAAAGCAAAAAGGCAAAGCAAACTTCAGATTACGCGGATCTTGGAGAGATTTACGATCGTCTATGTCGTTCCTTTATAAGGCGATTGAAATGGGGTGTCTGAGAGACTAAGGCTGCGTTTCCATTGACGCGGAGCTGGGCGGAGCGGTGCTTAGCGGTGCATGAATTGACCAATCACTATGCTCGAAATCTCTGCTCCGCTTCAATAGAAACAGCACGAGCGGAGCGGGGCAGAGCTGAACGGATATTCATATAAAATAAGCGAGGTGATGCGGAGCGGAGCACAGCGGGGCGGTGCGTTGCGGAGGGTAGCTAGGAGAGCGAAGCGGTCCGCTCCTCTCCGCTCCGCTTCAGTGGAAACACTCCCCACTTTTCACCGCTATTCTCCGCTCATCTCCGCGTCAATGGAAACGCAGCCTTACAGAGGCGTTGAGCGATTACCTACTCTAGATAGTTCCTTTCCAATGTATTGAGATACTGCATTTTAAGGATTGTTTTGAGATATTAGGAGATATATATTTTGTGAGTGGTCATGTCTAGCCGCAGGCTCACTCGCGTGGTACTTATAAAGCGTAACTAATAGTGAATAATTTGGCTTACTAGTAGTGAAATAATTTTCAGAATCGGATTAGTAAAATTATGATAAGCCGATAATAATCCGATAATTAATGTGAAATAAATAGTCAATAATAATAATAATCAAAAAAAGTCCAACCAGTGAGGGTTTTATTAAGTATCGATAATAGGTTGCATTTATCTCAATTTAAAAAAGAAATATGAAAAAAATTGCAAATCAATCGTTAGATCTATCGTAATGTCTGAATGTTGGGCAATCAACGGGAGAATGGGGAAGCATTCAATATTGTATGCGACAAACAACCGAGACGCCCACGTAGTTTCTGAGTTTTTCGTTTGTTTTTCACAGCGCGCGCTACGCTTTCAACTGTCATAGCGCATGACATTCACTGCGTGATGACGCATGCCTTTGATGAAGAAAAAAGGGCACAAGGTGGACAATTTCAAAATTATATTAATATAGTAAGAATAATTACAAATAGTTATAAATTCTTACCCATTCATACCCATATTATAAATGTGAAAGTGTGTTTATTTGTTTGTTTATCTGTCCTGCTTTCACGTCAAAACAGACTGACGTGATTTTTGTGCGGAGATAGTTGGAGGGCTGGAGAGTAACATAAGGTACTTTTTATACGGGTACCACGCGAGCAAAGCCGCGGGCAGCAGCTATAGCCCAGTCAAATTAGGAATTAACCTCGGAATGAGAGATAATAAGCTGAATTTTCGTATATACCTTCATTTAGGCGCCCTAAAAGTTGTCTCAAAAGTCTCATAAAATCTCGTGTCTGCGTCTTAAGTTATTCAAGGTCAAAGGTAAAAAAAAAAGTTTTTCGCGAATATCTCGGTTGCTATTGGTCCAGTGATGTTAACATCTATTATGAAGTTGTAGAACTTAAAATTTGCGACCAATTCATTAAAAAAAAAATTCCATGCGCTCAACCGTTTTTGCGATACAGGGCCGTGAGCGCAAAGCGTTCAGTATGTGTATTTCAAAAACTATACTTCCTAGAACTAAAATAAAAACTATTTTGGAATGTACAAATTAAGTCCTTTCATATGACACCCCACTCAATATATCTGTGTAACTTTTATCTTTTTTACCCCCTTTAGATCCCAATATCTTTACAACCCCTTCATCGATTACGCTCATATGTCATATATCAAATTTCCATAGCACAACCTAGTTATCTACCAAGTTTCATGCAGATTGGATTAACGGTTCGATAGTTATGCGAGAACATAAAAATTACACATACAAACATACACAGCAAAATCGTAAGATCTTAGCTCGCTTTGCTCGCTTGGTCGATAATTAACTGGTAAATAAAACAAATTATTCAAAATTCAAGGTATTCACAGATATTCACATTTGACTTTGCGTTACAGTACCTACGCGTATGGCTGAGCGCTGCGCACTCACCCTCCTCTATCGCGAAAACGGCTGAGCGCATGAAAGAATGTTTTAAACAAATTGTCGCAAATTGTATGCTCTACAACTTCATAATAGATGTTAACATCACTGGACCAATAGCAACCGAGATATTCGCGAAAAACTTTTTTTTTTACCTTTGACCTTGAATAACTTAAGACGCAGACACGAGATTTTATGAGACTTTTGAGACAACTTTTAGGACGCCTAAATGAAGCTACATACGAAAATTCAGCTTATTATCTGTCATTCCGAGATTGAGCCCATTTTTATGCTAAGGTGACTGGACTACTAGTATTTTAAAGTTTATGTAATCGACTAGCCAAACATTTATTACTTACTTAAGTATCGCATAACAAAGAAACGTGGGACTAAGAGCACACTTCACACTACCAAGTCGGTATTGGGGTATTTCGCGCACGTAAAGCAAATAATGTCGATTGGGATGTGCGTACTGCAACCGGGACCGTTAGAGATTTTGTAGTGCCAATACCTATTTTATATCAACACGGATTTGTAGCGAAATATGGCGGGTGGTGAAATTATTTTCAAAAATTGCACAGCAAATGGTTGGAATTTTACAATCGGAACTATTGTGTTATTGATTTTAAAGGTTATGTGATTGGTGTTAATGATACATACATGATTTCATTGACCTGTGTATATTGTTATTTTTTAATTTGATGTAATTGCGGTGCTTTGATCGCATCGAATCTCATGTTTTTTGAAACTAAATGTTTTTAAACTAAAACGGCAAGGCGATGTGATGATGAAATGTTAACAAACTTTTCATGAACTATTGGTCGAATTTGAAAGAAAAACACAAGTTCTAAATCAAACTGTGCTAAAAAAACTTAAAATTACATTGTTTGTCATTCACATATTTCTTAATTTTACAAGAAGATAGAATTATTATTAGAAATCAAATCATTAATCATAATCATTTATTGAAATGATGAAATGTTGAACTTTTCTTATTTTGCTTGCATTATTTTCTAAGTGCTGCAAGTAACAACAGTAGTAACTTTATAGAAGTAGGTATTTTAATTTTTTAATAATTTTAATTCAAGTAACATCCTAGAAACCAGGAAAATCAGAACGTGAGTAAGTTAGCAACCACAGCCCTGGGCGAGGAAAACGAATTAAATTATTATTCAAGTAGATAGATAGATAGATAAGCATTTATTTGGCAACAACACACACAGACGGAGGTACAATTGAAAACGAACACTAAGAAAGGTAGGTACAAACAAATAAGCTAAACAAAATAGGTAGGTACTTATAAGATAGTAAATTATGTTTTGTTTCGGAGCAGCCTACTGACTACTGACGTTCTTAGATTATCAATTGACTGCGACTGACCAGCTAGACTTAAGAAGCCAATAGGCAATATGCATCAATTTTTTTTATGGTTTTAAACGATAGGTTATATCGTTAAATAACCGTAACAAAAATTCCAGCGCCGAAAAACTAAAATTTTATAACAAAAATAATTTTTAAAATTTATCAACATTTTCATGCACTTGAAACGGACGTGACGTCACAAGTCACCAAAATTACACGCGCTTGTAGGTAGAAAAAAAAACTTTCTGTCGAGTTTGAAGGAGTGTGACGTCACAGCATACGTGACAAATAGCGTTGCGTTTCAAGTCTTATGAAATTCCCACTATATTTTTGCACTTTTTAATTATTAATTTCTAAACGAAAATGAAATAATATTAAAAAATAATTACACACACATAATTCTAAAGCCATAATGTTCATAGAAAAATACGTTTAACCCGCTTTTGAATCAGACGCATATTGCCTATTGTTGTTGTTTTTATTACCTACGCTTTTATATATTAATCTGGTTTATAACAATATCTCAAATTACGATACCTATTACTCTACGGTAGCAATCACTTTGCAAACTTTATTTACGAATTATTCAACTAGGCTCCTATCTCACTTGATAGTAGCTTTGCCTTCTGCGCTGTAGGTGGTGGGTTCGATTCTCACCCAGGATAAATATTTGTGTGATGAACATAGATGTTTGTTCTGTGTCTGGATGTTATAAAGTATTCTGTGTATTTATAAAAAAAAAAATTTAAGTATTCCATCAGTTAACTGGTTCCCATAGTACAAGCTTTGCTTAGTTTGGGGCTCGATGGCACTGTGTGAAATGTCCAGCAATATTTATTTATTTATTTAATTTATTTATTCATAGCGCGTTGAGATGTCAGGGAATTTATTTATTTTATTTATTTTTAAATAAGTGATCTTAAGTATTTAAAACTCTTGCCTAAGGCTTTGATAGACTTGGACCTTTTAGTTTAAAAATAAAAGTTATTTCGCATGGCTTACAAATTGATCGACAGTTTCATAGATTTTACCAGTTAACAAGTAATTATTAAATTGCTAGCAAGTTAAAATCCAATGATATGTCATTAGATAATCAAAACAGTTTCCTCACACTGAGTTTGATGTCACATATAATTCGATCTTCCGCCTTTGATCAGGCAATTAGTAGGCATCGTTTCTATTCAGTATATTCTGTTACAATAATCCAATAACATTCCTATGCCATGAGCATTACTTTGGAACATTTCAACGGTTGTAGTTTATACATTCGTATTAAATAATCAGACCTCTGTGGCGCAGTGGGCAAAGGCCCACCTAAATCACAAGTTAAGGGTTTGATTTTCGCTGCGAAGCAAAACGTTTGTATGATTGACAAATATTTGGAAGAAGTATTTTTTAATTTAATGTCCTCGTATTTACAAAAAAAGTACTTAAGTAATAAGTCATCCATCATGTAGTTCCCACAACATAAGCTTACTTTGAAGATGATGAATGAATGTGAAAAACTAAAATAAAAAAAGAAACTTCTGTGTGAAATGTCTGTCTTTATTTATTTATTTAATTTTGTATTAATCTTGCTTGTATTCCAAAAGGCAGCGGGGCGGTGGGTTTTTGCTATTACTTGAATGAAAAGTAATAGAAAACGTGGGCATGTGCTTAGATGTTCATCTGACTACCCCTAAAATATCTTCATGAAATCTTGACTATTATAAGAATATTTACCAACCCTGGGAATAAAGTCGTGCGCCTGTTTACTGATCTTTGAGTTTTGTTTTAACTAGTCTCTTATTTTTTATCCTACTAATATTATAAAGGCGAAAGTCCGTGTGTGACCACGTATCTCCATTACTACTTAACCGATTTGGCTGAAATTTGAAACATAGATAGATGATGACCGGGAATAGGACATAGACTACTCTTTATCCCGAAATGCATGGTTCCCGTGGGATACAAAAAATAGTAGTCCACGCGGGCGAAGCCTCGGGCGTCACCTAGTTTATAATAATATGCTCTTATGAATTGATTGTTCATTGATATTGAGGATGTTAAAAAGTAGTGCTAAGTGTTCTGGATACAAACACTCCAATGGTGTGGTAATCGAGGAATATCAATATTTAATTAAATTGATCATATTAATCACTTAACTGTAATTTGCGCAATTATTAACGGAATTATGCGAAACTAACGAAACATCTAAAACTGTTGTTGTAGCGCCACTCTTTAAGGACTTTCGTAAAATTGACTGTAAGGTAACTAATGGTCATTCATAAGTTGAATATAGAAATCTGTCATTATAGGAACCCAGTTTAAAAAATGTTGTAAAAAAATATTCATAAAAGTTTTACTTAAATGTTATAAAAAATAATAATAATAAAAGCCTCCGTAAATAAAATGACAATGTGGTTAGCCAATAAAACTATAAAAACATAACAGTCCAGTTGCAACAATTTCTACGAAAAAAGAGTTGAGCTAAAAACTTTTTACGGTGTCAAATTAACACGGTTTTTACAAAGTTTTGATGCTGGATATTTCACATGAATATCGGCGTCAAGAGTGTTACAAAGGGACTGAAATTCGCTACGGACACGTAGCAGTGCTACGAGTTTCGTAGCAGCGTAGCAGACATGAACCCTTAACAGGACTTCAAATAAAATGTGAAAAATACTGCACTTTACACGTGTCTAGTGCTTTTACTAGTATGAAGCGAATGGCACTCGACTTATTCGTATATCCACTCGGAAAACTGGTAATAAATATTCAAAATATGCAATTGGTTTTTTTTGGTTATTTTTTTTTTTTAAAACGTATCCATGGTAAAATATACATAACTAGATGTTGCCTACTGCTTCGCTCGCGTGGGAACTCTTTATCTTGGAAATTGGATTTTTCCAGAGCAAAAAGTAGCCTAATGTTATTTTAAACCTCAGAATTCAAACTATATCTATTCTAAATTTTATAAAAATCCCAAGTCATTTAGCTGTGAAAGCGTAACAGAGTTACTTTCGCATTTTTAGTATTAGTAAGGAAAAGATGTACGTATATAATTCATAAAGATAAAAGACCCTATTATGTATTTTAATTTTTTTTATTCTGATATTTTACTAATATTTTTTTGTGCAACCTGACGGACATACCACTGACTATCCCTTAGACTTCAAAGGATCTTAAAAATGCCTAAAAAGGTCTGAGAGGATGTCTACCGCGCCTGGGGATACAGTCGTGATCATATTTCATATTTATTTTTAATTTTTTAAGGTTCCGTACATCAAAAGGTAAAAAAAGGAACCCTTATAAGATCACTTTATTGTTTGTCTGTCTGTCTGCCCGTGTGTTACCATCGATTTTCTCAGGAACGGGTAAACCTAGCAAGTTAAAAATACCAGATACTGAAATTTATAGTCCCTATCAGGTGTATAAAAATCAAGGTCCTGTGTCAACACATTATTCTTTATTTACATTTCACATTTATTCAACACAAATATTCTTTATTCTTATTCTTTATTCTTTAACACGATAAAAATATATGGGCAAATTTAGATTTCCGCGAAAACTTGTAAGTACCAAAATATACGTTATTTTTAACTTTTTTTATTTTTCCGAATTTTTCCTTTACTTGTGCTATAAGACTTTTCTTTTTACTAAATTTCGTGACAAGCACAAATAAAGGAAACATTCCAAGAAATGAAAAAGTTGAAAATTAAAGGGTGTACCCCATACATACAATACATAGTTGACGCCAATTAAGATAGAGTTGTATGGGCGCTCATACAATTTAGAGGACGAGCTTAATTATGGCGATATAATGGGTAGGTACGGAACCCTCGGCACACGAATTCGACTCGCACTTGACCCGATTCTAAGTAATGTTTTACTACAAGATGTACCACTTTAATATACTATCCACTTCGTACTTTATAGCCTTTGCTGAAGCGATCAGGGAATACCTACAGGGTGTCACAGAATTTTGTGCACAAGATGATTTAAATGAGAAGTGGAGTAGAGGTATTTGATGGCCATGGCATGAACCGTGCATTCGTGACCGGAGACAAGGATTTGACACATCAGAGACGTAACTGGCCACAAAAAGCCAATCAGTTTAATTTTTGTCTAAATTATTCCAAATATTATCTGTTTTGACTTAGCAGATAATATTCTGTCCAATCATCAGTGTTCAATATTAGTTAGAAGTGAATTGATTAAGAACATAAGCTATGATGAAGTTTTTTAAAAGAACATAACCTCATTATAAGAGGATTTATATCAAAATTATGTCTTTTTCATATAACTTAACTAGCGATCACCCGCGGCTTCACTCGCGTGGACTACTATTTTTTATTCCACGGGAAACATACCTTCTTCCGGGATAAAAAGTAGTCTATGTGCTATTCCACCTGGTAAAAAACATTCACACACACATACACACACACACACACACACACGGAATTTCGCCTTTATAATTAGCTCTGCTTACTTTGGGGCTACATGATGCTGTGTGAAATATCCAGCATTATTTATTTTACTTATTTATTTAATTATTTAATTAAGTAGGAAGTAGGATAGGATATTGATTCTGAGCCACCTCTTACTAATGTTACATTCGAGTGTTTCATTCCTATGAAGAACATAAAGATACTTGATTTTATGTTACCGATCGCTTGTACCCACATTTTATTTCACTATTCGTTCTTCTGGTATTTATCTGTGAAGTATTTTCTTGGCACAGAAAATATTTTTTATCTGATAATAATAATAATTAAAATCACACTTCACACTATCACACTAATCACATCACACTATAACACTAATATTCACACTATTCATACACACTAATATTATAAATGTGAAAGTTTGGATGTTTAGATGTATGTTTGTACCTCTATAACTAAACAACCACTGAACCGATTTGCCTGAAATTTAAAATATACATAGATAATGACCGGAAATAGGGAATAGGCTACATTTTATCCGGGTACCATGCGGACGAAGTCACGGGCAGAAGCTAGTTAATAATAATAATTTGAAGGGTTTGGGGGAGACCTTTGCCCAGCAGTTTGCAGTTGATTTCCTTCACGTTTGAAAAGAAAGAAAACTATTTTTTCGGCACCATTATTGATCCTGCATTTTTATTACGAAGCGCTCGTGGCTTAGTTTACTAAGACGTTTTTAAGTGATTGTTGAAATTAAGCAACGTTGTGCGCGGTCACAATTTGGATGGGTGATCGCCGTGCTTCGGAGGGCACGTTAAATTGTCGCTCCTGGCTTCGTCAAGCCATGACGGAGGCCTTTGGGCGGCCTAAAAACTCCGTCACCACCTACTTTTTACGTTTTATAGAATGTTGTAAGACAGATTAATTTATAACAAACCACAAAGCTTCTATAATCGAATATCTTTTTTTCGGGTAGTTGTAAAACTCCGCACACTATAAACTACTGATTATTTATAAAATTTAAATAGAAAAACTTATTTATTTGTGGATTTTAATGATAAATCAAGTACAGTAACTCTACATACCAGCCAGGAAGTGTTATCCAACTTCTACATAACTTCTACACTGTTAAAAGTTAAAACTTATTTTTTCGTCTGAGCACTACACTACACAACACTAAGATGGAGGACATCAAAAATTCAATGTCTGATATGATGAAGACATTCACTCAAAGGATGAACCAGTTTGAGTCAGGTTTGCAGAAGAGTGCTACACCTTCAACTGTAGCCGGCCTTGCAGCTGATTATGCAGACTTCAAGGCATTCATTACTGGAGCACTGCGGGCACTACAGCTACAAATTGAGTACATGGCCAAGCAGCTGGATAATCTTGAGATGAGAGGGAGACGCAAGATATTATTGGTGCATGGTGTGGTTGAGCAGCCCAAGGAGAACCTCTCACAAGTTGCCGTGAAATTGGTTGTTGATCGGCTCCAACAAAGCGGCTTCACAGCAAGTGACATCAGCCGCTGTCATAGGATGGGTCGTGGAGGAACTTCGGATCGTGCTAGGCCTATCCTCATCAAGTTCCGAGATGAGTCTATGCGCAGTAAGATTTGGTCCGCTAAGTCGAAGCTCAAGGGCACTGGCATTACATTGTCCGAGTTTCTCACGAAAGCGAGACATGGTGCTTTTATGGCTGCGCGTGAACGCTTCGGCATTACAAGGTGCTGGACGATGGACGGCGTCGTGTTTGTCCTGGGAGCGGACGGCGTGCGGCACCGGGCTTTGTGTGTTGCAGACCTCGCCTCCATCGAGGCTGAGGCGCAAGTTGAAGCCCCGAGGCCCGCTGTGAAGGAGGCCGCAAAGCCAAAACGTCTTGCAGCGACCAGAAAATGATGTCGGCTCTCAAATGTGTTGTACCCTATTTCTCTTTTCTCTTTTCTCCTTATATCCCGACCATCCGGGCATGTCTCGCAAACACCCTCTTTTTCCAAGGTAATCCATTAGCCAATCAATAATACAACAACCCACTTTTTGATTGTTTTTCGATTTTTTGCGTCATGCGCCTGAGTGTTTGTGACTTGACTTGACTGATCGTGATTGACATGATGACATGACAGTGGACGTTGACATTGACATAACTGTCATACATTTGGGATGGATGGTCGGATATTTGCTCTAAATGTAATGTTTATTAAGTTCTTTTTTTTTTTTTCCTTTCAATTATTTTAATTTGTTAGTTTTAAATGCAGTGTCGGTTTTATGTTTCTTTTTAAGACCTCTAAATATGTAAGGCACTCCTGGCGGGTGGATATTTAAATAGCGGACACAGGTATATTTTTGGTTGTATTCTATTGATAATTATTACTTGTATTTTGTGTAAGTATTGTTTTATATATTTTACATAAGTACCGATATATTTGTTTAGTTAATATTATTATTAATAATTTGTGCCTTGTGCCTCTCTAATGTCTGTTGATGGTACCTCAGATAGTGATGAATTTGTTTCCATCTCTGATTGCAGTCTGAGCAGTGATGGTAGTTTCAGTAGTATTCCTTCTCTATCTGAGTCCATTGATTCTTTTCTTTTTAATGTCCCAAAAAATCTCAACGTTCTGCATATAAATGCCCAGAGTATCCCTGCACACTATTCTGATTTATTATCCTCCTTTGAAAATAAAAACATACATGCCCTATTAGTCTCAGAATCCTGGTTCAAACCATGTCTTTCGTCTATCTCTTATTCTCTGCCGGGATTTCAGCTAATTCGCAACGACCGCACTGGGTCGGGTGGTGGGGGTGTTGCCATTTATCTCCGTGAGCATATTCCCTTTACCATTATCAGTAAGTCGGCACAACCACCTCCGTCCAATGCGGGTGAACATCTTTTTATAGAAATAAGTCTCTTGCATGTCAAGGTCCTTCTAGGAGTATTTTATTGTCCTTCTTCCAGCATTAACTTCTTTCTCTCCTTCGAAACACTCCTTGAAAATTTAGCTACCTCCTATGATCATACAATTATTATGGGTGATTTTAATACCTGCCTTCTTAAGCAAGATCATCGTTCAGCCTCACTGGAGACGCTTGTAAGAGCTTGCAATCTTTCAATCCTGCCGATGACTGCCACACATTTCTTTCCTAATTGTATACCTTCCCTTCTAGATCTTATTCTTGTCTCCTCTCCTGCTCACGTGTCCAAGCATGGACAATGTGCAGCGGGAGCTTTTTCCTATCATGACTTAATATATGTCTCTTACAAATTTCGCCCTCCTAAACCCAAACCCAAAATTATTCTTCAGCGGAATTTTGGTGGCATAGATTTGGGTAATTTGCGTGATGATGCTGATGCTATTGATTGGTCCCCACTTGCGGATGAACCTTCTGTGGATGGCAAGTTAAATTTTTTCAACAACACCATCATTGCTCTCTACGACAAGCATGCACCATTAAGGGAGATTAAGTTGAAGCATCTACCAGCACCCTGGATAACACCTGATTTGAGATCACTTATGCACAAAAAACTTGTCGCTAAGGCAAAACTCAAATCCAAACATTCTGCTCATAATCTAAAAAAGTATATTGAGTGTCGGAATCTCTGTAATAGAGCGTGTCGTGACGCACAACGCCGTTTTATTCATAACTCAGTGGAGGACTCAACGACTGAACCAGCAAAGGTTTGGAAGTTTTTGCGGTCCTTAGGCATTGGTAAATCACGTGAGCCCGATAAGTTCCCTCAGAACATTGATATAAATTTATTGAATCAACACTTCACCTATTTTCCAAATTTCGATTTAAATATTAAATCAAAAACTTTACTTGAAATTTCATCCATTCCAATGCCTGAACACACATCTTTTACTTTTAATCAATTCACTGATTGTGATGTTAAGAAGAGCATTGCGTCCATTTCGTCTAAGGCTGTCGGAAGTGATAGCATTAGCCGTAATATGATTACTCCTATCCTTGACCAAATTGTTCCCATTATCTGTTACATCCTTAATTTCTCTGTTTCCGCTGGTGTGTTTCCTACTCTCTGGAAAGAAGCACAAGTTACTCCTCTCCCTAAAAAATCTAGTCCAGCTTCTTTTTCAGACTTCCGCCCAATATCCATCCTCCCTTTTTTATCTAAAGTTCTGGAACGTCTTGTCCACCAGCAACTCAGTCTTTTCCTATCCAGAAACCAACTCCTCAATCCTTTCCAATCTGGTTTCCGTCCTGGTCACAGTACAGTGTCAGCGCTAGTAAAAATAACTGACGACATACGTGACGGTATGGAAAAAGGAAAAGTGACTGTACTCTCATTGTTAGATTTTAGTAATGCTTTCAATAATGTCGATTTTGAAATCCTCCTAAGTATCCTCCGCTCTCTTAACATATCTCCAACGGTGATTGATTGGTTTCGTAGTTACCTGCATGGACGTCGGCAGCGTATACGCATTGATGATGTTTATTCATCGTGGTGTAATATATCTGCAGGCGTACCTCAGGGCGGCGTTCTATCTCCTCTTCTTTTCTCGATTTTTATAAACTCTATTTCTCAACATCTAACTTCATCGTACCACCTCTATGCAGATGACCTCCAAATATACACGCAAGCTTCAGTTGATGAACTATCACAAGCCATTTCTACAATTAATAGTGATCTGAGTCGTATTTTGGAATGGGGTAAATCATATGGCATCAGCGTCAATCCGCTCAAAACACAGGTCATCGTTGTTGGGGGCCCTCGTATGGTGACTAGAATTGACTGGACTAGTCTTCCGCAGGTCGTTTTTGATGGCACCATAATAGCGCAAAGTGAAACGGTGAAAAATTTGGGTGTTCTCATTGACAGGCAACTGTCATGGGGACCACAACTATCTGAAATCAGCCGTAGAATGTTTGCTTCTATGGGATCTCTAAGGAGACTGCGGAACTTCCTTCCGATCGCCACCAAAATTTCGCTTGCTCAGTCTCTCCTTCTTCCCATTCTTGATTATGCTGACACGTGTTATCTGGATGTCACTGAGCAGCAACTCAATAAACTCGAGCGACTGCAAAATGTGGGAATACGATTCGTATTTGGACTTCGCAAGTATGATCATGTTTCCGAGTTTCGCAGTAAGCTTAAGTGGCTACCTATTCGCTATCGTCGTAACTGTCACATCCTCAGCCTACTATACAATGTTCTCTTCAACCCTTGTTCTCCACCTTATCTTAAAGAACGATTCCAGTATCTTCATGATGATCACGCTCGCCCCTTGCGCTCAGCTGACACTCTGCAGCTTAAAACACCTGTCCACTTCTCCTCCTACTATAACAAGTCTTTTACAGTGCAGGCCGTTACTCTATGGAACGAACTGCCTGTTGCTATCAGACATGCTAAAACTATTTCCTCCTTTAAATCTATGTTGAAGGAATACTATTTGTCCTGTTGTCGCTGACTTGGCATCACGTTTTCTCAGCTGTTGAGTATAACAAGGCTATATTTATCATTCATATCTGTTATATCTTTCTAACCTTCCATTATTTTATTATGTACTTATGTGTATAAATGTGTATTGTTAGTATGTACGTATACTGGTTTATTATGCTCCTTCACATATAAAAATCCATTACGTTCTTTTAGTTGTTTCTATTACCTACCTACATAATTATTATATGTGTGTTTAATATTAGTATATTTTATATAGTTATGCCCCATATTATTTTTAAATTGTCCATTATCCATCCACAGGTTGTCTGGTAGAGATCGCTTTTTAGCGATAAGACCGCCGATTGTATACCTATCATTATTAAGTTAGTTTAATTTGTTATATTGTTTTCTTTTATTATGTGGTGTGCAATAAAGTATTTTCTATCTTCTATCTATCTATCGACGTAACAATGATAACTAATGAAAAGCATAATTGCTGTTTTGAATCAGCATAATTAACGATGAATTCTAACTAGCAGTCAATATTTACAATACAGGTTTATTATTTAGAGCTAATTAATATTTGGGGTTATTTTATTTAATATTAAAATAGTTCTGTCAACTGTCAAACAACATTTAGTTCTGTCATGTAAAGCACTCTAAAAATATAATTATAGCAATTAACAGTGTAAAAACCATCAAGTCTTGTATAAAACCGTATAATTACATAGTGAAATTGTTATCTTCTCCTAATTCGGCCAGACAACAACAAAAACTGAAGTATTATACTGGGAACTCAACAAAAAAGTTTCGTCATCAAAACAATAAAAGTGAAATAAAAACAAAATAAAACAGTTACGAAGTGATAGACTAAGGACAATTTACAAAGTTATCTATAAAACGGACAGTGTAATCAAAGTGAATCTATTTGATTGTGAACTTTATTATTTATTTTTGAGGGTGTTGCGAAAATCTTTCCGCTGCGAATCTACCAAGTTAAAAATAAAGCTTATAAACCAGACGTGTAGCATAATTTCATCCTAGCAACAGTGAGCTCGCTGGTCTAGTGGCTTAGAACGTAACGCCCGGAAAAATATTCTAGTTCACCCGAGTTCGAGTCTGACTGAGAGTATAGACTTTTTGGATTTTTTTTTTTTTTTACTCAATTATTTCTTACAATTGGAACGTAAAGATACTCCAACAAACAGTATGGAGGAAATTAGAGAAATGTTTCAAAAACTTCAAGACGATATTAATGGCACAAAAAACTCACTTAAAGATATGGAAACCAACATAACAAAGAACATTAACAACAATATAAACGAAATGGTTGGACATCTTCAGATAAAAATCCAACATCTAGAAGAACAAAATGAATTACAGGAGAAGAGGCTAGATGCGATGGAAAGAACGCAAAGGCAGCAAAACCTTACTATATTCGGAGTGGAAGAGGAAGAGCGTGGTTATGACGACCTGACACGCAAAATATTGAACATTTTAAACAACATAATGAAAGTTAACTGCACAATACTCGAGATACAAGCTCTTAGAAGAATCGGTAAAAAGGGAGATCGAATCAGACCAATTATCCTTACTTTAACTACGTTAGGGCGGAAAATAGAGGTCCAAAAAAAATGGAAAACTCTGCAAAACACTAAGTACTCAATTTCAGAAGATTTTCCCCCTAAGATATTAGAAAAAAGGAAAGCGCTCTACGAGCAAGCGAAATTAGAAAAAGAAAAGGGAAATAAAGTGCTGATCAAATATGATAAACTTATAATATTGCCTCCTAATCCGACAGACCCAAGATCGAATGCCCGCACTACCAAACGAGCTCTTTCTGAAACCCCTCCGAACTCTCATAACAAAACAAAAGAGCTGAAGGGAAGCGTACAAGCCCAAAAAAAGAATACAATATCATCATACTGGAATCTCGCCCGTAATACTACACAGATGAAAAAAAGTGACCCCAGCGAGACGGTTGAAACCCAAACTCAGCAGCGCTAGACAAACTAAAATATGTACCTAGCAATTAATTAATAAAACACCTCTCCTTCCTCCACAACGGGTGGTCGCCGCGGGGGAAAACGACCAAAACCCTCCATCTCAAGAAACAAAAATACATACATTTTTTTGTCAATCAAAGATTATTCAATCAATCAATAAAAATAAAAAAATAAAAATTAAAAAAAAATTAAACTAAGAAAGAGATGGAGGAGGCCTTCATCTATCAATGGATGGCCCCTGAAAACAAAATAAAAACTCTGTTGTTATTTAATACTAGGTACCTACTAAATAATTTAGTTTTTGAAACATCTTGGCAACAGTTTTTGGATTACTTGAGGAAAAGCTCTCTATTTCCCCTTTGGAATGTTGTAAATTAAATATTATGAAATTTATCAAAGGGAAATGGACGATTAATCAAATTATATAATTTTACAATAGATTTACTTACATTAACAATAAAATAAGTCTACTAATTTTACAATTTCTAATTAAAATTCTAATAAGTAATTATTATTCAATGTAACTTTATAGGGAAAATAAAGGCTATTTTTATTTTTATTTTTATTTTATTTATTTTATTTTATTAATATTTGGGGTTGGCTACTACTTAAGGTGACGGTTCGTGAGACCAAGACAGGAGACCAAGACCAGAGATCGATCGAGAGTCTCGGTCTCCTGTCTCGATCTCAGGCGCGAACCGACACAATTAGAAGTATCGTGAATTACAAGACTGAACCATCAGGTAAGAGAAAAAATAAAATAAATAAAGTAAAACAGAGGGCTTAAAAAGGTCGCTATTGCAGAATCGCAATATGAAATGAACTATAATGCCGTCTCTTTTCAGTCTCAGTCATTGAAAAGAGATGGCATTATAGTTGATTTTTTTTTTTTTTTTTTTTTTTTTGGCATTATTTTCAATTGCGATTCTGCAATTTGAACCTTTTTAACAGAGCTTTATTTTCCTTACCAGCTAAGTTTTATACTTCTTTATTAATTACTAATTTATCTACTTAATTACCTATCAGTTATCTGGTATGGACCGCCTATGGCAGTGTAAGCCTCCTCCAAGCTTTTCCATTTCTTTCTATTCTCAGCTCTTTATTTTATCTTTGGCCACGTATGATCTTTAATTTCTTTTGTCATCTCACCATCTTTATCAGGTAAGAGATAGAATAGCAAAAATTAGACCCACATATTTTAATCACAGTCTGTTCGGAAATCTGCTTACATAATGATAATTATTATTACGGGATTTTATCGCGTACCTTTTATTTATTTTGTTTCCCGACGTTTCGAACACGTTGCAGCGTTCGTGGTCACGGGATGACTGAAGTACTGGAGCTACCGCCGAGAATTGAGAGTAGGATCCACGACTACCCCCAATTCGTCTTCAGAACCAGTCTTCGTCTTCTTTGGGGGTAGTCGTGGATCCTACTCTCAATTCTCGGCGGTAGCTCCAGTACTTCAGTCATCCCGTGACCACGAACGCTGCAACGTGTTCGAAACGTCGGGAAACAAAATAAATAAAAAGTACGCGATAAAATCCCGTAATAATAATTATCATTATGTTAACAAATCGCGAAAGTTTAACAAGTTATATCTGCTTACATGTTTGTGGCTGCAAACAAAGCAACATTTGTACAACATTGACGGGAACGCATCAGATATTAACATTCAACTGTCGATAAATCATTGTACGTTTAAGCGATAAATCCTATTGAGTTACACAGTACAGAGGTAATCAATTACCCCACTACGTATTCTATTATTCGCATATTATTTGACATGCATCGGAATTGGCTAGTTTTGCATTTTAATGTGTACAGGCAAATATAGAGAATCACAAGAGGAATTGTTGATGGATTTTTCAATACTGCACTATCCCTATTAATGTGTGAATGTAGGATGAATGTTAGGCATTCGATAAAAAAGGAATTTTACGTGATTTCTATTTAATAGCTTTTGTAATTTGTTTTAGACTTTAGTTTTTTTTCCGAGATAGATTCAGAGTAACCAAATTGTCATCGATCGTTCCGCGCTCAACTTGTACTGCAGAGTTATTCTGTACTAGACTCACTTCGAATTCACTCAAGTGACCGAGCTCACTAAATACGCAAGAATGTACTCGTATTGTAAGTGTTTGTAGTAAGATTCAAATTACGAATACGAAATTTGAAATCTCACAGCGGATTCAGCTCTTCGACGTTCGAAGTGAGTTTACAGAATGAGCCTACCACTCTTAGTGTGCGAGTGAAATACATAGTTCTTGCGTGCAATGCAGTTCGCGCGCAAGGCGTCAAAACTATGAGAATTTGTTACACTGTGTGTTACCTATTTTCCATGATCATTTGCAGCAGTTCGCACGGAATAGTCTTTTTATTAGAATATTTATCTATTTTCTCATTAAAAATAATTTTTACGGTGCTACTAACCCTTCCTGATGAGAAGGTCTAAGTAGCTAAACGTCCAATAATGCGCAACGTCTAAAGAGCAGTAAATCTAATAAACAAAACGTCCATGTCGCAAAACGTCCATGTCGCAAAACGTCCAATTATCAGATGGTCTAATAAGCAGGTCTATTTAGCAAAAAGTCAGATTCTCAAAATGTCACATATTGCATTGGGAGGGAAACCTACACGGCATTATAATAATGTACCTACACACAGACTCTTACTATTACTAACTGGAAGCCACATAACTGAGTGCCTAAGAAAGAGAGACAACAAGAAGAAAACAGAAAATAAATAAATAATTAGTCTGGATCAGTACCGTGTTTTTGGATTTACTTCCCGTGCTAGTAGTAACTGTGTTCCGTGTTTAGCAGTCTTTGCATTTTACGTTTAACCAGTCTGTACGCACCTTAACTATTACTATCTCATTGTCATTTGTAAAAGTAGCTTATACGTGCCAACTAACGTTACATAGAAAGTAACTAATCAAAACGTGGAGATGGAACAAGCCATTGGGAATTATGTCATACTTACAAATGTCTCTATACCATCGAAATTGGTCCTAACAATAGATAATGTCGGCTAAGAAGCCTAATAAATTACGTATAATCTCTAATGTAACCATTAGACCAAAACCGGTCGATACTAAGGACCGCTAGATGTAGACCGAAAATCATACATGCTAGAGAACCAATGAAGCGTCCCTCAGGCTACATTCTATTTCCGCCAGACTCCGACCGAATCCGGAATGTCTAAAATTGGGATATAGGTATTCTTTATGGACGGCTTGAATCAAAACTGAGTCGGTCTAAAATTGGTATTTCGTATTTTACGGAAATAGTTTTCAGTAGGCACTTTTGTTTTGATTATTGTTATTTTCTTTTAGGGCTCTATCTCACCATGGTTGCGCCACCACAAAAATGTACGTAAATGACACCTAATTCTACTAATTTACAACGTCAACCATTCCAATATCAATATACACTACACAATATACAAAATAGTGTTTTGTTTCGTATTTCACAATGATAGTAATTTGTTTGAAAACGTTTTGAATTTTGTCGAATTAATAGATTATGAAACAAAACGAAATCTAAGGTTGTAAAGTTGATGATTTACTTTGGTTTATAAAAAGTTTGTTAGTAGATTCGGCCCGTTAGTGTTTGCTTGTCTTAATTAATTTAATCAAAAGTCTTACGACATAGATCCCGCTGTATAATATATCATCCATGATTAAAAAACTTATGGTGCCTATAGTTGAACCAGCAGTATAGTTTTTCTTCTAAAATGTAGAGCCGCAAACGCATCGCTGTTTACATCATACTAGAATTATGATATTATGTAAGATGTCTCATCAATAGCGCCGCCGGTGTGGCATAATTCTTACGAAGCCGTATAAATACAGAGAATCTAATAACATAATCCTATGAAATGAGTGCGTAGCATTCGCTGTAAGCAGTGTCAAAAAAAATTGCCATTACATCATTAATACTATTAGACAGTGCCATTTATGATATTAGTGATATTAATTAATATATTTAAATAAGTTTGGTGATTTTTAAATAAATACCATAAGAAAGTTTTCATATAGGGACGCGATGAATAGCCGTACTGCACGCCCCTCTAGATGAATCGAAACATTGTCTTTTTATATAATCGCACTAATAAATTATAAATGAGATCAAAAGTATAAATATTTTTTAGCCCATTCAACGTCTATAACAAAGACTTAGGTACCTGGATCAAGTTGATGACATTTTTGAGAAGGGACAGGTCATCGGTAGGTACCCGGCGAGCTTGTATGAGGAATGTGATGAGAGTGAATGAGGCGATAGAGGTGTTTCAGGATAGTAGCAAGTGGAAATCCATGGTCTCTGCATACTCCTGTGGGAAAGCAGCGTGATTTTAAGTATGTATGTATTTAAAAAGATAAGTGTTTTGGAATCGGAAAGAAAAAAATTGTCTGTAATCTAACTGACAGGGAGATACAGGGTGTATGTATAAAGCCTACTAAGCCTGTCCAGACCTAAGCTATACAATGTACATACTAGCAATGAATAAATGAATATGAATATGATTCTTAGAAACTCCTTTGTCCTTCACATTATGAATTTGTCATTATATTTTCAAAAGGATGTTATTAAAATAACTTCGCAACATAAATAAAATAAGTACAAAAAAAAATAAGATTCCTGTATCGCCAATTTTATCATCCAACTCTTTAGCGTATTTTCAAAGTGGAATGTAAGATCACGAGTCACGAGTCGAAAGGTAGTTGAAACTTTACATACTCAGAGATAAAACTAGAACTCCGACTAAATTGCTGTTTTAAGTAACTCTCGCTGTTCGCAGTCCGCACCTCAAAAACTTGCACCATGTGGAGTATCGATCAGCATTTGAGGGGCTTCACTGGATCCTAGATCAGGTGAAATAACTGGTTTACTTCTTAGTTTTTTAGAATATGAATATAGACACATGAATGAATGAATGAACAATTTATTGTGCACCAAGAAAAGTATAACAATAGAAAGTCTAGATTAGTACAATGGGCGGTGACATTGGTAGATGAAAGCCTACAAAAAATGAATAAACTGTGGTGGTGAATTTAATGTGCACGTGGATTTTTGCATACTTTGGTTACATAGCTAGATCAGATGGATAGCATCGAAAAAAATATACTGATTACCGTGATAAGAAAAAAAATGTGATGAGAGTGAATGAAGCGAAAGAGGTGTGTCAGGATCGTAGCAAGTGGAAATCCGTGGACTCTGCTAACCCCTGTGGGAAAGAAGCGTGATTTTATGTATGTGTATTTATGTACCGAGATAAAGATCGAGAGGTAGCTCTTCAACTCGATGATCCAAATAAATCCGTACAAAAGTTCTCCAAGATGACTTTCAACACGCAGTTTTAAAAATCACGTGGAAAGGAGAATTTACATCACATATCTGGAAACTCCAAAACGACTGAAGTGAAGAGCTCGTGGTAGATAATAAAATGAAAGAAAGAGTGCTGAAATGAAAATTGATGAGTGGGAAATTTATAAAGGAAACAAAATGAGCCCAACTCCAGATAGATAGGGGGATAAAGGCATAGAGAATGAACAAAAAGTGAAAGTTAATAATAATAATATAATAATTCATTTATTAAATCAGACACATTAAAAGTCCATTTAGTGTTAGTAGGCATGCAAGTCTTATTTCTATAAAAGCCTTTTATATATTCTGATTAGTAGGTAGGTACAATTAAAACATAATTATTTAAGTAGGTAGGTATTTTTCATTCACGTTCCAGTCCATCAGTGTCCAGTGACTCCGCTAGACTAGAACCCGAATGAAAGATTTCATAATAGGCAGATCATACCTATCAGGTATGACCTGCAGAATGCTGTTGGTGCTGCTCCGCAATCTGCTGAGCAGTGAGGCAGTTTTTTTACGGATGATGGCATGAAAACCATCAACTCTTGCCTCAGCAAACATTGCAGATGCACTGCAGAAGCGAGGCAGCCCCATCAGCATTCTAAATCCATTATTATACTGAACGCGTAGGGCGCTTATTGCCTTTTGAGTGTAGCTGAACCACAGGTTGCTTGTGTAAAACGATTGGCAGTAGGCTTTGAAGAGCGTTATTTTTACTTGCCTACTGCATCGAGCAAACCTGCGGGCCAGCATATTGCATCTCATCGCCAGCGCCCTACGCTCCCTATCTATGTCAGTCTGGTCATCAAGATCGTCAGTAACATAATGTCCCAAGTACTTAAATTTATATACGCGCTTAAGATCAGTTCCATTGAGCGTAATTGAGGGAACCGATTCAGGAACTTTACCAGCGGCCTTGAAGACCATGTACTCACTTTTCTTGCTATTATATACCAGCCCATACTTAACAGCGTACTCCTCACATATGCTTAGCAACCTCCTGAGAGCACTGATTGACGGGCACAGCAACACCATATCGTCCGCATAGCTAACATTGTTTATGCGAACATTGTCAACCGAGCAGCCGACACGCTCATTGCTGAGCCCCTCAATCAGCTCGTTGACGTACAGGTTGAAAAGCTTCGGAGAACTCAACCCCCCTTGTCTCACTCCACATTCCAACCTGTACGTGCCAGAGAGGCTGCCGGCCCATCTCACATTGTTGGTCTGATTGGCGTACCAGAACTGGAAGAGTCGCTGGACCTGTGCGTGCACGCCTGTACCTGCCATCTTTTTCCAAAGCTCGTCATAAGACACAAGGTCAAAAGCTTTGGACAGGTCCAGGAAGCATGCATACACAGGAGTTCGCCTCTGTGTATAGTACTGCACAGTGTGCTTTAAACTCAGAATAGCTGATTCAGTGGAGAGATGTTGTCTGAAACCGAATTGAGCATCATGGATGTTTAAGTGCTTATCTAATTCCGAGTCAAGCACACTGTCCAGCACTTTTGCCACTACTGTAGCTAGCGATATGGGCCGGTAGTTTCCTAAATCTGATAAATCGCCAGTCTTATTTTTTACAATGGGCACTACAACAGTCTTCATTAAATCCTGAGGCAAGTGCGAGTGACTGAGACACAGATTAAAAAACATCGAGAGAACACGAGGCAAATGTGTACCTGCAAACTTTAAATGCTCAATACTGAGGCAATCGTATCCTGGTGACTTTCCTCTTGCCATTTTCCTAATGATTTCGGATACCTGCCTGGCTGAGACATGAAATAACTCATCACTCTGAATTGCCCCAGCATCGATCATTGATGGAGATTGTCCCATCGCTGAGCTCACCTTAAAATGTTCTTTAAATATGTTTGCAATCTGTTCACTGTCACTCACACCATTAATACTCACAGGCAACCCAGGCTGAACATTTAATTTGTTTGTGGCTTTCCAAAAGTCAGTAAAGTTGTTAGAGGCACGAAGCTCCGCTACTATGTCCATTCGTATTTGTTCTTGATGATTTTGACACCACCGCAGTTTACTTTTAAATACTTTTCGACTGTGACACATTTCATCATAAATGTTACCACGACTCGGCTTGTTATGCCACACCCAATTTTTAAATTTCAGCCTGGCCTCCCCGTGCGCCTCACGTACATGAACATTCCAACCTATTACCTTAGCTTTACGGAAATTAACACTATTTTTAAATTCACTACTGTAAATAGCTGCGTCACTTAACCCATTTACGCCTGCTGTCCCCATTTGGGTCCACTTATTGAAGTACCTACATTTTCTAGCATATTTCAGCTATCTTTTGTTTAGAGGTGAATTTGTGGTACCAAAGAGTGTGGCTTTATGATGCAACGTAAAGTTTTACAATTTATTGGATTAATTGAATAAAACAAGTGACTTTATTTACTTCATTGATCAAAAAAGTTTTCGACCAAAGGGAGGTCATAATTTTTTTATTTGCACAGTTATTTATTGTATGTTTTTTGTATTTTTCACTCGGCAGTAGTGTTAACTAGTAGATAATGCTGTTATGTCAGTTATTTTCTAAAATTGAACCATAATTCGTGGTATTTTAGTATGGTGTCCTCGAATGGGTCCAATGGGCTGATTGATATATTTTTTATTTATTATTTGTAGGTATAGTTTCAGAGTAAATAATGACTAAACGATTATTCAATGCTTCCAATGATAATCGAAAACTGGATGAAGCTTTTAAAAGCATTTTGAATGAAGAAGATGATCCTGCTGAGTTATGATATAGTGGCCATCCCTCCAGACCCGAGTGTTCTCATTGATAATGATAAGGCGATGAAGATGTTGTTCAACACAATATTCTTCAGCATGATATCCTAGGTAAAATTGAAGTGTTTGAGTCCAGGAATAACGATGAATGCAGCAGCGATGATGAACCGTTACAATGATACAGAAGGGTAGAAATCCAGGGACCGCGTTGGCGTAAGTGTGACTACGACTTTGTTCACCCTCTGTCCAAGGTAAAAAAATGGAGCTCTGCAGAATGAAGAAAGGTAGACGTGGACAAACATCCCTTTCGCCTTCCAAAACTATAACAAAGGCATGGCATACAGAACCGCTATTCGCAGTAATATTCTCGTACCTACGCTGAAATGGTAGGGGTTTTGTTTAGGTACCTATGTGCTGGATCTGACTGTAGCTAATGCTTGGCATCTACATGTCCTGACCGCCGCTGGAGCCAAAATAGACCAGCTCCAATTTTGCAGAAGCGCAGCTCGACCATACTTGAGGAGTTACTTTGAAAGACTCGACAGAAAGCGTCGTAAACCATCTTCAACAGTGCCCGGTATGACTCAAGATGGTGATGGACACTTCCTCCAGAAACTGCCGTGTCAACTAAGATGCACTGTTTGCCACAATAAAACTTGTTGGCACTGAAAAATTTGTACTAAAACATTGTGCATCAAAAACGTATGGTCTGAAAAGTTTCATACATGAGCCCATTGGCCCCATTTGAGGACGTGTATTTTTTATATATAAGGAATTATTTTTCTTAAATTTTTTTTTTCAAAATATCTAACTAAGCCACCAATAAATACATAAATAAAGTTTGTTTCTAAATTTTTCTACTAGTTTGTATTTGGGTCCAAATGGGTTAATACACGAATTATGTCACAATACAATAAATCCAATAAATCTCTATGTCCCGAATCATTACAAATATTATACCCACATTGCCTAAATTCACTTGGAAATTCCATTAATTTGAATTTATTATTACAATAATTACTATACTTATTTATCTGTTCATTATTTCTTGTTCCCCATGTCACATTGTTATATTTAATTTCATTTACATATTGACTAGGTTTTCTAATAACAAGATTAAGTTTACATTTAATAATAAGTGGCAGATGATCTGACCAATATGTGTCATATTTTACGGTAATATTATCTATTGTTTGCCAGGCAGACTGACTAACAACACAATGATCAAGCCATGAAGTTGACCCAGTTACATCACAAATATACGTATAAGTGTTCGAGTTACTTCCTAATAATTCTATATCAGCACATGTTAAAAATTGATCACTTCACAAATTAGTCAATTCCTTACCGAATAATTTACTAGGGTTCGCATTAAAATCTCCCAGGATGTATATAGCCTCGACCGAGCTATTTTCCACCATGGCACATACCTCAGTAAAACACTGCGTGAAGTCAGGTAGATTTTCCTTTGAGTCGTTCGGCATATATACACTGAACACAAGAATGACTCTGTCACTGATCTTTATTTTAATTGCACTGATACGCGGATTACTGCACTCAAGCACTGGCACATCAGTAAAAACTCGCTTACGCCACAAGATCGCCACTCCGCCGTACGGTCGCCCTCGCAGGATACCCACTGACGTATCTACTGCTGACTTCCCGCTATAAGCGAAATCCGGGTGGGTAGTGCCTAGCAGGGCCACGTCATGTGGCAGCAGCCAGGTCTCCTGTAGTGCAACCAAATCCGCCATGGAGCAAAGATCTCTTATACCATCGATCGATCTTTTAAAACCCTTGCAGTTAAAACTGATAAAAGTAGTTAAAGTAGTTGTACTATCCATTATTGTTTGTTATGATTGCTTATACTCGTGCCGCTCGCCCTGCCAGTCTCTCAGACTTACAAAACGGCGGAAACTAATGCCAGCTGGCCATAAATTATCATCTAAGAAGTTGTCAATAACTTTTTTATTCACAAAAATCTTATAAGAATTATAGTCTCTTTGTCGTTTCATATCAATTTTTAAAAGAGATACCTTTTCCTTGGTTTTTTCATAAATATATTCAATTATATCCGATTCCAAAACATCCTTGTGAACGTTTGACACAAATAGGGGTATTTTTATTTCGGCCGCTTTAAATTTGCTGTTTGCGCCCGCGTCTGCCTTCCCTAAGTTCCCAGCAAACCGGTTTCTTAATCTTTTCCGCTGCACCTGTACCCATTTTTCATCCGGCTTAGGTTTTACCCATTCATCACCATTTCCTGCCAATTCTGCAAAAGATAGTTTTCTTGCAGTTGTCGTACAGCTGTTTTGTTTACATAAATCAGCTGGGGACATTCCGTTATCTTTTTTGCCGTTAGTTATAGGCGATGTGCGCTTTGTCTCGCTTATACTTGACTGGTTTCCATGAGTAAGAGAGGGCGCACATATTGTAGTAGCATCAGCTAGGTGCGACAGCGCAACATACTGATCGGGACTAGTCGTATTTTGTACCGCGTGTGACTGAGACGGCGGCGGCGGCTGCATATCATTTTTCATTCGCTCGGCAGCGATCGACCGATATCGACGCTCAGAAGAGGGTAGCTTAGTATTTGATGTATACGATAACGGTTTTTCCGCCGTTTTCGGCACCGTCAGAAACTCATCATGATTTATTATTGCATCTGAAGCAATACCATTGAATACTACTCTTTCAGATATTGGTTCATGTCTGGGTGTTACAAACCCCATCGGCCCGCTGTCGAGTAGGTAACCACCTCTCTTACTATTTACTCTGCAATCTGTACTCGCCGTGGAAAGAACTCGATTATTTATCCATTTGCTTTCCAGTTCCTCAAGTTGATTTACAGTGGCAAACGTTTGTTTTATCTCTTGTATGTCAGCCTTTAGGCGAACAATATCCTTAAGTAGAACGGATGGATCTAGATGATCATAACAGAAAACTGGGACTTTATTCAGGTTTCTAGCCACAAAAATTGGGACCGTATCCGGATCAGTTTCCTTTAGAACAGCAATAATATCGTCGAGATCTCGCTGTATCTTCCCATCCTTTCTTCGTGAGATGTTTCGCCTCTTCGTTTTAATGGTGTCAAATAACAAAGATTTCGCTTCTTCGACTTCCGTGACTGAGTAAGTTGAAGCACAAATCCTCACCATGCTTTCGTTGTCCATTACATCGACCTTATTTTGTAAAAAGGCCAACAACTCGCTAATAACAATATTACAATTTGCACATTTCAACGTTTTAGAGTTAGACATTTTCACTAGTACAAAAGGGGTCACTGACCCTCGCACACACGTTTGACCGCCACCGAGGTCATGCGCACACTGCTCACCATTACCACGGTAGAAAAACATTGAAATAAGAAGTATAATATACCTACTTACTAACACATAAATTGGACTGCAATCAAAAGGAGTATCAACCATTCGATTTAAACAAATGTTGTAAGACAGTTAATTCAAAAGTTCTTACTTATATCCATTTGAGATCATAACGTTGATTTCCCAAAATGTTGGAATTCTAAAATGTTTCGTTACCGATGAATTTCCACAAAGTTGAATTATAATTTTCGAAAATGTTAAATAAGTAAACCCGATAATACGATAAAGTAATTTCTAACCAACCGTCACAGATAATATTTTATGAAAATGTTTAGTTTAAAAAAAGCCGCTACTACACGCTGCGCTGGTGCAGGCTCGCCGAGTGAACGCCAATGCCAACGTAAGGACAGCAGCATTTGCCTTGCCTTACTATCGCTCGCCTAGCTGGCCGAGTGAATACAAGCGCCAATTTGCATTGGTTTGCATAGACTCGCCAAACGTCTGAACGGTAGCACTCGCCTTGCAACAATTCGCCTTCGCTCGCGCTTTCTTAGGCTCGACCAACATGTATAGGCGGCATTGGATTTAAATTTATGTTTAGGTACCAAAATTGGCTTTTTTCACAAATAGTAGCCTAGCTGTTCTTTCCAGTCGATGTTTGAATGTGGTTCGTTAGGTCTGTTAGTCTCGAGTGGTGGAACCGTGCGTGCCCCTGTTTCTTCACACTCGCGCAGGTAATATTGAATCAAATAATATTTGATTAGGGCGCCAGATGTGAAACTTTGTTTTGTTAACGGGAAGTCGACGTCTTGTTCTTTGTTTTTGATGTTAATTCGGTTAGAGATGTGTTTTCTTTCCGCTTTATGTTCCGTTTTTTTGGATTAATTGTTCATGAATAGTTGGCATAGTAAGTATGTCAAAGTGTGATCCTTTTAATTTAGTTTATTATCCAGGAATGTTATTGTGGCGATGTATTTTCGATTTATATAGGTATGCTTATTAGCATGAATTCAAATTGAGGAACACATAGGCTTGTTGCATGTAAGTAGCTTGCAATATTTAAAATGTTAATAACATTCGGGATTATTGGAACTTATGAGAATACGTCTACTTTACTTGGAGATTTTCTATTGTTCCCGATTGTTTCGTATCGAATTATAAATAAAAATATTTGAAATAAAAGTGAACAGTTGAATTTTAGATTTTGAACAATCATATTCTCTTGGTGTGAAATTGTCACCGCTAACCATTAAATATGATTCAGACTGCAGCTGGCATTCCAAATTCAACACTAAAATAAAAAGAATCAGTCAATTGTGTACGCCCATTCAAAGTTACGCTCGAATAAACGTTTTCAATAGTTTTTAACGAAACTTTTGTGTTGAATCATTTTTTGCACTAAATTTTTAGGTGAAAAACGCTGCATAGAAATTTTTAGGCGTGGCTTAATTTGGTAAAATAAATATAACAAGCGCTGTACGATTATATATCAAGCTTTTTATTAAGTTCTTTTTCACACAACCATTTTATTTACTACGTTTTTAGAACTGTTTATATCTACAGACATTGAGTGAACTAGACATCGACAGACAACGACAGACCACCGGTCGCGGCTGCTCTCAATCAAAAGACTAAGAGAGAAGAAGTACTGCACGTTCCTGTTACGATTCTCTATTTACATTGATTGACAGCTAGCGTAACGTAGCCACACAGACACGGACAGACACGCACCGCGCAGACAAAATTCTTTGCGCGAATACTGTACCTATCCATTTCTGCACAGCCTTTGTGAGTGTCATGCTCATCAAACAAATACTGTTTCAGTCATCTCCATCTCTTTCTAGGTCTATCATAATGCCGCTTTACTGACTTTCCTCTGAGTAATTATCTTAGCTTAGCTCATCAAGCAAATAATGTTTTTTTAACCGCTTACTATTTTTTTTAGATTTATTATGAAGAAGAAACAAAATCATGGACCAGCAAAAAGAAAAAGTGTAAAAATAACCGAAGATAAGGAACCAGAGGAAACTGACAGTAGTCCAAAAGTGACGAGCTTGGATGACGAAGACCAGGGCTTTGGTGGATGGCTCAAGTAAGTCTATTTTAAAGAAGAAGCGCTCGTGGCGTAGCTTGCTTCGACGTTCTTGATTGATCGTTGAAGTTAAGCAGTGTTGTGCGCGGTCACAATTTGGGTGGGTGACCGCAAGTGGCATTACGAGCTGAGCGCTTTCGAGTTTCGGAGAGCACGTTAAGGCCAAGCTGCAAAACGGTTATGATTGTTTGCCTGCAAATTGTAATTAAACGGAATATCTCATCAAGTTACAACTCCAATTAGGTAATTTTTTAATATTTTTTCTATTCAGTTCTAAAAGCAGAAACACGATTAATAGAAATTTACATGATATTTTTAATGTTTGAAAATGATACCTTTTCTCAAGATTTTTGCATTTTTCTTGAAAACTAGTTCAGCTACATATACAAAATAAATACTCACAGAAAGGAAATTTAGTCTTTTATTTGCTTCTAAGTTATCGTTTACCTAGACTGCTTATTTTTCTCATAATAAGCAAAATTAGTTTTGAGCTTTACTTCTGAGAACAGAGAGTTAAACGGATCATCCGAAATTCAACCTTATTGAGTCCCGAGTTGCTATATAACTAAGAACAGAATCGAACGGAGCTCATTCCGCTTCTGGGCGGTCACAAGGTCGGATCCACGCGCGTTTTGACATTTTGACATTTGACAAGCTATTTGCCCGCCCCGGCTTTGTACAGGTAACAGAAAATGAAACCAAAAAGTCATAAAGTTAGTAAGTATTTAGTTTTTTTTTTCGATTAGGAAAAACAATACTAACTTTACGACCTTAGTAATAATGCACAGTCCCTCCCTAAGGGTAATTTTGAATAAAATAACAAGCAATTTATTCAAAAATAAAAAAACCCGGCTGAACTGAAAAGTTGGAAACAGCATTATCTTATCGATCACAAAACAAAATTAAATTACAACTTTATTATTATGTAGGTATCTAGGGTTCGATGCCGTGCGCATTTTCCTAAACGTTGTTGTCACAGTTGACACACAGATGGCTCTGTGAGTACCTAAATTAAATGCGTAAGTTATTTCTTAAATATGAGATATCTCCTAAATGGCTAAACCAATTTCGATGCAGTTTGTTCTAAACGTTGCGTGTGACTAAATAGAAAGTTTTAGTTTGCGTTTTGGTTAGCAATTTTATTTAGAGCGAAAAATAGATTTTCAAAAATTTTGAGACTCGATTTAGTCTTCGAAGATGTCATGTTAGATTTTTTAAAAAAATATATTTGATATCAGTCTACCAACCTCTTGATTTTGACATGGATTTTGATATGATGGCGTGATTTTTATTTCCAAAATTCACATATTGTTGCATTTTCTAGCCGCACTATTTGATTTATCGAAATAAAAAGTATCCTAGAGCACAATCGAGATAGAGACGATTCTAACGATACCTCATTCATCAAAATCCATCCAGCCGTTTAGGAGAAACGTGGTAATAAAGAATATTACTTACATACGAACGAACGAACGAACCCACATACATAGAAACGCGCGATCTACATAACCCGGGTGACTTGACAGTCAGCCGGGTAATGACTTGACAGTCAGCCGGGTAAAAATAAAGTAGGTATTTCATTAATCTGGTGAATCAAACCAGAAAATATTTATTTGAAATAGAACTTTATTGCAACCCCTTTAAAAAATCATAACTTAGTAAGGACTTATTATTTTATTTTTATTTAAGAAATTACATTTATTTCTTAGAAACTTGCCTCCTTTTTTCACCTTCTTGTTAGATAGAACAGAAGATCGAAGATCACTATAGATTACGAGTAGAACAAAAAATCGGCAAAATTAGTTTAGTAGTTACGGAGATACGTGATAAAACAAACATTCACACAAACTTCTCTCATTTGTTATATAATAGGACTAGTCGAAATCAAATGTCATTCGGAACAAAATGGAGTGGAGTCGCATCCTCAACTATATAATTTGGTTTTTGTTCAAGGACTGTGTTGGCCAAGTGGGATATTACCCCAAATTTAGTTTTTTTTAGCTTCACTTGTATTCATCTATGTCAACAGAATCTTAGAACGTAGTTTTAATCCATTTCAAAACGTCGGATCAAAATTTGCACACTTATCAAGGATCAATGACATTATTATTTTACCACGTTTTTATTATACCTACCTATATAGTCACTTTCTTGTTCGTCTGTCTATCTGTCTGTCGTTCCGTGGGAAATCTCGCGAGACTAAAATTTCGAGCACTTTCCGTGTAGCTGGTCGGCTAAAACTGTCAGGGTAGCTCACAACTCGATGACAACGCATTCTAAATAAATAAATAAATAAAGACGTGGTTTTTAGTTTATTTTTTAATCTAAAATTAATTTACATAGTTAATTTTAGTACTGTAATTTTGTACTTTATCGACTCGTTTGTAACTATAGCATGTTTTTTAGTATAACTTTTGAAACTATCATGGTTACGAACATAAATATTATTATCAACGGGATAATTACCATGATTATTGAGTTTTTGTTGCTTCCCGATATTTCGACGCAGTTGCATGCGCCATGATCACGGGTAACTGAAGTCTTTGCTAGTTAAGGTAGTTTCGTCTGCACATAACTACCCTCTACCTCGCAAAGACTTCAGTTACCCGTGATCATGGCGCATGCAACTGCGTCGAAATATCGGGAAGCAACAAAACTCAATAATCATGGTAATTATCCCGTTGATAATAATATTTATGTTTTTTAGTGTTTTAAACTCCGGTTGGTGCATATATCCAGTGCCGAGTGACCCGAGCGCTTATGGGCTTAATCGATGAAGAGGTTGTAAAGATATTAGGTACTCAAGGGGGTACAAAAATAAAAGTTATACAAATAAATTTAATGGGGTGTCATATGAAAGTTTATGGTTCACAAATTGTAATTTACGCTAAACTTAACGTATTATGACTTCCCTGAGGGTGGGTGGCGAGCAGGATGACACTTTGGTTCTTCTGGTATCGGAGCAGAGTGGTCGCTCCTCGAGAGTAGTAATGTTCTGTGGGTCGCTTTGCCTCTTTCTGTTGAACTCACCGCGTTTCCATTTTGTTTTTTAAATGGTGATAGTAATTCTAATCGGCAAAAATCGAATCAATCCTCTATTTAAGTCTTGTGAAAGTAATTGTAATTATAAAATAGACATCCTGACTACACGTTACATTGGTTATTTCGTGTCTTTGAACATATCGGACCATCCATACTTCACGCCCAGAACCTCTCCCTGACATGTATATGATCTTCTTATGAAATATTATCTTATTCTATTAAACGAGCAATATTTGTTTGTTTGTTTATTTGTACTCACGTTCTCGAAAACGGCTCTAACGATTTCGATGAAATTTGCGGTAGGTACAGAGGTTTACGGTTTACGGGGGCGAAGAATCGATCTAGCTAGGTCTCTACCTAGCTAGATCGATAGAGACCTAGCTTTTTTTAAATAGGTACATACTTATAGTCCGACACAAAATAATAGAAATAAATGGGGGCGCCACTGTGCAAGCTAAATAAGCGAAATAGATAAATTCTCTTTTAGAAGTAAATTATTACTTCTGACTGACGTCTTCGGCACCTGTACCTACCATAGACAAGAAACCTTTACCATAGATTAGTAGAGAAAGGGTTTCCAAAGTACTGAAATTTTAGTTGCCGTGTCTACCCGTTTTTGCCGGACTGTAACTCATTTTTCTTTTTTTCTCGATTTGCACCCAAGCAGAGCTTGGTCGCCCAGATATTCTATAATAAGTAATAATAATTATGAAGGTAACAACTAGGTATCACTTCCATCGAAAAAAAATAATTGATGAAGTCTCCATGACAATGTTCGCTACTTCAACAAGATGTTAAAATTATAATTATTCTAAGATAGTTTCAAAAGTTTTAACATGTCAAAATATCGTGAATAGATAGAGGGTAGAGGGGCGTTTGGGTGGAGTCAACGATGACATTTCTTTTGACGGAAAAGCCTTAAATTGTCGGTGCCGGTTAAGCCATGATGGAGGCCTTTAGGCGACCTAAAAACTCCGTCACCAGAGTTGGCCACTAGCTCATACGAACTTACTTACTTACTCTATTTTAATATGACTGTGGATAACCGTTGAAATATCTCTTTTTTAGTTTATGAAGAGATAATATTGAGGGTTTTCCATTAAATTTTTAATTTTATAGTGATTATTTTATTGAAACCTAAACAGAACAAATAACAGTTTTTAATGTTTTCCAACAGCAGAGACATCGAAACTTTTATGGTCTTCTAAAGTCGTAAATAGAACGAAAACATGCAACTGCATAAAACTTCTTGTTTTTCAGGTCTCCGGACGGTCTCGATACTATGAAACTATTTGTCATAGCCAACAGTATTGTGATGCTCACCACGATAGTGTACCCACACATGCAAAGTGTATATGGAATTATAACCGACATGCTTTTTGGATACGACTTCGAATGAATTTGAAAATTCGCTGGACTATCTGCATTACTTATACTACACCACCGAAGTATTTTACTGTTTTGAAATATACTGTGTCATAACGTGCATTTAAAAACATTTTACCAAGAATTTTCAGTATAATCTGATTTCAGCAAAAAAATCATATAAAATTGTTTTGCAAAACAATATTTTTAACAATGTTGGGTTTATTTTTTCGCTTGGTATTTTCAGTAGGTGTACTTGTCTGGTATTCTGTTAACGTGTGGGATATGATAACAGACTACTTCAATAGAGAGTTTCAGAAACTAATAAAAAATGATACTGAAAATGAAATTGAATATTCAGAGTTATAAATAAAAAAGATTTAAACATACTTTGTTTTGATTTCATTATACCATAAAGAATATCGGTACCTATGGGATTTTATATTGATAGGTTACAATTACCATTTAGTACAACTTGCCTATAACATATTAAATTCTGCTCGTGTTAAACTGATTTTAAGCAAGCTTATGCAATAAACCTGTGTAAAAACCATCTTAGCTCATAAACAAAAATATGAAAAAAAAACAAAATATCAAGACCTGTTTTATTATTTACGAAAAATATTATAATAAAAATTACTTTCATGACACCGGCCAAGATCTCCAGCAAAATCTTCAACAATTTTGCACTAGAATTTAAATAGCATGAAGAAAACCAAATTACTCTCTGGCACCCAGTCTCGTTATATCGTTTTGCATACTTAATTCCAGAGGAAATTCCATAATAAGACCCTCCGTAATCTTCGCGAATAGAGTGGAAATAATCAGGTCACGGAAGTGTCACATAATTTCTGCTCGCGTGTAATTTTAGCAGTTTAAGAGCCTTTGCAGACTGCAGACGATCGGCCGATTGTTTAGTCAAGTTGGGCTGCTAGTGCATACATGGCCTCCTCTGTGGCGCGGTGGGTGAATACCCGCCTGTGACGCATGAGGTTGCAGGTTCGATCCATGCCGCGGAAAACATGTTTGTATTTTCTGTAAATATTTGTCTCGGGTCTGGTGTTTTCTATATATTATGTAGATATTTACAAAAAAAAGTAAAAGTATATCAGTCACGTGGTTTCCGGTTTCCATAATACAAGCTCTGCTTAGCTTGGGGCTACATGATGCTGTGTGCCAGCATTATTTATTATTTTTTCATTTATTACTAGCTTCCACCCGCGGCTACGCTCGCCTGGTACCCGGATATAAAGTAACTTATGTCCTATTCTAGATTATTATCTATCTATGTTTTAAATTTCAGCTAAATCGGTTCAGTGGTTGTCGAGTATACATACCAACATACATCCAAACATCCATCTAAACTTTCGCATTTATAATTTTAGTGTGGTAGTGTGATACTGAATCGTTGTAGTGTGCGCACTTGCATATATCGCCGTCCCCGGAGAACAAAATGATAACTACAAAAACGTAACTTTTCAGGAGAAGCAAAAAACATGTTTTCGTTAATAACTCCACAAATACTGGACGTAGACAGATGATTTTTAATTTTAAGCAATGCTGATTTTTTATTCATTCGGAATGTTTTAATGACACACGCGTAAGAAATGCCAAAATAGAGATATTTAAAAAATAAGAAGTTATCCAAAATCAATCACCATCTAAGTTCTATAATGTCGATTATCATTTTATTCCTCGTATTTTCTAGGCAAAACCTAATATTGTACCACTGTTCTATCATGTTATTCGACGCTTTACCAGGGTGGAAGCGATTATGATAATAGTGTATTATACGAAATGCAAGGACGAGTTTTGACGAGAATAAAATGATAACATGCGGTTATCATTATCTAGACGAATATTTTTCACGAGAACATAATGATAATGATTGTTTGTCATATTAACAGGTGTAAATACAATTTGATAAGATTATAGTACAACTTTATTCTTGTAACTTCAGGCATGGGTCGAATCGTGGAATAGTATTGTAATATTTTGTAACTTCGCGAATAACTGTATGAAAGTTACGAAAAAAATTGAGCAGATGTATTAGCACCCAAAGATTACAAATATGGCATAACACTAAAACTAAGATAATGGCAGTTATCATTTTGTTCCCCGGGGACGGCGATATCTTCATACTGATTAAGAGCCCGACCAAGTCATCGGCCGATAGAAAGTCTGCTGTTTGCGAGTGTTCTTACTCATACTCTACTCTTCCTACTACTCTTACTACTAGATAATCTAGACCATAGGTTTTATGGCAGCTTTGAAAAACGGCTCTTAAAATAGTGCCGTAATTTCTTCCTTCATTTTAACTAAGAGTAAGTATACCTAACATCAAACTATAGTATCCAAGCAAAGTTTAAGCCGAACACTAACTTTGAACCCCGTTTATTAGTGGCTAGGAGAGTGTAGGATTATCTCTATGAATCTATGAATAAATAAATGCTCTTAACTTAATAGAAAACTATTTGATATTCAAATATAAAGCTTCATTATAGATGTTCTGTATTGTTCGTTATAGGTGTATATTTTTTTATTGGTATCTACTATCTACTTATTAAAAAAATACATAGATAAGAATAAAAAGTAAAAGTAGGTAGGTACTTACTAAAAAAAAATCGGAGTATCACTGAAAAGTTGTGATGAAAGTTCACTATCGAAACATAGTGAATGCTCGTTTAATTTTATCATCTCAATTATTTGAAAATCAATTTCCTTTCAAAGCTTTTGTGATAAAATAAAAAATTGCTTACGTAAAATGTCCGCAATTTGGATACCGAAAATGTTTCGAAGCATTCGGGGAATCTCTATCCTTGTAAGATCCCTCTTACCGGGAAGGTAGAAACTTATACGATACTCTTTCTGATACGGTCACTCTTCATGGTAGTGTCTTAATTGTTGTGTAATTCATTAATTTATAAAAGATAGTTTGTAAATATACATGGCAATCTCTAATACTACTTAGGCTGGATTCGACCAAAAGTCATCTTACTCCAGAGTAACTATCCGACATAATTCAAAAATACAATTGTTTAGAAAGCGCAACCGAACATTATTATGTGCATACAAATTATCCCGGTTATAAGGTGTCAACTTTACAATGTCAAAATAATCAAACAAACTGTAGTTCACTCGGGTAAAAACTTGAAAATCCAGTTTAGTCAAATCCAGCCTTATTTAAAAAAATCCTTCTAGGATGGTCAGCTGTAGTATCCCTGAGTGTCATATGCTATGGTTGGAAACCTACAATAAGCCCCGCTCCTTATGTCCTCTCACGACTTGAACATCAGCATTGAATATCAGCATCATTCAATGCGGATGCTGATGTTTCAAATGATGCTGATAATCAGCGGATGCTGATGCTGATGCTGATATTCGCAACAACCCTGGTTGGAACCACGTGACTGAAGCGGGCGAAAGGTAATGGCCTATAGCAAAAAGTAGTAACAAAAAAAGAGGCACTAAATCTGAAAAGGGGGTCACAGGTACGCTGCGAACATTGCCGTGGAAACAAAGAGAATGTACGGGTTGACAACACCAAACATTCTGTCGGCAAATGTCGTTCATTTCCACTCGTCGGCGCATGTCTGTCGCTTGCCATGTGGCAGCCCTACAAAGTGGCTGACAAGCCACTCTGACATTGCTAAGTTAGGACAGATTTAATTATGGTTTGCGTGTGTGAACCTGATAGATTTAACAATTTTTTTCTTAAAATTTATTTTTATGCATATAGAGTCAATATAGAGGCAGGTTAAGCTAGAGAACGCCCGCGGCTTCGCCCGCGTGGACAACTTTTTGTATCTCACGGAAATCATACATTTTTTCGGGATAAAAAGTAGCCTATGTGTTATTCCAGAACCTAAAATATCTATATTTCAAATTTCATCAAAATCGGTTTAGTAGTTACGGAGATACGTGGTAACAAACATTTTCACACACACATACACACACACACACACACACACACACACGGAGTTTCGCCTTTATAATATTAGTAGGATGTATACGCTTGCCAAGAATTTTAGGGCTATTCAGACGTCTGAGAGTACTAATAATATACACACCTTCTATCTCTACAAGTTTTCACAGAATACTAACACCTATCATACGATATTTGCTGAAGGCTGTTTAACAAGTTTACCTAGATTTTAGGAACATTGTCTAATAATAACAGCTTGTAGACTGTAATGGCGAGAGTTATAATTATAATGCGCCGTTTATTTGGTACGAGTTTATTTATAGATGCGATAATCGAAAACAAACGTCAAAATATGACAATGAAAACTAAACACTGATGTCATACGTAGTAGGTCGATAATGGGTTGTCACTGAATTGTCGTGAAGCGAGTTTCTCGCATTATCGAGGCAAAAAACTCGCACCATAAATGGCGCTTAATGGTAAGCGTCCACAGGTCGGCATCGCACGCAGCGGACGGATCGCATCAAGCGGATTATCTGTGTAATGCGATGCGTACGATGCGGACAGGTGGACGCACTTATATGAGTTTCTATACAAATAATACTACGATCCGTTGCGTGCGATGCGTCCGAAGCGTACGATACCGACATGTGGACGCTTACCATAAGTCAGGCTTATTTTAATGAGATTGCGTAGGATTATCATTAGAGGGTCGTGTTTATACTAAGTTATTGTTACCTATCATTGAACTACGCTTTTGTAACATAAAAACATACATTAAGCAAATAATGAAACATAATCAAACTTAAATTGAAATAAAACAACGAATTTAAATGTTCAGAAAAACCCTTTTAGCAAAGCGAGCAATTTGTTTTAAAAATTTCTCAACAAACCCTTTATTTTGTTACAAAACAATGTTTAGGATGGGTTTACAATAAATACCAGATTTAATATTCATTACCATTATTATACCCAATTCATGTAGATTTTTTTACTTTTATATCCCTCGGGAACAGTACTCTTTTTCTGAAGGAAAAGTCCTTTTTTTGTACTCCTGACAATATGCATGTAAAGTTTTTTAAGACTTAAAAACAAACAAACTCACATTCGCATTTGTAATTTTATAAGTTAGGAATTAAGGATTACGATTATAAGATAGCATTGTTCTTATTATAATAATGTAGAAGAAAAACATACTCGTATTATTTACGAACAAAATACAAAATCCATCATAATTGCCGCAATCGAGTAAGAACTAATAGCTGCTAGCACAACAAACACTTGAAGTACAGTCAGCGTCAAATTGATATGAGCGTCTAGAGTAGTCAAAATGATCTGAAAAACATGAAAGCATCAAATTGCTTTCATGTTTTCAGATCATTTTGACTACTCTAGACGCTCATATCAATTTGACGCTAACTGTACTCAACTAAAAACGAATACGTTGTGATGATAAACTCAGTTGCGTTTAACATCAACTAAATTGGGTTCGCGAAATCAGACTAGCGAAAACGGATTGAGTTTAAAACTAATATTTGAACTCGTCCACAAAACCTACTTCAAGCACTAGAACTCACAAATGAAAATAGTTTTAATTCATCCCCACATCATTAGGTACATTCTCAATTTGTGTGGATTCATACAATTTGTTTGAGCTTTACAGCCCTTGCAGACTGCAAACTTTCCATCGGCCGATAGTTTGGTTGAAGTCTATGAACACTTCTTGTCATTGACAGTTAACTGTTGACTTATACTTACTTATACTTTATTTTATATCTGTACTGTATTTTCTTTTTTGTGTACAATAAAGTCTTTTCTATTGTATTCTCTTCTCTCTAGGGTTATAGCTAGGGTTTAGATCAACTTGGCACCAGCACCGCATTGCCTTGTGCTATTAGGTATTTTTTGTAAGGAATTATATGAACCAACGCTCACTACCTTAAAGATGACACTGCTTTGTTGACTGTAGGTATAAAAAACAAAAAAATAACAATTACATATCGTGGCTGTTTGGTATCTAAAGATATATTAAACACTACCTTTTATCTGTTTTATTACATTGCCCAAGATAGGGTGGTCATTATTCATAATGACCTGGCAAAGTGCTTAATCATGCAGTCTTAATTAAGGTGGATTCACGTTACAACGGGCCGGGCCCGGCCCGGTGTAACGTGAATCCACCTTTACATTGCCCTCTTGACACGGTCATTATGTAAAAGGGCCGATCATTATGATTTATCAAGTTGTCCGTAACATATACATTTCTGACGACAATTATTAGAAATTACAAATCATATTGTAACTTGTCCCCAAGCTGATATCCCCAACATCTTAAATTGGCCTCTACCCAGCAATCACTACGGCCTGTAAAGCATATTTTACAAGACCAATAAATAATCCACATTGAAACACTAGTTTTCTAGCATACGGTGACATTTCTATGACGTTCGTAAAAATCACAAAAATCAATACTATACTACTATCAATACATACGGTTTGAATAAGTGGGAGTTTTAATAGTTTTTTTAGCTAATATCGACCTTCTGATCCGAGTGGGTACCCTAAGGTACCCTTGGGTACCCTAGGGGAGTTTAATGTTAAACTAGCATTTACCCTTGGGTAATAATAAGCTCTTTTAATATCAAACTCCCACTCAGATCAAAAGGTCTATAGTAGCTAAATGTCTATTCTCGCTATCACGTTCTCGTTTTTTAAATTAAGTATACCTAGTTTTTATCGTTCAAAACAAATTATAGAATCATTTGATGAACAAACATTGTACTTATGCAGTTCAAAGGTTCTTCTCTTCTTCCTAGTCGGGCACTCTTTTCAGAATGGTCGTGGTTGAAATGATGTCGCACAACTCTTTGTCGCCTTTTTCCAGGGCTGCCGCTCTTCTCGCGATACATCTCCATTTCTGGCGCTTAGTTGCATAGCGAGCAGACTGTACTAAAGTGGACTGGGTTGTTGTCTTGATTAGGTCGGTCGAGTTGGTGACCGACCAGGGCTTCGTTTACCTTGTACTTGTCCTTGTACAACAAGCCGCTCCATCGAATGCTCATTTCTGGAGATGTGTCCAAAGAACTTCAAAGGTTACGAAGCTTAAGAGCGGGTACACATTGGGCGCTTTCAAACGCGCGCTTTGCTAACGCGCGTTTTGAGAACTAAGAGTTTCAATTGATGTGTACAAATGCAAGCGCGCGCTTCTCTCTCATAAAGTCCTTGAGGAGCACATAATAATGCGCTTCTTTATCATTTTCGTTTATTTAGTTACAAAAAACTTATGAAACAAGATCATTATACACTTAGATACGTCCGAACTTCAGTACTGTACTTATTTTTTATTGCTGTGTTCAGACTACTTTATGACGTTTAAGTGCTTTGAAAGAACCGCTGCTATAATGTTCACGGTCTCCGATCTGGCACAACTGCAAGCTGTCTAACTTTTTCAAGCCTCAAATTGGTCTCAAGCTGTCAAAACGATCGCGTAGGTATCTTTTGTCGCGTTTGGTCTCGTTGTGATGAGAGTAACAGAGCTACTTGCGTGGTTACTGAACTATCATATTTGACAGTTTGAGACCGATTTTGGTCGGTATCTAAGATAGATAAAATCAAGGGGCTGATCCCTAGATAATCTAAACTTTTTACTAGTACCTATTAATTTCACACTAGAGATTTGTAACGATTTTTAAAGAGATATCGATCGAATCCGCTAGCTTGACGATACGAGGACACCACTCTACCAATTAAGTCATCGGGCAATTGACATCGTAGTAATTTTATGGGGAACTTGACTAGCCTTTCAGCTCAGTTGATAGTAGCTCTGCCTTCTGCACTGTGCCTAGCTTACGACGGTTTCGATTCCCACCCTGATCAAACATTTGTGTAATGATAATAGATGTTTGTTCGGTGGCTGGATGTTATAAAGTATTTTAAGTATGTATTTACAAAAAGTATTATTTATAATTATCTGGTTCCCATAGTACAAGCTTTGCTTAGTTTGGGGCTAGATGGCGCTGTGTGAAATGACCATCAATATTTATTTATTTATTTGATACTCGTAAATTACATGAACCGCATCAAAAGCCATTGAGTGTACAGTGTTTAAGCTTGCCAAATGTTAGCCTTTACGTGAGCGCTCAGTAGATCGATTTCCACAGGTTTTCTTACTCGCTCGCTCTGGACTAGAGCCAAATGCATTACGTTCTTGGTCGGGTCGTGCTTTAAGGCACACTGAGTGCTAATTCTCACACTTTATGGGACATTTGGTTTCCAATCTTAACAAGTAACGAGTAAACAAGTTGACTAACCCCTCAGCTCATAGTAGCTCTACCATAACGCTGTAGGTCGTGGGTTCGATTCCCATCCAGACAAATATTTGTGTGATGAACGTAGGTGAACGACGGAACGAACGAAAGTTTGTTCTGTATTTAATTTTGGTTGTTATAAAGTTTTATAAGTAAGTATTTACAAAATAATTCTATCAGTTATCTGGTTCTCGCAATACAAGCTTTGCTGAGTTTGGGGCCAGATGACGTTGTATGAAATGTGCATCAATATTTTTTTTTTTCTTAAAAAAAATTACAATACTATTTGAACGGATGAAATGAAAATGAATAACGTGTTATAATAATAATAATAATATAAACTTTATTTCAGGCAACTTAAGAATAGTACAGATGGTAAAAACTAATTCCAGACCCATAGAAATAAATGCATTAAATCTAAAAATACATATTAATAAAACTTAATCTGGGTTATGAGTTAGCTCAGAGCTGTCATTGGCTGCTAGATTACATACACTGTATCAACAACTGTATAAACGTACTTTGTGAAAGAACAACTGTACTACGAAAACAATAAAGCTCGAGTTTGCTCTCAGTGTGCCTTGTTAGTCTGGCTCGTTTGCGACAGTAAATTACTGTTTATTAGTTAACAGTTCTGACTAATTATTTTACTACTACTTCTAACAGCAATTACATCTAGAACTTTCTATTACGACTGGGTATAATGAATTGCTTTTTCACCTGCAATATATTTCTAAGTGAGCTTTTATGTTCGTACAGCTTTTTATGTTTTATTTATGGCTCATATTAGTACTTTAAAACAAAAACTGAATACACTGACATTTATTATTTTTAAAGTTTTAAACTGTATCCCCAAGGTGTAGATCAGATGTTTAGACATTTAAGATCCTTTGAAGATGTAAGCTAAGGGGGTAGTCAGAGGCAACTCCAAATACGTAATTGGTTCAAGTTTGCATTTGTTTTATACTACTAAGGTAGCAGACAAGCATACGGCCCACCTGATGGTAAGCAGTTACAGTTACCTATGGAAGCCTGTGATACCAGAAGAGTCACACTCGCGCTGAAGAGAAATCACTGCGCCGATCACACAATGGACAAGACTGTTCCACCAGTTGTCACCGCAGCGCTTCCTCGCAGAGCACTGGCAACCTTACTCACCGCAGGAACAACACCATTCGAGAAGAATGATGTTATTTGGCTGCGATATTTTGTAAGGCGGAGAGAGACACTTCATTCCTATAAACATCCCTAAATACACTAAAAAAAACGATAAAATGTGCAGTCTTTAAAAATATTTTAAAAATGTAATACAATACAATGCTTAATTTAAAAAATCAAATAATATAAGTTTCAATTCGTTAGTTTTTCAATTCATTTAAAATTTTCACAAAATATAATTCATTTCAATTTATCAAAACAGTAATACATTCACGATGAGTTAATAACGATAGGATTACATTCAATCTATAACAATAATTTAATCTTCGAACCCGGGGCGTATAATCCTAATTAAATAATTATGAATGTGAAGAGTCTGTTACGCTTTTGCACCTCAACTAATCCGATCATCATGAAATATAGCTAACGCGTCAGGAGTACAGAACACAGAGCGAACCTTTCATCAAGAAAAAGAACTGTTCTCAAGGGATCTATTCAAGAGGCCTGCGACAGGCGATTAGTTAAGATAGTAGGTATTTATCTAGGTTCCTGTCAAACTTTTGTTCCGAAAAACTTACCTAAAAAGAAATGTAAGCAAATTGAATTGAAATCTTTGTAGGTACACCAAAAATGGCATTTTCATTTGTTCTATAGTAAGTTTTTTGGAACAAAAGTGTAACAGGAACCTAGATAAATACTGCCTTTATCCAAATAATAAAATAAAGTGATAAAAATATGCTCAAATTTTAAATTATTTCGGTATTACGTTTTTAGGTAAGTAGGTACGTTCGTCGGCCCCTTAAGCACGATGCCGCGGACAAAGGCTAGTTTAAAATGCAAACAGCTGACTTGTGTAGGTAGGAAAATACGCACATTACCGTAGCACTTCAATGTCTCAATGAAATGTACACAAGGTGCACTGAAAGAGCGTCAAAAGAATCAATAGTTCCGTGTTTGGCGATAAGCCAATGCCATTTGCTTTCGATCAACGGGTAGTCTGTATTCTATTGCATTAGCTTTGGCAATCCGCTAGTTTGTAAGCTATTTTTGAAGAGTTTTCAAAGTATTTCTTAAAAAACTTAAAATCTGTCACTACACATTCTGCTGCTTCTGATTCTGACTACTTAGCGAACTTAAAAGGAAGTTATCATTATATGTCTGAAAATATGAACGAATGTCTGCTGATCTTGGAGCTTATAATTATCGGACTGTTTTTGATTCTAGCCTATTTTTATAATTTAGCGTGTTTTGGTGAAATACTTAGGACCCATCTGATTAGGATACCATGGTTGCGCCACCACTAACAAAATGTACAAAAAATGAGCGTCCCGTTTGGTTGCGCAACAAACAGAGGTGGTTATTTTAAAAACCGTTGTTTTTTAAAGCCTGTTTAAATCCCAAATAAATAAAAGCAAGCTAAAATCCATAAATCAAGCCAAAATAAAAATAAGAACGTTCAAAACAAAGGAGTCTAGTGCAATTCAGTTAGCCGGCCACAAGACACGCCTACTGTCAGCAGCCGCCGCCTTGACGGTCACATGCAAATGCAATAAATTGTCGGTTTCTACCCATGATGTATGTGGGTTTGAGCATGTTTACAGATTTGCATAATGGAGTTTTGTTGAAACCGCTGTGAGTTTGGGGCATAATTAATTCTCATCATCGCTTAGTGTATTGACCTAGTGGTTTGTAGATGTAGGCCTATTGTTGCATTAGTAAATGGAGTGCAAATATCAGAGTTCGTTTTGGTACCAAATACAAGTCGTGTGAATGCTTTTTGACTTTTTTTTGTACTGACCCTGGTACGTCATGTCAAAACACCATTCTATCAGGCACCGCGCAGGAAACTACTTTGCGAAGACTCGAAGCTTTTCAGTTACTTTCCACTCACTTTATTTATTCAGGAGATAGATAAGGAAATATAGTGTTTAGCACATAGTACCGCCTTAATATAAAGAAGTAGGATATAATGACTAGGAAAGCTGCAGATAGAAAGCCAACAGTTAAACAAAACAGCAGGCACATTCCGTACCTGGTTCATTCAATCGTCTCCAACGCTCGTTGATAATGGAAATGCGGCTTCGGCATCTCACTTCATTAACGAGCTTGGAATACGTGAACTCGCATTACACAGAAACGATCTAGATATTTTTGTTGTGGACTAGCTAACTTTACGATATATTGTAGGTATTTTAAATGTAACTTTATAAATACTTATGTATCAGGGTATTTTTTATTTAGCCCGACGTTTCGACTAGATTGCACCAGCCGTGGTCACGGGAAGACCGAAGTGTTGGAGGCACCGCAGCAAAGCGAACGCGTTCACACAGTCATTGAATAATCCATTTCCTGGTATTTTTATGTGATATAAAAAATAAAGGCTTATTATTATAATTAAAAAATTTGTATTCATTGTTGTGATCGCAAAAGGTTACGACGTAATGTCATAAACTTTTGCGATGTGTTGTATGTGTTATATAAATACCATAAATAATTTAAAATCATATAAACTTTACTGATTTCAAGGGATTTTTTAGATAAAATGAAGTTGATAGTAACTTGAACTTTCGAAAAAAGTCTGCCAAACTTTTCGCTTTAAAAATTTACTCCTGACGCGACCTCTAAATTTTCTTATTCTTTTCGGTGTGACTGCTTCCTGTTAGAAATTCGTGGGACAACGAGAACAGTGGTCGATGTTATTTGGCAATACGCGTCCAAACTAGGTGATATTCAAATTCGCTTATGGAAGATATGGTAAGCAAAATGGATTTAATTATACTTCACTAAGGTAAAAATGAGGATTGCGATGATGAGATTACCGAATTTCAAATAAATAAAAAAAATAAAAATAAAAGAGTTTTAATGAAAATCACCATTTCGTCTAATTCCCAGATGCATAATAATTATTAGGTTAATTATTTCTTTCCAAATAAAAAAAAATTAAACTTCAGTAATTTAATACTAAAGTGTAGTACTTATCAATTGTAAGGTCTCGGTAGCGTGGTCGAAACGTCGTGGGCATTATAATTATATTTGGCTAAGATTGAGCTTGAGAAGAAGTTAAATTCTTCTCTATACTGTTGTATTTAAAGAATAATTTAACTTGCACCTCTTTGGATTCTGTGACAGAATCTGTGGGTTTTGCCTACTCCTATGAATGCAGTGAATATTTAATTGCGTTCCCTTCTTGTATGTATGAGGTTTAAAGCCGATCTTCAAATTAACTGGACCATATTAGTTCCATTCGCTTACAATTAATTAAATAGGTATTTCATTTATTGAAACTTGAAGTATCACATCTAATACAAACAAGTGAGTAATAACAGCTTTAATCTCGATTAAAAGCTTCGCCACTTACAAAGGCAGATTGGAAAACTTTTTTCTTGTGCGAGTCCAATTAAAGTTGATAAAGCAATTTCCGACGGTTCCGTGTGTGCATGATGCTGCCGTTTGTGATTCTGGAAACAGAACTGATATTGTTTTTACATTTATGACTATCTAGAACTGTCCATAGCTTATCATGATGGGTAAAATACCTGGCAAAAGAGGGTTGGAAGACGGAGAACATCTTGGGTTCGCAATATAAGAGATTGGACAGGAATCAAGAAAGCGGAAGATCTGTTTAGGCTAGCACTAGACAAAGAAAAATTTGGCACGATGACAGCTAACCTTCAGTAATGGAGAGGCACTAGAAGAAGAAGAACATACCTTCAAAGTTCTAGAAAGTGCCGACGGGGAAGAAGGTAAGTGTGCCACATATTTTGACTAAGCTGTTGAGTTAGAAGCTTGGCTCTACGGTGTCGATTCTACTACCAAACTTTTTATCAACCACAAGCAAAACGTCAATTAAACTTAGATTAACTTAGATTTTCATCTGTTTCCTATTTTACTAATGACCAACGACTCTGTTGTGGTGACATTTTAGCCATGGTTTGGACTTTGGCAGAACACACTTTCGAAAAAGCCATCGTACTATTCACCAAATGGCTGCCATTTAAGAGAACGAAACAAAACGCAACGGAATGTTTACGCTGTCATTTAGTAGAATCGGTCAGCTCATAGATCGTCGTCGTTCCTCCTGGGTCAGCTGGAAACTTTTTGACAATATCGTCTTGGCAACATTTTACATGAAAATGTTTTTGGTGGGATTTTTATTTTCATAAAAGAGGAGGTTTTTGATTCGGCTGTATGTTTTTTGCTATAACAAATATCTTTACCTACACAAAATTAATAAAAAATCCTCATCAATGTGCGTGAAAAAACGGAAACGGAAGAAAAAGTAACCTATCTAAAGAGATAGGTTACTTTTTCTTCTTCACACATTCGGAAAAGTTTCAACTAGGCAGGGGCCTAATTGAAACTTTTTCGAATGTATGAAGTCACATGTTTACTCATTGTATAATATAAAAACTTTCTACATGTAAAATTTATGCTTTACACTGTTTTTGTAGTAGAATTTAGAAACGTCTACGAAATTAAAACCAAACACACTACAATCCAGTAGAATTAAGACTTCGTAGAAAGAATAAATTACAGAATAGTGAGGTAGCTTAGAATCACTCTTAAAGAATGAAAAGGTAACCTTGGCTTCATAAGGACATTATTCATCCTTCTGCGCTGTAGGTCGTGGGTTCGATTCCCACCCAGGACAGATGAACATAGATGTTTGTTCTGTGTCTGGGTGTTATAAAGTATTAGGTATAAGTATTATATCAGTTATCGGGCGTTTTTCCATTAGCCGGCACGACACCGGCACCGGCGACGGGCCGGTGGAGGGGATGCAAAAATGTATGAAAATCTCATAATGCCGGGCCGATGCCGGCGCCGGTAAGTGGAAAGGCGAGCCGCACATTTTCATACATTTTTGCTTCCCCGGTGCCGGTGCCTGTGCCGGTGCCGTGCCGAGCTAATGGAAAAACGGCCATCTGGTTCCCATAGTATTATATTATCTGTGCCATAGTACAAGATTTGCTTAGTTTGGGGCTAGATGGCACTGTGTGTAATGTCCAGCAATATTTATTTATACTTATTTATTAATTGACTTAACTCCGCTATTCGAAACTACAACCAGAACGAATGTCAATATACTAGAATAGAATCGTTTATCAAAGAAAAAAAAATTGTCAAAGAGATCAAAGAGAGAGATACATTAATAAAATACATAGTTATAGGTCCTAAACTAAGTGCCACAATGTCGAAAATCAAATCATCCTACATACATGCTATCTCGCCAACACAGTTCTAATTCAAAAGAAAGTCAAAATCAGATTACCTCACCGGCCAAAACATCCGCGGTCAAAAACCTTCATTTGAAATATAATTTGCTTCATAAAACACGGACGAGGGTCGCTGCTGCTCAATTACTGAGTGGAATTCATCTTCATATCTCAGACGGTTGCTCAAGCTTTCACTTCACTTTATGGATTGGTCTTTTGCGTGCTCAATGTTTGATATAACGATCTACTTAAATTGCTTCAGGTGGAAGGCCCGTTTTTTTGAAAAGCAATTTGATAATAACAACTTCACTATTCGGCAAGTGGTCCTACAAAAGTTCTACTTCGTTTCAGCGTATTGTCTGATTGTTGTACAAATTACCCTTTTTACTTTTTTACTTTTTTTGCTAGTTTATTTTTAACGTTGTTTCTGGGTTAATGCAAATACACTCAATCTTTTAATGATTACAACCATATAAAACGCTCACTGTTTTTAAGTATTTAAAAAAATAATGTAAATACTTTGTAGTAGATATTAATAAGTATTTAAAGTTTCTCAGTAAGTAATTTAGTTTATAAATTTTACAAGAAATAAATAATATTTAACTGTACTAGACTAAGAGCTGAAACGGTGAAGGAAAACATCTTCAAAAACTAATAGGCGGCAATTTAACTACCTAACCTTAAACGAAATGCTAACTCCTGTAAAATGTAAATACGTGTCACGTGAGACGTGCCCCTGATTACTCTTTTAGACTCGAAAATTTACTTTGTGAGAGAATGTGTCCCGTGTTTAGGGTATTCAGTCGTGACCCCGTTCAATTTCGTTTTACTTGCAGGATATTGGCTTTTATTAGTTTGCTTTCTTATGAATTCTTATGAATTAAGTTTTAACTTTTCTTAGTCTTAAGTTTAAATTGACGTGTGATCCGAGGTCTGGCACATATTTGGCTTAAAAGATCAGCATTGCCATTCAGCGCAGTAATGCTGCCATAGACACGGAAAAATCTATAAGTACTTCAGCGCAGTAATGTTGCCATAGACACGGACAAATCTATACTTAACTATAATTGTACTAAGAGCGGTCTTATATTTAAGAAACTATCTTCCAGACAAGCGATCGATTGAATCATGCCGTGATTTCACTACACACATTAATGCAAACTTAAAATATAGTTATTAGTAGAATTTGAAATCTCTAAAAATACAACCCATATTATGCTGGGTAATTCTATCATGTTATTACAATGATAATGCGGAACTGTACTACAATTTGCAAGCGTTTAATCAAATTGATAAATACAATGTAATGCCATTGTTACAATGTAATGTTAATAATCTCGATGTTTGCTTTTAATTAGAATAATATTCTTGTTATAGGTTTCAATAATGAAGTGGGTTTAGGCCTATAAAACCACTTTAGACTATGAATATGAACCGTATGTCATTTGATCGAATACCAACCAAAAGGGTACGAACATTTTTATATGGAGCCTGGCATACCTACTGTCGGCCATTTTGAAAAAACCTCGATTTTGCATCCAGTGATGAAACATGTGTCAATCGATAGGAGAAGTGATTACAAACAAAATATATTCAGTAATAAAATCTCGTAATCTTTATACTTTCCGAGATATTTGAGTTTGAAAATGTAAAAATTAAAACTTGAAAATGCTAATTATGCTGCCAATAATAACCGGTAGGTATTTGAATATGTCTACTGTGACTGGGAATAAAATCGTGAGCCAATTTCGTTTAATTTTTAGGTATTTTTTTTTTATTTTTTTGATTATACAGGTGAATTTTTGAGACGGGGCAGTAAGGGCAGCTACCTTAACCGTTGTAGCTACAGGAAAACGTTCTTACGAGACTATCCTTAACATTTGAAGATTCAGTGCCTCCAGTCAAAAAGGACATAAGTCGAGTTGTGCCCTTTTGTTTTTATTGCACTATCGTGATCTACGTATCCAGTTACATAACATATCAAAAATTCATAACTCTAGCTGCATCCTAACCAGGTTTTTTCAATAACATCAAGGGTATAACTCGACTGTCAGAAAGGGAACGTCTTTAGTTATCGACAAAATTTCCCAAATAAAAGGAAATAAGTAGCAGTAAGCCCAAAACATCATCGAACATGAAGGCATAATTTCAGTTAAAAAAATATTACAATGAAACGAAAAGGCATAACTCATGATGTTCCAATGCATTAGATAAACAGAGTTAGAAATAAATGAAGTTGATCCATTTGTTATGCATGTTTCTAAGGGAATATCTCTACTTGTTGCTTTTGGTGATTATAAGCATGGATAATAATGAGACATAAATGTATCTTTTACGTAGTAAGTATTATAATAATCTGTGTATCGCTGGTATTGAATGATTTAATGTGATGAAGGTAATAAGTCTTAATTTTTGTTTTTTAATGTAATTGATCTCGTTCTGCCTTCCAGTATTACCAAATTGACGATTTTTGTTCAAGTTTTAGAAAAAGTTTTGGTGACCACCACATAATACGAGATACTTATTTATTCTATCATAATATCGTGTGATAAGATTCCAAGACAATCGACATCCCGGAAACACTACAAAATACAAACACATGAAAACTAATCTTATCTTATCTTATCTATGACACTAGGCTCTCGCAGTTCCATTTTCCAATGCGAATGCGTGGCCATAATCGCAGCTGCCACTGCTATCAAACGGAGAGGGATAGAAGACTACGGCATAGGGATACTCCCCGAGATAGTACAACAACCCTCAGAGCACTGGAGAGCCAAAAATGCAACTCCAAGCTTATATACGAATGTCACCTTGCCCTTGAAAGTATCGCCGCAAAGAACAGGGAACTCTACAATGGATCAAGGGACACAGTGGATCACTGGGAAACGTCGCAGCAGATGAACTAGCCAGAAGGGGCTCGGAAACACAAGTGGAATACCCAGCCCCATTCCTTCCTCTGACGTTCTCCCAGCTACGCACCTGGATACAGAATACACCCAAAACCTTCACAACGATCGATGGACATGGGCGACGGACTACAGACAGTCCAGAGCAGCGATAACAGCAGCCACACCACGACTGACACGTCGCCTGATGAACCTACAAAGAAAAGACATCAAAATAGTCACAGGGACGCTGACAGGACACTGTACCCTCAATAAACAGCTGTACAACATCGGTGCCACGGATATCCCACTCTGCAGGGGATGTCTAACCGAAGAAGAATCAGCAGCCCACGTAGTCCTGGAATACTTGGGCGTAGCAGCACAACGGCAGCATATCCTCAACAACCCGAGGTCGCTCCTCGAAGCATGTGAAGACCCCAGGAAACTTCTGAGCTTCTGGGAGAAGCTAAGCTGGCTTTATAACTAGTGAGTCAGGTTATCCCCACGCATAAAGGATCTACCATAATATCAAGGTTTTTATACAACTTACTGAATTCTGAATCAGAGAGAGTTGAAGACGACCCCGGTTTGTGCTTTATACCAGAAAATGAGGAAGTAAATTAAAATACCGAGGAATACTTAGAATTTACTTACTGAAAACATTTGTTATAATGTTGATTTTTTTGAAATAAATATTTATAAAACCATAATTATTGTTTAACTCTTGATTCTATTTACATTACTACAGCTCCCGACATCAGTAATTGATGGAAATAAGCCGTTATTGTCATAATAAGTATTCGTTACTAATGGATTATGTCTTAGTATTTCTTTGACTAGGAGTAAATCGACTAGTATTAATAAAGTTATTCCATTATTCAAAAGGCACAAGTCGTAATATTTCTTTTAGTACGAGTAAACTGACTAGAATAGTTAACATTATTCCATTACATCTGCGTTAACAAAGGCACAATCCAAGTAAAACAAGAAAAAAATATAGAAATTGTAAACGAACGTGAAAGTGATTACCATTAAATGAAAGGGCTATTTTTTGTCTACAATTCTGTATCAATAGAAATTTTGATTTCACTTGCGAAATAGCAAAAAACATTAAAAGTTTGGTTTTTTGGCTCTCCTGAAAAGTACCGAATTTGAGTTGTGCCCTTTTTGACTGGAGGCACTGATATGTTAACCTGCATTCACAGATTTTTAAAAAAATGTAGAGGCAGCGAGAAAATGGCCAGTTTACACAAAAACTTTTTTGATGCCAATCGATCCTGTTTGATATAAGGATTAAAAGGCTCTATTGGACCGAGGTTAAAAGGAGAAAAGTCAGAAAACGCTAAAATGTATTTTTGAGACGGGTTAGTAAGGGCTACCTTAACCGTTGTAGCTCCAGGAAAACGTTCTCAAAAGACTATCCTTAACTTTTGAAGATATTTCGACTTGCATTCACAGATTTTGGAAAAAATGTACAGTCACCGAAAAAAATGAATAATTTACACAAAAATTTTTTTTTGTACATTTTTTCCAAAATCTGTGGATGAAAGTCACAATATCTTCAAAAGTTAAGGATAGTCTCTTGAGAACGTTTTCCTGTAGCTACAACGGTTATGGTAGCCCTTACTACCCCGTCCCAAAAATACATTTTAGCGTTTTCTGACTTTTCTAGTACTCTAACCTCAGTTGGTCGGATAGAGCCTTTTAATCCTTATGTGAAACAGGATCGATTGGCATCAAAAAAAGTTTTTGTGTAAACTGGCCATTTTCTCGCTCCCTGTACATTTTTTTAAAAATCTGTGAATGCAGGTTAAAATATCTTCAAAAGTTAAGGATAGTCTCGTAAGAACGTTTTCCTGTAGCTACAGCGGTTAAGCTGCCCTTACTGCCCCGTCTCAAAAATTCACCTAAGTATATAATTTCAAAAAAAAAATTTTTTACCTTAAAATTAAACGAAATTGGCTCACGATTTTATCCCCAGTCACAGTAGACATATTCAAATACCTACCGGTTATTATTGGCAGCATAATTAGCATTTTCAAGTTTTAATTTTTACATTTTCAAACTCAAATATCTCGGAAAGTATAAAGATTACGAAATTTAATTACTGAATATATTTTGTTTGTAATCACTTCCCCTATCGATTGACACATGTTTCATCACTGGCTACAAGATCGAGATTTTTTCAAAATGGCGGAAGAGTAAGTATGCCAAAATGTTCGTTCTTTTTTTTAAAATGTATTTTTTGTTTTGGATAAATAATAATGTTCATTAACATAATCCGCTCTAAACTTTATTTAACACACGGGAATTACAAGTAAAATATCGTCGATTTAGATACCGACAATGTTTCGATTCATCCGGTGAATCTTCATCTGGGTAAGGAGGGAGTTGCGGCAAGGTTAGGTACTCCTCGCGGTCGCGTATCACACTAAGCGTGCGTTCAGACACGGCGGTTAGTATGCGATTTTCGTGCGGGTATAGCGATTAGCCGCGCGGTTATGTCTGAACGATTACTTAATAACTCATACAAATAAGACCCGCGCGATTTCAGAATCACATGGAAATCGCGCGGTTCCCGCCGTGTCTGAACGCACGCTTAAATGTGTTAAATAATGTCTAGTACAACTCACGAAAGTTTTGAAAGTGAAACAGCTCTTAACTGTCGGTGAATAAAAATATTATTTAGAAATTAGCTACGCTGTAAGTTGTGGATTAGACTTCAATCCAACATTTTGTGCGATGAACAATAAATGACGCAGCAACTGATGTCACATACTAAAATAATTTATTTATTTATAAAAAAAACATACTTATCAATGTGTGCTCACACAATGTTATGATCAGTGGTTGATCACACAATGTTATATAAAAAGTCGTTCAAAATATTTTTAAGACCATTCTATCAAAAGTGCATGACTTTACATTCTCACTATTTATATGCACTAACTATTTCATAACACATTGCGGAAAGAGTACATAGTAACTAAGTAAGTAGTACTACTTCGGAGTACATTACCTTTGACATCAATATTTATTTATACCAGTTAGTAATGACCATGTAGAGAACTATATGCATACTGTGATAAACACACAAACTGAGAACGTGGTCGGAATGCTACCACAGCACAGCCACACAGGCAAACTAAAGGAACAACATCAAAGTTGTGTCCCAAGAAATTCGATGTTTGCTGCCAAGCCGATTCCTTAGAGAATGCCTTGGGCGCTAGTGATGTCTTCGTATCTTACAACAGACAAACATTGCCAATACTCGCTGAAACGTAAAATTTTGATGCTTAGCTAGAGGTCGGACAAACGAAGTTCGGTTCGACAGATAGTTGTTTTTATGCATGGCAAGAGGTCGAATTAAATACGAGTACCTATATTTGTTAATATTAGTATTACCTGTCAATTTATCAAAGGGTTTCAATATTTTCCGGTTTTTCCCATGTGAATGAAAACAGTTTAAATAAAATAAAGTTATAAGGTTATTTTGAATCCAACTAAAGATACATAGCAAATGATTTCAGCTTCAAATGTCAGTCGGAATTGGACCATCGAATCTAGTCTCCCTATTTTCAGTCATTTACACAAGTGGCTAAATTAAAAATTAAAAATAAACCGACTTCTGTGCTGTATAGACATTTTCTGCACTCTTGAAGTGCATTTCTGTTCCTAACTCTGAAGGTCCTCGACAAATCCTCACCAATTTTTTATGGTAAAAATCTAAAAGTAAGTAAGTATACCCTTTTAAACAAAAAATATTTTTTCAAGTTTGTCCTGGCTTCTTCGAGTTATCGGTGAATATTCATAAAAAAAAAACACAAAAAACAAGATTCCGACGAATTCTCTCTTCCTTTCTTTGAAGTCGGTTAAAAAACCCTTTCAAACTATATAGATGCAAACATATCCGTCTGAATTGAACAGGAAACTAGTGAAAATAGTTTATGAGCAGGCGTACCATTTAAGTCCTCTAATCAGCTGCTAATTGTGGAGTGCATGCGGTTGCAACTTTGAATGCATTGCCGATTCACCGTTTAAACTGCCTGAATTCGGTTTTAACTGCTATTCCGTTAATTTTACACGTAGTTCAGCAATTTTCAAGGAAAATATAATCTGCCGTTCTATTTGACTATCTGAATGGATGATTGTGCTCGTGGTGTAACCTAATTAGTCGTTCTTGATAGATCAGTAAAGTTAGCAACGTTCTGAGTGATCACAATTTGGATGGGTGACTGCTAGTGACATTAATAGCTGAGCGCTTCCGTGCTTCAGAGGGCACGTTTAAATCTTTCAAGAACATCTGATCAAGCAACGCCACGAGCGCTTCTAATAAAATTTCCTTGGGGTAACAGTCATGCATGATCGTATTTTTATTTTTTTTACCATGCAGTGTTTATTTTTATTTATTTATTTATTATTATTAAACTTAGATACCTACTTTATAACAGAATTATTATTCTAAGGCGTAATATCTAATTAATGACACATAAATTAAAAGAAAAAAACTCACAAAGGTTGCAAACCGTGGCAAACTGCAAGCATATTTAGACTTTTAATAGTATTTTTAAACTTTCGCGATCACTATTCTATTCATATTGTAATATTATCACTATAGCTTCCGCCCGCAGCTTCGCTCTCTTGCTTCCCGGATAAAAAGGAGAAAGATATATAAATATGGTAAACCAACTGACGCCCGCGGCTTCGCCCGTGTAAACAACTATTTTGTTTATCCCACGGGAACCTTGAATTTTTTGGGGATAAAAAGTAGCCTATGTCCTATTTCCGGTCATTAAATAAATAAATAAATAAAATAAATAAATAATGCTGGACATTTCACACAGCATCATGTAGCCCCAAGCTAAGCAGAGCTTGTGTCATTATCTATCTATGTTTCAAAGGAGACTGTTTTTAAGTGGTCTATGAACCAATAGCCATACTGCTATGGTATTTCTGTGGGGATACCTCAACTACATCCCTGTGCAAGGGGGCATCAAAATCCAACCCGGCAGTTTTGAGAAAAATGATACTTTAGAATTCACATTTCTTGCAAAAATGTTTTTATTTTAGAAACGTTTTGAACGGTTATTGTGGTTAGTGTCTGTAAAATTCGGACTACAATGTAATAATATGGTGAGAACGAGCTGATCTGATGATGGAGTCAGGAGCTGTTCAACAGAACTCCTCAATAAATAAGCCGATTGAGTTGAAACTCGGCATACCTGTCAAGTTTCAACTACAATGTAATAATATGGTAACAACGAGCTGATCTGATGATGGAGTCAGGAGCTGTTCAACAGAACTCCTCAATAAATAAGCCGATTGAGTTGAAACTCGGCATGCCTGTTAAGTTTCAACTACAATGTAATAATATGGTGACAACGAGCTGATCTGATGATGGAGTCAGGAGCTGTTCAACAGAACTCCTCAATAAATAAGCCGATTGAGTTGAAACTCGGCATGCCTGTCAAGTTTCAACTACAATGTAATAATATGGTGACAACGCGAAACTGCAACTAATAGGGACTGCAAACTCGAAAACTATAAAAATAATAATGCTAGTGTACTTAAATGAGTAGACAACTACAGAGAAACAGTCGTCTAACATAGACTTTTATAATAGCCTAACTTTTATGATGATCAGAAAACGAGAGCAAAATTGATAATGACAATTGATAGTGATCAGTCATTGTACATGCATGTAAAAAATGTAACAACTGCGAAAGAATTGTGGGAAAAACTACAGCAATTATTTGAAGACAACGGCTTTTCGAGAAGAATAAGTCTGCTATGGAATTTAACAAATTAATATTTTTATTATTATTTATTTAATTTAATTTAACTATTGTGTAGAATTGTTGTTTTGCATAGATGGATGTTTGTGATTATTTGAAATATTGGGGGTGCTGAATTATATCTTTATAATAATCCTTATTTTACTAGTAAGCTAGTAACCTCATTTATTGGCATGATTTTGTTTATCAGTGTTTGTAACTAGAATGTTGCGTTTTCTTAGACAATGTCAATAAATTATAAATTCACTTGTTCTTATGTACAGAAAGCGTCATTAATTGGTATCCCCCTAGTAAGAGGTCGGTTTGCAAGCCGTTGATCTCAACTTTTGTAAAAACTTTTACATCCTTGCTTACTTATGGATATCTTATTTCGCTCGAGTTCCTAAACAAAAATAGCTGATATAATACCCGACTGAAATCCAAGGTTGAAATGAAAAGAGTCTTTGTTCAAATCAATAGGGGGATACCGATTGATGACGCTGACTGTACATGTCGCAGGCAACTGGTTGAATTAGCCATTCAATTAAATGCCTAGCCATTTCATTGAGCTACGCCATTCAATTAAATTCAGCCATTTAATTGAATGGCGGCGCTCAATGAAATGGCTAGGCGGTTCACTTGCACACGGAAAAAGAAAGTAGGTTTTGGTTTTTTTCTATAGCATCAGTGGTTCATAAACCACTTCCCATACAAAAAAAAACAGTCTCCTATGGGGTTTAACACCAAAAATAACCATAATGGCTTTATACAGCCGTAATAAGACCAACACTGACAAACGTTGCTATTGTCTGGTGGAACAGAACAGAACTCAACACTATAATTAGTCTGTGAAGCCCCCAGGAAACTTCTGTGCTTCTGGGAGGAGCTAGGCGGGCTTCAGTTTTAATGAGCCAGGTCATCCCCACGCATAAAGGACCACCTTTGAGTCTAAATGCGGAAAAGGGAGTCCACATACATACATCCATACATATGGGCACAGTTGTTGGTCGTTTCTCGTCCGTACCACCTAATAGATAACTACAGAAAAACAGCCGTCTAACATTGACTTTTATAAAAGCCTATACTTTCACTTATGGAAATAAACAAACTGCGCCGCGCGGTGTAGTGTTAAAAATAATAAACGGACAGGTAACACAATGTAAATTGTAGTCGCAACTTGACAGACATGCCGAGTTTCAACTCAATCGGCTTATTTATTGAGGAGTTCTGTTGAACAGCTCCTGACTCCATCATCAGATCAGCTTGTTGTCACCATATTATTACATTGTAGTTGAAACTTGACAGACATGCCGAGTTTCAACTCAATCGGCTTATTTATTGAGGAGTTCTGTTGAACAGCTCCTGACTCCATCATCAGATCAGCTCGTTGTCACCATATTATTACATTGTAGTTGAAACTTGACAGACATGCCGAGTTTCAACTCAATCGGCTTATTTATTGAGGAGTTCTGTTGAACAGCTCCTGACTTCATCATCAGATTAGCTCGTTGTTACCATATTTTTTAATAATAATGCTGGACATTTCACACAGCATCATGTAGCCCCAAGCTAAGCAGAGCTTGTGTTATGGGTACCACATGACTGATATACTACTTAAATACTTTTTTTTTAAATACATACATAATATACATAGAAAACACCCAGACCCGAGACAAATATTTGCAGATCATACAAACATTTGTCCCGCGGCGGGGATCGAACCCGCAACCTCCTGCGTCACAGGCGGGCCTTCACCCACTGAGCCACAGAAGTCGTCAATTTATTACATATCGTCATATTATTACATTGTAGTTGAAACTTGATAGACATGCCAAGTTTCAACTCAATCGGCTTATTTATTGAGGAGTTCTGTTGAATAGCTCCTTACTCCATCATCAGATCATATCGCTGTCACCATATTATTGCATTGTAGTCCGAACTTTACAGACACTAACCACAATAACCGTTCAAAACGTTTCTAAAATAAAAACATTTTTGCAAAAAATGTGAATTCTAAAGTATTATTTTTCTCAAAACTGCCGGGTTTGATTTTGATACCCCCTTGCACAAGGATGTAGTTGAGGTATCCCCACAGAAATACCACTACAGTATCGCTATTGGTTCATAGACCACTCCCCATATAAAAAAAAACAGTCTCCTTTCAGCCAAATCGGTTCAGTAGATATGGAGATACGTGGTAACAAACATTCACACACACACACACACTTTCGCCTTTATAATATTAGTAGGATTACGTGATAAAATCCCGTGTTAAATTAGACTAATAATCTCTACATGGACGGAAAAAAACAGAAGAGCTTTCCCATCACTACAAGAGAGTCAATAAAAGTTTTTCTACAAAGGACAGAACTCTGTGTGAAATGGACTGGTATTTGAACTTCGTCTTATGAGACTTAATATAGTTATTGTCATTTTTGGAACATAATCCTATTTAACTTTCAAAGCTTTAGTAACTTTTTCTAGATTAGATTTATCTTACTTGGATGAGAGAGCAGATGCGTGCACGGTCACTTTTGCAATCGCATCCCACACTTCCTTGATATGTATCTATGACTAGAAATTATTTACCGATTTGCGATATGTTTTCTGAATTTTAATCACACTAGGGAAGATTAGTTGAAATACCTTGTGAATGAACTCTTACACGCAAGAACGAGATGTAAAAGTTATCGCAGACCTAGTCAGGGTCGGATCGGAGTACATCCAAATAGTAGGTCCTGTCGCGGCTGTCACCTGTCACCCGTCACCTGTCACCCGTCACCTGTCATACGTCAAACTACGAAAACGGATATCCTACAAGAAGCCATTATACGCCATCTTGAGCCGTGTCGAAAGCGAAAGCAAGTAATTATAAGAAAAATTGTAATCCATAATTTATTATATTTATTCAAAGAATCTTCGGGTTTTAATTCAATTATCAAGGTGTCCAGCGCACACATAAGTTTTTTTGGCGATCGTAGACAGGACACGAACCGTCATCGTCATCGAATCGACGTATCGAAAAATACAAGAAAAAAGGCAAGGAACGCCAGGTCAAACAACGCCAGGAAGAAGGAAAAACAGGGAGAAACGGAGTCCGGCGGCGGTGGTGACGCGGAACTCGTCAGATCCGAGACTACAGATAAGTGCCCATCCTTTGACTTTCATTTGTCCTTCCATTGACCTAGAACCTTCTATCCCCCGTTCCATCCCTTGTTGCCTCCACGGCTAAAAATAAACGGCTAGGAACATACAAACAACACGTAATTGATAAATCTGCCTAGCCTAAATTCAATACATAATTAAAATAAAACATTTTTGAAATGTTGTACTAACTTTATCCACTAATATAGGTACCTACGATGATGATATACATACAATAAATCATTAATCCACTGAGTAGGTAATTCTAATTCGTAATTTATTCACTGAAATACTCATGATGATCAATAATTTATCCACTAATTAAAAAATTAATTAAAATACGTAACTTCATTCAATCTAGCAACAATTTAATCACAATTTAAAACAAATATTCATAATCTAACTTTACCCAGAAATTAAAATAGAGTAATTTCTCAATGTTAATGCATTTAAATAAAATTTTCAGAAATAACCGGTGCGCCCCGGTTGGTTATTGAACCGTTTTATGCAGTCAGCTGTTCAAGCGGTGTTTATTGTGGATTCCTGTGGTGCTACCCCGAACTGGAGAAGAGTGATGAGAGTGCCTGCTACATCAACCTAACGGACAGCTAAGTCAGAAAGATTATTAGTATCGTAACCTCCTTTCATAAATACAGATTTAAAATTTTACACAATTCTTTAAACAATTTTTACAATTATAATTCATTTACTTACCTATTTCATTAGATGCATTACTCACCTGCCTAACAAATAAATCAGGTTAGATTAGGTTGAGTAAAAATAATACTTACTTAATTATTGCAATAAAAAGGCGTTACAACATAAATATTTAATTTTATGTACAGTAGCCACTTTTATAGCAATTTAATTCATTGACATTCAATAAAAATAATCAAATATTATTTTTATATTGTAATTATTAAATGTGAATTGAATACTTAATTATTTGAAATAGTTATTTTATGATATCGATGTTCTTAACTAATTAATTGAATCTCATTGCTTGGTGATCATTGTTCGTTCGTTAATTTTGCTGTTTCTTGGTAGCGCTTGTTTTCAAACATGACAGAATCGGAAAAGGTCAGTACTAAATTGAAGGAATTATTTGTGAAGCGTAGCTCAATTAAAGGCCAAATTACTAAATTCAAAAATTATTTAGCCAATTTAGAATCTGTAAACATTGAAGAATTGTCAAGTATTGAGTTAGCCGAACTGTCATTAAAATTAAACAAATTTGAAGCGTTGGCCACTAAGTTTGACAGTCTTCAGACAGAAATTGAAGTTTTAAATTCGAAAAATTTAGATGCTGAAATTGATGAAAGGGACGAAATAGAAAGGGACATTATTTTTTGTGTAGCGACAGCGAAGACTACAACTGAGAATGCCAACGCTCAAATTGAATCGCGACGCAAGTCATTGGCACCTGACTCCCCCTGTCATCATAAACATCACAATCAAAATTTTGGTTTTAAATTACCACAAATTCAAATTTCAAAATTTGACGGAGCATGCTTCCGCTGGCTTGAGTTCCGTGACACCTTTCAGTCTTTGATTCATACAAACGAGCGAATATCAGACATTCACAAATTCCATTACTTAATTTCATACCTAGAAGGAGACGCCGCGCGCCTTCTATCGAATCTTGAAGTGTCATCATTGAATTACAATGCAGCTTGGGAATTGTTATGCAAGCGATACGACAACAAAAGACTGCTTATCAACTATCATATTTCCGCACTACTCAACATTCAACCGATCACCAGAGAATCAGAACGGTCATTGCGATTTTTGGTTGATAATGTAACGAAGAACCTACGTGCATTGTCTAGTTTAGGGCAACCTACCGATAAATGGGACATTTTATTAATCTTCATGTTATCTGCCAAGTTAGACAGTCACAGTCTGAGAAAGTGGGAAGAGTTACGCAACTCATTTGATGAAGTCCCAACGCTTGACCAATTTCATAGGTTCTTGACGGACCGGGCCGACGTCTTAGAAACATTAAATCGTAGCAAAAATGATGATGCATCCAAGCCCACTTATTCACGCCCAGGTCAAAATTCTTACAGGCCGACAGTTCCAACCAGACCGTATTTCAATAATAGATCAAATTCTGACTACACAAACAAACAAGAGCACACACCACACGTAAAAACTTTCACTAGTACGACAAGTGATTATTCGAAAAAAAGGTTCATGTGTGTCGTTTGTAATGAATCACATAGGATTTATCAGTGTCCTACTTTCAGAGCTAAAAAATACGAAGAAAAGATAGATGAGGTCAGGAAGCATAATTTATGTAGCAACTGTCTGCGACCGGGACACAGTGTAGCTGAATGCCGATTAGGTCCATGCATGGTATGTAACAAAAAACACAACACTATTCTACATAAAGATGATTCAGCTTCTTCTTGCGCTGCATCTGCTGAGTCCGTGGTCACGTTTTCCAAGCAACCGAATCAGGTATTATTATCCACGGCCATCATCGAGGTATCGAATCCGCTGGATGGCAAGGCTCTGAGGGTACGTGCTCTTCTAGACTGCGGCAGTCAATCTTCGTTCATTACACAAGATCTGAAACAGAAATTACAGTTAGATGGAAACACAATAGACGCTATAAATATTATTGGTATAGGTAACAAAACATGTAACAAAATTTTGGAAAATTGTAACATACAACTAAACTCGATAAACACAACATACAAAACAAACTTAACATGTTTGGTAATGGACGAGCTGACAGGTTACCTACCTAAGGCACCTGTAGACATAAAACACACACAACTACCCACCAATATAAAGCTGGCTGACCCTAACTTCAATGTGCCTGCCAAAATAGATATTTTGCTTGGGGCGGACATATTCTGGGACGTTATAGGTTCAGAGCAGTTGTCGCTAGGTCCTAAAAACTTAAAATTAATAAATTCTGAATTCGGTTGGCTGGTAGCCGGACCTTACCATGCCAGCTCATCCAACTACATAAATTGCAATCACTCAACACACCAAATACATAAAAATCCACTCAACAAACCATTCACTCAATCACTCAAAGATCCACTTAAAAATACATGCGAAAACACATGTCAAGATCCAATTAAAAAACCACTTAACAAAATACTAGAACACGAACTAAATGATCCACTTAGCAATGAACTAAAGGACTCACTCAAACAGCATCCACTTAAAGATACATTAAATGATCCACTTAAACACACGCTTAACGAACCACTTAAAAATACACTAAACGATCCACTTAAAAATGCACTAAAGCATCCACTAAAAAATACACTAAATAATCCACTTGGAAATACACTAAATCAACCACTTAAACACACACTAAATCATCCACTTAAAAATACACAAGATGAGCCACTCAAACATACACCCAACGATACACTGCATCATCCACTTACTAATGCACTAAACACAAGCGATGTTATACGCGAACCACTATTAAAAATAGAAAAGCTATTAACTAAATTCTGGGAAGTAGAAGAACTCCCACAAAAGTCAATTTTAAGTAAAGAAGAAAAAATATGCGAGAATCACTTCTTGTCTAACACGACTCGATTAGGCACAGGGAGATTTTGCGTCAGGCTACCATTTAGCGATAATCCTGACTGCCTGGGAGATTCATACGAAATGGCTAGAAGGCGTTTTCTCAATCTCGAAAAACGATTTCGTAAAAATGATGATTTAAAAACGCAGTATTCAAACTTTATGCGTGAATACGCCGACTTAGGTCACTTATCAGAATCCACTGAAGTAAAACCAAAACAGAGCTATTTTTTGTGTCATCATGCTGTCTTCCGTGAGGGAAGTGAGTCCACTAAAATCCGGGTAGTCTTTGACGGCTCGGCCCCTACGTCCTCTGGGAAATCACTTAATGACATCCTCAGAGTCGGTCCCAACGTCCAGGATTCTCTCTTTTCCATACTAATTAGGGCGAGACAATATAAATATCTCCTGATTGGGGACATTGAAAAAATGTACCGTCAGGTAGAAGTACATCCCGCAGATCGCAACCTACAATTGATCCTATGGAGAGATGACGAATCGCAGCCTCTAAAAACACTGCGCTTAAATGTTCTCACTTACGGAACTGCAAGCGCTGCCTATTTAAGCACAAGATGTTTATGGCAAGTTGGGGAGGAATGTAAAATCGAAAAAATTAAAACAATAATACAAAAGGATTTCTATGTGGACGACTTGATCACGGGAGCAGATGATATAGATGAACTACGTTATATACAAATTGAAGTTTCAAAGGCGCTAAACTTAGCTTGTTTACCCCTACGAAAGTATAAAAGCAATGTTTCAAATCTTCTAGAAAATATCGAACAAAATCAAAAGGATAAATTAATTTTAAGCGAATCGTCAAGTACTCTCGGTGTAGGATGGAATCCTTCTGAAGATTATTTGCACTTTCCTACAAAACCGGCAACCACTGATACCTCTGAAATCACTAAAAGGTCAATCATGTCCAATGCGTTTAAAATCTTTGATCCCCTAGGCTTATTAAGTCCAAGCATCATTCAACCTAAAATGATCCTTCAGAAGCTATGGCTTCTAAAAATCGACTGGGATGAGCCCGTTCCCCATGACATCAAAGAAGCTTGGATCGAATTTTCTAGACATGTTCATCACCTTTCTAGTTTACACATACCTAGAACTGTTATATGCGATAAACCAGCAGTCATTGAGCTTCATACTTTTAGTGACGCATCACAACTTGCCTACGGTGCTTGCATATACGTTAAATCAATAAACGCTAATAACGAAATTACAGTCAAGTTACTCTGTGCCAAATCAAAGGTCGCTCCTTTGAAACCCATGACAATTCCTCGCTTGGAACTCTGCGCCGCTCTCCTTGCTGCTAGGTTAACCAAGAATGTAACAGATGTCATAAAGTACAAACCTGCGCGCATAGTTCATTGGTGCGACTCAAGCGTAGTACTCGCATGGATTAATAGCTCGCCTAGAAACTTAAAGACATTTGTAGCCAATCGTATAGGCGAGATCGTAGAAACAACACACTTTTCATCATGGAGGTACGTGCCCACAGCAGAAAATCCAGCGGATTTGATATCACGCGGTATCAATCCTAGTCAGTTGCCAGAGGCTACCTTATGGTGGTGCGGCCCGAATTTCCTCGTCAAAGACGAAAGCGAATGGCCGGTTCTTAAAACAAATCAAACTAATGATGACTTACCTGAAGTAAAATCCATTCACTCAGCACCAGCAGCGCTCACGGAGCCTGTAATAAAGTTCGAAAATTATTCACGATTCTCCAAATTACAAAGAATAGTTGCATACATCAAAAGATTTATTTTCAACTTAAAAAATCCACTTAAAAGGCGATCGGGTAATCTAAACACTGATGAATTGAATGACTCTTTTCGTCAAATATGCTTTATGTCTCAGTCGCAGACATTTGCTACAGAATATGCTATGCTCAAACAAAACTTACCCTTAAACAACAAATCCAAACTTATATCACTGTCACCTTTTCTTGACGAACACAATTTAATTAGAGTGGGCGGAAGAATAGATGCGTCAAATTACTCATATCAAAGAAAACACCCAATCGTTCTTGACTCTTCTCATCATATAACAAAAATATTCTTTCAGCGTGAACATCTGCGGCAGATGCACGCCGGCCCACAACTACTCTTGGCAACCGTCAGAGAAACCATTTGGCCTATTAACGGGCGACGTCTAGCTCGTAACACAGTTCATAATTGCACAAAGTGTAGACGCTTTCAAGGTAAAACACTATGCCCAAAAATGGGTAACCTTCCGTCGCAGCGAATAACTCCTGATTTTCCATTTCTATCCGTAGGGTTAGATTTTGCGGGCCCATTCTTGATCTCAAATCGCAAGGGTCGCGGATCTCAACTTATAAAATGCTACTTATGTTTGTTCGTTTGCATGCGATACAAGTGCGTTCACCTGGAAGCAGTAAGCGGCCTGTCAAAAAACGACTTCGTGATGACATTTCGAAGGTTCATTGCGCGGCGTGGCAAGCCAGCGGAAGTATTTTCCGACAACGGACGAAACTTTGTTGCCGCTGCCAAGGAATTAGGATCATTTTTAAAAGCAAATAACCGTAATCTTTCTGACTTCGCTGCTCATGAAGGTATAAAATTTTCATTTATTCCAGCATACTCTCCCCACTTCGGGGGCATCTGGGAATCCGGAATCAAATCCGCTAAATATCATATCAAAAGAGTCGTAGGAAATAACCATTTAACTTTCGAGGAAATTCAAACTTTGTTCGCACAAGTGGAGGCAATTCTCAACAGCCGTCCCTTGTGTCCCATGTCTCCCAGTCCTGACGACCTTCTCTCCTTATCCCCAGGGCACTTTCTCATCGGAAGACCACTGACGACGTTCCCGTCTCCTGCCCTTGAAGACATTAACCCGAACAAGCTGCAACGCTATCAGCGACTGGAACAAATCCGACAACATTTCTGGCTCCGATGGCAAAAAGAATACATCTCGGAGTTACAGCAACGTCAGAAGTGGACAAAGGAAGCTGCCAACATCAACATCGGCGACCTTGTCCTCATCAAGGAAGACAACGTACCACCACTATGCTGGAGTCTCGGAAGAGTCACCAAACTCTACACAGGACCTGATCTCATAACACGAGTAGTAGATCTGAAAACCTCCAAGGGCTACATACGACGCTCACTGGTTCGTCTGAGCCCGCTTCCGAAACCAGAAGATTTTCAAAAATAGTTGAAAGAAGAAATCTTTCAACGGGGCGGAATATGTCGCGGCTGTCACCTGTCACCCGTCACCTGTCACCCGTCACCTGTCATACGTCAAACTACGAAAACGGATATCCTACAAGAAGCCATTATACGCCATCTTGAGCCGTGTCGAAAGCGAAAGCAAGTAATTATAAGAAAAATTGTAATCCATAATTTATTATATTTATTCAAAGAATCTTCGGGTTTTAATTCAATTATCAAGGTGTCCAGCGCACACAGGTCCATTCAATAAATACTCACAAAAGTGATTAGAATTTCTTCTGTTAATAGCAATAAGCTAATTGACTTCCCGCATAAACACATTTTATCGTCTACAATAAGTGATGATTTATATTACTCCGGGCCGTGTCCGGGCCGGTGGGTGTCCGGGCTAACTGTGGTGTAGATGAGCGTCGTACGTTAGTGGACGGGCCCGGACGGGACACTGTTTAATATAAACATATTCTGGGCCTCTAGCCCAGTGCCATCAATCGATTCTATTTCTACAACGACCTCTGTGGCGCAGTGGGTGAAGGCCCGCCTGTGACGCAGGAGGTTGCGGGTTCGATCCCCGCCGCGGGACAAATGTTTGTATGATCTACAAATATTTGTCTCGGGTCTGGGTGTTTTCTATGTATATTATGTATGTATTTACAAAAAAAAATGTATTTAAGTAGTATATCAGTCATGTGGTTGCCATAACACAAGCTCTGCTTAGCTTGGGGCTACATGATGCTGTGTGAAATGTCCAGCAATATTTATTTATTTATTTATTTAATTCGCTCCGCTTCGCTTACTATCGCCGATTGGTGGATAAATGAAACGGAGACCACGTGACCTTACGTTCGACCAATAAAACGTCACGTTCAAGTGTTAGCGAATTATAGAATCGAATCGCTTCATAGCGAATGCCGGTTGGCTAGGCCCTCTGATCAGGCACTGTTTAATATAAACTGCTTCAAACAAAATATATGTAACGTTTCAAATCCGTACCCCGTCCGAGGCCACGTACACGGCACGCCCCGGGCACGGCCCGGTCTTATATAAAATCTACCCTTAAAGTCCAATTGGCGCATCGACAAAAACAACTAAAACACGATTCAGAGATCCAAGTACCAAGTGATTAGTTAAAAGTTGGCGCAGTAACTAGAACTGAAAACTGTTACTAGTAAAGGATGTAATAAGACCACTTCCGAAAATGGGAGTTTCAGACGCTTTATAAAAGTAAATAAGTTTTGATATCCTACTTACTTACTTTTTTAGACACTTTATGATCGACTAGCGGACGCCCGCGGCTTTACCCACGTAGACTACCACTACTGTTAATTTTTCCGGGATGAAAAATAGCCTATGTCATATTCCCGGTCATTATCTAACTATACTTACTTTAAATTTCAGCCAAATCGGTTGAGTGGTTGTCGAGTTGTAGAGGAACAAACATACATCCAAACATCCAAACTTTCCTATTTATAATTTAGTGTGATATCAAAGAGTTTCATGAATATTTCAATTTCAATTTATTTATTGCGAAAATGGGTAAAAATAACAATGTAGATTTAAAATTAAGGTCCTCCATTATCAGCTAGTTAGCATGCAACATTACAATTTACACAGAATTAAATACAATAAATTTAAATTAGAATTTAGTAGTGATGTCAAAACGAAAAAATAATAATAGTGCAAAATTAAGAAAAAACAATAGTACCTACTCATTTAAAATTTATCATTTAAGAACTCGTCAACGCTATAATACACTTTTTCTTGAAGTAATTTTTTTAATGTCAATTTAAAGATGTTGTCAGATATTAGCGGCATTTACACGATAGAGATTATCCCACGGATCCGGACTGTAAAGATATCTGTAAAGATATCTGTAAAGATATCTTTAAAGATAACTGCGGAAAAAACTAGCGGCCTTTAAACGCTAAAGATTTTCCTACGGATCCGGACTGTAAAGATATCTGTAAAGATATCTTTAAAGATATCTGTACAGATAACCGCAGATTTTGGACTGGCGCGTGGAACGGTATAAATTTACAAAGTTTTTTTCTTGATTCTTGAATTTTGAACCTTGAATCTGATAGCCCCTCCAGACTCTCGAGAGAAAGCTCGGCGAGAAGTCTCGCCGAGACTTCTCGAAGAACAAACAAGCTATCCACACTCTCAATTTTTCTCCGTCGTGATGTTTGAAATCCTTTGTCTCGGCCAAAAATACCGACACCGATCGGAGAACAGGCGAGCCAGAGAACGAGAAGGCGAGAAGCTCCTCACACTCACGCTTCTCGGGTGTTCTCGGGGGTTCTCGCAGAGAGTCTGGAGGCCCTATCAAATTTTGAATCTTGAATCTTTGAAGTGACAGCTGTCAAACTTCAAATGGCCATATCTCGGGAACTACTCGTCCTAGACTCCCCGTTCTCAGTTCAAATGAAAGCTATGACCAAGATCTTCATTTCAAGTGACAGCTGTCAAACTTCAAAGCACCATATCTCGGAAACTACTCGTCCTAGACTCCCCGTTCCCAGTTCAAATGAAAGCTATGACCAAGATCTTCATTTGAAGTGACAGCTGTCAAACTTCAAATGGCCATATCTCGGGAACTACTCGTCCTAGACTCCCCGTTCTCAGTTCAAATTAAAGCTATGACCAAGATCTACATTTTCAATAACAGCTGTCAAAATGACATCTGTCATCTGAAATGTAGATCTTGGTCATAGCTTTCATTTGAACTGAGAACGGGGAGTCTAGGACGAGTAGTTCCCGCGATATGGCCATTTGAAGTTTGACAGCTGTCACTTCAAATGAAGATCTTGGTCATAGCTTTCATTTGAACTGAGAACGGGGAGTCTAGGACGAGTAGTTCCCGCGATATGGCCATTTGAAGTTTGACAGCTGTCACTTCAAATGAAGATCTTGGTCATAGCTTTCATTTGAACTGAGAACGGGGAGTCTAGGACGAGTAGTTCCCGCGATATGGCCATTTGAAGTTTGACAGCTGTCACTTCAAATGAAGATCTTGGTCATAGCTTTCATTTGAACTGAGAACGGGGAGTCTAGGACGAGTAGTTCCCGAGATATGGCCATTTGAAGTTTGACAGCTGTCACTTCAAATGAAGATCTTGGTCATAGCTTTCATTTGAACTGAGAACGGGGAGTCTAGGACGAGTAGTTCCCGAGATATGGTCATTTGAAGTTTGACAGCTGTCACTTCAAAGATTCAAGATTCAAAATTTCAGATTCAAGGTTCAAAATTCAAGAATCAAGGATCGAAATCCAAGATCGAAACCAAGGATCGAAATCAAGGATCGAAATCAAAATCAAGGATCAAAATCAAGGATCGAATTCAAGGATCGAAACCATGGATCGAAATCAAGCGCTGATTTTGTCGAGCGCGATAAAGTAAAAATATCCTGAAATTTAAATGACATGGGCACACTACTAATCCAACAACGAGTGTGAAAGAGACAAAGCTACCAAGAAAGCCTCTCAACAAGACCAATAATCCTTATAACCAAGATTAAATGATAATAGATCGTTGTGTGGACTGTACAGATATCTGTAAAGATATCCGCGGATAAAACTAGCGGCCTTTAAACGGTAGAGTTTTTAGCACGGATCTGGACTGTACAGATATCTGTAAAGATATCTTTACGGATATCCGCGGATAAAACTGTCAAAGGTTGGAATTGCAGAGATCGATCCGCGGGAAAATCCGCAGGCCGATCTCTGCGTGTAAATGCTGCTAATGTCTCTAGTAAAGATCTTGGCAGGTGATTGTAGACCTTTGGTGCCATACAGAGTATACTGTTTGCAAGCAAAGCAGATTTGTACGCAGGACATGTGAGTAGATGGTTTCGACGCTCACCTCTAAAAGAATTGTAGAGATGTCGGTTGCTCCTGACAAACTGAACCACTTCAAATATATATATGCTAGGCAGAGTTAAGATCTTAAGGCTTCTAAAATGTGGCTTACAGCTTTCGATCTGTTTCAGTTTACAAATAGCCCTAATGCATTTCTTCTGTGCCTTAAAAACCATTTTTTTATCGGTAGAATTTCCCCAGAACATGACACCATACCTTAGAAGGGATGCTACATACCCGTGATACGCAGTCAAAAGCGTAGTTTTACTCGCAGTCTTTGACAGCATGTATAATGCATATGAAAAGCTATTAACTCTAGAGCAAAGAGTTTCTATATGAGCTTTCCAGTTTAGGGTAGAGTCAATATTTAAACCTAAGAATTTAGTCATGTCAATTTCTTTTATTGTATGTCCAGAATAGTTTATGTCAATATTGGATATTTTAATTGCTCTATTTCTAAATATCATTAGATTAGTTTTAGTTAAATTAATTTTTAAATTATTAGATGTCAGCCAGTCAATTATGTTACCTAATGTATCGTTTATGTCAAGTGTTAGGGACGTTTTCTCAGTACCTGTAAAAAGGATAGTGCTATCATCTGCAAAAAGAGTCATATGGTGGTTCGTTATTCTAGGAAAATCGTTAATATACGTGATAAACAAAAGAGGACCTAGAACACTGCCTTGGGGTACTCCAAATTTGACTGTTCTTATTTCTGACCGGAATTTGATTTGTTTTTTCAGTTTAGGACAAATCTTTGTAATTTCCGTTGCCTGTTTTCTATTACTTAGGTACGATTTCACCAGTTCCAAAACATTTCCCCTAACTCCATAAGCTTCTAATTTATCCAGAAGTATTCTGTGCTCAACGAAATCAAACGCCTTTGTGAGATCCATAAATAGGGCACAAGCAGTAATACCTTGGTCTATATTGCTCATCACTGACTTGAGGAAATTATAGATAGCTATATTAATAGTTTTGTTCTTTCTGAATCCTAACTGTTCGTCTGCAAAAATATTATGTTTCTCAAAGAACGAGTAAATACTATTATAAATAACTTTTTCAAATATCTTTGACATTATTGGAACAAGTGCGATAGGACGGTAAGAAGACATGTCACATTTATCATTTTTCTTGAAAAGGGGTTTGATGATTGTAACTTTTAATTTGTCAGGAAAGATGCCATTGGTTATACATAAGTTTATTATATGACTAATAGGTTCTGATATTAAGTGGGCAACCAACTTTAATATTTTTGTGGATACATCATCATAACCCGTGCTGTCTGTATCTTTCAATTCACGAATTAATTTACCTATGTCTCTAGGGGGTACATATGAAAAGTCCGAAAACCGAAATGCCGATCCTTGAAATGCCGATGCTTGAAATAGCGAATGCTCGTAAAGAAGAATGCTTAAAATGTAGAAGCTTTAAATGTAGAATGCTTAAAAATCAGAATGCTCGAAATGCCGAAAGCCAAAATACCGAAGCTTAAAACATAGAAGCTTAAAATGCCGACGCTCAAAATTTAGAATGCTTGAAATATAAAAGCTTGAAACCAGTAATGCTCGAAATAATTATGTAGATGTAAGAATTTTTTTTTGTCTTTACTTATTATTATTAAGAGGTAAAGTGTGTTTGTATTGTACTCGTATGTAGGAGGTTATCTCAAAAACTACTCATCTGATTTAAAAAATTATTTCACCTGTATTTAGAATGAGGGGAGGGGGAGGGAGAGGGGGAGGGAGAGGGAGAGGGGGAGGGAGAGGGGGAGGGAGAGGGGGGGAGAGGGGGAGGGAGAGAGAGGGAGGGAGAGGGAGGGAGAGGGAGGGAGAGAGAGGGGGAGGGAGAGAGGGGGGCAGGAGGGGGGGACGGGGAGGGGGAGGGAGAGGGGGAGGGAGAGGGGGAGGGAGAGGGGGAAGGGGAGTGGGAGGGAGAGGGGAGGGGGAGGGAGACCCAAACATGGATCTTCCACTGTTATTCACTGAGAAGTTCTGACACAATAGGTCCTGACTCCATCAGATCAGCAGCTGTCTCCATATTATTACATTGTAGTCGGAACTTCACCGATACGCTGAGTTCCAAATTTCAACTCGATTGGACTATTTACTGAAGAGTTCTGTTGAACAGCTCCTGATGTCATCCTAGATCAGCTTGTTATGACCATATTATTACATTGTAGTCGGAACTTGACAGATATGCCGAGTTTTAACTAAATTGGCTTATTTACTGAGGAGTTCTGTTGAACAGCTTCTGACTCCATCATCAGGTCAGCTTAATATTACCATCATATTGCATTGTCACTGATATCCTATCAAGTTCTTAAAAAATTCCCGAATCGCGTATGCCTTTAAAATATGAAGAGTTACCTCGATTTCTCCAAGATCCCATCATCAGATCCTGATCTGATGATCAAAAGGAACATTGGAAAAGTGTACCCTTTCAAACAAAAAAAGAATCTTTGAAATCGGTCGAGGCGTCTTCGAGTAACCGGTGAACGTACACAAAAAACACAAAAAAAAATCCGACGAATTGAGAACCTCCTCCTTATTTTTTTAAGTTCGGTTAAGAATACAATAATTTTGTAAGTATTTAAGTCGTTTCACTATCACGTTTCCATCTTGCTACTTTACACCTAAACTACTTTCGCACCCGTAAAAACTACCACGAAATAAAGTACTAAAAAATTCAATAATTTATGTAAGTACTTATTTCGATCATTTTCGATGTTTTAGTCATTCGGCATTTGGAACTTATACTTATTAAGCATTCTACTTTGTAAACGTTCGGCAATTGAAACTTTCGGCATTTCGAGCATTCTGACTTTTAGCTTTCGACCTTACAAACTTCTATCTTTCAAGCTTTCTGCATTTCAACCGTTCTACATATCGAATTTCGCTATTTTAAGCATCGGCATTTCAAGGATCGGCATTTCGGTTTTCGGACTTTTCATATGTACCCTCTCTAGGAATAGTAGGAGCCATAAATAGAGTAGTAGGCTTCATTGAAATATTATAAGGTTTAGTAGAATTATTTAACTTTGTAACTTGATCTATGTAAAAGTTATTAAATGAGCTCGCGATGTCCAAAGGATTAGTGATATTCCACAAGGGGTTTTAATCCAATTAGTTGAATGTTGATATTCAATTCTAATCAAACCCTTGGTGTTATTTGTACGCTCAGTCACGTCACTACAGCTGATCAGATTTGAATGAAACTTTGAATTAATTTATTTAACTAATTACGACTGGGGTTTAAAAAAATAAGCCGGTACTTAGTTTGCTGGTTCAGCTAGTATTGTACAAAATTTCGACTTAAAAATGAAGATTAAAGCAAGTAATGCTTAACCTTTAGCTAGCTTATTTATTACCATTTCTAGAAAGAAGAAGAATAAATGGGCGAGACTGTGTTTTAGCAACATTTTATGTTTTATTCCTCTCGTAATAGATGGTTATGTTAGAAAAATCTTTTTATCTTAATAATCTCTAAGATAAATAATTTATAGTATGGGACGTGTTGGCCGAGTGGGTTAGTGCCTCGACTTTCAATCCGAAGGTCGCAGGTTCGAACCCGGGCGTGCACCAATGGATTTTTCGTTTATATGCGCATTCACACGAGCTCTATACGGTGAAGGAAAACATCGTGAGGGTAGCAATAAGCTTTCTAATGCGTTGATGGGCTTGCAACTTATCACGTATGGAATGCTAATTTCTGCAAAATGTGGGCATGTACAGTCAGCGTCACCAATCGGTATCCCCCTATTGATTTGAACAAAGACCCTTTTCATTTCAACCTTAGATTTCAGTCGGGTATTATAACAGCTATTGCATCGGCTCGTTTAGGAACTCGAGCGAAATTAGATATCCATAAGCAAGGAAGTTTTTACAAAAGTAGAGATCAACGACTTGCAAACCGACCTCTTACTAGGGGGATACCAATTAATGACGCTTTCTGTACGTACCAAATATGTATTTTGACATACCTCTGACTACTCTCTAAGAAATCTTCTAAGGATCTTAAAAATGTCTTAAAAGATCTAAGAGAATAGCTAAGCATACACGTACGGATATGCCCGTCGGATCTGCCTGCCGGATTGGCAGGCAAATCCGTGTCTGTTTTCACCACCAATCCGTGTCTGTTTTCACCATACACCAGCAGTTTTGCCTGCCAGGCAAATCTGTCAGGCAGATCCGACGGGCATATCCGTACGTGTATGCTTAGCTATAGTCTACCGCGAGTACCGCGCCTAGGGGATACAGTGGTGATCATATTTTTTTTTTTATAAAAAATATAAGTAAGTATTTATTATTATCAACGGGATAATTACCATGATTATTGAGTTTTCTTTCTTCCTTTTGCTTTGCAACTGCGTCGAAATATCGGGAAGCAAGAAAACTCAATAATCATGGTAATTATCCCGTTGATAATAATATTTATGTTGGTAACCATGATAGTTTCAAAAGATATAAAAAATATAAGTTCCTGACTTTGTGTCTCCAATTTCTGATTTTTGTCAATGACCCTCAGAATATTAAAAAAGGAATTCGACTGTTTTAAGAATAACGAGCTGTGAGTGTCAATCATAATAAATTCCGCCAAAATTGTTATTTATTATAATTATTCACACTAGGTATCATTACGTCGTAAAACTTTAAGCTTCTTCGCGCAATCATTTTTAGGAATAGAAATTTCTGGAATATTATTTTTAGTCAAATCTGATTTTTGACACGTCTACAGTTCTATCTACAAGACGTGATCTATCTTTAGGTGACTGGATTGATTTTATAATTTGCATTATGAGCTTTTCACTTTCATAAACTACCAATATATTGTGAACCTTAGCCTTGAGGACTTTAGTTACACTTTAAATTAGACTGATAACTTTGTATATTGGAAATTCATTCAGGATCTTCTAAAGACCCGTTTCGTTTTTAAAGATCTATTGACGAAAGTCGATTACTACCTAGATAATTAGTATAGATATAGTATACCTACAACGTTTTTAATATTCATTATTCTGTATGTTTATTTTACTATTTATTATATTGTTTGTGAGAGAAATAAATAAATGATTTGATTTGATTTGATTTGATAGATCGCTAATGTAGGACCAATAAAACTGCGATTATAAAATACGATCCACTAGTTCTTTGTGAATGTTTAAAATTCTAATACCGCGGTTTAAAAACCGATAGCGATTGAAAGGTATTAGTTTGACCATTATAATCCAACGATTATCCCTTTAGTAAGATATAACTTAAGGTGACGGTTCGCCTCCGAGACCGAGACCAGAGACCGAGAGCAGAGACCGAAACAGGATACCGTTTTATATGGACTGACAGTTCTGCAGAGTTATTCTGTAAACTCACTTCGAACGTCGAAGAGCTGAATCCGCAGTAAGATTTCAAATTTTGTATTCGAAATTTGAATCTCACAATACATTCTTGTGAATTTAGTAAGCTCGGTCACTTGAGTGAATTCGAAGTGAGTCTACAGAATGACTCTGCTTTCTCTTGTCGCTTTCGCGCACCCCTACAAAGCCTGGCTCGGTCTCGGAGCGCGAACCGTCACATTTAGAATTTATAAAACCATATTTTTTTTTTCAATATTATTATCTTTACACTCATTCTGTTTCATTTCGTTCCAGGCACAAAGTGAGACTTCTAAACATTATTTATTAACGTATTCTGTGGTAATATTAGATTGTCAACGCTGTCTTTGAGCGCAATTTTCATTATCTGTGTCATAAAGTTCAAAGAGCCACCTTCTTAGCTTCTAGACATTTTAAATTCAAACATGTTTCGACTTTTAATACATAAATGGGATCACGTATATGAATACCGGAATATAATCTAAAGCTGTGATCTAAACAGTATTACTTGGGTATTTTAGAGGTCCTTATTTAGCCCGACTGAGTTGGAAAATTGTATTTTGAAAAATGTAATGTTGTAATAGGTAGTTATTATAATATTATTATTTTAGGTACTTATATGAAATTAAGCATTATGAAAATTAGGTTACCACCAACATTTTACATAAGTAATCAAAAACATGCAACCACGAACTCTATTTGGTGAAAGAAAACGTTTATTTTTATTAAGTTGGATATACCTCATCTCAACAATATTTTAGACACTCCATTGCGCTAGAGATCGAGACCGGAGGCCGAGACCTTTTTTTTTTCTCGAGTTTGTCTAACTTGTCTCAAACCTCAAATTGGTCTCAAACTGTCAAAACAATAGCATACGGATCTTTTGTAGCGTTTGGTCTCGTTGAGAAGAGAGTGACATAGCTACTTACGTGGTCACTGAACGAACAGTCATATTATACATTTTGAGACCAATTTAGGTCGCTATCAAAGATAGACAATCAGGGGGCTGAGACAGAGGCGGAGACCGTTGTCATTTAAAGTGACGGTTCTCTGTCTCTTGTCTTTTTGCCCCTACAAAGCCTATCTGGTCTCGGTCTCCTGTTTCTGGACCGCTGCCTTAAGACGATGGAGTGTCTAAGATAATAGCGGCATTTACACGGTAGAGTTTTTACCACGGATCTGGACTGTAAAGATATCTGTACAGATATCTTTACAGATAACCGCGGATAAAACTGTCAAAGGTTGGAATGGCCCGTACTATTTCCCGCGGTATCGACTGTACAGATATCTTTACAGATATCCGCACAGATATCTCTGCGTTTAAATGCTCTGGCATCTGGACTGTACAGATATCTTTACAGATATCCGCACAGATATCTCTGCGTGTAAATGCTGCTATTGTTGAGATGAGGTATACTTACCTAACCGGATATTATGAGCCAGTTTAGTTAGTAGGTACGCAGTAGTTTTCTTTCACCAATTAGAGTTCATGGTTGCATGTATTATTTTCAAGCAACTATGTCTCACAAACTGGATTACTGAAACATTATAAACACCAACTTAATATCTGTAAAATATTTAATGAATACAAAATACCGTATTTCACGGGCTACACAAATGCCTGAACTGTTTCTATATTAAAAACACGCTTTTGTAGTATTAAATTAAAATCATTAATTATCAGTTTAATTATGTCATTGCACACATTATAAAAGGCCCCAGGGTTTGCCCGTGACAACACTTGAGTGTAATTTTGATTTGGATTTAGATAGTACCTACCGGAAAATAAAGTAGCTTTTACATACCCAGAATAAACTACTACATAGAGATACAACTTCTAACACAACATAGCTAAAAACAAGTAAAGGCTAAACTCATGGGTACCGTTATAGCCCCTCCAGACTCTCGAGAGAAGGCTCGGCGAGAAGTCTCGCCGAGACTTCTCAAAGAACAAACAAGCTATCCACACTCTCAATTTTTCTCAGTCGTGATCTGTTTCTTATCCGGTATGGACGTCGATATTAAAACTGCGGCCGGGTTAACTCTTTGTGCCATTGCATACTGTAACTTTGTGAATGTTGTAACTAAAAAAAACCGGTCAAGTGCGAGTTGAACTCGTACGCCGAGGGTTCCTAGCCATGGTGCCAATTAAGCTAGTCCGCTTAATTGTATGAGCGCCCATACAACTCGGAGGACTTTTAATAGGCGTCAACTATGTATGTATGGGAACACCCTTTAATTTTCAACTTTTTTAATTTTTTGGAATTTTTCCTTTATTTGTGCTATAAGACCTTGCTTTTTGCCAAATTTCGTTATTCTAGGTCAACGGGAACTACCATTTAGGTTTTCGACCCAAAACCTCTAGGGTACTTCCGGTTGACCTAGAATTGTCAAATTTGGTTACAAGCAAGGTCTTCCAGCACAAGTAAAGGAAAAATTCCGAAAAATAAAAAAAGTTGATAATTAAGGTAAGTTTTGGTACTCACAAGTTTTCACGAAAACCTAAATTTGCCTATATCTTTTTATAGTGTTGACTCAGGACCTTGATTTTTATACTCACAATAGGGACTATAGACCTTAGTATATGGTATAAATTTCAACTTGCTAGCTTTACCCGTTCCTGAGATAATCGATGGTGACACACGGACGGACAGACGGACAGACGGACAGACGGACAGACGGACAGACGGACAGACGGACAAGAAAGTGATCTTATAAGGGTTCCTTTTTTTACCTTTTAAGGTACGGAACCCTAAAAATAATGTAAAAAAAAATTTAATAGAAATAAATTAGAGAAAAAAATTTTAAAATAAATTATTTGTCTCGGCCAAAAATACCGACACCGATCGGAGAACAGGCGAGCCCGAGAAAGGCAAAAAGCTCCTCACACTCACGCTTCTGGGGTTCTCGTCGAGAGTCTGGAGGCCCTATTAAAAACTAAATTCAACTCTAGACGTTTTCAAACATATTTTTTTTCAATCTCGTAAGGCTGATATCGGGTTTTTAATGCCAGTTTTAGACAAATCCATTCGTTCCATCCAAATTGTTATGAGAGATGCGATGAATAGAGAAACCGATGGAGACAGATAATCCAATCTAGACCACTTGATGATGACCACGGTCCTCAGTTATGAGGGACCGACTACATAGAGAGACAAATCCATTGAATGCACTATGGAAATCGATCAAGTTGTAATTCTAAACCGTAACCGATAATTTGTTGAAATACATAAAGCGCACAGTTATTAATAATTTATGCGTTCAAAGCTAATCTTCTATTAGGCACGGAACAGCATGGCGATTCAGTCCTTCTCGGAATGTAGGTACCTATTACGAATTCGGAAAGTGACGTTTATTCGCTGAAAAAAAGTCAATATTCCGAAGAAAAACATCGAATCGGATGCATTTTCGGAAGTCTGAATCGCACTGCAGGAGTGGAATGCCTGAGTCTACGTTTCCGTTAAATACAACCTAGCTTTGGTTTTCAAGAAAATGTATGTAGGTTTTCCTAAGTTTAAATGCGAAGTACGTTCTTACAAGTCAAAGAAGACACAGGATTCCTAGAAATCTTCAGTTAACTATCTAGTACCTACATGATACTGCAATATATTATAGGTAAGTACTAGTTTCCGTCTGCAGTTTCGCTAGCGTTATACTAACATTTAAAATACACAATTTCAGGCTACGATCTACTTACACCTATCTTAAGTTTCATCCTAATCGGTCCGCTGGTAAAGGCTTAAGTGAAACACAGACATATAGTTTAAAAACTTTAATTTTACTTAATACTTCAGTATTCAGGCATTCAAGTTTTTAAATTTACTTCGTTTTTAAGTTTTTAACCTTTCAACGTTACTTAAATATTTCATTAATATACTTAGATTTTTCATTTTTTGTTATTTAAGATAGGTTAGCTCTTAACTTCGCTCCTTGCCTAGGCATGGATGAAGTCGAAGATGGAGCAAGCTTCTCTAGAAAATGCCTATTAACTCTCTTTTTAAAGGTGTTCGGTTTATATGTAGAAGGAAAAACAGACAAAGGCAGTTTATTCCATTCGACACCAGCACGCATTATAAAAGACGATTGGAAGCGCTTTGTTCAATTTGGGATCTCAACCAAATGGGGATGATAGTTTATAGTACGTCTACAGGTACAGAAACTATCTATGGTTTTCAACTTCTTCATCATTAAAAAAAAATACTCGTTACACTGTGGAGTCGGGTAAAGACTGAAATTACGTCACTAGAAAAATAAATTCTTCAAGGCACTAGGTTAGCCGTCCATTAAGTCTACTTATAAAGATATCAGGATAAGTATCTTGACAGATTGAGGGCGCGCTTGAAGCAAATGCAAAAACTATTTTTCCGTGGAAAGAAACTACAAGTCGATGCATAATCTTGCATAATCAATTGTGTTAGTAGAAAATTCTTTAGAATGTTCAAGCTATCCCAGGAATAACTTAAATAATTTTCTTTATTTCTGATTTGTATTAAAGAAGCGTCTTTCAGTAAGTACTGCTTTACTAACTGCTTGATTATTAGTTAATTGTCACGGAAAAATCGAAATATACTTTTAACTGTGCATTAACCCCTAAGGGAGTGTCCACATTGCGTTTTCTGCAGCGCGTTTTTGAGCTGCGCGTTTGTATCGATACAAACGCGCGTTCGCAACGCGTATTTTTCCATACAAAAGCGAACCGGGAGGGGCTGCGCGGGGGGCTGCGCGTTCGCATCGCGTTCGAATCGCGTTTGTATCGATACAAACGCGCTGCAAAAAACGCAATGTGGACACTCCCTAAGTTCTCCGCATTATTAACCTTCATCTAAGTCTACGTTGGATTAAATGACCGCCGCGAAGTATCCGCTAAGATAGCGGTCTAAACTTCCACGAACCCACAAAGTAAGCTTAACCAAAACTAAACATAAGATTAGGTTATGGTTCATCAAACCCAACTAATTAGTTGCGAATCAAAGGGTTGTAACGAATTGGAACCAATGAATTGTGATTTGAATTAATTCACTTGATCATATGCGTAGCTTAATCAAGCAGAAACATTTGCACCAAATGAATTTAGTAGAGCTGAGCACAAAAGTTGTGAATTCAGTTTCAATGTAAAATTAAGCCACTCAAGGATCGTTGGAAACGATCTATAGGTAGCTCAGCTGATCTAGGCCACTGCCAATCGGAAGCGTGCCCAAGACACTGGCAGCATTACCGCGCTGGATTGCAATTCTGATCCGTTGAGGCGAATACGTGCCAGACTTAGGATCACGTGTCGCTTCTATCAGACGCCCTGAAATAATTTTGAATACGCGATGGGCCCCGGTACCCCAGTTTCGATTAATATAATAGTCGTCTATATAATTTAATAATTAGTCTATCCAGCGGTATTTTATGACCGATACAACATAGGAATCTTCAAAAAAAGAGCTTACTCGTGCCTCAAACTTTCTACTTACTTTCTGAGATGTTGAGTTTATCATCAAAGATCCATCTATTTTCAGAGTCACATTACATAAATCTGTTTCATTTCGAGTTATCTTTGATTTTGATGATAATCTAATTAACCAAGCTAAACAGTTAGTGAACTGTAAATATATCAAGTTGGATTAATTGCGTTTATACATATAAAAAATCCTACGTTTGCAGTCAAGTGGTACACGTACCACCGACTGTAAACGATATCGGAGTACATACGAAGGAACACGGTTATTTTTATCCCAAAAGGAAAAACTAAAAGGTTCTATAATCTCAATACTAAATACATTTATTGCTGTCACATGGTTGTAGATACATAGTTGTTATATTGTATTAATTAGTTTCATACATGAACCCTGTTAGGGTATAGCAACAGGAAAGCAGACCGAGGTATTTCAAATATTTAATTTTGATTTACATGCGTACCTATCTAAATAATTAATATGTGTCAGAAAATCACTTATGTCAGTTTATTGTCACAATCTCTTGTACATATGAAACGCAAGAGGTTGCGGGTTCAATCTCCGCCGCGGAACAAATGTTTGTATGATCTGGAATATTTGTTTTGGGTCTGGGTGTTTTTCTCTGTATGTTTAAAAAAAAAATGAAAATAAGTAAGTAGTGTATCAGTCATGTGGTTCCCATAACACAAGCTCATGCTTATTTTGGGGCTACATGGTGCTGTGTGAAATGTCCAGCATTATTTATTTATTTACATTTATCTCAAGGATATATTTTTCAATATTGTGCAATAAATGGATGAGCAAAAAAAGTGTACCTACGTACCGATTCTTACTATTATGGATCAATCATGAAATAAATAGTTTGAAATAAATATTAAACAACAAAAAAAGAAGACCTCCCATATTTTGATCTTTGAATAATCAAGAAGCCTGAAAATATCTAGGGGATTAGATCAAACAAACAATTGAAACATAACATCCTAGCATATAAAATTAATTTCGTACATTTGATGTTTTGTGTAAGGTCGTAAGAAAATGAGAAGATTTTAACTGATACTCCTTTGTGAACTGACACAGTCAACTTCTTTATGTCCCATTGTGAAGATAATTATGGAGGTGCTAAACCCTTGCCTTTTATTAGATGACATCGAAAGGATTTGAGTGTCAAACTTTACGATTATTCAGTCATAAATGGAAGAAAAGAACATTGGAGATCTTTTATTTGAAAGGGATTGGAAGTAAAAATACAACGTTTATAGTACCTAGTCTATTAAACTACTCTGAATAATTTATTATCAAATGATGTTTCTGGATCGTTATCCTAATCGTCTTATTTTTAAAGCCTTTAAAATAAATTTCAACTATAAAAGGATCGCGCAAATGTACCTCATGAAATGCCGTTATGACAGCCATTTTAGGGATGATTTTATATTAGACCGGGCCGTGTCCGAGCCGTGCCGTGTCCGGGCCAACCATGGTGTAGACGTTAGTAGACGGGCCCGTACGGAACACGGATCAGGCACAGTTTAATATATACTGCTTCATACAAAATGTATGTAACATATCAAATCCGTGCCCCGTCGTCCGGGCCACGTACACGGCACGCCCCGGGCACGGCCCGGTCTAATATAAATCTACTCTTAGTCGTGCCATTGTGTTCATTAATAGGGTCAGACCCGTAAAAAGATTTTATACAGGTTTTATATTATAATGTGCTTGTCACTCTCACGTCAACGCAAAGAGATGGCTTTTAAAGGTAAAAGAGAGTAAATATAGCTATTTAATATTACTTACCTCACTCGTAAAGTAATGCAGTATAACTGCATTTCAAACATTACATTTTATTATTTTAGTGGACACCATCTGCGACCGCAGTTTTACGGGTAGCATCGGTGCTTAGTGCATACGCAAATTAAAATATATTACATGAAAAATTGCTATGAGCTTATATGTATAAAAACCAGTAAGTAATGGACCAGACGGTGATTTACAAGGCAAATGCCCAATTTGCATTGGTCTGTGCAAATTGGTCTTTATGTGTAAAGATCACTGGCCATACATAAGCTTTCTCTTGCTCATTTATCTTTTTCTCGTACAAATAATACACAGATTCTTTTTTTGAATTATCAATTTGTTACTGGCCAGTTATATTTTCAAATAAAAAAACAAACGCAACTTTTTCAGAGACGGTTTGAGGCTATCATTTGAATTTGGAATAAAACTAGCAACCTAAAGCTGGGAACAAATTATCGGACGCGGCAGACGGACGCGGCTGACAGCCGCGACTGATAAGTGTGCACACCGTCCGAACACCCAGCGGGCCAGATTGCCTTCGGACGTCTGAAGGTCCAAGGACGCGTCCGCGACTTTCGTCAGATAATGTGCACAGTTCTATGTTCGTTCTATATCCAGATACCTATTCAGTCGCGGCTGTCTGCCGCGTCCGTAAGCCGCGTCCGATAGTTTGTTTTCAGCTTAATGATGCTGCTAATCGTCCGAGCCGTAATAACAACTCAACCTTTATAGTCGAGCAATAGAATAAATAGCTGACCACGGGTCTAATCTTTAGTGCGCAAATTAGGCTAACAACTGTCTGACAACCAAATTAAGTTAATCAAGTTACTGAACCCTACTGATTCACGGTCGGGTTTACTGAAACATCCATTAACCTTCGTTTACCAGCGAGTGGTTTAACAGCCGCGTGTCACTTCAAATCAGCATTCAGTGTGAAATAAGCTTTACCGCGAGTTGACATAAATTCATATCTCGAATTCAGGATCCCAATTCTTATAATTTACAACTTTAACCATTTCTATAATAGCATTATCGCTGCGATTTGTTTCGTTGACAGTACCTATTTTATTGTAAGTAATTTGTTTGAAAGCGAAGTTGTTCAATTAAGATTAGGAAACTAAACGAAATCTGTTTTTGCTTTGATTGATAAAAAGTTTGTTAGAAGAATTGGGGCCTAGGTCGTCTTCTATCATTGTTAAAGAAAATTGATCCTTATTTCAATGGACATTTATTTTAATATCGCATAAGTATGCCAAAATAATTTTGTCGTTAGAGTGAGGCTTTTGTAGTGAATCTACTATAATTTCTTCTGTGGTTTTAGCTCTTAGTAACATGCATACATAAGTGGGATAAAGTGATGCAATCAAAATTCATGGCATGCGTGTGCCAAGCCACGGCACTGCTATATTCTGATAGCTAGTATAATCTGTTAACATGATCTTGTTAAAAATGATGGGCAAAACTTGGGCAAAACACTTTAAAAATATCATAGGCATTTTGGGTAGGTATACCAAAGTTGAGTAAGTTGCTACAAATCGTCAGGAAATACCTAATGTAATCACTGTTATATTCTGATAGCTATTCTAATCTGTTAAAATGATCTTGTTAAAAATGGTGTGCAAAAACACTTAAGTTTAAAATATCAGTACAATAAAGGCACTTCGGCTAAAGGAGGATCGCTTGTATCATTGCGGGTTCGAATCCCGTCGGAATTGAACATTTTGATAAGATTTTTCATTTTCAAATGTAAATAAGTACCTAAGTGTGGTTTAACACTATAAAAAATTAAAATTATATCAGTACAGTCCAATTTCAGGGGTTATACCAACATTGAGTCAGTTGTGGCACATCTACGCCCACACGTCGTCGGGAATTATGTAATGTCACCTAAAATAGCAAAATTTTAGTGCCAAATGTAACGCTCGGATATGCATGAGACATCACACGTCAAAAGATGCATTTGCCTAGATTTGCCTAGAGATGTAAGTTACCTTCCGTATTCGAGAATATTCAGAGTATCTATATTTGTTTTTCTAAGATAACTCTAAGAAACTGAAAACAAAATGAAAGTGCTTATCAAAAAGCGAGCTTAAAAACTTTGGTCTAAAATGAGTTGTAAAAACAGTCGTCAAAAACTCGCCAGATGTGCGAAAGCACCATATCCATTTCCAGTCCTAATCGTCACAGGCCTTTATCGCATTCGTTTCAATATCCTCTGCTGACCGGTTTAAGCTACCAGGGGAGCAACACTCGTAGTGTAATTGAGTACAGAGCCGGGATTAATTGAAGCAGAAATGTATCAGGAGTGCAGAGAGTCGGTGGAGATGGCGCACACCTACGCAGGCGCGTTGCGTGTTCAACATCGCAGTGGCAATCACACTGACGCAACGCGCGCTCGTACCCTCTCGAACATAGGACGTGTTTTCGAACGAAAAAGTATCACGTTCTGAATTTAAATTTTGTCGCCGCCTCCTTGGTGATCACTTTCGAAAAACAAAACGTTCGAAGTTTAAAAAGTTCGAAAGAGAAAAGGGAGGCAAAAGTTTTATATCCGGGAAACTTGTGATGTTTAGTTCGAAAGTTTTGTGCGTTGAATAAATTATAATTGTGATAATGAATGAGAACAAGAAGCGGTTATCAGCTGTGTTTTATGATTAAACTGACCTATGTTTGTGGTTGGCAAGAAACACGGATATAGTTTTGAAAATCTGGATAAAATATCAACTAAATTATGGTAAGTACCGAAATATTATTATTTGCTGATTGGGTTTATTTTATATTTTAAATTGATTTTATAAGTCAGAAAATTAACTACATTTTATAATAAGTACCTAAGTACATGTAGAAACTTATTCTATTCTTCTTATTCTTATGACTTAAAAAAAAAAACTTTCGACTTATTAGTTCTTAGTGGCAATCGGAATTAAAATTGAACGGACTCATAAATGAGTATCCTAAGAGTTTTCTGAAAAATATATTTACAATGTCAAACTACTCGTATATTATCAACACTGTGTTTTAAAACTGCTTTTGTAACATTCTTATCACTTTTGTGATGTATCAGCGACATGAACTTTTTTACATCATCGTAATAACACACACATCTTTTTCTCTAGTTTTTAATTAAGTATTTTGTATGTTTAATGTTTATTCTATGAGTTTTATTCCTGATGTTCTTACTGTAACTTGTGTGTGTCAAATAAACGTTATTCTTATTCATTGTGACCTTAATGGTCAACTTAGTTATATTTATCGCGCTTAACGATTTGATGATTATTCCTTAGTAATCAATATAGAGTTATCCTAAAGTAGTATTTATGAAGTTTGATGAATTCTGATTACAAAAGAATATTAGGTATAAGTAGTTCATATTAGGCTCAGAATGGCGATTTTTCGTTTCGTTTGAAAGTAATAGTTTGCAAATTATTAAGGTGTGTTCTATTTTTTTCTCGTTACATTTCTCATACAAACATTTTAAGTAATTTTCCATCCGATGAAGTACCTACTTTTGTTAATTTTATATTTTTTCAAGATTTTTAAATTCATCTCAAAGTTCTACCCTGATGATTTACAGTAGCCGTGATCAACTTAAAAAAATATGTCAAAAGAAAGGCATCAAAATTAGTAAGTACCTATATAATTTTGATGCCTTTCTTTTGGCATAGGTACTATTGATTTTCATTTATTCATCATAGAGTATTAAAATACCTGGCATTTACATCTTTACTAGATTGTATTTACAAAGTCAGGAGACAATATTACTTTACGGGTCACTGCATTGCCTGGAGCATTGTTGAGATGCCTTATACTGAGAATAAGGATAGTAGTATTTGAGTCTTATTGACGTATCGACGTATCGTCCTATTACTGGTACTCTTTTTTGGCATATTCTTTTGCTAATGCAAGTGAATATGCCAAAAAAAAGAATACATACACAGTTACAAGTTCTTTTAGAGTAGAATTCAGCACTCAAGTCCTACGGAAAAAGCGGGAACTAATTGTTTTATTTACTTTAATAAGCTCTTTTGGTCTTCAGTTGTTCTGGTGTGTAGAGCTAACGAACTTACAAACTAGCATAATTATTAGTGTTCAAGCCTTATTTGGACAATTAGTAATTTTTTTCATAACTCATATCGGATACACATAATCGGACTTCAGTGCTGACGCCGACTCTACTGGTACAGATACTCAAAAATACAAAGTCGTTAACAACACTGCCGGGCTCTGTGATTGAATTGTCAACCCTCGGGTTGTGTTGAGTTTATCCCAAACAGAGGCTAAAAGTTTTATTGTTTTTCCGATAACGACATTAAATCGTAAGGACCTCATAAAACAGATTGACGGACGTTTTTTTCATTTGCGAATCAGAATGTGAACATTTTAGAAGAAAAATAATGGTGTGAAATTTATTTTTTTTAAAGATTATAGCAAAATATTATATCACTACCTGACGCCCGCGGCTTCGCCCACGTGGAGTACTCTTTTGTTTATCCCACGGGAACCTTACATTTTTTCGGAATAAAAAGTAGCATATGTCCTATTCTCGGTCATTATCTATCTATGTTTCAAAATTCAGCCAAATCGGTTCAGTAGTTATGGAGATACGTGGTAACAAACATTCACACACACACGGACTTTCGCCTTTATAATATTAGTAGGATTAGTAGGATTAGCCCAGTGCTTGCCTTAAAGTGGCTAAAAGCTAATTAATGAGTGTCTTGGTGACAGCAAATCGACCCTTTGAAGTTCAATATTTAGAAAATTATTTAGGTTTGGTATATCTTTGATGAAACCATTATAATCGTTATCACTCGGTCAGGTAATAAAAAAAATCCAGTCGACATCAAAATATCCTGATTCGATGTCTCAATTTTCTTTGATCAAGATTACTCAGTTTGTTTGATCAGGGTCTATTAAAATGCTGCCATGTTACAATCATTATTTTGACACCTCCCGCCAGAGGGCAGTCGTTCCCAACGTTCGATATTCACGATTGATGTTCTTATTTTCACGAGAAGATTAACGTGCCGGGGAAATTGTTTGTGTTAGGTTAGGCTACAGAGTTCAATATTTTAGGCTCTAAAAGTTGGAAGTATTAAAGATAAAGATAAAGATAAAGATAAAGATAAAGTTAATTTATTTGCTCAAAACATTGTGTTAATTACATATATAGCATGCAAGGTCATATTTTTTAGTATAGTCACAACATGTTTTACCGGTGGATACCGGTGTGTATTGATAACAAACTTATAGGTTTTTATTATTTTTTACTAGTGAACTCCCGCGTGGACTACTTTTTTTATCCCACGAGAACTATATATTTTTCCTGGATAAAAGTAGCCTATGTGTTATTCCAGAATATAAAATATCTATATTCCAAATTTCATCAAAATCGGCTTAGCATTTATGGAGATACGTGGTAACAAACATTCACACACGGAATTTCGCCTTTACAATATTAGTAGGATTTTTAATTGTAGATAGACCTTTGTTTAGCCATAATCTCACCTGATGGTAAGAAAATGTGGCTGATGATGGATCACAAAGGTCTATAAGACACCTATTCATTCTTAACTTGAAGAGACCCAGGTTATATAGTTTTTGGGGAAACAGAAGCCATCATTATTATCATCAGTACTTATTCATTTAATTATAAAAAAATTGATATAGCTTTACCATAAAACGTATTTTTTATGTTTTCTTTATGAAATGTTATGTAATTAACAATTTCATGAAATCGAAAAAATGAAAATTTTGGAACAATCCAGATCATTCAGAAGAAGAAATGATTCATAGATTATATATTATTTTTATAAAATCTAATCTACTATAAAAAAAGAATAATATACAGACGCTTTAATTACATATTTGTCCATTATTAGCTTAGCTTGGGGCTACATGATGCTGTGTGAAATGTCCAGCATTATTTATTTATTTATTATAGTGTTCTGCGTGTTTATTGGATAAAACCTTTCAGCGCGTTGATCCAACGATCATTTTTGATGAGCAGATTAATACTACGAATAAAATTGGTATTTTGTATTGTAAATTTAACCGGATATAATTAGCCTAATGTAGGTAATTATTAACTCGTTAAGACTAAAATCACGAGATTCATTCCATAAAGAGGTTTGGGATGAAGTAAGTTCGTATGAGCTAGTGGCCATCTCTGGTGACGGAGTTTTTAGGCCGCCTAAAGGCCTCCGAAGCTAAACGACTTAGGCTGGATTCGATCAAACTGTCATCTTACTCCCAGAGTAGTTATTCTGTTAGCTGACAGAATTCGAAATACCATTGTATAGAAAGCGCAACCGAACATTTTTAGGTGCATTTAAATTATCCTGGTTATAAGGTGTCAACTTTACAATGTCAAAATATTCAAACAAACAGCAGTTTAATCTGTGGTTTAATCTCCAGATAAAACTTAATCCAGTTTGGTAAAATTCAGCCTTAAAAGCCAGGGCGTCGATTCTCGTACCGAACTTTTTATCAACCTCAACCAAAACCTCAACTAAAGCGACTGTTTCCATGACTACTAATAACAAACGACTCAGTTGTGGTGAGGTTTTGAACTTTGGCAGTACAAATTTTTGAAAAGCTATTCTACTATTGCACCAAATGGCTGACATTTCAGAGTTCGAACCAAAACCAAAGCGGTTGTCATTTAATAGAATACAGGCCCAGGACCAACAATTTAACCCTCCGAAGCACGGAAGCGCTCAGCTGTTAATGCCACTTGCGGTTTGTGATGAATCAAAAGTTTAAAAATTAGAGCATTTCAACTTTTATAAGTAAAGTTTTGGTAATTTACTTCTTGTTCGATATCGGCCCCTCAATTCAGTTGGTAGTAGTAGCTCTGCACCCATATTTTGTAACACACGGTAAGTCGCTAACTCGGATTCGTTAAAACAAATTGATTTTTTACGAACAACATTAAAATTATTTAGTGCAAACTTCACATGTCACAGCAAACATGTCTATCACTTTTTTCAACCATCTTCTACAACTTCAAAGTATTCATCGAAAAAACAATTTTTCTTTGAACGAATCCGAGTTAGCGACTTACCGTGTGTTACAAAATAGGGGTGAAGTTTTCTGTGCCCCATTCTGAAGGTCGTGGGTGTGATTCCCACGCAAGACAAACAATTGTGTGATGAACATAGGTGTTTGTTCTGTGTCTGGATGTTATAATGTAGGTAAATTAATGTAGTATTTACAACAATAGTATAATGTATTCATTATTGTTTTCATAGTACAAGCTTTGCTTAATTTGGGACTAGATGGCACTGAGTGAAATGTCCGGACCACCAATATTAAATACTAGTGAACGCACGCGGCTTCGCCCGCGCGGACTACTATTTTTTATCCCACAGGAACTATACATTTTCCGGGATAAAAGCCTATGTGTTATTCCAAAACCTAAACTATCTACATTCTAAATTTCATCAAAATCGGTTTAGTAGTTATGGGGATACGTGGTAACAAATAATCACACACACGCAAACACACAGACACGGACTTTCATCTTTATAATATTACTAGCATTAATTTTTTAGTTATAGTTGAAGTTTTAAGAACAATTAAATTATCTATATAATATTCATGTCTACCAAGAGTTCTAGGGTAATTAAAATAATTAGAGATAGATTGGATAATGGATAGCTTCTAAAGCCCTTAAAAGTTTTGAGTACCTACCTGCCCACGCGTTAAAATTAAACGAAGTTTCGTTGAACTTATAATTAAAATACTATTTGACTTGTCGTGGTAATAGCTTGGTAATCATCATCATTCACAACCACTGGTACATAATATGGTTTTCTTTGGATATAATCCTGCATTTAATCCAAGCCATTTTCGTGAATTATCTTGAGATGTTGTTTTTTTATTATGAACCACAATTATTTTGTCCTAAAAGATTTTTTTTTAATTCTTAAAATAATCGACATTAATAATAAGAATAACTACATATAGCAATTATATGTATCTAAGCTCAAAAAAAAAACACCAATTATCACCTACAACAAAGGCTCTTTTTTTAGATTTAAAAAGAAAAATAAAAGCTGGCCCCCAAATCGTGTTTGTTGTGATGATTATTTACGACATTGCTTGTGATATCAATGCTTATTAAAATACATTTTTCTGAGAATCAAACTCTATGCTTTTAAGTCGTGCTTTCGACTACCATGTCAGCTCATGAAGTAAAATGTTAAAGGTGAACTAAATTGCAACTCAAAACTTTCTATAAATCATAAACTTTCTAAGGCTGGATTGGACTTGATTAAGTTTTTACTCGAGAGTAAACTACTGTTTGTTTGAATTTTTTGACATTGTAAAGTTGACACCTTATTCGTAACCAGGATAATTTGTATGCACATAATAATGTTCGGTTGCGTTTTCTAAACAATTGTATTTCGAATTATGTCGGCTAACTAGAGTAACTACTCTGGAGTAAGATGACTTTTGGTCGAATCCAGTCTTAGTTGTACTGAAAATAAAAGATAAAAGTGTCATTTTCAGTTTTGGCATTACGAATTGATCCAAAAAATATTTGGATAAGCTATCGGCGGCTTTATTTCTCTGTCAATAATGGAAGTAGGTTACAAAAGTTGTAATTTCCTGCGCAAACGTAGAGCACTCCAGTGGCTATACCGAGACAAATGAACGTCAATATATCATGGCGTTTTTACGTACGTCTTGGGAATTCCGTGGAAAACTTGCTATGAAGAAATACAAACAAATATTTCCGATAAAGCCTTAAACAAGGTTGTGTAGTTTACAGATAAACACATTACCTGTCCTTTGCTTTGCGCAGTCGGGTAATAAATAGCCAAATACTGACCTAAAGGGTATGTATATGTAGATTACAAATAAATAGTTTGTACAGTTACTGAACAAAATTGTAATAGCGTAATTGTAATACAAAATTGTAATTTTACATTTGTAAAATTATTCGTAGCTTAAAATTTAGTTATTGAATTTAATTTTTAGATTAAAATATATACGAGAAACATCCTTACCTACTGCAATTTTAGGTACTATAGGACAACATAATAATTTTCATCATAATTGTCAAAGTCGCTAGCAATAAAATCCTACTAACTTCCACATAAATTTTCCTCGATTCGCGAAGTTTGCCGTTCGAAAGCATTTCAATTCATCCAGTTCGAATGCTAAAAATGTTTGATGGGGAAAAAAGTCGGGTTGTCACGTCTATAGTTCGTTAACGGGGAATTCAATCGGTTGTATGGCCATGCTCGGAACATAGATGGCTAACTATGCGCAATGTGAGGAATGAACGTAAAAAATGAAAAACGAAATTGTCACAAAATCTATGCGCAGCGAGTGTTCGATATTAATCGAAGCTTCAATTAAATTAAACTTTAGGTTTTTTGAAGGCTTTTATAGGCTGCATGAGATAATTCTATTAACTGTTTTCTTCTTTTATCCATTCTGTCCAATCCATCCAGGAGCAGTCGTAGACTTTGATTTTGGAGAGGGGTCACGTTTTTTGTTAGTAAACGTTTTGCACGTATCTACCTATTTTTTTTATTACTACTGCTATAGCAAAACTAGCCAGTGTTCGTACTAAGCGCTTTAAAAATGTGGGACCCTTGCCGGGGTCTGTATTTCCAGAAAAGTATAATTTGGGTGTCTTAGAGTCAATAGGTTCCTTCTAGGTAAGCGTGCTCCATCTTAGTCCACACTGTTGCTTTACATCAGGCAGGGTGTGGTCAAACGCGAACCTTTTTTCTTTTAAAAAAAAGTCAAAAGTTATACACCGTTTATTTTTGGTCAGTTTAAAGCCGGCGCCTACGTAATCTATATCGATAACCTTACTCAAAAATAATAATAAATATGAGATCTATTTTTTTGCAATTAATAATATCACGAAACATAGGCACGATAAATCACGGAGATACGTGCTCTGTGCTCAGCTGTTGCTACGGCATAGAGTCTATGCTACGTCGTAGTCATACATACATACCTAGGTCATTAGCTCTGCGCGCCTACGACACCATAACAAGTGTTTTACTCACTTTTGTTAATCTTTTCAACTATTTAGTTTCGTATGAAATACTTATCAAATTCAAAAACCAACCCACCGACACGAATACGTTTAAGCAATACAAGCAGTGGGTGCTGGCTTTAAACTGACCCAGAATTAACGGTGTATAATAGTAATATCCCTGTGTCAGAAATACAAAAGCAGTTTCTTACCACATTTTAAAAGAAAAAGGTACCTACAAATCATTAAAGTACTCTTTTATCTGATTTACATAGTCGGTATTATATAGAAAAGTGAATGCTTCTTTATTCTTTGCACATACCTAAGTATGTAAAGTGAAGGCATTAGAATATACAGTCGTGTTGCTGTAAACTCAGCAAGTCGATTGTAATTCGGTTAAATTTCGCCCGTCAAGCCGAGCCACTACGTGTAGGTTGTGGTGAGACTATTCCATATAACTGCTATTAAATCAAACATGTCGATGATAAGATTAGTGGTTTCTGCGGGAATAGCTCCTGAAAATCATTTAACTATTAGGTACTGCCGCAAAATATCTCGGTACATTTTTAAGAGATATCATGTTTTTGCGTATTATGTGCCCGTCAATAATGTCCCGCTGTCGAAAATATCACTCACTCTCACGAACTAGTACAATATCAAATTGCTCGCGTAAAGCGTATAGTGCGATTGTTTTATTTTGACTAGTTTGATGTACGTCACTGCTCGTTAGTAAGATCTGTAAAGCCTAGTTCAGACTAGGCTAGTATCTAGCAGCGAGTAATTTAGTAGCTAAACGTGTCTGATCACCAAAAATGTAATCGAGTAGGTTAGTACCTAAGTGCAAGTGAACACGAAATATACTCTTCTCTGCTCTGCTTCTTTTTATGACTACAAGCGAGAAAACTTTTTAGTATAGAAAAGACCGATACGGACGTTACTAGCTTAATGCAATTTTATATCAGCGGTGATAGATTACTAAATTTTTTTGAACCTCTCAGATCGCGATGGTAGAATAGAAAACTGATTGATGTCAAAAAGACTATGAAGAAAAAGCACGGCAACAAAATGGAGGGATGACGAAAAACTGAAAGACAAAAAAGGATTGTAGAAATTGTGAATTTGAAAAAGAGAAAGGAATTCATGTATCAAGAGTATTTTGTGGTTTTATTATGTAGTTTCCCACCTCCATGATCAAACTAGGGTCCTTAGTCCTTAGTCCGTTCTGTCTCTTCTGTGGAAGGGACAAAACCTCAATCCACTTAGAAATATTTTATAGGAACTCTTTGAACTCCAACACAGCCTACCCACAGGTGAGCTATTAAAGAATGAATAAAAAGGCACGTAGATCACGTGAGCGTAATCTGACTGCGACCTACTTTTTACCAGCTAGTTTGAGGCCTTTGGGACCGCTTCGGCTGTTTGAGTATCGTTTTTTTGTGTAACATAAAAATCTGGGTAAAAATTAAATAAAGGATTTACATTAAACACACAGCCTCTTGCCAAATATAAAAAATCCGGTGGTAACATTGACCTTGGATTATTTCAGGTGTTTTGTATATACTTACATTAGTTTTATTAAGATGATTCTTCAAAGTAATCAAATAAAAACATAATTCCAAGCTAAATACTTTCGCGGCAACGTTCACGTGAAACCTGGATATATCCTATACTATACAGTACGAAGGAACAATGAAGGTTCCTACTAGTGAAATAATTTTCTGAATAATTTCAATAATTAAAAATACATCTTCTTAAAAGCATTTTGCACCACGATTCTTAATTATATTTAGCTATACTAAACTCATTTAAATTAAAGCATCAAAAATTACTTTTAGGCTAGCTTAAGAATGTGGTGCAAGACGCCGTAAAAGTAGTATTACCTAATCGTAATTTTCTGACATAACTATGATGGTACAAAAGTAACCGTTCCATTTTCAGACTATTGCTGTGAGCTTCTTCCGGCCAAATGAACTCCCAGGATATTAAACTTAATCTTACAGCTAGTTCTGGAGTGCCGATAAAATCCAGACTTAGCGTCGTTTCCCAACTTCGATTGAGGTGTCCAAAGTTTTTCAAAGATAAACTCCGTAATTACCTGGTGACGAGTTTGTTGGATTGCAAAAAGTACAAACGTGGAGGTAAAATTTAGACATCAATAAAGTTTAAAATGGAGGGAAAGGCATGGATGAGAAGGCACAGGGTCGATTAGAGTGGAGTTTGAGGGAAGAGGTTTATACCCAGCAGTGGGCTATTATTTGAGCTGCCAATGATGAAGATGATGAAAGTCTGGTTATCTATGGTTGAATTTATATGGTAGAAAAGTACTTCCTCAGGAATATTTTTTAAGGCTCACGATTTAAATTGAAATCGAAGTTTATGCGTGAGTAACGAAAGAAAAGTTTAGTGGGCTGGCTTAGATTTAGAGTTAAGAAAAAAAATGGATCTTTGGTAAATTACCAAAGTATCTAAGTACATAAGTATTTTAATAATATTTAACAAAATTAAATAAATAATAGATCACCAAGTTCTGAGTCAGACAAACAGACCAGACAGTATAGTGCGCCGCAAACTTTATAGCGGCTAAAGTGCGCGGCAGATTCGACTTTGCGCAGGTACAGTCATCACAATAGAATAAACTTTATATACATAGTCCGCCTAGCCCCGCCCCTCACTGCCCTCACCTCCCCGCAATTGCGTTGACTGTGCCTGCGCAAATTCGAATCTTCGCGCACTTCAGCTGCCATAAAGTTTGCGGCGCACTCCAGAAAAGCTTGGAAAATAAGAAAGGAAGACTGTGTCTAGTAAATAAATATTCAATGCTAGGTATTGAGTGAATTATGGAGTTGCACTTGTAATGAATTCAGCATTGTTAAATGCCTATTGACTTCGGCTTTAGATTTCCGAACACGTGACACCAAATCCAACTACTGATAGACGCACATCGAAACTATTATTTTGGTTCGTTTGTTTCGTAACAAAATAAACCAAACTGAATAAAGACTATCTAAAAACCGGTTAGGTCAGTTAGGACATTGTATACTCGTAAACCCCTATGTTGTTACCTGTATTTTATGTTTCGTTGTTTACTGATTGTTATATAACAAGCCTTTGCCAAAAAGTGCAATCAGATAACAGTGTCGATGTCATAGAATAATTAACATGCCATGTAAAAAAAAAATATTTTTTATGTTTAATAATAAATACCTATAACAAGAAAAAACTTGGAGCTTTCAACTTTATACTGTTTTATTTTATTTTGGACGGACTTTTATGTTGACTAGTCTCGTGTCGACCTTTGCAACTTCACCGGACTATTTATACTTGCAAAGACTTTCCTACTTAAATGGGTCAATGTCTCTACTTTAAGTCCGAAGGTCGTGGGTTCGAACCCGGCCGTGTATCCATGGATTTTTCATTTAGAAAAATTTATATGCGCTTTAACATTTGGGAATGTACCAAATGTGTACCTCTGACTACCCCACTACCTTAGACATCTTTAAAGGATCTAAAAATGTCTTAAGATATGAAAGAATATATCTACCGTACCTTGGGAATACAGTCGTGATCATAACACATTACAAATAGCATGTGGAAAATTTAGTACTACAATGAAATTAAACATTCTCACACTCTCTCTCTCTCTCCTAAGCCTTATTCCCATCTGATGGTGGGGTCTGCTTTCCTCGTCATCGTCTTCCACTTCGCTTTGTCTAACGCGTTATCTTAGGAAACATTGCAGTCCTGTAGATCTTTTTTGATCACGTCTGTCCATTTCTTTTTTGGTCTTCCTCTACGCCTGGACCCAGGAATGTTCAGCGTGATCATTTTTTGTTTAATGTGCTTAGGTGGTCTTCTTTGGATGTGTCCAAACCAGCGGAGCCTATTTTCCTGGAGCTTATCGGCGATTTTATCTTATAAACATTCTCACACAAACTTTGAAATTCATAATATTTATTAATGTGATATAATTTCTTTTTCTTCGTTAACTTCATTGATGAAGGTGTACGTCCTGAAAAACCTTGACTTTTTTTTAAAGATAAGTTAGCTCTTGACTTTTGTCCTTGCCTAGCCATAGATGAAGTCGAAGATGGAGCGAGCTTCCCAAGAAAATTAATATTAACTCTCCTTTTCCTTTTTTTGACGGAAACGTTTTCATTTTTTTCCACATTGCTCTATCCTGGACTTATCTTAGGCCAGTAGGTATAGTGAGTCCCGTTATCTCTTTGATTTGGTCTGACCAGCGAGTAGGTGAACGCCCCCGAGGTCTTTTCCCTCTAACTTCCCTACTACAACCAGCTTATCCAGATTATCTGGTTGTCTCCGGGCGATATGACTAACTGATATAACTTCGATACTATTAAAAACATACGACTAGGCCAGCCTTAAGCATTAGAGGCGATGTTGACGTGTTTGAGACTTTGCTAGTAGGTCGCCAAAGGCAATGGATAAGTTGATGATTTTGGTTAGTACTGGATATTAAATAAATTATGGCAATAAAAAAAAACTTAGGCCTTTACATCTTTACTAGATGATTTATACAGTGTCCCGTTAAACGGAGGTAATCTTTGCATACACTTAACGAGACACTTTAGTGCCTGGTACATTGTTTTTTTTTTTTTGAGATGGAGTAGGCTTGCCCAGCATCTAAAATTCTAAACCATCCTCTTTATGGCAATAATTCTATTTTTCTTCGTATTTTTTTCCTAAAAGAGGTAGCATAGCACTGATTTCTCTTAAAAGTTTTAAACAATGAGTCTCTTATAGTACGTTTTTTATTTTTCATTTAACTAAAAAATATCTTGCAGTGAACGGTCCGTTGAATATAATTTTTATCTTATCAATATTTTATTTATTTATTCTATACCCTTGATAAATAAAGGTTAATGGCGGCTGTACAGCAAACAAAGGGTAGGATTACCTACCCTTTACCCTAAGGACCGGTGACATCGTCATGTCATAGGTTATGAAAACAGTACTAAAAACTTGTTTATCTCGGATGCGGATTGAGGAAGTACGAGTATATGCCCTAACTCGTCTATATTAATGGTGATAATCTATACTATTATAATAAAGCGGAAGAGTTTGTTTGTTTGAACGCGCTAATCTCTGAAAGTACCAGTCGGATTTGAAAAATTCTTTCTGTATTGGATAGGTAGCTAATTTATTGAGGAAGGCTATAGGCTATTCAACACCACGAAAATACCCTCAAAAGCCATGCAAAATGAAAGAAAGCCTGATGAAGCTTTCATTTGAACTGAGAACGGGGAGTATAGGACGAGTAGTTCCCGAGATATGGCGGTTTGAAGTTTGACAGCTGTCACTTCAAAGATTTAAGATTTCAGATGGAATGGAACTTTTTAGTGATATGGGTATCAAATGAAAGAGCTTGATGAGTGAAACAATGCTGTTATGATGATGGAGTCAGGACTTTCATGGAACTTTTTGGTGATATGTTTATGGGTTTTCTCTCTTCAATGCTTCCCTGCTTCTCTCCTTCCATGCTTCTCTTTATACATGCTTCTCTCCATTTATGCTTGAAGCAATACGAAGTTTGCCGGGTCAGCTAGTCCTACACAAAACCTACATGGTCTCTTTCAAAATGAAAATTTGTGAAGTCCTTTCCCCTGGATTTCAAGGGAAAAATGTATGTATGTAGATTAGATGTCAGAGATGAATGAGAAAAATTGTGAATTTTTGCTTACAAACCTGGACATTGTTGAGATACAGTACTAAGGTTGCCCAGTACCTAAACCAAATACATAAATAGAGGCTGTAGGTACTGGAAATACATCGTCAATATGAATTTAACTAAGCCATAGGTTTCCTCACGTTGTTTTCCTTCACCGAATAATGTCATATCATTACTGGCGTGAAGAAATAACGACGGTGATTAAATAACTTAGTTCCAAGTGTTCGAAAATTAAGTGAAGTTCTAAGTAATTTACTAAGTAGTTTTTGAATGTAACGTAAGTATAATAAACTAATGCTGTGTTAAAACTTGGCATTACGTATACCATCAAATAAAGTAAAGCGCTCGTGTCGTAGCTTGCTTAAACGTTCTTGATTGAGCAGCGTTATGCGCGGTCTCAATTTGGATGGGGGACCGCAAGTGGCATTGTGAGCTGAACACTTCCGTGCTTCGGAGGGCACGTTAAATTGTCGGTCCCGGCTGTTAAGTCGTTAAGCCATGACGGAGGCCTTTACGCGGCCTAAAAACTCCGTCACCACTGGCCACTAGCTTAGTATTATTAACTTTGCCACGATATGATATGTAGATTGTAATCCCTGAGGGTTTTCATTGGGACCATAAAGATTTTGAAATGTATGTAAGAAAGCAAATCAGAGTAAAAGGTTTCCTGAACTATTGTTTGAAAATGATATCGAAAAACGCTGGTTTTGATAAGAAAATTTATTTATAAGCCCGATGTTTCTCACAGGAAGCAAATTCCTTCCTGTTCGTGTATTGTTCAAGGTTTTGGGTTATTTCAAATTCATTTATATTCAATCCTCATAAAAGAGAGTATATAAAAATGTATTATGCGCATTAACAGGAGCACTAAACGGTAAAGGAAAACATCGTACGGAAACCTTGTAGATAATTTTTCACTCATTCGTCTGTATTGTATCTCTTTCATAACTAAAACCATTAGGTAGGTACTATATTTAAATTAAATGGCTCAGTAAAATATCTAAAGACATTTATTAAGATTAAATAATCCCAAGTGAATATGATTTATTCGTTTTGATTAAAAATTGCTTATTTCAGAATAAGTAATATTCGATAAAGATTTCAAATAAATTATTCCATTTGTATGAAGAATTTCTCGTAAGTATAATATTAGTTCAGTCACATTTGAAATGAAGGTAAAATAATTCAGTACTTATTACGAAGATTTCAAAAGAAATAATAGAAGGCTTCTATTTAAATAGCTTTGGTTTTAGTTGAGTAGGTAGTCTAAAGTGATTAATGAGTAGGTACCTAAGTCTTCAAATTTTTGTGCACTATTTTAATATTGGATCCAAGGAAACTTTTACTCAATTAGAACCGCTGAAACGGAGCTGAAGTTTTACATTTTACTATTAATTCTTCAAAATTATTATGATGTAAAAATAATTATGTTTAGTTTAATATGGTACTCTATATTATCTATAAAAAAACTTTATGAATTATTCAATAACCTCGTCCATTTTATGATTTCACCCTCATCTAGATAATATCAACATCATCATCTCAGCCGTTGGACGTCCACTGTTGGACATAGGCCTCCTTTAAAGATTTCCATAGGTGCGGCCTGCATCCACCGCCGTAGTTTTATAAGGTTGTCTTAGTTTTTATCTTGTCGGTGGACATCCAACGCTACGCTTGCCAGTCCGTGGCCTCCACTCGAAAACTTTTCGGCCCCATCGGCCATCTGTTCTGCGTTATATATGCCTGCCCATTGCCACTTCAACGTTTTTATCCGTTTGGTTATGTCGGTGACCCGAGTTCTATCGAATTCAGCTAGATAAAGGCTTCTTTTTTTAATTCTATATCGAATTTACGATTAATAAATTCAATGAACACTCCAAAACAGAGGGTAACAGCAAAAAAACATGCTTACTCGAGTAACCATTGTCGGTTCAAGCTGACGCAACAACTTTGACAAGGTCGCGTATTGTTTTGAGAGTCCGTGGCAAGATTAGACTTCTAAGTAGCTGAAACCATTTATCACTACTAACCTTAATATTTATGTTTCAACACTGAGTAGTACTTACTTTGGCAAACGTTTTCTGAATAAAATATACAGAGGTGGGATTCCCGGAAAGCTGTTTCGTTTTGTGGTAAAATTCAGCATCTAGTCATAATTTATGATTTTCTTTTCTGGTTTTATTATGCTGTAAATAATAATGAAAATAAAGAAACTGAGATGGGTTCGAGTACGAGCAAGACCTAAATCACGAATCTTAAATCTTTTGCTTTATTTTGTAGCAGAGTAAACGAAAAAAGTTTTACAGTCTGCTTCGAGTTAACCTTTTATTGGGTTTTAGCAATATCTAAGAATGAAGAAAGAAATTTGCCAGAAGAATAAATTAGAAGAGAAATGAAAGGTCATTTACTTGTGATTTAAGAAATGTTTGTTTAATACTTTTATTGTCTTTTGTTGTCCCAAACAATCTTGGTCAAACTGTCGTTTCTCACGAACTCTCAAGATACTTCATGTTTCAATTTCCAAATACGTTGGCTGGATACTACCCATAATGTCACTAATTCTGAATTACTTATGAACGCTGGGCATGTTTTGTCATTAAAAAAGAATTAAATAATATCTAAATTAATCTAAGAATAACGTATCTCATTCCCAAGTGTAAGGATGATTATAATGCTAATGATTATTATCTATGCTTGACCAGTAAATAAACCATCTGGTTTAGTTACGGGTCAAGCCTACTCCTTTCTGTAATTACATAGTTCAATTACAGACAAGGCCTCCTGACGTTTTATAAATCATCTAGTAAAGATATACAAAGTATGTATAAAAATAACTGAAGAACATTATGTTGGTTTATTTCAAGAGCGTTTCACCTCCTCAAAACAAGGCCAAAAGTTATTGAATTACCACAGTACTCATTACATCGCATTCTTTGTGGAAATTCTTTAAGAAAAAGCCAGTTCTAAGTGTTTCACCTTTCGGAAACATTTTTCACACTCCGTTACAAATTGGTCTTTTACAAAGGACAATTTGGGAAACGACGCCCTCGGGCTTGACCTGCCCCAGTTTCAGCTCTTAGTGTTCCGATGCGGAAGTCTTTAAATGTTCACCAAACTAAACCATTTAACTTGTGGAAATAGAAGAAAAGTGTAGTGTTGGCCAAAATGGTGGCCCCTTTTAAAGCGATAATAATTATGTAGACCTCAAATGATGTGAAAGAGCAGATGGTGACAATTTCGGCATCGAAAAAATAGTAGATTGTATTATAAGGGGGCAAAATAATATTTTGACGGCGAGGGCGCTTTTTTGAATCCAGAGCGAAGTGAAGGATTCTAGAGTAGAATCCCGAGCGTAGCGAGGGATTCTTTAGTAGAATCCTGAACGTAGCGAGGGATTTAAAGTACGTCGCCCGAGCCAAAAATATATTTTTCATTCCATCTATTCGAAAAGGACGACTTTGTTCGCCTTTAAGTGCGCCCAAAGTAGATGATTCCTCTTCAAGGAACTTTTAGCGGGCAGTAATGAGTTTTTAATCCTCTTTATAAGTTTAGCGGGCAGTAATGAGTTTTTAATCCCCTTTAAGTGCGCCGGAATTATCTATGAATTATCTTTGCCGCGCACTTTTGAGGTACAACTACTTTCCACATTCATCTCAAATCTACCAAGATGAATGAGGGAGGACTCTTCCAAAAACACCACAGTTGTAATCACATTTAGAGATTTATTACTCTGCAGTTTTCTATCTATACATAATTGTAATTCCAACCTGATAAAATCCTGTGCGTTTTCGTCAGCGCGATCTAGAACGATGGTCTACTGGCGCCATCTAGTTTGTTTTCGTGGAACTATTGAACAATTCTAGCGGAAGAGATTTTTTGTTTGAACGCGCTAATCTCACAAAACAGGTTTTTATAATAGCTACCTACAACGTTTTTAATATTCATTATTCTGTATATTTATTTAGCTATTTATTTATATTTATATTGTTTGTGAGAGAAATAAAAAAATAAATGAAATGAAATCTCAGGAACTACCAGTCGGATTTGAAAAATTATTTCTGTATTTGATAGCTAAACTCTTGAGGAAGGTTATAGGCTACTTTTCATCATCATCATCATCATCACCATAAACCATCACTACGGGGGCAACGCCGCGAGGGCGCTGCTAGTATCGGATAAACATACCGCCCACCATTCAGCCGGCGCGCGGCCACCGTCTGAATAAAAAAAAATTAATCCCCGATTACTCTTCTCAAGTGGAACTTCGTTGATTTAACACATTCCTTTCTCCTCCCTTTTATTTTCTCATAGATTGTAATGAAAAGTAGAGTGTATCACTCGGGCGCAAAATATATTTTTGGCTCGGGCGACGTACTTTAAATCCCTCGCTTCGTTCAGGATTCTACTAAAGAATCCCTCGCTACGCTCGGGATTCTACTCTAGAATCCTTCACTTCGCTCTGGATTCAAAAAAGCGCCCTCGCCGTAAAAATATTATTTTCCCCCCATATAATACAATCTACTATTGCGCCCGAATGATACACTCTACTTTTCATTACAATCTATGAGAAAATAAAAGGGAAGAGAAAAGAATGTGTTAAATCGACGAAGTTCCACTTGAGAAGAGTAATCGGGGATTAAATTTTTTTATTTAGACTTTTTATCTGATACTAGCAGCGCCGAGTAGTGATGGTTTATGGTGATGATGATGATGAAAAATAGCCTATAACCTTCCTCAAGAGTTTAGCTATCAAATACAGAAATAATTTTTCAAATCCGACTGGTAGTTCCTGAGATCGAAAACGCACAGGATTTTATGAAGTTGAAATTACAATTTTTGTATGCTATGCTATGCTATGCTATGCTATGCTATGGTATGGTATGCTATGCTATGCTATGCTATGCTATGCTATGCTTTGCTATGCTATGCTATGCTATGCTATGCTATGGTATGCTATGCTATGCTATAGTATGCTATGCTATGCTATGCTATGGTATGCTATGATATAGTATGCTATGCTATGCTATGCTATGCTATGCTATGCTATGCTATGCTATGCTATGCTATGGTATGCTATGGTATGCTATGCTATGCTATGCTATGCTATGCTATGGTATGCTATGGTATTCTATGGTATGCTATGGTATGCTATGGTATGCTATGCTATGCTATGCTATAGTATGCTATGCTATGCTATGCTATGCTATGCTATGCTATGCTATGCTATGCTATGCTATGCTATGCTATGCTATGCTATGCTATGCTATGCTATAGTATGCTATAGTGCTAAGAGTCCTCCCTCATTCATCTTGGTAGATTCGAGATGAATGAATGTGGAAAGTAGTTGTACCTCTAAAGTGCGCGGCAAAGATAATTCCGGCGCACTTAAAGGGGATTAAAAACTCATTACTGCCCGCTAAATTTATAAAGAGGATTAAAAACTCATTACTGCCCGCTAAAAGTTCCTTGAAGAGGAATCATCTACTTTGGGCGCACTTAAAGGCGAACAAAGTCGTCCTTTTCGAATAGATGGAATGAAAACTCTTAAAGATCCTTTCAACATGTTTAAATGGTAGCCAAAGACAAGATCAAATTGCCATTTGCAATACATGCCATTTTGCATTAGTTAGCATTCTATACTGGTTGCAAGCCCACCACCTGACTGCGTCTGTCTTAGTCTCAAAGTCTGTTAAGGTGGAATCACACGGTTCACTTTTCGTTCATTTCTATTCTTCATTCGGCTTCTTTCACTCAAAGTGACATATCTAAACATATAATGAAAGAAAAGTGTCATAAGAAAACCCCAGCTTTCATCCGAGTGATCTTTCCCTGCAGTGAACCGTCTGATTCCACATTTAGTCGTTGTTAGTCTACACTAATATTATAAAGAGAAAAAAATTGTATTTTTGTTTGTATGTTTGTAATGAATAAACTCAAAAACTTCTGTGCCGATTTCAAAAATTCTTTCACCATTGGAAAGCTACATTCACCCTGAGTAACATAGGCTATATTTGTGTTTAAAAAATAAATGTCCCACCCGTGCGAAGCCGGGACAGGCCGCTAGTCATAAGATAAACTTAGACAACGTTACAAAACAATAACACTAGCAAGGAATTCTGAATGCATTATCAAGTTGTTTGGAAAGTAAATACCTCCTATAGACGGAGCCCCCATACTTGGTTGTAAACACAGACCTCATCGATGCAGTATTGATGCAGTTGCTAAATTAATCTATCGAATGAATTTTGGCTTCGTGGTTACAATTTCAAACAACATTTCACGGTTTGGATGTTTGGATGGGTGTATGTTCTTTTATTACTCGACAACCACTGAACCGATTTGGCTGAAATTTAAAATTTAAATAAATAATGACAGGGAATGGAACATAGGCTATCCATACAAACATCTAAACACCCAAACTTTCGCATTCATAATATTAGTGTGATTTTTCAGTTACCTTTTAGTGAAGTACTATTGTTAGGTAGGCACTTGGAGACTTAAAAATATTTTACACTCCCAAAATGTAGACAAAACGACACATACTAAAATACAGAATATATATTTTGATATATTACATCAAAGAAATATATATACACATACAATAAAAAAACATAAACCTTCTTCTAAGTTGGGTAGAAAGTGAAAGGTTCACTAAAATCTCTTAGCAATATAATTCTATTAAGTGCTTTGAATTTCAATTTGTACCTAGTACTTATTTTATTTGTATTGTTAATGTACGTGATCACGTTTCTATTAAAAATGTTTTAAACTAGTTAAAATCTGTAGCGTTTACTCGAACTGTGGAAACGACAAATTGTTTCATTTCTCTGTGCCCATTGTTTTATGTTGGATTGCGCCAACCACTTTTAGGCCAGCGCCACACTTGACGGAAATTTTGTCGCCGATCTTCTGCGGCGGAACGTCAATACATGTTAATGCATATAAATTACAAATAGCGGGCACACTCCGCGGAAGTTCGGTCGTTCCGTCGCGGACGATCGGGCGCTCCGTGGTGGACCGCTTGCTCTCTGCGTTTGCTTCGTCCTCCGCGCACCGATCTTCCGTCGGCGTAAATCGGCAACGACGCATTCCAGGAATTGATAGCTCGCGGCGTAATAAGCGTAGTAATAAGCGTTGGCAGTCGACTGATAATCTGCCACTGAATATGTAGTGTGGCTGCAACGTATGGTAACGGATTGATGCCCGCGGAAGATCCGCGACGGAATTTCCATCAAGTGTGGCGCTGGCCTTACGGGTCTGGTGCATGTCAGAACTTTTTCTGTCGTGCTTGAGATGTTGTTCGTGTTACTAAATCACTTTCTTGATTGGATTTTTTCAGTGCTAGTTCTTGTTGTGTTATAATAACAGGTAGGAACATATTTGTTAAAGTTTCGTTTTCTTTCGGTCTATCTCAGTGTTCAGCAAAGGGTGTGCCACGGCACACTGGTGTACCGTGGTCATTGGTTGGTGTGCCTCGGAAAAATAAGGTTGCCTTTCTCAGTTAAGTTAATTCAAATATGGACCGCTTATGCTGAAACAAACCAGATCATGTTTCGCATTAAAAAAAAATGATTTTTCATTTATGGTGACTTACCTCAAAGATTTTCCAATTTCTTAGGCGCGGGACATCGTTTAAAAAATTAGGTAGGTACACGAACTCTAAACGGTGAAAGAAAACATCGTGAGGAAACCAGCAGCTTAGTCAGCCCCACACGTTTTTACCATGTATTTCCTATGGATATGCTGATAAAGCTGAGAAGATCTAGGTGCTGGACAAGCCTAATCCATCTTGACAATGTCTCAGGCACTACAGTGTCCCGTCAAATGTAGGCTAAGATTGCCTCCTGACAGAATAATCTAGTAAAAATATTAAGGCCCAAGTATTTTTTTACCATCATTTTGGTCATCAAAAAGAGCTCATAGAATTATTGCAACTGCAGCACTCTATTCATAATTATTTTTATATTTTCCAAATGCAACAAACAGGAAAATATCCCAATTAGCAAAATATAAGGTTTCTTTGTATTTTTTACTTGAATATGTTTATTTTGAGTGCACAAATGCAAAACGAATGCGAAGATCGTCCAAACGCTACTTCCAGCTATAATTATGAAAAAATATTATTTTAATACTTCAAAAGTTAATTAAACTTGGTTTTAATTTAACAGAACTTGGCTTAAATTTCTAACTAGACATTCAAACTAGGACAGGACTAGGATTACAGAGTGCAGTGGAACTCTGGAATAAGATTCTCGACTGAGTAACTGCGAAATCGCTTAATCTCGTCCGTGGTAGCGTAATCGGCTTTTATTAGACTTATGCGATTTTAAGGATTTAGTTTAGTAGTTGCAAAATGTTTTGGCTATTTAGGAGACTAAAGCCAAGTGAATTATTGTGACCTAATTTTGAAGAAGCTTTTGAATTGTTTAATTTACGTTAACTATGTATATTTTAAAGAAAATTATTTACTAAAGTCACCCAGGGGATTCAATAGGGTCCCGTGCTCAGTTTTGAGAGTAGGGGGCCTGGACCTAATGTTCATAGAACATTAAATGTTGGTTCTGCCGCGAGATTCAACCTCGAATTTGGGTCTCAGTGTAGTCATAGTCCGCCATGCCAAAGTGGCTGTCCAAAGGGCTGTAAAAAAAATCGACCCGTTTTCGGCTCCCGGCTTCACTTGATAGGGTACTGATAAATCTCTTTGTTCCAGGAGCAATGAACCGTTCGTCTGAGGACTGGAGCGATGGCGCGTAAGGGCACTGTGTGTCTGTTTACAGTTCATTTCCTGTCGTGCTTTATCGGTAAGCTTTACTTTGCACCTAAGAGCGTTTCCACATTATCCGATCTATATCGATATGAAAGATGTCCGCTCCGATATGCGATATCGGGTCGGACAATGTGAAAGGCAAGTACATATTCCATACATTTTACTTGCCCCGATATCGTATCAGCGTCCGATACCGATATCGGATCGGATAATGTGGAAACGCTCTAAGTCATGTTGGTGTACGAATTTTATGACTTGATAGAATGAAAAAAAAAGCGCTCGTGGCGTAGTTTGCTTATGTTCTATAAAGATCGGGATGACTGATGATGGATGATGATGGAAAAACCTCAAGGATAGCTATGTTTTGTGACACAAACAAGCCAAACAGTCTCAATATTAGGAGTTTTTATTTTTTCCGCTCAAAACAGGATTAATAAATAAATAATAAATAAATAAATATTAGTGGACATTTCACACAGCATCATCTAGCCCCAAACTAAGCAAACTTGTACTATGGGAACCAGATAACTGATATAATACTAATACTTATATTTTTTTTTAGGTAGTTAAGTTTTCTAGCTTACCTTGTTTTTTGTTGATGTTTGTCTCTCAGTAAGAAATCGTCAGGTCAGACTCATTTTAGTTTTGATCCATTTTGTCTACAACTTTAATACTTCGTATATAAATATTTATTTAAGTCAAAATTTACGATAAGTACTTACAGATAAATATTTTTCTGAAAATTCAGGCTTTGTTTTCGAATTTCGGCGGATATTCAATATCTACCCTTTGTTTTTAAAACTGAATAAAAATAACTTTGTTATCTACTCGCTACCTTTTCAAAAACAGTTTTGTTGTTTCGTTCTCCAAAATGACAGTAATTTGCAAAACCTCATTTGTAATTTGTTTGAAAACGTCATCATAACAGAGTAACCTAACCTCATTGGTCAATAGTAGATTATGAAACAAAGCGAAATAGTTGAAGTTTTGCTTTGGTTGATTAAAAGTTTGTTAGCAGAATCGTCCTACTGTAAGGCTGAATATGCCGGGAGGATGATATTAATGTTGAGGTCTACTTTATCTAAATATTGTCCCAGGAACTACAGCGTTTAGTTAGGTATAGAAAAGGGTTGCCGTCAGAATAAATTAGTTCTAACATTGTATGTTTATTATTGAATACTGAATTTATCTGTGACTAGAATTTCTAAAATATTCTTAAATCTCTAATCTTTCTGAACGTTATAGCTATTCTAGGCAAAGCTATATTGCTTTGCGACATATTGTAACTAATTGAAACAGCTGATATTGTTATATCCAGATTTTGAGTCTTACAAAATCCATTCAAGTAACTTTTAATTCTTTCAGAATATCGCAATTTATAGGACTACTTTCTATTTTTTTCCTTATAACAAAATTCGGACTATTACAAACATTCAAATGTGGGCTTACCAACTACATTTCATTTTATTTACATAGATGGCAAGATAAAATGCAGGTATAGGTAACTTTTGTGGTTTTATTGACATAATATCCCCATAAACTATTTTAAAGTTCCCCAGCGAGCAATAAGCAATAAATAACGTAACTTCGACAAACAGCTCTAAAACTTTCCACACAAAAATGTATCGCATTCCACAACTCGCATTCATATTGCAACAATCATTTCTACCTCGCAAAGAAACCAAACGCTTTACGAGTTACTCAATAAATCTTTGTCGTAAATTCAAACTCGTAGGATGAAAGAAAGAAATTGAAACCGGTAAGAAATAACTTCGCATCACGCAATGCAGCACCCATTATACTCGTAACCCACAGGTGTGTCTGAATAAACATTTCACGGCTGTAATAAAAGCTCGGGTGTTTCGCATATCCTCATTACGGTACCCTAAAACAACGGAAAAATATTTTTGTCCCTTTCCGTTTTTGAAATGATAATTACGTCCAAAGACATAGGTTCTTGATGCTTTATTCGATTGATGTTCTAAGAAGTACTTTAATTTAAACTTAAAATTGTAATAACAGCAGTTTATTAATTAATTTTTTAATTAAAGTATTTAACCACTTTTTTGAGGTTTAACTATGGTACAAACTTACTATAATATTAGTTCTAGTAAAAAAACTTGCACCGCTGCACTTTTATGTTGGAATAAACTATACTTTGTTATTTCCTTCTTCTTTTAATTAATATTTATAAATAAATAGACATTCGAACAGTCAGACCACGGCCACAGCAGCTGTTGCAACATACAACATAGACGAAATGTTGGAAAAAAAAGTAACTAACAGAAAAAACTCATGCGAATGTGTATATTACTGTTTTCTTTATTTGCATCTTACAGGTTGACTAGTACAAGGACTGACTATTTGGACATCATAATCTAGGGTTTAATTAAATGAAACAATTGAAGAAAATACTGTTTAAAATGAATAATATCTTCTGATTGAATTAGAAAGACTGAAAGACTGACTTAGTATTCAAAGCATTAGCAGACCAAGGTAGTTTAATCCGTACAAATTCAGTTGGCATTTCTCTCTCCGGTGATATTCTAAAAGATCATCCGTAAAGACAGAGATAAAACCTTAGAGCCGACGAAGCTGCGGGTCAAAATTTATTTAACACTCAATCAAGCTTCAGCTGACAATCAGGATTTGCGTCTCACGACTTCCATTTTCCAGTCCATTTATTTCCTTAGAGACACACAATTAATTCTTAATCTGTTCAATGAGAAGTAATCGGAGTTCAGAAATTTGAAAACAGGAATAAGACTAAGTTCAGATGAACGCGCGGCGACGCGCGGTTAGCTCGGCGCGCGGTTTAAGATTGTAACAAATCAATGTTGTTGTGTACATGACCGCGCGTCACCGCGCGTGCCCGCGCACCCGCCATGCACTTCGCGGGAAGACGACTTCCTGCGACCACGGCTGGTGCAATCCAGTCGAAACGTTGGGCAAAATAATAAGGTACTTTACGTGATAAATACATAATGTATTTTTTTTTTTAATTTATTTATCATGCCAATAACATTAAAACATACTCGTACATAGCACTTAAAAAAAACCACTGAGGTTTGTAGGGTGCTATGGGGTTATTTATAATGATTGTGTTCTGATCGCGAAAGTTTGAAAAAGACAAATACAACATTGTAGATACTTATCCCGTTAACGAGCCTATCTGCGTATTTTAGCATTCACTGTCTGAATATTTACAATTGTCATAATTTACGATAGTGATATAAAACAAAACAAGTTCGCTCAACTTAATTCTGATGCTGATTATACAATGTACATGTTTTGTTTCTTGGTTGTGGAATTGCCAAAAATGTTGTAAGTTTTCTGGAAGGGAAGTTTAAAAGTTTGGTTATAAATCAGTCGTGCTCGCTATTTTAATTCACAATGTAGGTTACTGCTTATAATGTGCTTTTAAATATTATGAAGTTTGATTAGTAGTGTCTTGCATATTATTGCGTTATATGTATTTTCAAAATACTAACGGTCCTGGTTGGCAAAATTTTTGTTGTCATAAAAATAAATACTTGGTTTAGATTTTAGAGACAGAAAAATAATATATCAACTATATAAAAACCAAACAACAATATTAGAAATAGGAGATGAAAAAAGAGAAGCCAAAATTAGACAAGGCGTAAGACAGGGATGCTCACTCTCACCACTCATCTCATTATATCATAACATTTTTATAGAATCAGCCATTAAGAAAATCTTAGAAAAATCGAATGAAGGGGTAAAATTCAACACATAGCAGCTTTAGCAGAAACAGAAAATGGTCTACAGTCTCTACTCGATACCATGAATAATATTTTCAAAGAATTTTCTCTCAAAATAAATATCAGCAAAACCAAAATACTAACAGCATCCAAAACAGACAATTCAGTATTTAACACAGTAACTTTAGATAACACCAATTTAGAAAGAGTAAAGAAGTTCAGATATTTAGGCAGCCTTATAACTTCAAATTCAAGATGTACACCAGATATAAAATCAAGAATTGCAATAGCTAAGCAAACATTTAATAACAGAAGAAACATTTTCACATCTAAAATATCTAAAAGGATCAAAAAGAAATTTATCAAAACATACGTTTGGAGTATAGCTCTGTATGGGTGTGAGACGTGGACAATGACTAAAAGGGACAAAGAAATATTGGAAGCTTTTGAGATGTGGTGTTGGCGTAGAATGGAGAGGATCAGCTGGACGGAAAGAGTCACCAACATTGAGGTGTTGCACAGAGTAGAGGAGGAAAGATCGTTGTTGCAAGTTGTCGAGAACAGAAGAGGGAAGATGATTGGCCATCTTATACGACATGACAGCTTCATTAAGAACATCATTGAAGGAAAAGTGGAAGGAAAGAGAGGAAGAGGAAGACCGAGGATAGGCTACATGAGCCAAGTGAAAGAGAAGGTTGCTGTCATGTCGTATAGGGAAGTCAAGGAGGCTGCCCTGGAAAGAGCTTCGTGGAGAAAGAAATATCAGTTATGCCGACAAGGGGCTACCCCTTAAATCCGTGGCACGCGTGAATACGTTGACATGTATAAAACACCAACTTTTCAGGGCGGCCGTTTGAAAGTTTGACCTCTTCTGGTTTCTCGGTAAATTAGTTTACAGTATTTGTGTAAATTGTTTCTATGGTTATTTTATGCCCTCTTTCGAATGATGACAATAAATAACCGAAATTCCCCATAGGTTCCATGATATAAGACATGTCAACAAAAAAATTGATGAGATTTAGGTTACGTATCGAGATGTCCAGTTATGCCGCAAAAGATATCAACTTATTCACCTATAATGTATGGAATATTGGTAGGTAAACAATGCTATATTATCGGATTGCAAACAGATAGAGACTATAAAACCGGTTTTTTGAGTTGCTGAAGTACCTACTTATTACTCAGAACCATTCATACCGTTTAGAAATGAGATTTAACATAGTAAGGGTAAGCTGATTTTAAATGAGCCCAAACACGGATGCTCTACTGTTAATCACTGAGAATTTGAATGGAATACAACCCAATTTTATCAGCACATCTGCTCATTGTCACCATATTATTACAATGTATTCGGAACTAGAAAAAAATGCAAAGTTTCACCTCAATCGAAAAATTTACTGAGGAGTTTTGTTGAATAACTCCTGACTCCAGCATCAAATCAGCTTGTTGTTATGATAATATTACATTGTTATCTAGAGTCTATAAGTGTGCCAAATTTTAGCTCAATGAGACACTGGAAAGTGGGTCAAATTAAACTTGCAAGAATTCACTAAAAAAAATATGAGTTTTGTTGAACAGGTCCTGGCTCCATCATCAGATCAGCTCGTTGTTACAATAATATTGCATTGTCACCAAGAATCCATAAGTGTGCCAAATTTCAGCTCAATCAGACACTGGGAAGTGGGTCAAATTAAACTTGAAAGATTTGACCCGAACACATATTGAGTTTTGTTGAACAGCTCCTGACACCAGCATCAGATCAGCTTACTGTTAACATAATATTACATTGTTATCTAGAATCTATAAGTTTGCCAAATTTTAGCTCAATCAAACACTGGAAAGTGGGTCAAATTGCACTTGCAAGATTTCACTAAAAAAAAATGTGAGTTCTGTTGAACAGCTCCTGGCTCCATCATCAGATCAGGTCGCTGTTACAATAGTATTGCATTGTCATCGAGAATCTATAAGTGTGCCAAATTTCAGCTCAATCAGAGGCTGGGAAGTGGGTCAAATTGAATTTGCAAGATTTAATCCAAACAAATATTGAGGTTTGTTGAACAGCTCCTGACTCCAGCATCAGATCAGCTTACTGTTAACATAATATTACATTGTTATCTAGAATCTATAAGTGTGCCAAATTTTAGCTCAATCAAACACTGAAAAGTGGGTCAAATTGAACTTGCAACATTTCACTAAAAAAAAGTGATTTCTGTTGAACAGCTCCTGGCTCCATCATCAGATCAGCTCGTTGTTAAAATAATATTGCATTGTCACCAAGAACCTATAGGTATTCCAAATTTCAGCTTAATCAGACACTGGGAAGTGAGTCAAATTTAATTTTCAAAAGTAGACCCGAACAAAAATCGCAAGTTAATAATAAAAGCTTGTAAAAATCAAGCAATGTCATTATAGCTTAACAAATAATTGTAATCTATCAGTTTTCTATGTAAAAGCAATACTTAAAAAAAAAATTCTGAACTGACGTTTTGTTTACCAATACGAGTGACATGTTCGGTTACACCAGCGCGAGAGCGCGCGGGCATAACTGAACAACTCAATGTATCAGAATTTAAACGGAATACTTTGGTTAGCCATAACCTGACATTTTAATTTGTTAAAAGTTAATCAAAAATATCATATGTATATGTCGAGATATCATGTAACAAATATAATTTTGGCGAATGAGTAGGTTGATAAATCGAAATATCTACAAAAACATGTGTGTGTTAGTGGCTTGAAAAATTGACAAGTAGTTATGTCAACTAAAATACGAAAAATGGAGGAGTTGGCAAGGCCATAACTCGAAAACTTGTCTAGCTAGGGAGCTGTCAATTTTTTTATAGATACTTCATAGGCGTAGATATCGTTTAAGCCAATAAAAAAAAAAATTGACATCTCGACATATCAACGTATTCACGCGAGCCACGAAAATAAAAAGAGAAAGAAAAAATAAATAATAGTATCGACAATAGCGCTATAACCAGCTTAATCTAAGAACTATCCACATTTTCAAACTAAAAACTAAAATACTTAACTTAGAATATTAAAACTGGTCAAACCTTTACGAGAAGAAATATAAACTCACGCACACCATTTTGTAAATCAAATTTTAGGTTTACTGAACAGATGTTTTCTAAAGTACTAAGTTCTAAGGGTTGTAAAGTGTCGAACGAGCCTCAATTTTAAATCCGAAGGAGATTTTGAGCCTAGATGAAATTCAACGGATTAGCCGAAAAAACCCAGATATTTTTAGGAGCACAACATTTTTCCTTACCTACGTATCTTAAAGAAATGTTACAAAACATTTTTTACGTTTTATAAGATCGTATTTAAAATTCAAAATGAATATATTCTTAGCCTCATAAGATATAATTATCTACTAACATACGAGATGAGATGCCTCGGTTTACCTCGGTTTACTTAGCCTGAAAGTTTAATACCAACACAAATATTTAGGTTTCGTGTAGTATTTGAAGTACCGTGCGGTAAAAGCTTGAGCGCGCTTGTAGACGTCCGTTTTTTTCGCCGGACAACGGACCGTTTTTTCTCCGGATTCGTGGTGGTCTATGGCGCCATAGACTATAATGTTTGTACATGCGCCGGATATCGGTCCGGCGAACAATTTATGCCGTTTATAAGATTCCATTAAGAATATCCAATAAATGGATATGCCGTTTATAAGAGCGCTTGTAGACGTCCTTTTTTACCGGTAAAAAAGGACGTCTACAAGCGCTCTTATAAACGGCATATCCATTTATTGGATATTCTTAATGGAATCTTATAAACGGCATAAATTGTTCGCCGGACCGATATCCGGCGCATGTACAAACATTATAGTCTATGGCGCCATAGACCACCACGAATCCGGAGAAAAAACGGTCCGTTGTCCGGCGAAAAAAACGGACGTCTACAAGCGCGCTCAAGCTTTTACCGCACGGTACTTCAAATACTACACGAAACCTAAATATTTGTGTTGGTATTAAACTTTCAGGCTAAGTAAACCGAGGTAAACCGAGGCATCTCATCTCGTATGTTAGTAGATAATTATATCTTATGAGGCTAAGAATATATTCATTTTGAATTTTAAATACGATCTTATAAAACGTAAAAAATGTTTTGTAACATTTCTTTAAGATACGTAGGTAAGGAAAAATGTTGTGCTCCTAAAAATATCTGGGTTTTTTCGGCTAATCCGTTGAATTTCATCTAGGCTCAAAATCTCCTTCGGATTTAAAATTGAGGCTCGTTCGACACTTTACAACCCTTAGAACTTAGTACTTTAGAAAACATCTGTTCAGTAAACCTAAAATTTGATTTACAAAATGGTGTGCGTGAGTTTATATTTCTTCTCGTAAAGGTTTGACCAGTTTTAATATTCTAAGTTAAGTATTTTAGTTTTTAGTTTGAAAATGTGGATAGTTCTTAGATTAAGCTGGTTATAGCGCTATTGTCGATACTATTATTTATTTTTTCTTTCTCTTTTTATTTTCGTGGCTCGCGTGAATACGTTGATATGTCGAGATGTCAATTTTTTTTTTTATTGGCTTAAACGATATCTACGCCTATGAAGTATCTATAAAAAAATTGACAGCTCCCTAGCTAGACAAGTTTTCGAGTTATGGCCTTGCCAACTCCTCCATTTTTCGTATTTTAGTTGACATAACTACTTGTCATACATATTTTTTACGTTTTATAAGATCGTATTTAAAATTCAAAATGAATATATTCTTAGCCTCATAAGATATAATTATCTACTAACATACGAGATGAGATGCCTCGGTTTACCTCGGTTTACTTAGCCTGAAAGTTTAATACCAACACAAATATTTAGGTTTCGTGTAGTATTTGAAGTACCGTGCGGTAAAAGCTTGAGCGCGCTTGTAGACGTCCGTTTTTTTCGCCGGACAACGGACCGTTTTTTCTCCGGATTCGTGGTGGTCTATGGCGCCATAGACTATAATGTTTGTACATGCGCCGGATATCGGTCCGGCGAACAATTTATGCCGTTTATAAGATTCCATTAAGAATATCCAATAAATGGATATGCCGTTTATAAGAGCGCTTGTAGACGTCCTTTTTTACCGGTAAAAAAGGACGTCTACAAGCGCTCTTATAAACGGCATAAAATGATCACCAGACCGATATACGGCGCGTGTACAAACATTTATTACGCGCCATACACTACCGCGAATCCGGTGAAAAACACGGTCGGTTGTCCGGCAAAAAAAAGGGACGTCTACAAGCGCGCTAAGGATATCTGTTTTTGACGGTCCGTTGTCCGGCGAAAGAAACGGACGTCTACAAGCGCTCTTGGCATCAAGTCTTCATTTATGTACTCACGACTCACAATATTTATCTAAGAACATAAGTAACTAATAATAAAACAAAGCAACATCTTTGCAAAGTTGACCAACAATTATTAACTTAGCCTTTATTGGCAAATGTGAACTGAAGCTTTATAGTTTGTGCTATTTTCTTTCACACTAGATCAGTGTTTTTGGGTACGGACAAAACACAACAAAGGATCCATGCCTCTACTAATATTTTTTTTTTCTTATTTTGGCTTCGCACGTCTTGTGCATTCAGCCAGTGTCAAGTAATTAATAAATTTCAAGTTTATAGATAAATAAGTTATATAAATACATATTACAATACATAAATATAATATCCCACCCCTCCCCTTGTGCCTCAGTAAAGATGTGGGGCTTTACTGAAACATCAACACGGACTATTTGGGAGAACTCGAAAAGCAATGCTATCCAATTTTGTTTCACTTGCCCACACTTATGCACATTCACGAACACTAACGGTTAATAATCCACCATTATTACACATTAACATTCGAAGAAACACAAGTTTTGGAAAATAAAACAAAAACGAAACATGACTTCTCAAATTCCCGCCAAAAAGCCCTCTACTAATATTTGTGTGACGTGTCGTTTCGTGACGCTTCAGTAGGCCGATTCTACTAAAAACTTTTTATTAACCAAAGCAAAACGTCAACAAAACGTTTTGTTTCTTAATCTACTAATGACCAATGAGGTTGGGCTACTCTGTTGTGATGACGTTTTCAAACAAATTACCAATGAGGTTTTGCAAATTACTGTCATTTTGGAGCATGAAATAAAACGCAGCGGCAATTATACTTGAATGTTTGACGTTGTGATATTGCTTTTAAATCACATCACACTAATATAATCACACTAATATCATCACACTAATATTATAAATGCGAAAGTTTGGATGTTTGGATGTTTAGATGTTTAGATGTTTAGATGTTTGGATGTTTGGATGTTTGGATGTCTGTTTGTTCCTCTATAACTCGACAACCACTAAACCGATTTGGCTGAAATTTAAAACATTGATAGATAATAACCGGGAATAGGACATAGGCTACTTTTTATCCCGAAAAAATGCACGGTTCCCGTGGGATAAACGAAATAGTAGTCCACGCGGGCAAAGCCGCGGGCGTCAGCTATGTCTCCCGCGAATAATGACCGGGAATAGGACATAAAGGTACTTTTTAACCCATAAATGGGTTCCTATGGGATAGCAACGGGGTAAAACGTTCCTACGAAAAACATACTTTCACGCTAAATATATCGAACAGATTTGGATAATATTTTTAAAACACTAATATCACACTATCACACTAATAATATTATAAATGCGAAAGTTTGGATGTTCGGATGCATCTTTTTCTTAGAGAACCGTTAGCAAAACCAAAGTGTCACATGTTTTTGTCTAAAAAATTTCCGCTCGCTTCGCTCGCATAATACTTTTACTATTTTACGAACAAATTAATTTACTGTTAGGAACCGACAACCATCCATCTTTTTCTTAGAGCCCCGTTAGAAAAATCAAGTGTCACATGTTATATTTGTCTAAAAAAATTCCGCTCGCTTCGCGAGCTGGGGAAACTCGCTTCGCTCGCTAACCTCGATGCTCGCTTTGCTCGCATATTACTTTGCTGAGTATTTTACGAACAAATTCATTTACTGTTAGGAACCGACAACCATCCATATTTTTCTTAGAACACCATTAGCAAAATCAAGTGTCACATGTTGAATTGTATTTGTCTAAAAAAATTCCGCTCGCTTCGCGAGCTGGGGAAGCTCGCTTCGCTCGCATGTTACTTTTACTATTTTACAAACAAGTTAATTTACTGTTAGGAACCGACAACCATCCATCTTTTTCTTAGAGCACCCTTAGCAAAATCAAGTCTAACATGTTAAATTTGTCTAAAAAATTTCCGCTCGCTTCGCGAGCTGGGAAAGCTCGCTTCGCTCGCATGATACTTTTACTTTTTCTCAAACAAATTAATTTACTGTTAGGAACCGACAACCATCCATCTTTTTCTTAGAGCCCCGTTAACAAAATCAAGTGTCACATGTTAAATTTGTCTAAAAAATTTCTTAGAGCACCGTTAGCAAAATCAAGTGTCACATGTTGAATTGTATTTGTCTAAAAAAATTCCACTCGCTTCGCGAGCTGGGGAAGCTCGCTTTGCTCGCATGTTACTTTTACTATTTTACAAACAAATTAATTTACTGTTAGGAACCGACAACCATCTATCTTTTTCTTAGAGCCCCGTTAGCAAAATCAAGTGTCAAATGTTAAATTTGTCTAAAAAATTTCCGCTCGCTTCGCGAGCAAGGAAGCTCGCTTCGCTCGCATGTTACTTTTACTTTTTCACAAACAAATTAATTTACTGTTAGGAACCGACAACCATCCATCTTTTTCTTAGAGCCCCGTTAGCTAAATCAAGTGTCACAATGTTAAATTTGTCTAAAAAAATTCCGCTCGCTTCGCGAGTTGGGGAAGCTCGCTTCGCTCTCATGATACTTTTCCCATTTTACAAACAAATTAATTTACTGTTAGGAACCGACAACCATCCACCTTTTTTCTTAGAGCACCGTTAGCAAAATCAAGTGTCACATGTTGTATTTGTCTAAAAAATTCCCGCTCGCTTCGCGAGCTGGGGAAGCTCGCTTCGCTCGCATGTTACTTTTACTTTTTCACAAACAAATTAATTTACTGTTAGGAACCGAACACCATCCATCTTTTTCTTAGAGCCCCGTTAGCAAAATCAAGTACTTATCGCATGTTGCATTTCTCTAAAAAATAATCAGCTACCACCGCGGGTAACACCGTGGGGCACAGCTAGGCAGTAGGACATAGGCTACTTTTTATCCCGAAAAAATTCACGGTTCCCGTGAGATAAACAAAATAGTAGTCCACGCGGGCGAAGCCGCGGGTGTCAGCTAGTATTTTATAAATTAAAAATGAAAATTATGTTCACGAATGTAATCCCATTGAACGTTAGAAATTCTCTCAGATCTTTTTAGACATTTAAGATCTTTTAATAATGTCTAAGGATGTAGTTAGAGGTATGTCCAAATACATATTTGGGACATGCCCACATTTTATTTATTGATATTTATATTAAAGTGTCGTCACGTCACGACACCGTGGCAATTTAGCAATGTGATTCTAATAGTAATATTCGAAATACCTACTTCTGGCGCGTTACGTCACGACACACCTCAATACAACATTTGAAAAAAAAAAATCCATCTGGTTTTGGGGTAAGTAAGCAAGTTCGTATGAGCTAGTGGCCAACTATGGTGACGGAGTTCTTAGGCCGCCCGTCGTCATGGCTTAGTGAGACGGGTTAACAATACGGTTAAAGTCACCGTGGTAATAATATTAAATCGTGTGTCAACCGACTTAATTCTAAAACTGTCAGCCGAAATACCGCCATATCTGGGCGTCGATTCTCGTACCGAACTTTTTATCAACCTCAACCAAAACCTCAACTAAAGCGACTGTTTCCATGACTACTAATAACAAACGACTCAATTGTGGTGAGGTTTTGAACTTTGGCAGAACAAATTTTTGAAAAGCTATTCTACTATTTCACCAAATGGCTGACATTTAAGAGATCGAACCAAACCAAAGCGGTTGTCATCTAGTAGAATACAGGCCCTGAGGTTTTACTACCGATATGCAACTCGATTGAACTCGTAACTTTATCTGGGATTTTGCATTACTTTGAACGTAGGATACAGGCGAATTCCAATAATTTACAAAGTCTACCATTCCGCTGCGTTTTGTTTTGGTCTCCAAAATGTTATTCATTTGGCTGAAAACATTACCACAACAGTCCTTGGTCATTTTTAGTAGAATAGAAAACAGAAGACAATTTTAAGGTTTAGTTGACATTTTGCTTGTGTTTGATAAAAAGTTTGTTAGTAGAATTGGAACCCAGGTGATCTATCACTATCGATTCATAAGCACTAAAACAACATTCACAAGTCGTGTGAAATCCGATGAATTCGACCAAAACAACACCTGGTGCTACAATCGGAACCTAATCGAGTGACAAGAGTTAATCACAGATTCTGTTCATCGTTTTCCTTCATCCATCAACCGAATAGATAGGGTCAATGGACTGAAAACGGTTTCGATGAAATAATTGAGCTATGCAACGTTGCGTTTTCGGTTCAAATTCAAAGAGCTTGGAACAATATATCGAATGAGCCTTCAACAATACATCTGAATCCTGAAATAGTACGCTGCTATGGAAATATATACGTAAGCAAATTTTATGCTGCATTTCGGCCTGTTCGCTGAGTTATTAGAATGTGAACCTTTGATGAAATTTGCATTTAAAAAAGTGATGAAGATTTTTCAACTTTTAGCAAATGGTCTTGTTGACCATTTGGTGAGTGCTCGCTGTGTGTCGTCATCGATCCGTAGGCTTTTTCGGTCATGCTTCAGAAAATTAAAATATTTATTTAGATGAGCCATAGTTATACCTACTGTAAAAAAAAAACGCGAGAAAAGTTAATGTTAATAAGTGACGAAGCCTTTCAACTTGTCATCGTAACCGGGGGTGACAAAAACGTGATCATATTTTCTCTACAACTTTTCTAACTTTTTTTTTTTTTCAGCGTGCCGTCAAGACAGCAGCAACAACAAACCAAGAGACCAAAGCACAGTATCAGAGTCCTCCAAGAGATTTCGAGCTGAGTTCTTAGAAGACTGGCCGCATCAGACCGGCTCTCCTTACTTCGATCCAAGCACGCCTGACAACGTGACCGGGCTGGTTGGCCATCCGGTCACGTTGCTGTGCAAAGTGAAGAATCTTCAGAATAGAACTGTAAGTGAACTTTTATGTATATCTCTAATGACAGTACAGATATTTTACATAGGGTACATTGCAGCCATGCTGTTTTTTTAGCGTAGTTATTGAAAATCAGTTTGTATAATACGTTATTCAAAGCCAAGACTCAAGCTCAGGTAACATTGGATGTGTGTGGTGGATTTTGAACGTGTTTAAGAACTGGTTACATTTACTTGTTGGGTGACATTACTTAGGCAGTGACTAATTAACACCTCATTATCATTATCATCATCTTTGGCAGCTCAAATAAGTTTTGGCCCACTGTATACGCCTCCTCCTTCGCCACTCTAATTGGCACTGTGAGCCTAGCCAACCGGCATTCGCTTTGAAGCGATTCAATTTCTATAATCGCTAACACTCGAACGTGACGTTTCATTGGTCGAACGTAAGGTCACGTGGTCTTCGTTTAATTTATCCACCAATGAAACATCGGCGATAGTAAGCGAAGCTAAGCGAATTGTAGAAATAGAATCGATTGATGCCACTTGGCTAGAGGCCCTGTGCCGTCCACATCCAAGTATTTCTATCTATGACCTCTACTGTTATCCACTCACTTTGCTAATGAAAGAATGAACTTAGCCTATCCTATTAACTTGCCCAGGTATCATGGGTCCGTCACCGCGACATCCACCTGCTGACGGTGGGCCGCTACACGTACACTTCGGACCAGCGTTTCGAGGCAGCACACAAGCCGCGCTCCGAGGAATGGGCGCTCCGCATCCGCAGCCCACAGCGCCGCGACTCCGGCCAGTACGAGTGCCAGATCTCCACCACACCTCCTATAGGACACGCTGTCTTCCTCAACATCGTAGGTATGTATAATATATTGCACTTCTAAAAGGGGTTTTGTGACAGGATGAACAGCTTACATGACGTCGACTTAATGCAGTACGAGACATCTCCACTACGCTGCCTTTAGAATACGCCATCTTCCTTAACATCGTAGGTCTTTATACTGCACCTCATGAGTATGGAAGGTATATGGAGTCATCAACGTGATGGCTCTGGCCAGAACGATTGCTAGATCTCTACACACCGTCTTCCGCAAAGTCGTAGATCTGTATACTGCCTCAATGCTATCTATATTTTTACTTATTTCTGACAGTACCTACATCCATGGTTACTGAGTAAATCTGAATCTACCTATACAAAGGTTGGTAGTTTTATTAGAATAATTATTGTCATTATTCGTACAACGAATATCATAAAAAAAGTACATGTACTTGTAACCCATGTCGGAAATGTCTACTGTTATACTTGCGTTCGTATATTTATGTGACATGTTTTGATATAATAAAGCTTACGTACCCGTCAGCAACACAAGCCCTTTCCCCGTCAAGCCTTGTCAGTTTTATTTACAAGGTAATATGTATGATCTAATTAATCCGCGTATTTCTTGCAAAACATAAATATTTTTAAAATTGCCTAAAAAACTGGACGGAAGCCATATTATGGACAAAACTTTAATGTATTTTATGTCTCAAATCGAACATTTCAATTATTGCTTGAAAGTTTTATAACAGAGCACATCATTTGATTGACCTAACAACGCCGTTGGTAGCTCTGTCTTATGCGTTGTGGTTCGTGAGTTTGATTCCCACCCAGGACAAACATTTTTTGTGATGAAAATAGATGTTTAGTCCGGGTCTGGGTGTGATTTAGTAGAATATGTATCTATTTAAAAATACACCTACATAGTATGTAAAATTACATCAGTTAGTTTGTTGAGTTTGAAACTATTGCTCATTTGAAAATAAGTTCAAATGGGTATCGTGTAAAGATAAAATTGTCATTGATTATGGAAGTCATGAAGAATATTCCACTCAGATCGTTTCCAACGATCCTTAGGTGGCTCAACTGGTTCTTTTTGTATGTATACTTCTACTCATAAAATCATATTTCGATAATATATTCATAACCAGTGATCGGAGTAGGTAGAGCTATTTTATGTACTTGCCATATGATAGAATAATATGGATATTCCCCGAATCCCGGGATTCGTTTTTTAGTTAGAAAAATAATAAAAAGCTTTTTGCTTTTTGCTGTATACGAGTTTAAGGATTGTATAATAAATAGATAGAAACTTGATTCATGAACACACATACATTTTTTTATGTAACAATTTCTTATATTTATACAAGAATCAACAATCATTTAACATTTTCATTCTGAAGTTGTACAAGAACAAACCATACAAATTATTAGTTCCTCAAAAATCGAAACATGATTGAAAAGAACAAACTATTTGTATAATCGAATCCCGGAGTATTAGTCGGAATCCCGTGGAATATCCATATTAACATCAATGTTTGCGGTCAATGAACCTAAATAGCTCTACCTACTCCGATCAGTGTTCATAACACATCAAGCATACTTAATAAGAAAGGTTAAACAGTACAAAACGGCTTTTAAACAGTCTAGTTATCTTAAATAATGTTATTTGAATACACATTGACATTAATTTTCTATGAAGGTCAATCTTTATTCCCAAATCTGGATCAGAATTCCAATATCTCTGACCTTGATAGTTTTCAAACAACACCAAAGTTCTAGGATTCGAGTGGGTGACCACTTTGTAGTCATTGATTATAACTTCTTGGCCTACAAAGTTCTTGGAATATCAGCGAGACTTCAAACGGTTTTGATTATTAGGAAATCTGTTTTTCAAAGCTTGCTGAACCGTTCGCTTATTGAAAATAACAAGGGTATGTTTCAGATTATGTTCCGAGTTAGACACGCCCGTGACTTTGTTTTGAATTTTTTCGTGTAATTTTTTTTTTATTTTATACTAGTGAATCGCCCGCGGCTTCGCCCGCGTGAACTACTTTTTTATCCCACGGGAACCATATATTTTTCCGGGATAAAAAGTAGCCTATGTGTTATTCCAGAACCTAAACTATCAAATTTCATCAAAATCGGTTTAGTAGTTATGGAGACACGTGGTAACAAATATTCACACACACACACACACACACACACACACACACACACACGGACTTTCGCCTTTATAATATTAGTAGGATTCTTATTATTTTATGCATTCAATTCCATGTTTCAATATCTTAATAATAATAAATCATCCCTTTGGTAAAAATTCTGGTCATAGAGTTTCCTATTGATATCCTTTTTTAAATTTTGTAAAATACTACACTAGTTTTAAAACATTCAAGCACGTAATAGATGGAGAAATTATGTGTAGAAAAGGAGTTTGTGATAAGTGATAGAAGAAATATGATGAAAAAAACATTGTGTCCACTTTTTTTAACGAGATGATGATAATAGTACTATTTTCCATAAACTTTGAAGTTCACTACAGACATATTTTACATACATATTTTTTTAACTCTAGATAAGTTTGTATCAGATTGGATTACCTAGTGACGGAGTTTTTAAGCCGTAAAAAGCCTTCGTCATGGATTAACGAAAGTCGTCAGCTTTGCGAAATATCGCAGGCGGCCCGTTTTTGACAGACTTCAAAAAAGAGGTTCTCAATTTCGCCTGTACGTTTTTTGAGTGTACTGGTTTTAGCAACTACTGGTAGGTCGTCAGTTTAGTACCTAGAACGTCGCGGATTCAAAAATGTTTAGATAAACTTTTACTTCAGATATCTATGGTTTCAATATAAACAATAATAACAATACTTACTTACTATAAACAATCCGTTTGTGTACGGGTGAAAAGTTTCCAACGACTTTATACAACAAAAAATGTACCAAATCTGTGAAATGATGTTCTTTTATTATCATATGTGGCAATTTCGTTACTATCATGACCTCTCAATCCGTATGTCGAATACAGGTATCATTATCATATAATAATCTGGTGTAACAATAAAGAGTTAATCTATCTATCTATCTATCTATCATTAATCTTATTTTCATTATTTGATTAATCCTTGGTCGTATTAGGGTTAAACTACGAGTATCTTGCAATAATCTAAGCAAGATTCCTAGATTGTAAGTCAGTCAGTAATACAACTGTATTAGTTTACTGAAATATTAACGATAGATGGTTCAGAATGTTTAAGCAGCGCACACATGCATCTTTGCACAAATGGAAGTAACGTTATTGGAATCTACTACAAAATCATTTCCAAACAGGGGTCGTATTACCAAGTCTTAGAGCAATGTCAAAGTAAGATTACTTTCGTCCGTACTTAGATAAGACTGAAGTAAGACTGACGCAGGCATAAATCAGGCCTAAATCAACCTTGTTTTAATCCTGCCTTAGGACGGAAACAATCTTAGCGCAGGGATGTTTTGGTGACATGACCAAGGAAGTTATATACCTACGTAACTGGAAGGTTAATTGAGACAGAAAACGCGGTCCGCTTGAGAGATAAAACTTGGGCGGTGTGTCTCTTTCTAAAGGGTGACCATAATTTATAAACTAAACATCCCTAAAGTCCCTAAGGGGCCTTTTACATCATTTTCTGATTTACGTGATGTTTCAGAGCATGATTTTTCAATTAAGATACTGATGCAATTTTGATCCTTGATTTTGATTTCGATCCTTGGTTTCGATCCTTGAATTCGATCCTTGATTTCGATCCTTGATTTCAATCCTTGGTTTCGATCCTTGATTTCGATCCTTTATTTCGATCCTAGATTCTTGAATCTTGAATCCTGATTTTTGAATCTGAAAACTGAAATCTTGAATCTTGAATCTTTGAAGTGACAGCTGTCAAACTTAAAACCGCCATATCTCGGGAACTACTCGTCCTAGACTCCCCGTTCTCAGTTCAAATGAAAGCTATGACCAAGATCTTCATTTGAAGTGACAGCTGTCAAACTTAAAACCGCCATATCTCGGGAACTACTCGTCCTAGACTCCCCGTTCTCAGTTCAAATGAAAGCTATGACCAAGATCTTCATTTGAAGTGACAGCTGTCAAACTTCAAATGGCCATATCTCGGAAACTACTCATCCTAGACTCTTCCTTTTTAGCTCAAATGAAAGCTATGACCAAGATCTACATTTTCAATAACAGCTGTCAAAATGACATCTGTCATCTGAAATGAAGATCTTGGTTATAGCTTTCATTTGAACTGAGAACGGGGAGTCTAGGACGAGTAGTTTCCGAGATATGGCCATTTGAAGTTTGACAGCTGTCACTTCAAATGAAGATCTTGGTCATAGCTTTCATTTGAACTGAGAACGGGGAGTCTAGGACGAGTAGTTCCCGAGATATGGCCATTTGAAGTTTGACAGCTGTCACTTCAAATGAAGATTTTGGCCATAGCTTTCATTTGAACTGAGAACGGGGAGTCTAGGACGAGTAGTTTCCAAGATACGGCGGTTTGAAGTTTGACAGCTGTCACTTCAAATGAAGATCTTGGTCATAGCTTTCATTTGAACTGAGAACGGGGAGTCTGGGACGAGTAGTTTCCAATATATGGCCGTTTGAAGTTTGACAGCTGTCACTTCAAATGAATATCTTGGTCATAGCTTTCATTTGAACTTTGAACGGGGAGTCTAGGACGAGTAGTTTCCAAGATATGGCCGTTTGAAGTTTGACAGCTGTCACTTCAAATGAAGATCTTGGTCATAGCTTTCATTTGAACTTTAAACGGGGAGTCTAGGACGAGTAGTTTCCAAGATATGGCCGTTTGAAGTTTGACAGCTGTCACTTCAAATGAAGATCTTGGTCATTGCTTTCATTTGAACTGAGAACGGGGAGTCTAGGACGAGTAGTTCCCGAGATATGTCCATTTGAAGTTTGACAGCTGTCACTTCAAAGATTCAAGATTCAAGATTTCAGATTCAAGATTCAAGAATCAAGGATCAAAATCCAGGATCGAAATCCAATATCGAAACCAAGGATCGAAATCAAGGATCGAAATCAAAATCAAGGATCAAAATCAAGGATTGAATTAAAGGATCGACACCATGGATCGAAATCAAGCGCTGATTTTGTCGAGCGCGATAAGGTAAAAATATCCTTAAATTTAAATGACAAGGTCACACTACTAATCCAACAACGAGTGTGAAAGAGACAAAGCTACCAAGAAAGCCTCTCAACAAGACCAACAATCCTTATAACCAAGATTAAATTATACCTAATATATCGTTTTGTAGTCGTGATAAGGTTCAAAATCATTTGTACATTAAATGTCAGGTAGCATTCCTGTATGTATATAACTTCCTTGGACATGACATCGACTAGATGCAGGACTGCGCATGTCCTGCTCGGTGTCATCGAGCAAGACATGCGCAGAGAGAGCGGTCAAGACCAAGGCAGGAATAAAATAAGATTGTTTTCGGACGAAAACAATGTCAAATCAAGCTTAAGGCAGGAATGGATTTCACCTTATTTTGACATTGCTCTAAGAGCTCATAGTACGGTTACAGATTTGTAGCAAAGCTGCAGCTACGGCGTAGCTTGCTACGAACGCTACGAAGTCATGTCAACAAGACTTTATGCTACAAGCCATCGAAAATAGATAGTGTATTTTGAAGCTCAGAAATTTAATGTGACCGTGCGTGATTATAACACAAGGGTCTCTGTATTTTATTAACACGTTTAAAGAACCAAACAATTTTTTTTTTAGTTTTTGCGAGTTTAAGATTGTAAAGTGACTTATCAATATTTTCCTAGTCCATCTAATCAGCATTCATTTGAGCTAATATTAAAACAAACCCCTATGTAGAAACTAAAAATGTACCGACACATAATAAAGATCTCACACCATCTTATCAGTTCTTAAAGAAAAGCCGAATCGAAATCACCGCTCAAGAAATGTGAAAACGTGTCTAGAGTGAATGAACTTCATACCTATTGAAAGGAAAAACAGCTGAATAAACGCCTTCCGAGAATCCCTTACTATGTAAAAGTATTAACTTTTATAGAAGTAATCATTAACAGAATATAAAGTATGTATTTTCTGTAGTTCTCATGTAACCCTTACTTACCTTTATTCCAAGAAAAGGCTATTTTGCCTTTTTTATTTTACTTATTAACTAGGCATTCAAGATGGTATCGAATTCGCTGTAGAAAGAGAAAAATACTGAGCAATATCCGGTATATTGCTCAGTATTAAGAAAAGAGTAAGAAATTTTAGGAAAGAGTAAAACCAGTATATCGCTGATAAATTATATCTTTCTACTAGCTAGAGCTATAAGGATGGTAGTGATGATGCATAAGTCCTTACGTATTTGGCTCGAACGTCAAAATACAAAGCTTGACAGACATGATAAGCAAATATACGGCCTAAATAATAGTAATGTGAACACAGGCCCTGAACGATCATGCTGATAAGTAAACAAAACAAGATTACGTCTGTATTCCCTAGGAGCTCTGGACATTCCTCAAATCTAAAGGCATTTATCCTATAGAGAGGTTTAAGAGTATACGCGGGCGGCCTTTAGACCATACAAACGTACTCTTCTGTTTTCTTTCTGAATGATGATACTATAGCAAATATTATTACTATACAATCTTTGGGTACCACTGTATGACCCTATGTTGTGTTTCTCTTCATAAATAAATTATTATAAGAACTAGGAACCATGTAAAATCTCAAACAAATTTTCCAGTTTTACAGCAGTTTTATAATAAATCTAAATGTATGTTAGTACGTTTGGATGTTTGTATTCAATCACGCTTTACCCAGTGCGTAGTGGACCGATTTGGATGAAATTTGCAATTAGTGTTGATAAAAAGTAAGTTCGTATGAGTGAGTGGCCAACTCTGGTGAAGGAGTTTTTAGGCCGCCTAAAGGCCTAAAAACTCCTACTAGGTGTTTATTGTAAACTGGAATTGCATAGACTATTACAATGTTGGTAATACATAAAGTAAAGCCGCGGGCAAAAATTGAAATTTCGTTGTAACTGCTGCGTTTCAGTTCAAAAACTCAATTTGTGAATCATCTCCTAGTATTTGCCTCTGTATAAGCGCAAGCTAACGGAACTCTGAGGGTGAAATTGATACTCACTTACAGGCTATAGTGCTTTGATTGGCCGAGAGCCAAATGGGTGTGAATGAACTTTCGCATTGCGCCTTTATACTAATGCTTACACTTTGGGACGTCGCAGATGTTTTGTAATGCGACTTGAATTGTTTTAGTGCCAAGAATATTTTTGTTGTTACCTGGGGCAACTATTTTGTTGGATCTATCTAGGTCCTAATACGAGCACTTCTTTTGCATTAATCTTCCTAGAATCTAGACTAGTCGAATAGCTTGCTTATTTTGTTCTTGATAGATCTTTCTGCCTGATCACAAAAAGAATGGGTAGTTGCTAGATTATTAACAGCTGAACTTCCGTGCTTCGGAGAGCACGTTAAATTGTTGGTGACGACTTTTAAGTTGTTAAGCCATGACTGAGGCCTTCAGGAGGCCTAAAAACTCCGTCACCAGAAAAAGCGGCAAATGTAGTGCGTCTAGTGGTCCCCATCCCAAAAGTGACCGCTCAGAGCGTCGCTAACTTTCAAAGCAAACTATGCCACAAGCACTTCTACATGTCGTGCCTCAGCTGAAATCGTCAAAAATCATAAACCGCCTATAAGTACATGTTGGGCGAGCCTAATCCTGCGCGAGCGAAGGCAAATTGATGCAAGACGTATGCTACAGTCCAGACGTTTGGCGAGTCTATGAAAACCAATGCAAATTGGCGCTTGTATTCACTCGGCCAGATAGGCGAGCGATGGCAAGGCAAGACAAAGGGTGCTGTCCACATGTTGACATTGGCGTTCTCTCTCCGAGCCTGCGCCAGCTAGCTTTATGAGTCGAATAATTGATACTTGCCTTCACTAGTCCACTAAGAAAATACTTTTTATTTGTCCCCAGAACCAGAAACAGAAATATTAGGAGGGCCCGACCTCTTCATATATGCAGGCTCCACTATCAACCTGACGTGCATCGTTCGGCACACGCCAGAACCACCGAACACTATCAATTGGACGCATAGAGGGAAGGTAAGAAACATATTAATGTGAAAATCTATTTTGATTGAATGGTATCGATAGAATACTGGCCTCTTAGCCCAGTTAGTAATCGCTCTGCCTTCTGCGCTGTAGGTCGTGGGTTCGATTCCCACCCAGGACAAACATTTGTGTGATGATTTTGATTGTTGTTCTATGTTTGGGTGTTATAAACTTATAAAGTATAATAAGTATGTATTTACAAAAAAAATATCTAAGTATTCTATCAGTTACCTGGTTCCCATAGTTTGCTTAGTTTGGGGCTAGATGGCGCTGTGTGAAAAAGTTCACCAATATTTATTTATATTTATTTATTTTTATAATAAAACACGTTTACTTAACCATCACATCTTGTCAAAAAATAAAAGAAACATTCATAACAGGCATATCAAAATATTAAAACAGAAAAGTAAACAAATTTTAAAACTATCTAAAATAAGTGTAGATAGATAGATAACAGCTTTATTGACACCAGGTATAAGGTCTTTGATTGACACACACTTTAACAGTACAGACACAGACACACGCAGAAAAAAGTAGGCAAGTACAAAAATAATAAAACTTAACTAGAAGAATAGTGTATTACAAAGTTTCGAAATGCCTATGGTGGTGAAATATCAATTAGTTATAGTGGCTTAGTAAAAAAAAAGCTCTCAAGATATCTAAGGTAGATCAAAGGTAGATCCTTTAACTCTTTAGTTTCTGATGATCATAGAAAATTTCTACCATCTTAGAAGTCCTTCGACTTTTAGATTTGTTCTAGATTTGTCATCAGTTTCTTTTTATCAGTTTTTTTCATCATTCTCATTTTTATAAGAGGTTGGGACAACGTAATTGAAACTCCAAATGCGCTCTACTATCAGTCATCTCAGCATTTTCTATTTATTCACCCATATCGACCTTCACTAAATTCATCTTAAACGTCTTTGGCTCACCCTTACTTCCATTCAGCACACATAAATACCAATCGCTCTCCTCGTCCCATTCAAAACCAATATTGAGTTCTTATGCTCGATTCACATTATTCCACTAGTAATCCAGTCCAGCGGACGAGTCCAGTAGCCGTACCATGAACTCCTAGAGCAATGTTAAAACAAGCTTAAAACAGGCTTACTGTTTTAGGAATGACATTCGTTGTCATGTTACAAGCTTGTTTTAACATTGCTCAGAGTTCATGGTACGTCTACAGCACTGAAATGCCACTGGAATGTTAACCGACAAACTTATGTAAACCGGCACTTGAATGTACCCATTCCAGTGAGCAATCCAGTCTTGGACTACTTTTTCATTCCAGCTCGCCCATTGCAATACCATTGGAATAGTGTAACGGAAACAATGAACACGCTCTGGGGCCGATTCTTCTAACAAACTTTTTATGCACCAAAGCAAAACGTCATCCTTAGATTTCGTTTTGTTTCCTAATCTACTAATGACCAATAAGTTTAGCTGTTGTGTTGACGTTTTGAAACAAATTACTGTCATTTTTGAGAAGGAAACAAAACGCACAGGTAATACCGGAATGGTTGACGTTGTATAGGTATTAGTAGAGTTGGATCCCCTGTTGTTTTTCTTTGGGAAAAGCGTTTTAGCATTCAAAAGTTTTTGAAAGACTGGAACTATTGTAAACGATATCTTACGAGTACAATCCAGCACTGGATTGACTCGCTGGATTAATGGACTGGAATAATGTGAACCGGGCATTAGAATTGATCTATAAATCCACAAGCATCTATGGATTCCCTCAAATTCACATGCTTTGTTTGCTTGGACAATAAACTCAACCCATAGAAGGTAAGGTTAATATTTAAATATGAGATTGATGCCTTTGTTTGCGCACATAAATTACTTTCAGATTAGGTTCAATGCGGTTCGCGGGTTGGATTGGTTATAAATGTTCAATTGTTTTGAAATAATCATGAGGTTTAGAACCCTTAGCACCATACTCTGACAGTAATAAAATCAGTTATTTTCTAAGTATTATAAATGATAAATGACATTTATTTGCACGAACACATGTGATTCAAATAGTAAGTCTTGTAGTTAAAAAAGAGCGATACATTCATTCAAATACAAGTTGTGACTTTGATTTTTTGTTTGACTTCGATTAAAGATACAAAGATATTGTTAAAAAAACGAAATACAGTAATTTAGCACAAATTATTGATAGAATTGGAATTTGGTAAACCTTTTGTTGTCATTGTCATGTAAAGAAAGTTTAATTTAGTTGTTATTATATTCAATTGGTTACTTTCAATTTTCTTTCACTCCGATTAAATTTGATATGATATTGGTTGTTAAATAAAGCAAAGATTAGAAGAAGATGAAAGTTGATATTACGTGTTATAAATGATAGTGCAGCTAAAGTCAATTTAGGTAAATTTTACTATACTTCAGAGTTTATTCAGTACGATAGACCTGATGTCTAGACAAATTAATGTAGGTTTTTACTTGTTACTGGCTTAGAAAATTTTCAATAGAAGAGAACTATTATTTTGGTGCAGATTAAATATAATTACACAATGGTGCTTAGAGTACAACGCGGTGAAGATATTGTTTTCAATGTTAGTATTTTTAGGGCCATGAAGTATTCAGACGTTTAGACATTTTATGGGTACTAACTTATTACATTTATACGAAAATAGATATGAAAACTTTATATATTATGGGATTCACTTACTTTAAAACATAAACGATTTAACACCTAAGGGAGTGTACACATTGCGTTTTTTGCAGCGCGTTTGTATCGATACAAACGCGATTCGAACGCGATGCGAACGCGCAGCCCCCCGCGCAGCCCCTCCCGGTTCGCTTTTGTATGGAAAAAACGCGTTGCGAACGCGCGTTTGTATCGATACAAACGCGCAGCTCAAAAACGCGCTGCAGAAAACGCAATGTGTACACTCCCTAAAGGTTTAACTTAAAAACTGTAGTGTTCGCGCCTGAGACCGAGACAGGAGATCGAGACCAACAGGCTGATATAGTCTAACTTGTCTCAAACCTCAAATTGGTCTCAAACTCTCAAAACGACTGCGTAGGTATGTATGTTCTTTTGTCGCGTTCGGTCTCGTGGAGATGAGAGTGACAGAGGTACTTTCGTGGTCACTGAACTGTCATATTTGATAGTTTGAGATCGATTTTGGTTACTATCTGTGTTAATATCTATAGACAATCTGGGACTGAGACCAAGTCATCTAAACTGACGGTTCCGTCTCGTGTTCCTTTCGTGCACCCTTAGAAAGCCTGTCTCTGGTCTCGGTCTCCTATCTCGGTCTCAGACGCGAACCGCCACCTTAACAAACTACAGTTTTTTACTTAAAATTGAATTTACAATTAGTAACGTTGCTTTTAGAACAGAAAACTCAAATACATTTCAAAAATGGTGTGAGTGCGAGTAGGTAAAGTACCTATCTTCTTCTTCTTGCGGTGTCTCTCCACTACTGGAAGTTAGCCGTCAGCTCATTGAATCTTTCTCAGTCTTGCGCCAAGCGAAAGAGGTCTTCGACGCTGGCGATATTTGTCCACTCTCGGATGTTCCTCAACCACGATTTTTTTCGTCTGCCAACGCGTCGTTTACCTATGTATGACTTTGTCCATCATTATGAGTTGGAGCAGTTTGGTACCTTTCGTGTCTAAGCACATGTCCTAGATCCCTTTTTGGCGTACCTATAATAATATGCTACTCTGTTTCAAAATTAGTAAAGTAAATTGCTCAACTTTTGCAACTGTTGAAACCTGTAATACAGGTGTACCCATTCTACCACATTAATCTCTCCGTGCTCAGCCAAAATTTCAATTAACACGAGCATCGTATACATTTCCCTCCATTAGTTTAAAACTCCAACTAAGCGTTCGAATCGGGGCGCCACGAGATACCAAAATTCAAATGCTAATACTCGAATTCACGTTTCACGTATGAATGCATTCGGCACACGCTAATTGCGATTCGGGTATCGCAGGTACAGACTGATCTAAAATACATACATGGAATTCATAGTTCTCCCTTGTGTCCTACTAACGTGATAAGGTTATATACAGCCAGCGTATGTAGGTATTTATGCTATTATTTGGTCGGGTTCACAATGTAGGTACAGCTGTAATTTGGTTTCACCAAAGATTTCAATATAAAGTTATGTAAATACTAGCGGACGCCCGCGGCTTCGCCCGCGTGCACTACTATTTTTTTTATTCCACGGGAATTGTGCATTTTTTCGGGATAAAAAGTAGCCTATGTCCTATTCCCGGACATTATCTATCTATATTCTAAATTTCATCAAAATCGGTTTAGTAGTTATGGAGATACGTGGTAACAAACATTCACACACACGGACTTTCGCCTTTATAATATTAGTAGGATTAGTAGGATAGTAGGATTATGTACTCTTGGAGTGTCTGTATAAAAATGTAAAAAAATCCCTTGGGAAACACAGCTGACAGGGCATTCAGACTGGGCAAACGTAAAAAGGTAAAAGACAAAGTGATTTTTGGATTTGAGATTACAGTTGTTCCTTAGAATTTGTCAGTGAACATAAACTACTTTACTACACTATGCATAGTTCTACTACACTATTTAGAATCTCGCTTCCGTATTCTGCGGTGCTACGTTGTGTGAATTTGCAAAACGGTATTGCGCTGAATGGTAAATTTACAGCGGTTGGTTTTCGGCGTGTGTTTCACGATTGGGTATTGTGACGACAAGGTTGAAACTTCTTAAATGACAGGATGAATTGAACTTTTACTTTGACTAACCTAACAGATTGAGAACTAATTTTATATTTCGTGACTTTCAATTAATGTTTCAAATCAGTGTTTTTTTTTTGTAGTTTTGTTTTAGATATAAAAAAAAAAAAAATTGTAGTGAAATCAAAAATATAGAAAAATATTTAAAATAACTATTTTATCTTTTCCTCCTTTTATCCCGCCACGCGGGACAATAGATTTGTCTCAACCTGATGACTTCAATCTTTTCTATCACTTATCATCCCTTTATTCATTAATTATCATCTTTCAGGTAGTCGTTTTTTAAACTAACACATAATACAAACATAGTCTGAGTTTGCAATGCCTGTGTCGTTTTATAAACGGAAAACGGTTTGTCAGTAAATTACACCATACTAAGCCTAGCAGACCACATTTTCAAGGTCCTGAAGAAAAGTTCAAAGGTATCTAACTTCGCAGTATTTCTTCAAAGACATTAGCAGTTAATAAACGGGACCTCCCGTCTCAATAGCTTTCATTTACTCCTTGAACCTTTACCGTCTGAATTTTGTACCGACCGGGATTAAAACTTTGAACATTTGAACGGGATCTAGGATCCCTTCAGTCCCATTTTCTTCCCTTATATTCTACGTTTATAGCTTGGATTATACACGCACATAGCTACTTATTGCCTATTTAGATTATCTTAGTTTTCGTAAAATTGGTGCCGGTTAAACTAACAAACTGTAAACAAGTTTTTGTTTACCAATTTTCACCATCGAAGCGCTCGTGGCGTAGCTTGCTTAGACGTTCTTGATTGATCGTTGAAGTTAAGCAACGTTGTGCGCGGTCACAATTTGGATAGGTGACTGCAAGTGGCACTACGAGCTGAGCACTTTTGTACTTCGGAGAGCATGTTAAATTGTCGATCCCGGCTTTTTAGTCGATAAATCATGACGAAGGCCTTAAGGCAGCCTAAAAACTCCGTCACCTGATTTAGCCACTTGCTCATACGAACTTACTTACTTTTATAAAACAAATAAACAAATCACATAGGTCGGTTAAATCGAATGACCTATCTTCAGCTTATAGAGAGAAATTTATAACTTGCAAATAACTTATCATTAAAATTAAAAGTTTTAATTAGCGTATCCGAAAATACGTACGTATTTTCCAGAAAATATGCATACATTACAAAGCGCAGCATTGTTAAATCTTTTGAACTAAATCACGAGTGAAAGAGCATTTAGGTACGAGTATTCTATTCCATCTCGGGCATTGCAGAGTCAACAATTTTCCTATCTCACGGAGCAGAGCTCATAGAAACAATTACTGAGACATTTTATTCGAATATTTTATAAAAATACGAGCCACTTTCCTACTTGCAAGTCTTTTCTGTCTTATTTGAAGATAACAAATTAAACTGCTAGTCCAATTTATATTCATTATACATTTTAACTAAACTTTTTGATGAGTCAAAACGGTGAAACCGTATTTATCTAATAATTTTGCTTAGTTATTAATCTATGTTTTTTATCACTCATTCATTTAGTTTTTCTGCTAATGATTTCTTAGCAATGAGACGATTCAAAGTGATTTCAGATGTCTTAGGGTTTTAACAGGCTTGCTACTTTTAGCATCGATGATCGGCGGTTTATTAGCTTTTCAGAATGAAAATGTATCGATCAACATTCCACACAGCACACTAAAACGCCAAACGCGGCGATCAGCGATCGCAGTAGTTGCTAAAACGCGCGATACCGATACTACGTCCGAACGCAGGAAGTCGATGAAGCATCGAAAACGTGCGATTTTGATACTGCAATCGAACGCAGAGAGTCGCCAAAACGCGATGCAGCATCGATGTAGTCGCAAAATCGTCGATCGCCGATGATAAAAGCAGCATGTCTACTGTAGCCCTTATTTAAAAATGCCTTTTGATTTTCCTTATTTTAACCACCACTACACTATGAGGTTTATAGAACTCACTATTGAACACGTGTTTATTTACTGTACGAGTTTGTATCAAATTCATTATTTTTACATTACGTTAAGAAATAGTCAGTCCTTCATTAAGTTATAAAAGAGGCCTTTAGCCAGGCTATAGATGAACGTAATGATAGTATAAAAGAGGACTTCAGGCAGTCTATACATGAACATACATGTTCACATTGTACTTAATGTTCAGTTCATACGCATCCAATGATCTATCATTGGACGAGTCATTTGTAGTCAGCTGACCACTTTTGCTAGTTTCATGCAGTTTAATTTAAACTTATAAACACTTCAAAACATTATCTTCTTAAACTGTGTGAATTCCTTAACAACTTAAAAGCAGGAAAAGTAATTCAAACTTTACCTGTCTAATAAATGTCGCTTAGCTGCAAGCGCTAGTAGAAGCGAAGAAAAAGCTTGCCTTAGAATATTCATTTTTAAAGGTAAGTTTCCATTATCAAGATTTTGACCCGACGTATGTAGGTTCCGAGTAAGGCACTTTATTTTATTTTATTTATTTAATAAAAAGTTACATAAAGTTTTGTTGTGAGTATCCAAAAAACCTATATTAAGCTATTCTTCGGCTTGAGAAGGATCGCTTGTATCAATGCGGGTTCGAATCCCGTTGGAATCGAAAATTTTGATAATACTTTTAATTTTCAATGAAGTTTACTCTTTAAATTATATCTATGTTTGTTCATGTGTTGGCCGAGTGGGTTAGTACCTTGACTTTCGATCGGAAGGTCGTGGGTTTTCAATCCTGGCCATTAAATTAATACAATTTTACTTTAAAAACTTTTGTGAGTTGTACCTACACAAATATAATAAGAACATACGAGAAATTACTAACATAATGCTGTTACTCGGGTTTCTCTATGAATATTCTCTGGATGTTTCGTTTTCAGTATATAAATCGATGCTATCTTTAAGAGATTAAATTCTCGCATAGAGCACACGGGAATATTATGATATTATATTAAAATCACTAAACGTTATGTACGTATGAAAATGTTACCTCATCTGTTATAGTAATTTGAACGAAACCACTTTCTTTTACTGTACTCAAATTCATAGCTATGTACATACATAGATACAAACATAAAATCACGCCTCTTTCCCACAGGGGTAGGCAAAGACCACGGATTTCCACTTGCTACGATCCTGACAAACCTCTTTCGCCTCATTCACTCTCATCACAATTTTCATACAAGCTCGCCGGTTTAGGGTACTTTTGACCTGGCCTTTCTCCAACACATCACCAATCTGATCCAGGTATGTTCGCCTTGGTCTTCCCCTTCCAGCTGTTCCATTCACACTCGCCTCATACACTTGTTTAGTTAAACGACTTTCATTCATCCTCTCTACATGCCCAAACCATCTTAACATGCCTTTCTCAATTCTTATCACTATATCTTCTTTCACTCCACACTGTTCCCTTATCATAGCTATGTATTGTAAAATAACTTGTTTCTGTGGGATCCATTATTATTGAATCCATAGAACACGGCTTGTAATAAATAACTTCATGTCAACTTACACCATGCGAGTAGGTACATTAATCTTTGACGAAATTGTTATGAACTAAGCGATACTTTGCACGCTAGTTTAAACGGAAGATTAATTACCGTGCCTGTCTTGGAAAATAATAGTGTAAACTTAACTTATTTCCCATATCAAAAGAAAGAAAATTTTTAGGTTATAACTTTAAATTTAGTTTAGAGAGCGCCGCAATCTTTATAGCCAATACCAGATTGCAAGTCAAAAGTTGCTTATAAAAATGCTCACTGGTTTCTTCACGATGTTTTTCTTCACCATTTAGAGCTTGTGGTATACACATAAATTTTCCGAAGAGAAAAATCTATTGATACACGGCAGAGATTCGACTCCGTCACCTTTCAATAGAAAGTTGAAGCATTATAGTATTCGGTCAACGAAGCTCATGGAAAATATTATCTTTACCCTTGGGCTTAATTCAACCTTCATAAGTATGTTTACGTACGTAGGTGTTTCATAAAATACAAAGTATGTATTTGACGCTAATACTTACAGGCTCATTTGAGGCAAAGAAATCCTGATATTCAGTCTGCGGTCTTCAGGGAAATTAGTTCCTTTTAATATAATATTTCGTTTATTTGTATATATTCATATTGAAATTAAACCAAAGTAAAAAGTGACGCAATATAATGAATAACCTTTTGAATAAGTAAAGTATTATTTTGCAATAATTTTTGCACAACAAACTTTCTTCCACACACGTTGTCTATCACTCCTTATCATTCAAATATTCTAAAGACAGTTTAGATTTAAATACCAAACAATAGATCCAGTGTAGAAAAATATGACTGACTTTCACTGAGGCGGAGCTGAGCGGAGCGGAGCTTAGCGGCGCATGAATTGACCAATTAGGGTGCATTTTGTCGAGTTTCGATTTCATCGTTTGACATGTGATTGGTGAATTCATGCGCTGCTATGCTCCGCTCCGCTCAGCTCCGCCTCAGTGGAAACACACCCTTACATAATGTCAAAGTTTATAACGACATTACGATTGTACATAATCAATAGCTATTGGCATTTTCATCACTTAACTAATTTGCGGTTGTTTTGAAGTCTTTGTTGTTCTCCGTCTCTTATCGTTTACATAAGTGTTACAAGAAAAAACATTATTATCTAAAGCTGTGCTAATTTGATAGTTAATTGTGAATAATGGGGTTAGGCTGCTAACACTGTTCGGGCAATATGCCAACGACATAACGCATAAAATAATTGGTTATCTTTTGGGCGCAAAGGGTTGACTGAAAATGGTCCAGATGTCAAGAGCATTACATTAATCTGGTCTAAATACTACAACGTTTGTGCTTTACATGCTACGAGTACGTACATCAATTTTTATTATTCAGCTATCCTATAAAAGTTGTTGTCAGTGCGTTTTCGTAATTTTTTTTACATAATTTCTCTCACAGTCATATTTTTTAAAGTACTTAATACCTAGTAATTATTTCAGTTTTGACGACACAATATGGACACAACGATAGTCTCATAATTCAGATAAAATTATACTTAGGCGCGGGCCAGATAGAAAAGACGTAAGACGCAGACGGGGCGCGGACATTTGTCTCTTCCGCGTCCCTTCTTTTTGCGTCGCGACGCAAAACATACAGAAGAGACGCCGCGCCGCGCCCCGTTTCTTCTGGTAATGATTATTAGAACTCTACATTTGTCTATGATAACCATATTCTTTGCCCACAGACAATAAACTTCGACTCTACACGCGGAGGTATATCCCTAGTGACTGAGAAAGGGATCCACAGCAGTAGTCGACTGCTTGTGCAGTCAGCTCGCACATCTGACGCCGGTGCCTATCAGTGCGCGCCGGACAACGCACAGTCAGTCACTGCAAGGGTGCATGTTCTTACTGGTAAGAAAGTAAAAACTGTCGTAATTGCAGTGTCCGCAATAGGTTTAATATACTTGGCTCACCAACGCTACATCACTCACACAGACACAACCACTGACACACCCGCTCGCCACGGCGGCTGCGCTCCGACTGCCCCGGTTTTGCCAGTGTGCCGGTGGTGACGTAATCGCTTGAGACGGTAGTTGTACACTACAATATCATCTAAATACATTTTCAAATTATGGGGAAAATAAATTAGATACAATAATGTACTTACACTGTACAATCTTTTGAGTAAGTATAAGGTATTTTTTTAGACATCCTACCATCATTTAAATTTGAACATAACGGTAAAATTAAGTTGATAGTAAAAAAAGCGTCTGTATTTTGTATACGTAAAAAATGCAGTTAAAAATAAGTAAGGTTTGTAATAGTTAAAGTTTAAATGAAGAAATTATACAGAAAGATAAAATTTAAGTACAGTAGTGTGTAAAAAATAATAAAATCCACAGATCTCACTTTCGATATTTTGACCTCAGGGCGATCACTAGTAGATTGAAAGAAAACCATGAAATTTTAACGCAATATTTTTTGTAAGTCAATCCTCACGCAACACGAGCGTTCTGGCCCTGTTTACTGGCACAACCTCTATCAAAGTCACGCAACATCAGACCGCCACACTGTATCTAAATCACGCCTGAGCACTGATAGCCCTGATATGTCACGTGACGCCCTCTACGTGTTGTGGCATTGGACTAATGTATTCATTACGGTTGATTCAAAGCATGGATGTGTAGGATACAATTTGCTGTAGTTAGGTGAGTCCTAACAATACTACAAATTGTGAACCATGCATGCCATTATGGTTTGTATGTAGACGCAGCAATGTACAGAATGGTTTGAGGTATGGTTATAAATTGATGTGCTGAAACGAGAATGGTCTCGGTTGCGAGATTTCAATTGGTTGGAATGACAAACTGTTGTGATGTTAGTTTTGATTAATATTTTATGCAAATATGCAATGATATTTTGAGAAACTAGATGTCCAACTATTACGGAATTTATTGCTTTGATTTTATACGGTGGTATTGGAGCAAAAAATCAATACCCGTACCATGAACTCTTAGAGCAATGTTAAAACAAGCTTGAAACATGACAACGAATGTTGATCCTAAAGCAGTAAGCCTGTTTTAACATTGTTCTATGAGTTCATGGTACGGCTACAGGGAATAGAATAATTTTGCTTATAAAACAGTTTAAATAATAAAGTTAAGTTATCTTTAATTTTGATTAATTGTTTTTATTATTCCAGAAAATTAAACCTAAGTCAGTAAATCTAACTTGTAATACGGATTGTGTGAATATTAAAGTCAGAAGTATCTTATAATGCACAACAATGATTACTACTGATTACCTGCTGACTTTGTACTTGTAAATTAACACATTTTTGATGTAAGTTATAACAAAAATGTAGTTCAAACATACATAAACTCACGCATGTTTCCCGTAAGTGTAGCCGCAGACCACAGGTTTTCACTTTTTCACCTTGACTTACTTTTAACACCTCATTCTCAATCCTGTGGCATACTAAAACGCACATATTAGACCTATCCAAACTATGAAAATGCTACTTCGAAAAAATGGTACATTCATCAATCCCAAAAACTTGGACCATTTAGTACAAGTCTGCAAAGTTTGAGCTATGACTCATGACTTCATGAGCTATCTAAATCTAACGCAAAAAATATTTTTTAATGTATTTCAGAAACTCAGCACAATTTATAAATTAGTATGTATACTAGGTACATTTTCTTGTTTATTTAATAAAAACGGTCGATAAAACCGAAAACAAACATCGTAAATTAAATAAATAAAGGGGAAACCATATTTAAGAGAAAGCTGGTTGTGCTAATAGCAACACCAAAAAGAATAATTACAGGCATAAACATAATTATCGCGAAAATGGCCGTTAAATTTATTTATTTTATGATTTGTAGTCACGTAAACCTCGAAATTATTACTAAGAGTTCGTTGTTGAATTATTTAGCTTAAATTGTGCCTGATTCAGTCATAGAAATACAGTAATGGTGATTTTCAAAAACACTATTTAAAGGTCGCTGCATGCGTAACGTGATTTTGCTCGTCCCGGACGGAACGTGACGATTTCTTGACATCGTTTCATATAAAAATATAGTAACAAAATACACGTCACGAGAAATACGAACGGGACGGGACCGGACGGGATGTCAGGTGAAAAAACATCGTTATGGACCTTAGTGTTCTGTGTTAAGGACGATGTTATGTCACGTCTCCATGCCGTCCGAGGTTTTATCCCCATTACGTATGCAGCGACCTTTAATAATCTCTACCAAAACAAGTAGTGATTCAACTAGAGATAGCAATCACGTTCTCTTCTACACTGATCTAAAGCACTAACACACACACCTTAGAACCAAGTCTTCGGACTTCAGAAAATTAAGAGGCATTCATGAAATCTCACGTGTCTTGTTTCTCAAACCACTACAAGCTTAATACGTTTTGAACGCTGCAATTAAAGCCGTACCCTGAGCCAAACACTGTATTTCCCTGTATATAGGTACCTACCCTCAATAAATAAAATGGAAAGTAACTGAAAAGCCAACATGTATCTTTAATGTTTATTTCTTACTAGCTGCTGCTCGTGGCTTCGCTCGCGTGGTACCCGAAAAAAGTAGCCTATGTCACTCTCCAGCCCTCCAACTATCTCCACACAAAAAATCACGTCAATCCGTCGCTCTGTTTTGACGTGAAAGCAGGACATATATACAAACAAATAAACACACTTTCACATTTATAATATGGGTACGGATTTATTTATGAAACATTTATGATTAACATTAGCAAAATAACACAGTAAAGCAACGCTAACTTTCGATCCAATTGCTTGGGAATATTGGTCGTGCATCAATGAATTTTACATTACATTGCAAGAATGTGAGCTTTAAACATTGAATAAAGTATCATGTGGAAACCCAAAATTTAGTCAGCTGCAAACGTATTGACCACGTCTTTCTTTTAGATAAAGTCGATAAAGTTAGCAAGATGATTTAGGAGCTAGGTAGGGCTACTTCATCTCAACAATGTCCCAGTTACTACAGCGTTCTGATATACGAGTATCTTCTCTACCTAGTACAAAATAAAGTCACTTTCCGCTAACTGCTAACTCCTCCTAAACCACGTAACGGATTTTGATGCGGTTTTCACCACCAGTTATATAATATTCCACAATAGGTTTATAAATACAATAAAACCACATTCAAATATATAATATTTTTTCGAATCGGTCCAGGCGTCTTCCAGTAATCGGTGAACATTCATACAAAAGATTCCGACGACTTGAAAACCTCCTCCATTTTCTGAAGTCGGTTAAAAAAATAAACATCTTTATTTTGGATGTAATAGGTAATATCTGAAACTACTTATCTTCTTTTAAAGATTCTTTTTCGGATAAAAACAACAATTTTCCTTTTTCATTGGCTAGGTTGCTACATGTCAGAGAAGCCCCGGTGGGTTGCTAGTATAAAATACATCTAAACCAATTTAATCAACTATCAACCATTTATTATAAGACGATGAAAGGTGCAAATAAAATCATACAAAAAAATTGTAACGTGTGTGGTGTATTGTAAAATTGTAACGTGGTTTTCAATTTGTTTGGCCCAAATTGGTTTTTTCAAATTACTTTTTTTCCGCAGGTGAAACACCAGCTGCTATGCAAGGCAGCGCTCAATGGGCAGGCAGCTTCGGGCTCCCCACGATATTGTGTTATTCTTGTACACTCATATACATACTATTTGTATAGTGTAAATATCAGTACTGAAAAAGTTAAGTTTTGAAATTCTAAGCGATTTTGTTTGTGACATCGAAATAATTATAGACCATTCCAAATGTAAATTGTGAAATAGAGTTTTGTTTAGTGTAAGTGTACATAAAAGTTGAAACCTTTTGGCAGTAAATAATGTTATATCAATAGAAAAGTTAAGACCAAATATAGTACTAGCTAAACGACGTAGTAAAAGTAAATGAAATTACTTTTTTCCTAAACCTTCGTTTATATCTAGACCTGTTCTAAAGGTATAATTTTGTACTGAATTTCGTTTAAAAGTAATTTAGCCCTTGTTGACGTTTCGTTGTTATGAAATAAATTATGTTAGCCCTTCCCTTAGTTTTTTTAGACGGAAACTCCAGGCACTATCTATTTTTTAAGAAATCGTAAATGGAAAAAAACCTTGTCACATATTGAAAAAATAATTTTTGGTAAATTCTTTACAAAATAGAACAAGTAACAAAAAAATAACCCGGTACAATACTGGCACAACTATATTCCTAATTTTTTGAAGATGTTTAGAAGATTCAGATTTCATAGTTCATTTCCGGACTAAACAACTACAGATAATTGAAAATGAAAAGTCTTATCAAAATTTTCGAAAGGTATCGACGGGATTCGAACCCGCAATGGTACAAGCGATCCTCCTTAAGGCTTAAGCCAGAGTGCCTTTACCAACTCGGCCACGGAATCCATATTCATCGGGTTGAAAATCTTGATAAGCTCATTTATCGATTAAAGAATCGATTATGTGTGTTTTAACACAAACTACAGATAATTCAAAATCTAGTACCAAATATACGTAAATTTTCAGATAAACAGACTTTTTTTTCACAAAACTTTTTCACATTTCTGGCAGCATTGTATCACATTCCAATTCAATCGGGTGCGATCGACAGCCGAGTACTCGTAATACGTGATTTTATGGCACGCCTGTAAAGTTACCTCATTTATCACTAAACCGCACTATTTTGTATGTGATATGTATGTTTCCATAATGTACCTTTCCTATTCATAGCTTGCAACAGTTTGAAATTAGATTAAATAAGATTTTTTGCTTTTATATTTTTACTTACACGCGTTAGACAGAGCGAAGTGGAAGACGATGACGAGGAAAGCAGATCCCACCATCAGATGGGAATAACGCTTAGGAGAGAGAGAGAGCTTTTCTATTTTTACTTCTCTCGTAGGTACTTTACAAGTAGAAGCATCATCAGCATTGCACAAAAAATTGAAAATAAGCGATAAAATCCATTGCCATTTTATTTCAAAATTGTGTATCAGTTATCGCGAAATTTTAAGAAAGTCTAAATAAGCATTCTTGATCCAAGGTAAAAACTATGTTTTGTGCTATAAATCTGCATATTTTTAACCAAGTAGGTATAACATTTTCAACAGTTTTAATAGTTATGTTTGCATTTTGAAATAGAATGATAGAACGTGGCCATACATACGTACATATCTACAGTACAGTGTGCGAAATCTATAGATCTGGCTTATTGCATTCATAATTAATTAGTAACATAATTGTATGTACCTACTTTATATTATTTCATGAGATCATAAACATTATCATGTTTTGTTGAAACCAGTTTGGCTGCAACATTGATGCAAATAAACTTTCGCATTTAAATGTCAACATACCTAGGAACATTTTCAACATTTTCAGTTTGACTTTACTTTGTTATTCGTAATGGCGGTAACGAACGTGACTATAAACTAAAGGTCTAAAACCTTCATCAGGAGAACGATTCACACTTCTCGAAATGTATTCCAAATTCAGAAATTGACGTTTCGTCGTTGAAAAAACATCAACTTTCCGAAGAAAATCATCGAGTCGGATGCATTCTTAAAAGTGTAAATCGCACAGCAGATACCTATATTATGATACCTGCAGTATACAGTGTGTAAAAAATCCCTATTCGATCCGTGAGGGTGTTATTTTATGTGAAATTCGGAAAAGAAGAAAAAAAATTGTGACTGAAAAAATTATGATTTAAAAATATTCTACCAAGAAATCTGTTAGATTGCTCGCTTCAATAATTTGCATTCAATTAATAAGTCTCCAAAAAATTTTAAATTATTCTATTCAGTTTTTTATGTAGTGATATAAGTGCCAGGGTGTACAAAAGTAATAATTTTTATTTATAACTTTGATAAATTCTAACGTTAAATTCCAATCTAATGTTTAAAAATTAAGAGTAGTTAGTTTGTAAATAGATGATTAAATCATTAAATAAATTGTTTTTAAAGTTTCGAGTTTATTTAATAAAAGAAAGTTTTCATAATTATGTGTTGGTGTACTTATTTCCTGTGCAGTCGTCCACCTATTTAGGCCTCCTGGTGTAGCGCGAGCAAATTATACCCGTCGTCCACAGTTGTCCAAGATTTAAATCAAAAGTACATTGCTCTTGGTACACCTTTTTTCTTCACTATCACTATCACATCACTACTTAATATAAAACAAAGTCGCCTTCCGCTATCTGCCCCTATGTATGAGATTTTAAAACTAAGCAATGGATTTTATGCGGTTTTTTTTTTAATAGAAAGAGTGATTCAAGGGGAAGGTTTACATGTATAATACATGCATAATATAGTAGAGAAACACTGATAATTTTAGAGGTTTCTAATGTGATATGTGATGAGACCTGTGTGAAGCCGTGGCGGGTCGCTAGTAATTTATATAATTCTTCCGTACGTGTGTAAGTCACTGAACTCCTAAACAGCTGTGCAGTTTTTAATTTTCTGTGTGTATTCGAATGGTTCTCTGGATGGCTATCTGTTAAAATTCTTGTATGATGCATTTCTCTATAGAACATTAAATAAAAATTAAATATGATCACGACTGTACCTAACCCCAGGCGCGGTAGACATTCTATATAAAAAAAAAAACAATTATAATGATTCTTCGTATAATAATTAAACTATAAGGGGGACTGCGGAACCCTAAAAAGCTTACTGATCCACTGTTACGGTGGGACTCAATCGCACAACCAAAAGGAGAGTCGAGAGCCACACCCCACTAGACCGAATCCAAAGTCGAGTGTGCAATTGTGCATCCTTCGTACTCAGTGTGAGTAGTCTTTTTCTATCAAAAACCGGCTAAGTGCACGTCTGTTACTCGCAATGAGGGTTCCTGATCTGTATAGTGGGAAAATCCGTAATGTATGTTCTTTCATTTAAAATGCAAATACACATTTGTTTACAGAAACTTAACTACTACATATTTACAAATTGCAATATAACTAGATTTTACAGTGACTAATGACTGAGGTTAGGTTACTCTTTTGTGATGACGTTTTCAAACAAATTACCAATGCAGTTTTGCAAATTATTGGAGAACGAAACGCAGCGGTAGTGATACCGGAACGGTTGACGTTGTAAATTAGAAGAATTGAGGCCCTGTTCCTGAAAAAGAGACTTATCAGTCGGATGGACATAAAACGAAGTGATCCTACAAGTCTTCCGTTTTTCTCTTCTTAGTATGGAACCTTAAAAGTAAGCAAATATAAATAATACCCACCGTACTCGTTTTCACTTGAATTCTTTCAGCCTTACAATCTCAAAACACGTAATTCCCGCACCCTTTCACTCAGACATCTCAAGAACTCTCAGCCTGTCTTTTCATTCCGGGCCCATTCGGTTTATAACCCTTTCTATTCAAAGTGTTGGGTGAATTTGAAAAGCCTGTGTCTAATATTAAATACAACGAGAAAATATTGCATAAATATATAAATGCCTGCGGCTTCGCCTGCGGGTATAATAACGATAATAATAATAATAATAATAAATATTGCAGGACACACAGTGGCATAAACTGAAGGAACCAGATAAATGATAGAATACATATATATATTTTTTTTAATTTTAATTTTTTTTTGTAAATACATACCTACACAGAATACTTTATAACACCCACAGAACAAACCCACATATTATTCCTGATTACAATCTATCTCTGTGGCATAATTTCATCCATATCAGTTCAGCCGTTCTGGCGTGATGCGGTATAAACATCCTGATATCTAAACTTTCACATTCGTAATATTTACATTAAGTACCTATACATAAAATAACCCAACAGATAAAAACATTATTGTGTACCTACCTACTTAGTTTCTATCCTGTCTAACCTACTTAATCCCTTATCCTTTTCCACTTCTACCCTCTACTTTACCTTCATGACCTCCGCTTGTTATAGATAATGAATAGATACTGAATAACATAATTACTTACGTCAAGCTTCAATATTTTGTTTTTCTGTGGTTTTGCTTACTGTGGTACTTGACATTATTTCTACAAGACAATATGTACCTAGTAAATATCTTGCCACAGTGGGCGGAGCCGAGAATGGATGGATTGTTGGACTTACTCACCGATAAATACCTAGTTGTTAAAAGCAGAAAATTCTCGCTTAACTACTTACCTCTTTTGTTTTTTGCTTGATTCGGTAAATAATTTGTACTCTTTATATATCTTTGTAAACATGATTTTTGTTCTTGTTAATTTTCAAGATCGATTAGAAACGTACCCACTATATGTTTTGCTCACTATCGATCCATTTTTTGTATCCTACGTGGAAACCTATAATTGGCCATCCTTGTGTATACAACGTGTAAATTTAAGTTTATGTATCGCTGTTGGTTTCCCAATAAATAAATAAATAAAAAATAAATAAATATACAAAGTCGAAGCCAAAAGGCAATTGGATCACAAAGATCAAGGCTCCTGGCTTTGCTTCTCGTGACGAAAAAATGCTTAACACTTGAACAGTATTTGTTTATACTTAAGGTGGCGTTTCGCAGACGAGACCAAGGCAGGAGACCGAGATCAGAGACTTTGTAGGGGCGCGTGAAACTGAGAACCGTCAGTTTATGCCTAGCCGCATACCAGCCACCGAACACAACCACAAAACGTCGCTACCGACCTATTTCTTGAAGTTTTCATATATTTTGTATAGATGCGCTGCACACGTATGCGGCCACTCGCTACAGCTACAAAATATATGAAAAGTCGCTGTCGCTGGCAACCGGTGGCTTTGGTCGGTTGCCCGTTTGCGCGGAGCTTATGACAACGTCTTCTGTCTCGGTTGCTGGTCTCGGTCTCTTGTCTCGGTTTTGGACGCGAACTGCCACTGTTACACCCGTATTTATAAACAAGTAAAAGTAATTACTTTAGTAAAAGTAATTACTCTAGTAATGATTTTTATTTTATAGTTTAAAGTTAGAACTGTCAACAGTTAGAATTCTTCGCCAAGTAACAGTCACCATTTTCTTTACTTGTAGCATTGAGAACTCGACCATTTTGCGTTTGATTTTGACATATACATACATACATTACTCGGCTATAGAATAAGATTTAAAAATGAAGTATTCTATCCTCAAGTAATTACTTCTTTGAGGAATTACTTAGCAGCAAGTAATTGCTTGTCTATAAATACGGGTGTTAGAATTTTTCGCCAAGTAATAGTCACCATTTTCTTTACTTGTAGCACTGAGAACTCGACCATTTTGCGTTTGATTTTGACATATACATTACTCGGCTATAGAATAAGATTTTAAAATGAAGTATTCTATCCTCAAGTAATGACTTCTTTGAGAAATTACTTAGCTGCAAGTAATCACACTAATATTATAAATGCGAAAGTTTGGATGTTTGGATGTTTGGATGTTTGGATGTTTGGATAGATGTTTGGATGGATGTTTGGATGGATGTATGTTTGTTCCTCTATAACTCAACAACCACTGAACCGATTTGGCTGAAATTTAAAACATAGATAGATAATGACCGGGAATAGGACATAGGCTACTTTTTATCCTGAAAAAATACACGGTTCCTGTGGGATAAACAAAATAGCAGTCTACGCGGGCGAAGCTGCGGCATCAGCTATGACTCCCGCGAATAATGACCGGGAATAGGACATAAGGTACTTTTTATCCACAAAATCTCACATGTTTTTGTCTAAAAAATTTCCGCTCGCTTCGCGAGCTGGGGAAGCTCGCTTCGCTCGCATATTACTTTGATGAGTATTTTAAAGTATCTTTGAAGAGTAAATTAATTAACTGTTAGGAACCGACAACCATCCATCTTTTTCTTAGAGCCCCGTTAGCAAAATCAAGTGTCACATGTTAAATTTGTCTAAAAAAAATCCGCTCGCTTCGCGAGCTGGGGAAGCTCGCTTCGCTCGCTGACATAGATCCTCGCTTCGCACGCATATTACTTTGCTGAGCATTTCACGAACAAATTAATTTACTGTTAGGAACCGACAACCATTCATCTTTTTCTTAGAGCACCGTTAGCAAAATCAAAGTGTCACATGTTAAATTTGTCTAAAAAAATTCCGCTCGCTTCGCTCGCTTTTACTTAATCAAGTGTCACATGTTAAATTTGTCTAAAAAATTTCCTCTCACTTTGCGAGCTGGGGAAGCTCACTTCGCTCGCATATTACTTTTAGTATTTTACGAGCAAATACATTTACTGTTAGAAACCGACAACCATCCATCTTTTTCTTAGAGCCCCGTTAGCAAAACCAAAGTGTCACATGTTAAATTTGTCTAAAAAAATTCCGCTCGCTTCGCGAGCTGGGGAAGCTCGCTTCGCTCGCTAACATCGATGCTCGCTTCGCTCGCATATTACTTTTAGTATTTTACGACCAAATACATTTACTGTTAGAAACCGACAACCATCCATCTTTTTCTTAGAGCCCCGTTAGCAAAACCAAAGTGTCACATGTTAAATTTGTCTAAAAAATTTCCGCTCGCTTCGCGAGCTGGGGAAGCTCGCTTCGCTCGCTGACATCGATGCTCGCTTCGCTCGCATATTACTTTAATGAGTATTTTACGAACAAATTAATTTACTGTTAGGAACCGACAACCATCCATCTTTTTCTTAGAGCACCGTTAGCAAAACCAAAGTGTCACATGTTAAATTTGTCTAAAAAAATTCCGCTCGCTGACATCGATGCTCGCTTCGCTCGCATATTACTTTGCTGAGCATTTCACGAACAAATTAATTTACTGTTAGGAACCGACAACCATCCATCTTTTTCTTAGAGCACCGTTAGCAAAACCAAAGTGTCACATGTTAAATTTGTCTAAAAAATTTCCGCTCGCTTCGCTCGCTTTTACTTAATCAAGTGTCACATGTTAAATTTGTCTAAAAAATTTCCTCTCACTTTGCGAGCTGGGGAAGCTCACTTCGCTCGCATATTACTTTTAGTATTTTACGAGCAAATACATTTACTGTTAGAAACCGACAACCATCCATCTTTTTCTTAGAGCCCCGTTAGCAAAACCAAAGTGTCACATGTTAAATTTGTCTAAAAAATTTCCGCTCGCTTCGCGAGCTGGGGAAGCTCGCTTCGCTCGCTAACATCGACGCTCGCTTCGCTCGCATATTACTTTTAGTATTTTACGACCAAATACATTTACTGTTAGAAACCGACAACCATCCATCTTTTTCTTAGAGCCCCGTTAGCAAAACCAAAGTGTCACATGTTAAATTTGTCTAAAAAATTTCCGCTCGCTTCGCGAGCTGGGGAAGCTCGCTTCGCTCGCTGACGTCGATGCTCGCTTCGCTCGCATATTACTTTTAGTATTTTACGAGCAAATACATTTACTGTTAGAAACCGACAACCATCCATCTTTTTCTTAGAGCCCCGTTAGCAAAACCAAACCAAAGTGTCACATGTTAAATTTGTCTAAAAAATTTCCGCTCGCTTCGCGAGCTGGGGAAGCTCGCTTCGCTCGCTGACATCGATGCTCGCTTCGCTCGCATATTACTTTAATGAGTATTTTACGAACAAATTAATTTACTGTTAGGAACCGACAACCACCCATCTTTTTCTTAGAGCACCGTTAGCAAAACCAAAGTGTCACATGTTAAATTAGTCTAAAAAATTTCCGCTCGCTTCGCTCGCTTTTACTTAATCAAGTGTCACATGTTAAATTTGTCTAAAAAATTTCCTCTCACTTTGCGAGCTGGGGAAGCTCGCTTCGCTCGCATATTACTTTTAGTATTTTACGAGCAAATACATTTACTGTTAGAAACCGACAACCATCCATCTTTTTCTTAGAGCCCCGTTAGCAAAACCAAAGTGTCACATGTTAAATTTGTCTAAAAAATTTCCGCTCGCTTCGCGAGCTGGGGAAGCTCGCTTCGCTCGCTGACATCGATGCTCGCTTCGCTCGCATATTACTTTAATGAGTATTTTACGAACAAATTAATTTACTGTTAGGAACCGACAACCATCCATCTTTTTCTTAGAGCACCGTTAGCAAAACCAAAGTGTCACATGTTAAATTTGTCTAAAAAAAATCCGCTCGCTTCGCGAGCTGGGGAAGCTCGCTTCGCTCGCTGACATCGATGCTCGCTTCGCTCGCATATTACTTTGCTGAGCATTTCACGAACAAATTAATTTACTGTTAGGAACCGACAACCATCCATCTTTTTCTTAGAGCACCGTTAGCAAAACCAAAGTGTCACATGTTAAATTTGTCTAAAAAATTTCCGCTCGCTTCGCGAGCTGGGGAAGCTCGCTTCGCTCGCTGACATCGATGCTCGCTTCGCTCGCATATTACTTTGCTGAGCATTTCACGAACAAATTAATTTACTGTTAGGAACCGACAACCACTCATCTTTTTCTTAGAGCACCGTTAGCAAAATCAAAGTGTCACATGTTAAATTAGTCTAAAACTCGCATGTTACTTTCATAAATATATTACGAGCAAATTAACTTACTGTTATGAACCGACAACCATCCATCTTTTTCTTAGAGCACCGTTAGCAAAATCAAGTGTAACATGTTGTATTTGTCTATAAAAAAAATCAGCTCCCACCGCGGGTAACACCGCGGGGCACAGCTAGTTGCTTGTCTATAAATACGGGGGTTAGACTGACTTTTTCAAACATGATTTATTCTTACGGGAAATTTAAAAAATAAACTTAAAAAGCAAAAGAAGGTTACAGATTTTAACATAGCTAGCAGTTGCCAGTAAACATTTTTATGTTTCAATCGAAAAGAGAAAATTAGTCAGTAAATATTGACGAATATTTCGTCGTTATACGATAAAAACCTATCACGCTACTATTTATTGCTCTATTCAGGTCGCCAAAGCCAATCATAGAACACGAATTCATCTTACAGGGCGTGAAACATTAACTCGAGAAAGATGTGGAAAATTTATACTTAAATTATTGTTTTTGTGTAATGTGTTGTTGCTGCTGTTTTTAGCCTACACTGTCCTACTGCTGGGCAAAAGGCTCCTGTATAATGTACATTTACATTAATTCTGTATCTAGGTTTATAAAACTGATTAAGCTGAGAGGATGGTTCAGGTGCTAGGCAGGCCTACTCCATCCCAACAATGTTCCTGAGTAGCGACCCGTTTAGCGTAAGCAAAGATTGCCTCCTAACGTAAATCATCTAGCTAGTAAAGATATAAAGCATCTAAAATTTCATACGTCTTTTACAACTTGTACATTGCTTTTATACCTTTCATTTGGTGCTGAGAGTTGGCCGCTGGCATAGACGCTTGAATGAAGCTAATCGAAACCTAGTCCAATGGAAAAGTAGCGCGATTTTGTTGCCCCATTGCCTTGTCAAATGGTACCGACCTATTTTATACAGTACCGAGGCTAACCTAGGTCAGAAATTTTTGAAGCAAAATGTATTTCCTTTTAATAGATTTTCTCAATCACGCTCTTTTAGACACGTTTCTGAAGACAATTTTTCTATCCAGATAGAACCAAGATAGATAAATAGATAGATTAACACTATATTGTACACCACATGAACATTAAAACAAATTACAGACACAGAACATTAGGAGCGAAGTACAATGGGCGGTCTTATCGCTATGAGCGATTTCTTCCAGACAACCTTAGGACAACCAAGTTATTTCATTGACCCTCTGTATCAAATACCTCATAGTCCAGTCAGCTTAGCATAAAAATGGGCTCAACCTCGGAATGACAGATAATAAGCTGAATTTTCGTATGTAGCTTCATTTAGGCGTCCTAAAAGTTGTCTCAAAAGTCTCATAAAATCTCGTGTCTGCGTCTTAAGTTATTCAAGGTCAAAGGTAAAAAAAATAGTTTTTCGCGAATATCTCGGTTGCTATTGGTCCAATGATGTTAACATCTATTATAAAGTTGTAGAGCATACAATTTGCGACAAATTTTGTTTATAACATTCTTTCATGCGCTCAACCGTTTTCGCGATAGAGGAGGGTGAGTGCGTAGCGCTCAGCCATACGCGTAGGTACTGTAACGCAAAGTCAAACGTGAATATCTGTGAATACCTTGAATTTTGAATAATTTGTTTTATTTATCAGTTAATTATCGACCAAGCGAGCAAAGCGAGCTAAGATCTTACGATTTTGCTTTGTATGTTTGTATGTGTAATTTTTATGTTATCGCATAACTATCGAACCGTTAATCCAATCTGCATGAAACTTGGTAGATAACTAGGTTGTGCTATGTAAATTTGATATATGACATATGAGCGTAATCGATGGAGGGGTTGTAAAGATATTGGGATCTAAAGGGGGTAAAAAAGATAAAAGTTACACAGATATATTGAGTGGGGTGTCATATGAAAGGACTTAATTTGTACATTCCGAAATAGTTTTTATTTTTGTTCTAGGAAGTATAGTTTTTGAAATACACTTACTGAACGCTTTTTTTTTTTTTTTTTTTTTTTTTTTAAACGAAAATAGGTTCGCGTTTGACCACACTCTGCCTGATGTAAAGCAACAGTGCGGTCTAAGATGGAGCACGCTTACCTAGAAGGCTTTGAACGCTTTGCGCTCACGGCCCTGTATCGCAAAAACGGTTGAGCGCATGGAATTTTTTTTTCAATGAATTGGTCGCAAATTTTAAGCTCTACAACTTCATAATAGATGTTAACATCACTGGACCAATAGCAACCGAGATATTCGCGAAAAACTATTTTTTTTTACCTTTGACCTTGAATAACTTAAGACGCAGACACGAGATTTTATGAGACTTTTGAGACAACTTTTAGGGCGCCTAAATGAAGGTATATACGAAAATTCAGCTTATTATCTCTCATTCCGAGGTTAATTCCTAATTTGACTGGGCTATCAGTGAATTTCTTCACCATTTTGCAGATTTAGCATGGAGAATACTAAGGTGCAAGAATTACCTTTTGTGGTTTGAATACATTCAGAACGATTCATGATTTTGTTGTTTTAGATCCATTATTTTCAAAATGCAAACTTTTTGGTGATGCAGAGAAACCAATATAGTTTGGCTGATAGAATAGTTCTTTTAATTGCATATTATTTGCTATTTTTGAAGGAACGTAGGTACTAACGTACACTTGACGTGTTAAGAAAATACCTACCTGCGTACTATAGTACGTATCTAAGTCAGTATCACAATCATAGTACCTACATATTTTTTTATGTCTGTTTCTCTTAATAATATTGGTTTGCAATTTTTTTTTCATATAAAAACCTTTTGAAATAAACAAAATGATGATTATGATGATGTTAAAACCATAGTTTGACAATGCTTAGCATTTTTTGCATGACCAAATCACACATGGCACACAAAACTGGTCGTAATGCTGCTACAAAAACTGCCTTGTAACATATGGTGCGCACTACGTATGCAGTCCATGCAAACATGGTCGAGATTAATTTGATATCTACATATATATTATTTACAAGAGAAGTAAAGCTAAGGAAATTGAGCTCCACTATGCGAGAGACGTATAGAAAATGTACTAGTATAAATAGAAGGAAATGGTCAATTAAAAGACAAACTATTGTAATTTTCTTTTTAATTAAACTCAAGTCAAGAGTCTATCAAGTCAAGGGTGTAGTAGGTAATTGTTTTGATGATATTTTGATATAAATTTGGTACAATAGGTTTTCTTTCTTCATGGTCTCTTATAACTAGCGGAACTCAGTGGCGTAGTGAGTGAAGGCCCGGCTTAAACACAAAAGGTTGAAAGTTCAATTCCCGCTGCAAAACAATAATTGTTTGTATCATCTGAAAATACCCTTCTCGGGTCTGGGTGTTTTTCTATGCATAATTTGTACCTATATATTTACAAAAAAGTATATTAGTAGTTTAACTGACATGTATTGTAGTAACAATACAAGCTCTGTAGGCCGATCCTACTAAAAAACTTTTTATTAAGCAAAGCAAAACGTCTACTATTTCGTTTTGTTTCTTTATCTACTAATGCCCAATGAGGTTAGGTTACTCTGTTGTGATGAAGTTTTCAAACAAATTACTAATGAGGTTTAGCAAATTACTGTCATTTTGGAGAACTAAACAAAACGCAACAACAATGATAATTAGATAGTTGACGTTGTAAAATAGGCTAGATGATGCTGTGTGAAATGTCCAGCATTACTTATTTTATTTATTCGTTATCTTTGTCTTCAATATTTTGATATCAATAAAATTTTGATTTCAATATAATCCATCCGTCTTTCACAACTATTTCTTAATTATTTTAGTAACTAAAACTCATCAACTAGTTTTATTACTGCGAAGTCATAATAATATCTTTCCTTTGCAGACCATTCCTACAAAATCCATTTTCTTTCCAGCGGGAATATAAATTAATGGGACTGAATAAAAACTAGATCGTTTAAAAATGGTAACAGAAGAGCGGGTTCCATTAATTAAAGAAACTTGTTTTTTGATGGAGTTCGTCATTTGGACACATTTACAAAGGAAACTGAGAATGAAATACTTAGTAAGAACCATATTGGCTTATCGGAAAGCAGATTTTTCATATAGCACAACGCAGATTCACACGGATTCACGTTATGTTGTATTGGAATTTTATGATTTTTGTGAACGCGCGATCTTATTGTTTTGCCACAGAAATCTACCCATATAAGTTCGTTAGACATATTTTAATCAAATCCATGTTTGCCCAGTGACTGTGTAATTTAATTTACTATGAAAATCGAACCACCTTAGTGCGGTTAACATCCTCTCAGATTTTTAGGCATTCATCCTAGGTGCTTAAACTAATACTTTAAAGAAACACACCGCTTTTCGATCTGCACAAGTTACTCATGACTTTCCCATGGTACAGGCTGGTAAAAAGTTGTGAGTTGGACCCATCAAATACCTACTAAATCTCAGTACCTACTATCAGTAAGCTTGGTACTCTCCGATTCTATTCGATTTTTTACTACTGAATCTATTAAAATATAATTTCATGGGTGTAATCCTACACCATCACTCATTGTTATGAGCTACTAACTTTGGCCCGCGGCTTCGCTCGCAAGGTACCTAGATTAAAAGATTAATTATGTCCTATTCCCGGTCATAATCTATTTATATTTTAAATTTCAGGCAAATCGGTTCTGTGGTTGTCGAGTTATAGAGGAACAAACATACATCCATCCATCCATTCAGCCATCAATCCATACATTCAAACTTTTGCATTTATAATATTAGTGTGATAGTGTGATGATGTGATTTTAGTTTCACTGGAAAAATAATAAACCTGCTTTCTTTTTAAAGAAAGTCTCGCGATAAAATGAATCTTTGAATGTAAACTTAATCCTCAATTTATTGCTTTGTGTAATTGGAAAAGTGCATGGTAGCGGAAACTGGTTCTTCAGTCCGTTTTTTTATATTTCCTAAGTGACGGCCACCGTAATGACAATCTTAAACCGATCTAAGGGATACTTAGTAATTCCAAAGTAAAGCTTAACATTTTTATTAAATGTATAAACATCATTAATCTATCCATTTTCATTGATTAGCTTCAATGTATGTATACTATAACCGATTCAGTTATGTAAACACAAAGTATGAAAAAGTATGTCAAACAAATCTATTAGGTACCTACTCATCCTATCTCGTTTTATTATATACTAGCTGTGCCCCGCGGTGTTACCCGCGGTGGGAGCTGATTTTTTTTATAGACAAATACAACATGTTACACTTGATTTTGCTAACGGTGCTCTAAGAAAAAGATGGATGGTTGTCGGTTCATAACAGTAAGTTAATTTGCTCGTAATATATTTATGAAAGTAACATGCGAGTTTTAGACTAATTTAACATGTGACACTTTGATTTTGCTAACGGTGCTCTAAGAAAAAGATGAGTGGTTGTCGGTTCCTAACAGTAAATTAATTTGTTCGTGAAATGCTCAGCAAAGTAATATGCGAGCGAAGCGAGCATCGATGTCAGCGAGCGAAGCGAGCTTCCCCAGCTCGCGAAGCGAGCGGAAATTTTTTAGACAAATTTAACATGTGACACTTTGGTTTTGCTAACGGTGCTCTAAGAAAAAGATGGATGGTTGTCGGTTCCTAACAGTAAATTAATTTGTTCGTGAAATGCTCAGCAAAGTAATATGCGAGCGAAGCGAGCATCGATGTCAGCGAGCGAAGCGAGCTTCCCCAGCTCGCGAAGCGAGCGGATTTTTTTTAGACAAATTTAACATGTGACACTTTGGTTTTGCTAACGGTGCTCTAAGAAAAAGATGGATGGTTGTCGGTTCCTAACAGTAAATTAATTTGTTCGTAAAATACTCATTAAAGTAATATGCGAGCGAAGCGAGCATCGATGTCAGCGAGCGAAGCGAGCTTCCCCAGCTCGCGAAGCGAGCGGAAATTTTTTAGACAAATTTAACATGTGACACTTTGGTTTTGCTAACGGGGCTCTAAGAAAAAGATGGATGGTTGTCGGTTTCTAACAGTAAATGTATTTGCTCGTAAAATACTAAAAGTAATATGCGAGCGAAGCGAGCTTCCCCAGCTCGCAAAGTGAGAGGAAATTTTTTAGACAAATTTAACATGTGACACTTGATTAAGTAAAAGCGAGCGAAGCGAGCGGAAATTTTTTAGACTAATTTAACATGTGACACTTTGGTTTTGCTAACGGTGCTCTAAGAAAAAGATGGGTGGTTGTCGGTTCCTAACAGTAAATTAATTTGTTCGTAAAATACTCATTAAAGTAATATGCGAGCGAAGCGAGCATCGATGTCAGCGAGCGAAGCGAGCTTCCCCAGCTCGCGAAGCGAGCGGAAATTTTTTAGACAAATTTAACATGTGACACTTTGGTTTGGTTTTGCTAACGGGGCTCTAAGAAAAAGATGGATGGTTGTCGGTTTCTAACAGTAAATGTATTTGCTCGTAAAATACTAAAAGTAATATGCGAGCGAAGCGAGCATCGACGTCAGCGAGCGAAGCGAGCTTCCCCAGCTCGCGAAGCGAGCGGAAATTTTTTAGACAAATTTAACATGTGACACTTTGATTTTGCTAACGGTGCTCTAAGAAAAAGATGGATGGTTGTCGGTTTCTAACAGTAAATGTATTTGGTCGTAAAATACTAAAAGTAATATGCGAGCGAAGCGAGCGTCGATGTTAGCGAGCGAAGCGAGCTTCCCCAGCTCGCGAAGCGAGCGGAAATTTTTTAGACAAATTTAACATGTGACACTTTGGTTTTGCTAACGGGGCTCTAAGAAAAAGATGGATGGTTGTCGGTTTCTAACAGTAAATGTATTTGCTCGTAAAATACTAAAAGTAATATGCGAGCGAAGTGAGCTTCCCCAGCTCGCAAAGTGAGAGGAAATTTTTTAGACAAATTTAACATGTGACACTTGATTAAGTAAAAGCGAGCGAAGCGAGCGGAAATTTTTTAGACAAATTTAACATGTGACACTTTGATTTTGCTAACGGTGCTCTAAGAAAAAGATGAATGGTTGTCGGTTCCTAACAGTAAATTAATTTGTTCGTGAAATGCTCAGCAAAGTAATATGCGAGCGAAGCGAGCATCGATGTCAGCGAGCGAAGCGAGCTTCCCTAGCTCGCGAAGCGAGCGGAATTTTTTTAGACAAATTTAACATGTGACACTTTGGTTTTGCTAACGGTGCTCTAAGAAAAAGATGGATGGTTGTCGGTTCCTAACAGTAAATTAATTTGTTCGTGAAATGCTCAGCAAAGTAATATGCGAGCGAAGCGAGCATCGATGTCAGCGAGCGGAATTTTTTTAGACAAATTTAACATGTGACACTTTGGTTTTGCTATCGGTGCTCTAAGAAAAAGATGGATGGTTGTCGGTTCCTAACAGTAAATTAATTTGTTCGTAAAATACTCATTAAAGTAATATGCGAGCGAAGCGAGCATCGATGTCAGCGAGCGAAGCGAGCTTCCCCAGCTCGCGAAGCGAGCGGAAATTTTTTAGACAAATTTAACATGTGACACTTTGGTTTTGCTAACGGGGCTCTAAGAAAAAGATGGATGGTTGTCGGTTTCTAACAGTAAATGTATTTGGTCGTAAAATACTAAAAGTAATATGCGAGCGAAGCGAGCATCGATGTTAGCGAGCGAAGCGAGCTTCCCCAGCTCGCGAAGCGAGCGGAAATTTTTTAGACAAATTTAACATGTGACACTTTGGTTTTGCTAACGGGGCTCTAAGAAAAAGATGGATGGTTGTCGGTTTCTAACAGTAAATGTATTTGCTCGTAAAATACTAAAAGTAATATGCGAGCGAAGTGAGCTTCCCCAGCTCGCAAAGTGAGAGGAAATTTTTTAGACAAATTTAACATGTGACACTTGATTAAGTAAAAGCGAGCGAAGCGAGCGGAAATTTTTTAGACTAATTTAACATGTGACACTTTGATTTTGCTAACGGTGCTCTAAGAAAAAGATGAATGGTTGTCGGTTCCTAACAGTAAATTAATTTGTTCGTGAAATGCTCAGCAAAGTAATATGCGTGCGAAGCGAGGATCTATGTCAGCGAGCGAAGCGAGCTTCCCCAGCTCGCGAAGCGAGCGGATTTTTTTTAGACAAATTTAACATGTGACACTTGATTTTGCTAACGGGGCTCTAAGAAAAAGATGGATGGTTGTCGGTTCCTAACAGTTAATTAATTTACTCTTCAAAGATACTTTAAAATACTCATCAAAGTAATATGCGAGCGAAGCGAGCTTCCCCAGCTCGCGAAGCGAGCGGAAATTTTTTAGACAAAAACATGTGAGATTTTGTGGATAAAAAGTACCTTATGTCCTATTCCCGGTCATTATTCGCGGGAGTCATAGCTGATGCCGCAGCTTCGCCCGCGTAGACTGCTATTTTGTTTATCCCACAGGAACCGTGTATTTTTTCAGGATAAAAAGTAGCCTATGTCCTATTCCCGGTCATTATCTATCTATGTTTTAAATTTCAGCCAAATCGGTTCAGTGGTTGTTGAGTTATAGAGGAACAAACATACATCCATCCAAACATCCATCCAAACATCCATCCAAACATCCAAACTTTCGCATTTATAATATTAGTGTGATGTGATAGTGTGATAGTGTGATTAGTGTGATATTAGTGTTTTAAAAATATTAAGTATCCAAATCTGTTCGATATATTTAGCGTGAAAGTGTGTTTTTCGTAGGAACGTTTTACCCCGTTGCTATCCCATGGGAACCCATTTATGGGATAAAAAGTACCTTATGTCCTATTCCCGGTCATTATTCGCGGGAGTCATAGCTGATGCCGCAGCTTCGCCCGCGTAGACTGCTATTTTGTTTATCCCACAGGAACCGTGTATTTTTTCAGGATAAAAAGTAGCCTATGTCCTATTCCCGGTCATTATCTATCTATGTTTTAAATTTCAGCCAAATCGGTTCAGTGGTTGTTGAGTTATAGAGGAACAAACATACATCCATCCAAACATCCATCCAAACATCTATCCAAACATCCAAACATCCAAACTTTCGCATTTATAATATTAGTGTGATTATAATATTAGTGTGATTAGTGTGATGAGAAAAGAGAATAAAACAAATCTATACATATAATAAGAATGAAGTCTAAGAACAAACTTATAAGTATTCAATTAAGTGATGTCAGTTTTTGATCCATATAACCTTTTCACGTCCAAAAATGTCATAAGCGCGATCTACGTTGACCTTGAACGCAAACACTTCATAGTAACTGTTGGTAATCTGTGACTTTGAAATTTTCGTTTCTCTGTGTGTTTGAGCACTAAGATCTCTGAAACTACTGAACTGATTTGGTTGCAGTTTTCATTGTTGTATTATGGTAAGCCGGGATTAAAAGATAGGGGTTGTTTTATCAAAATCCGTTCACAAATAAAAAAGATATATCTATTTAAAGAATTCTACTGTGACTTTAGTTTCTCTGTGTGTTTATTGCTGCTAATCTCAAAAACGGCTCTACTGAATTGGATGTAGTTTTGACTGTTGTATTATGGTAAGTTGGGATTCAAAAATAGAAGTTTTTTTATCAAAATCCGTTCACAAATAAAAAAGATATGTACATTTAAAGAATTCAATCTAAATTTCTAAACACTTTGTTTTCTAAAGAAAAGATTACGATAAAATTTGGCATGGATATAGATTATATCCCAGGAAAGGACGTAGGCTACTTTTTTTCATATGTTATCATGGTTGAGATAAAAAAATAAGGGTTGAAAGTTTGTATGGGGAACAAAATGTTGGGATGGGTGACCGTCTGACCTCCTCTTTTTGCACTCATGGAAATTTTTAAACATTTTTTTATTACCTACGAATTTCAAAATTACTTAATGATAATTACTTAAATTGGTTTTAGGTAGGTGATGACCATGAAGTAGTAGTTGTAAATAGGTAAAGTGGGTAAGTAGATAGCACGCCTAAGCTATTTCTACGGAACAGAGATAGCTTCTTGCGATTTGCTATTAGAAAACACGCAGGAATATACAAATTTTAGCGTTTCAAAACCGTTTGTTGTTTCAGCGCAATAGACTCAAATCTGTAAATGTTATATAATTAAAACCTCAATTGAATATTAATCTTCCTTAAATTGTTGAAAATATAAAAATCAGAGCTTTAAATGAATTCAATATTTTAGAAAACAAATTCCCCAAATCAGCGCAGCGCCAAAGTAAATTATTTCCAAGTATTCAAATTTTCTATCCGTGTATTTATTATGTTAAATACCTATGTATTTATTTAAAAAGTATTTATCACGATAGATTAGAAATTAAAACACCCAAACCCCAAGTAGATAGTTGTAAATAGGAAAAATAGGTAACTAGATAGCACGCCCAAGCTATTTTTACGAAACAGAGATAGCTTCTTGCGATTTGCTATTAGAAAACACGCAGGAATATACAAATTTTAGCGTTTCAAAACCGTATGTTGTTTCAGCGCAATAGACTCAAATCTGTAAATGTTATATAATTAAAACCTCAATTGAATATTAATCTTCCTTAAATTGTCGAAAATATAAAAATCAGAGCTTTAAATGAATTCAATATTTTAGAAAACAAATTCCCCAAATCAGCGCAGCGCCAAAGTAAATTATTTCCAAGTACTTATTCAAATTTTCTATCCGTGTATTTATTATGTTAAATACCTATGTATTTATTTAAAAAGTATTTATCACGATAGATTAGAAATTAAAACACCCAAACCCCAAGTAGATAGTTGTAAATAGGAAAAATAGGTAACTAGATAGCACGCCTAAGCTATTTTTACGAAACAGAAATAGCTTCTTGCGATTTGCTATTAGAAAACAAGCAGGAATATACAAATTTTTGCGTTTCAAAACCGTATGTTGTTTCAGCGCAATAGACTTAAATCTGTAAATGTTATATAATTAAAACCTCAATTGAATATTAATCTTCCTTAAATTTTCGAAAATATAAAAATCAGAGCTTTAAATGAATTCAATATTTTAGAAAACAAATTCCCCAATTCAGCGCAGCGCCAAAGTAAATTATAGCCAAGTATTTAAATCGTAATTTGAACATAGAAGTCTTCAAAAATCTATTTCATATACATCCGATACAAAAATTTCAATTTCTGTATCGGACGCGCAGACATCAGACGTCCTCACGTTGCGTTGGCTCTGACGGAAGTTCCGTCACGGAACAAGACTGGTGTAATCGCCAACGTGTGGATGGTTCACGAAATCTTGGCCCCAACGTTAGGACCAACGTTGGTCCCAACGTATACGCCGGCACCATACGTTGGGACCATGAAATTTGCGGTACGGGGGTTAAAGGGGACGAAAAATCGATCTACCTAGGCTAGGTCTCATATCTGGGAAAATTCGTTTTCTCGACATTTTTACGCAAAAAGGTTTACCCACCAGTGCAATGTGGTTCGTAATTTTACAATTTCTGTTGAAACTAAAGTGGCCAAGTGAAATAGGTGTCCGCCTCCTCAACTCAACCGATGGCTTCGAGTTCGAATCTCAGCCAGTAAAAGTTTACTTTTTGTAAGTTTTATTTCTTTTTCTTTTTTAATTTTTATCTATTTGCACCCGAGCATAGTTCGGTCGCCCAGATATTCAAGTATTAAGTCCCTATCTACCTAAAGTATTTACAAAAAAATATAGAAGTAGGTAAGTACCTATTCTATCAGTTATCTGGTTCCCATAGTACAAGCTATGCGATTTTGATGAAATTTGCGGTAGGTACGGGGGCTTACGGAGGCGAAAAGCCGATCTAGCTAGGTCTTTTATCTGGGAAAATTCGTTTTCTCAACATTTTCATGCAAAAAGATTTACCAGTGCAATACCTACCTAATGAGTTTTAAAAAATTTGAATAAAAAGAACCTAGCCTATGTGTTATTCCAGGTCATAATCTATGTAAGTAATTATTCCAAGTTTCAATAAAATCCGTTTAGTAGTTTTGGTGTGAAAGAGTAACAAACATCCATCGATACATCCATCCTCACAAACTTTCACATTTCGCAAATTAGTAGAATTAGCATACGCGAACGAAGTCGCGGGCACAGCTAGTTGCGCAATAAAACTAGTCGCAAAAGCTAACACCACAGACACTCTGAATGCACTATTTTTTTTTTTAATTACGCCTTAATAATTAAGTTTCTATACATTTTACAGTAGCAATACTACGGTCACCGAGTATACAAATCTATGAAAGAAGTTTTTCACCGATTCCTTTTTGTCGTTTGCGCTACAAAGTCTTTCGAATACATAAACATTATCTAATGTTTCTTGCTTTAAAGAAAGAAGAACAACACAACAAATGCGTTGTCGGTCCTGGCTTTTAAGTTGTTAAGCCATGATGGAGGACTTCAGCGGGCTTAAAAATCCCGTAACCATTAGTTAGCCACTAGCTCATAGGAACATACATACATTCATGTTTAGCTTCTTGTACTTCTTTAGTTATACGTAGGTCTAAAATCAGAAACCATAGTCATAAGCATGACCGTGATAAGTCTCTATCCCTCAACTGTGTGTTAAATTACAGAGAGATAAGAACTAAATTGGGGCCATTAAATCTAATCTATATTCTAAACCGTTTAAGCTTACCACGGGGCGTTTGTTCGGGATTTATCCTGGATTAGAGACGAGAGCCGCTAATTTAACCAGCGACTACTAGACAAGTGGTCATAAGGGCCCCGACTCCTCTATTTTACAACGTCAACCATTCAAGTATCGTTGCCGCTGCGTTTTGTTTCGTTCTCAAAAATGACAGTAATTTGCAAAACCTCATTGGTAATTTGTTTGAAAACGTCATCACAACAGAGTAACCTAACCTCATTGGTCATTAGTAGATTTAGAAACAAAACGAAATAGTTGACGTTTAGATTTGGTTTGTAAAAAGCTTTTTAGTAGAAATCGGCTTACTGTTCGTTAGGCACCCCACTAAAACATAACTAATTATAAATCTAGCTCTTCCGACAGTAGTTGTTTTATTCTAAATTTAAGTACTTACGTACAAAATAGAAAAATTGATCACGACTGTATCCCCAAGGCGCAGTAGACATTTTATCCGATATTTTTACGCATTTAAGATCCTTTGAAAATATCTATGGGAGTAGTCAGAAGTCTATCCAAATAAAGATACATGCCAACAATTTTCAGTTAGCTTTCCATACGTCACAGGTTGCAAGCCCTTATCCGCTATTAGAAAGAAATCGATGTTTGTTGTCAAATTGTTTGTTTGCGTGAAGCAGCTTATAACTTTGTGTTACGATATTTTGTTTTGAGAAAATAAGGTATCCACTAATAATAGACATCTGTAAACTTTTTATTGTTTGATATTTGTTTTCAATTTGCTTTAACGTTTTGACCTGTTTTAATACAACATGAAGTAGAAATAATTTTAATGTAAGTATTTAATTTAAAAATAAAAAAATATGATTAGATGTAAGATATTATCCTAGGTTCATTAATACAATAATTATTGTCAATACAATAGTATTTTCTAAGAAAATTTAAAATAAAGTGAAATGATCACTTATTTTTACAGAAGTTGTCGGCGAAATCGATTAACCGTTTTCGTTGACGCACCAATTGTAACTTGTCGAAACTGCAGAATATTTTAAATATTTTAAGTTTTATCATTATTTTACGTTATTGAATAATATACTTTTAATAAATCTCAAAATTAGAATATGAAAATATTAGATACCTACTATTTTCAGAAAGTAAGCAGTTAGGCACCCATGTATATTTACTAACAAAAAAAAAACAGCCAAATTATATTTGTACCTAAAATAATCAACATCTTTAAAGAAAATACTGGTAAAACTGAGGAATTTGCTTGATAAAATATGGCTTTAAATAGATGAAATGAAAAAGAAGATAATAAGGTATAAGCTTAGGAAACGAAATCAACATAATACAAGACATCTCAAAGTTGAAAATCAAATCAAAAAACATAGTTCAACGAATTCAAAGGAAAGTATTTCCAGTAAACGCTTTAAGTCTGTATTTCAAGAGACTTCTTCTACTAAACTTTGGTCTAAGATACTCTGTGCCTCGAGCACCAGTATGTACGAGTTTACTATTTTATCCTTGGCTATAGTAAAGTATGGATAATTGTATGGACTGAAATTCGTTTAGTCAAGTTACCGCTAGAGGCGCTGCACTGAATTCCATACACTTGAGATACTTTACTATAGTCCCGGATAGAATAGTAAACTTGTGCATACTCGTGCTCGAGGCACTGTGCCTCGAGCACGAGTATGCACAAGTTTACTATTCTATCCTTGGCTATAGTAAAGTATGGATAATTGTATGGACTGAAATTCATTTAGTCAAGTTACCACTAGAGGCGCTGCACTGAATTCCATACACTTGAGATACTCTACTATAGTCACGGATAGAATAGTAGGTAAACTCGTGCATACTGGTGCTCGAGGCACTGATCCTCTAAATTACTTGAAAGATCAGAAAATATTAGATACTTTGTTACAATAGAATGGAATATTTTTCACAAGCAACTGAACTATAAGTAGACTTAACTTTCTTTGAAAAAGGACATACCGTCTTAAGATTTAAACGACGATAACTTTTAAGGTTGCTTGGTAAGTTTATTTTTAAATAAATAGCCAGTATTTTTTCAAGTACTTTGAAGTCAAGCACGATGTTATTTATTCGATAAAATGTCAAAAACAACACATACCTACACTAACTTGTCTACAACTCAATTAAGTACTCGTACATATTGCTTATGGTAAGAAGTTTATGCTGTTACTATGTATTTTTTCTTTGTTTTTTTTTTTAGCCGTGTTAGCCGAGGGATATAATACCTCGACTTTCAATCCGAAGGTCGTGGGTTTGAATCCTGGCCGTGCATCAATGGATTTTTCGTTTGAAAAAATGTATATGCGTGTTAACACGAGCTCTGAACGGTGAAGGAATCGCGAGGAAACCCGCGGCTTAATCAGCATGTCTTTCCTGTGGATATGGCAGGTTAAGCTGAGAGGATGGTTTGGATGCTGGGCAAGCCTATTCCATCTTAAACAATGTCCCAGGCACTACAGTGTCCCGTTATGTGTAGGCAAATATTGCCTCCTGACACTGTATAAATTATCTAGTAAATGCCTAAGTTTTAAAGGAAAAAATAAGTAGTTTTAGAGTATTCATAATTGCTGTCTTACTGCTATCCTAAAAGGCTTTTGCGCATAATAAGTTTCTAAAACTGTAAACTTAAGCACCATAACTAAGCACTTGTTATTCGAAGCATCTTTTAAGCAGATTAATTCAAGAGGACACATTAAGTGCTTTCTCTATTGTGTTAGTACTTAAGAACTTTCCAGATATAACTTTCTAGAAAGTCGAGCTTCCGAGCTAATTGTGTGTTAAAACTTACATGGAACTTAATACTCAGTAGCTTACATTTTTGAAGGGTGGTATGGTAAAGGGTTAACACGACCCTCATAAAAGTATTTTGCAAGTATTTATAAAATATTATAAAGGCGAAAGTCCATGTCGGTGTGTTAGTGTGTGTGTGTGTGTGTGTGTGTGTGTTTGTGTATGTGTGAATGTTTGTTACCACGTATCCCCATAACTACTAAATCGATTTTGATGACATTTGGAATGTAGATAGTTTGGGTTCTGGAATAACACATAGGCTACTTTTTATTCTGGAAAAACGTATGGTTCCCGTGGAATAAAATATAGTAGTCCACGCGGGTGAAGTCGCGGGTGTTAAATAGTTTCTACATAAAGGTTCGATTTGATTCAAGGCTGAAATTCAGGTCATTGACCTTCGGATCGAAAGTCGAGGCAATAAATTACACCACTCGGCCAACATGGCTCATGCGGTAGTAAAAGATGCATAAACTGAAGCCTTTACATCTTTTACTAGATGATTTATACACGATGGATGTATGGATGGATGGACTGTGTGAAAGATATGTGTGTGAAAGGAGTGAGTACTAAGATGACGAGTGATAGAATTAAGTGGAAGAAGGAAACATGTTGTGTCGACCCCACCTAGTGGGATAAGGGCAGGGAGATGATGATGATTTATACAGCGTCAATAGGCAATCTTTGCCTACACTTAAACAGGACATTGTAATGCCTGGGACAACCACGAAACAAAAAAGCCTTTAATGTACGACCAGGATTCGAATCTTCGGATCGTCAAGGTACTATCGGAAAACTCGGCTCTAAATGTATAACTCCATTGAATTGTGTCAAAGAACCCCTTCATATCAATAACATAACCCTCAAGACCAATATCCCAAAGTCCTTTCAAATTAGATCTCCCTGTTTGTTCTGTACCCTGATTACATATGCAGTTCCCTAGAGGGCGATCTGCTAACAACCCGACAATTGTTGCGACCGATCCGATTTTGTTTTGAATCTAATCTGTAGCAGCCTCTGAAACCACACGGGTATGAGGCGGTGATTTTGAAGGTCGAGCTTGTGAATTAATACAAAGTCATTGTTGAAGCAATTTGCTACTTATATCGTGTTTGATACATTTAGTACCTATGAAATATATAATACCTTAGTTTATGTCCATTTCTGCAAGTTTTTTTCATGTACTTATTGTTTGTGTGTGTGCTAAATAAATGTTTCTATGTCTATGTCTATGATATAATTCACTCAAGATCTTTTTTGAGGAACTATGTATGAAAGCCTCTGTTTTCTTTTAACGGAAATCGTAGTTATGAAACAGAGTTACGTACACAGAATTATATCGAGATATAAGAAAAGAGTATATGTAGGTACCTCGCATGCCGAAAAGAAGGGCTGAGGACTGCTTTGCTCGCCGCGAAGTTCATTCTGAATTCATTCCATTGCGGCTCTAATTTGACGCGCCAGAGTTGGCGAGTATTGAAAACCAGCAATGTAAAAATAAGCAATCCCAAAATGTCAACTGCGTTCGCCAAAGTACCTTCGCAAAATGTTACACGGTTGGTTTCCATACAAATCAACGAACTTTTTGCTTCTATCTCGATATAGTTCTGTGGTTACGTACATGGAGTCATTTTTATTTACTACTTACGAATCAGTGAAAAAAAATTTTTCTTTCGTAGCTAGTCATGTAGGTAAATGATAAAAAAAGTAAATAAAGATAAAAAAAGTAAAAGTAGGTAAATGATAAAAAATGTAAATGGATCAGAGGGATATTTTTTGAAAAAACTAAATAGCACTTGTACCCTTTCCCACTGCGCCACAGAGGTCGTCATAATATAGATAGTGTTGAAGTATTCAAAGATAAACTTCAAAATAGACTCATATAAACCCGGGCCACTATGAATATAAAGTTTAATGAAGATGCAAAATTTATCTTTTTTGTAGAATAAACATGAAAATGTTTTAGTATGACGAATTGCAACTCAGAATAAAGCTCGGAGATAACACACAGTCAACACCTATATAAGTCAAATATATCACCTAAAATGGTCAAAACATTTAGATACCACACTAGGATTGTGGATCAGAGTAGCACAGTACAAAATCTAGATTATAAACAAAATCTGCTAGTCTTTTTAATATTAATTATTGATGTCTACTCGCCTCTTACAGATAGGACAGGGTTTTTTTACGTGTATATCTATAGGTACCAATATAATAAAGCGGAAGAGTTTGTTTGTTTGGACGCTCTAATCTCAGGAACTACCAGTCGTATTTGAAAACTTAGTAATGCATGTGATAGCTAAACTCTTGAGGTAGGTATTAGGCAGCTTTTCACCATCATCATCATAAACCATCAATAGGAGGGCAATGCCGCGAGGGCGATAGCCAGCATTTCGTATATATTTGAAAGTTAAAAAACTGACACCCATCTAACTACCTTTGTTCTTTACGTTCGACGATGTAGGTACGTGGGTTGCAGACTTAGTTGAATTCATTCCGAACGACCATTTCTGAAACTATTTTATTTATCTTGTCAGCTACATTTATTTTGCTGTGAATTTTAAATGTTAGATAACTGAGATTTTATGAGTGACTCGGGAAAACATTACATGTATTATCTTTCAAAGTTACATGAATCAGAAATCTTTGATGTGCATTTTGTTTATCTTTACTTCAAACTGTCGATTGTAGAGTATTTAAAATAAGATATACAGAGTTGGCCACTTGCTCATTCGAACTTAGGTACTTACATAGTAAGACATTCATTAATAAAAAAAAAAGAAATCCCTGACTCGAATAAAACTTAGCTACAAACACCCTTGATAAAGGCACTTTTCAAACAATAAAAAACGTAATAAACTTGGTCCATCCGTTCAGGAGCTTTGTTGCCACAGATACACACTACAAACTCATTAAACCCCTTATTTTCCTTTTTTTTTCTTATAAGCTACGCCACGATTCTAGATTGACTTTTGTCAGAGTAGGTTTATCATGATTTTGAGCCGGTACCGTGAGCCGGTTCATTTGAGCCGGTCATTTTCAATTGACTGTTCATTATTTTGGCGGACTATTCACTCATTTGACAATCTGTCCGATCAGTTCAAAAATACTTTCTTGTCATTGTCAAGCGAGGTGTGATTGAAGATTGAATGAAACTTGAGGAAAGAGTAACACAATCACACAAAGTTGAATTTGGTACGGGACAAAAGAGCCGCGTCAGTCACGTCATACTCAACACTATGTGTTTCACTTTAAATGGAATGCAAGAGTGAGACAGTTGATCAAGTTTATCTGAAGCTTTCGTTTGAGAAATCTTTTTACACCCAGTATATTACTCGTATCTTTTATTTACGGACCTGAATTACCGAGATAAAGCTTTGCGCACAATTTTAGTCCAATAAGGTTGGTAACAAGCTACTTAGTCTAATCCCTAGAGGGGTCCGCTTTTCCATATGTGTCGGCCTTCTTTGTTGCTTGTACTTTCGGCCTATAATGCCGTTATAAAAGTTGTCTCTCTCTCAATTCCTCGTTTCCTAATTTCTGAGGGTCGTGACCTCTCATTAAAATTTTCTCCGACACTAGATTTTTCCATCTCCATAAATAAAATTTTCCATAAAAGTTGTACTTATTCCCAAAATGGCTCACTAAAGTGACATAGGATTTGGCTCAGCCGTCAATTGACCTAATTAGATGTTGTATGTTCAAAACTATTGCAAGTTATTGTAATTTTGAATTACAAAATTACAATAACTCGCAAAAGCTAACAAACTAGCGACCCGCCCTGGCTTCGCACGGGTCACAACATACATCACATTAGAAACCTCTGAAATTACCAGTGTTTCTCTACTATATTATGCTTGTATTATACATATAAACCTTCCTCTTGAATCACTCTAAAAATAAAACCGGTCAAGTGCGAGTCGAACTCGTATGCCGAGGGTTCCGTACCTAGCCATGGTGCCAATTAAGCTAATCCGCTTAATTGTATGAGCGCCCATACAACTCGGAGGACAATTTTAATTGGCGTCAACTATGTATGTATGGGAACACCCTTTAATTTTCAACTTTTTTAACTTTTTGGAATTTTTCCTTTATTTGTGCTATAAGACCTTGCTTTTTGCCAAATTTCGTTATTCTAGGTCAACGGGAACTACCATTTAGGTTTTCGACCCAAAACCTCTAGGGTACTTCCGGTTGACCTAGAATTGTCAATTTTGGTTACAAGCAAGGTCTTCTAGCACAAGTAAAGGAAAAATTCCGAAAAATAAAAAAAGTTGATAATTAAGGTAAGTTTTGGTACTCACAAGTTTTCACGAAAACCTAAATTTGCCTATATCTTTTTATAGTGTTGACTCAGGACCTTGATTTTTATACTCACAATAGGGACTATAGACCTTAGTATATGGTATAAATTTCAACTTGCTAGCTTTACCCGTTCCTGAGATAATCGATGGTGACACACGGACAGACAGACGGACAGACAGACAGACAGACAGACAGACGGACAAGAAAGTGATCTTATAAGGGTTCCTTTTTTTACCTTTTAAGGTACGGAACCCTAAAAAACATCAAAATCCGTTGCGTAGTATTAAAGATCTAAGCACACGACATAGGGACAGAAGAAAAAACAACATAGTCTGTCATCTACAGTAAAATTCGAATTAATATCAGATGATGATGATGATGAGTTTTATGAGTAGTCTTTATAGTCATTGAGACGTTTCAAGAAAATTTGTTGATTTCGTGGTACAAGAATGACACGGAAAAAGCTACTTTATAAACCGGTACTTTTATACCGGTAGCCTTAATTAAATCTTTGAAAGATATTTCGTAACGAAATTTTTCACAAAGATTTAATAAACTACATTTTAGGAAATTTCCTTGAATTATTATTATACCTACCAATTTTCACCCAGTGCCGTCTAAAAATCAATTGGCTTAAGGTGAGACTCCACCTAAGCGGAGACGAGAGATGTGATTAAACAACCAATAGAATTTCGTTATTCACACGTCATCTCGTCTGAACCACCAATTGGTGGTTCAAAACACACCTAACACATCTCCGCTATGGTGGAGTCTGAGCCTTAGACTAAAGCGGGGAATTCACTAGACGGATATGCCCGCGGGCAATTAGTTTCGCTATAGGTCTGTAAAATTTTTGCTACACTAGCAAACATTGCACAGACCTATGGTAGCGAGGTCCGGCGGGCATTATCTGCAGACTTGCCCGCGGGCATGTCCGTCTAGTGAATTCCTCGCTTTACTTTTTTCTTCATAATGGGAGTTATAGGCTATTGCATTTTCTTTTAAACAATGTGAAAAAAAAATAACGTTATCTTTGGTCTTGCCCTAGTGACAAGTAAACTCGAACATAAGAGGTTAGTCTATAGGTATATTTCAAAATGTTTAAAGCAATTTATCTTCTACTCTCATTTTGTTCTCATGTTCGAAACAATGTAACCACAAATTGCTTCACTGTGACAATACTTTAGATCAGATGAGTCGTAATATTGAAATTTAGAAACAAACAAAACATATTAAACACACAAAACTTCAAATTTTAACCACAAGTCCTTGAATAGAACCCATTACGTGGTTCAATATTGGAGAAAATGAGTTTAGGGTCGATAAAGTAGGATTAAAATTGGGTTTAAAATTTTCGTAGCACCTGAACCAATTTACCTCAATAAATGAGGTGGTTACCTCAGTGTGGATACCTCAATTTTATTGTAGTTTATTTTGGTAACAAAAACTTTGATGAATATAGTATAGCTGTATAAAAAATAGACGCAAATATGTAACCTAGACTGCAATTAGTGTCGCGACTCATCTGCGGAACGTACGGCGCCGATCGTTTGGTTCCTATCGATAATAGATACCTACATACTTTTTTGAGTTATGGGAACTTCATGACTGATGATATCACTCATGTAGTTCCCGTGTTCTGCTAACTTTGGGGCTAGATGGCACTGTGTGAAATGTCCATTGTCCAAAATTGTTTATTATTAAAATTTAGGTACTCTCGTATTTGGCCAACATAGCTTTTAAAAGGTTCTAAATAAATACTTTTAGATTTAAATTTTTTCATTTCAAACATAAATAGTAAAGTAGAAACTCGTGGCAAAAACAATTTGATAAAACAAAAATGGATACTAAAACCCATCGCATAAACACTAACCAGAGAAACACCAAAGCTTCAAATTTCAATACCATCATAAAACTTTCAAAGCGTTCACATAAAAGTTAGCTATTAAAATTTCAATAAAGTATTTCATCATAATTGAAAACTGAACATGATTGAATTTTGTGCGAGTTGTGAAAATTGGTTATTATAATTTCTGTTTGCAAAACTGATTGTTGTCTTTTAGGGGAGGGACCTAAAATTTTAACCATTATGTTGTGAATTAAGACGGAAGCCCATCCGCTAACAAATAGCTGTCGAAAAAATTTCCGAGAAACATCGGCTGTTATTATATGTTATAATTTAAATGCCAAAAATTTCCGATCCGATGCTATACATCGCAAAAAAGACATTCAATTGGAAGAAAAGTCACTTTTGGAGAAGATTGAATCACATTTTGAATAAAAAAGAAAAGAAGAAAAAAACCAGTCGATTGAAGTATGATTTACCTGCTGGTGAAGAGTATTCTCTACAAAGACTAGTTCCTACTCTACAATTATCTGTATAATGAGTATCAGAAACTACAAGTTCCTAGAAACTTGTTAAAATATTATACCTACTGCAATAGCAGCATCAAAAGTAGATAATATTTGAAACTGTACATATAAATCATCTAGTAAAGATGTAAAGGGTTTTGTAATTCCTAACTACTAAACGCGTCGAGCAATCGCTCTATGTCACCAAGGTCACATCATATTTTTAAGACTCAGACATAAAAGATGTTCAGCAGTGCATTAGTAAAATAGCTTTCCATAGCATTAAAATCTCGTACACCGCGTTTGTCAAAAAAATGAAAACTCATTATGACGGAAATTAAATTTGTTATTTTGTGAAACTTCATGTAAAATCATTTTGTGACATCATCGTCATCATCCGTAGCCAATAATATCCCACTGCTGGGTGTAGTGTATAGGCCTCTCTTTGCTTACAAAAATAAAATAAAAACAAATAACATTTATTCAGTAAGACCGCTATGACCACTTTGAATCGTCTTAAGCTCTAGGTGATTCTACTCTTGTTCTTTTCTTTACGCCACTCATTCCGGTCCTTTGCCTCAGTATCCAAAATCTATGGTATTTTTTGATGTCATCGACCCATCGCGCAGTTGGACGACCTCGATTTCTATATCCGGTTCTTGGCCACCACTTGGTCAAAACCTTACTCCACCTGCCATCACTTCGTCTTGCCAATCGTCCTGCCCATTCCATTTGAGTTCACCCTGTATCCGACGTCTTTTTGTGACATTGTTATAAAAAACTTAATAGGTTTATGTGAACGGTTTACTCTGTAAAAACTAACTACAAAAAATCCTATTTAAGAATATGGTTCAGTTTTGTTACTGTTGGTAATTTATGTTATCGGTTTCAATCAATTTTAATCGGATATTTAAATAGCTTCTTTTTTGTTTTTATTCGATTTAAAACGATGTTTACCTACAACGTTTCGGCGGTTTAAGGCCACAAATTAAAATGACCACTTATAATTATACGCCTTGGGGATACAGTCGTTATCATATATATTTTTTTATTATGACCAGAAGAAGACGGTAAATTTTTCTTACAGAATAAAGCTGACAGCTCAACTAAAACAAAATACCTCATTTATTACCCCCAAGTCCACGTACGTTCCATAAATACATGCTAAATCCTTTTCCCAGTAAAAAATACACGAAACAAAACCGGCAGCGCACTGAAATGCACATGACGCCAAAATGGCGCTTGGGAAATGAAATTTCTAAATCGCACCATAATATCATTCCGGCGAAATAATAAAGGATTTATACAGATTTTCCTTAGAGTTGAGTGTAAATGTTTGCGTTTTTAAATTGAGTTAGTTTGTTGGGAATTTTGCTCATTTTAGAAGGTTTACTGTAAGCATTTAGTGTCTTTCCACACGTACCACAACCACACCACAACCACGCGACGTGGTCGGGCATATATTTGTATTGAAAATGAATAACCTATTCACACGTACCACATTTTGCAGTCGTTATTGACGACGTGTGTGATATCGACCACATCGCGACCACAACGCAACCACAGCGCAATCACCAGTGATACCGAAATCTAGTGGCCGACAACAATATAAACCACATAACCACATTGACATTTTGTCGGTACCACAACGCAACCGCATAAAGCCGCAGCGACACTATTCACACAAAAACACAGCTTGACCACTTTTTGTCGCGTCGATGTGGTGTGGTTGTGGTACGTGTGGGAAGACACTAATTCATTTTGTGGACATTAAGATGAGTAGAGTGCTGACTAAAACCGTATGTTTATTTCAATATTTCATCATTATCTCTCTTTTCCCACGCTGAGTGCGCTACGCAAAATATATGTTTTGCGTTCTCAAACATAATTTTTCATTTCACTTTTTACTCAACGATTTTAGTAGGTATCTACTTCTATTTGATCACTTTGTTACATTGTGGACGAGTTTTTTAGTAATTAATTACTATATATTGTGTAAAAATCATAGTAAAGCTGTATTGGCCGAGTGGAATAGTCCATAGACTTCGATCCGAAAGACGCAGTTTCAAATCCCGGCCTTCCGTCAATTGATTTTACATTTGGAAAAAAATGGGGGCGGCGACAGACGAATTGTCCATACAAAAGTAATACCAAGATACTTAATAAATTGAGCATAATTTTTACCACTTTGTTATTATTTGGATTAAGGCAGTATTTACCTAGGTTCCTGTTACACTTTTATTCCAAAAACAGAACAAATGAAAAGAAAAAAATGTATTTATTGCTGTACTACCTACAAAAATTTAAATACAATTGGCTTACATTTCGTTTTAGATAAATTAGACATTTTGACTACTCCCTTAGATGTCTTCAAAAGATAATGTTAAATAGGTACCTATCTAAGAGATTTTCTAGAATGTTAAAATCTTAATAATGAATCGCTGATCATCACTAATCTCAAGCAAGCTGCAGTGTATTGCAAGTTTACAGTGTATTGTAAGTTTACAGTGTACCGCATACAGTGTATTGTAAGTTTTATTATAGGGATGAAAATACAACAGTTTCACAATGGTGGTCGCAAACAAAGAATGGATACAATCATCGCTTACAAATGAGGATCCTGCCCCGCAGGCAGTAAACCTCATGAAATAAGGGTCAGAATACTATTGCGACTTGTCGCTGATGTCGGTGGGGCATTTTTTGTCTGATTGACTGACCTCTTAGCTCAGTTGGTAGTAGCACTACCTTCTGCACTATAGGTCGCGGGTTCAATTCCCATTTGTGTGATGAACATAGATGTTTGTTCTATGTCTGGGTGGTATAAAGTATCCTATGTATGTATTTACAAAAAAAAAGTAACGTATAAAAGTATTCTATCAGTTATCTGGTTCCCATAGTAGGTACCTAAAAGCTTTGCTTAGTTTGGGGCTAGATGGCGCTGTATAAAATGTCCAACAATATTTATTACATTATTTATTTATTATTTATTCAAATTTTGCATTATGATTGTGAGTAACACAGTGTGTTATAAAAACCTTGTCTATCTGTAAGGGTGTTATTGTATCGAAATTGGGTTCGATGAGATTGTGATGACCTTAATAAGATGTTGTTGAATGAAAAAAACACACTCTTGGCCATTTTTAGATTGTTTAAACAAGCTTGTAAGAAGATAGTGATGGGAATGAATGAGGCGAACGAGGTGTGTCAGGATTCAAAGGATCTAAAATGCCTGGGGGCCTAAAAAGGTCGTTATAGGAGAATCACAATAGGAATTTAACTATATGCCGTTTCTTTTCATAGACAGAGAATGACAAGAACGGCGTATATTGCAATTCCTATTATGATTCCGCTATATCGGCCGTTATAGCTCCGCTGAAGATCTTAAAGAATTATGTCTAGCACACCTTGGGAATACAGTCGTAATCATAATCATTTCAGTTACTTTTTTTCCATTTCTTTAATTTTTTCTTAAGTTCACTTATAGATGGTAAAATAAACTTATTCTCTTACGTCATAGAAATAAACAATTTGTCTGGAAGAAATCTAACATCGAACATTTTACTACAAAAATTTATAGGGGGCAGTAAATCAACCACTGATCAGTTGAGCAAATCTGCCATAAACCGCCAAACTACAACAAAATAGATACGGTTTCTTTGGAACTAGTAAAGTTTACTCATAAAAGGCACGTGCCTAAGGAAAATAAACTCGTGACAAAACATGTTACGACGCCGACGCTACAATCGTCACTTAATGTCAAGCGAAAACGCTATTTAGATTATTTAGATTGATTGTTATAGCGAAAAAATGAAATGAAATAATTTGATGCATCTATGATCACGACTGTATTCAAGGCATATTTTTTTCAGATATTCAAGTATTTTTAGATCATTTGAAGAAATTATCTATACCTACCCACTTGCGCGTTCCTGGTTTAGTTAAAGAGATAACCTCTATTCCCTTACCGTAAGAGTTTTTGTAAAACACAAGAGTATTAATAAATATTTTCGTTTTAGTAAGTTTTTATGCGCATTGACATGAAATCTGAACAGTGAAGGAAAGGGTACATATGAAAAGTCCGAAAACCGAAATGCCGATCCTTGAAATGCCGATGCTTGAAATAGCGAATGCTCGTAAAGAAGAATGCTTAAAATGTAGAAGCCTTAAATGTAGAATGCTTAAAAATCAGAATGCTCGAAATGCCGAAAGCCAAAATACCGAAGCTTAAAACATAGAAGCTTAAAATGCCGACGCTCAAAATTTAGAATGCTTGAAATATAAAAGCTTGAAACCAGTACAGTAATATTAAGTAATATTAAGTAAGTATTATTAAGAGGTAAAGTGTGTTTGTATGTAGGAGGTTATCTCAAAAACTACTCATCTGATTTAAAAAATTCTTTCACCTGTATTTAGAATGAGGGGAGGGGCAGGGAGAGGGGGAGGGGGAGGTAGAGGGGGAGGTAGAGGGGGAGGTAGAGGGGGGGGTAGAGGGGGAGGTAGAGGGGGAGGTAGAGGGGGAGGTAGAGGGGGAGGTAGAGGGGGAGGTAGAGGGGGAGGTAGAGGGGGAGGTAGAGGGGGAGGTAGAGGGGGAGGTAGAGGGGGAGGTAGAGGGGGAGGTAGAGGGGGAGGTAGAGGGGGAGGTAGAGGGGGAGGGAGAGGGGGAGAGGGGGAGGGAGAGGGGGAGGGGGAGGGAGAGGGGGAGGGGGAGGGAGAGGGGGAGGGAGAGGGGGAGGGAGAGGGGGAGGGAGGGGGAGGGGGAGGGAGAGGGAGAGGGAGAGGGAGGGAGAGGGGGAGAGGGAGGGAGAGGGGGAGAGGGAGGGAGAGGGAGGGAGAGGGAGAGGGGGAGGGAGGGAGAGGGGGAGGGAGAGGGGGAGGGAGAGGGGGAGGGGGAGGGGGGAGAGGAAGAGGGCACGACTTAATGTATTGCATTCATGCCTATAATCTTTACCATACTGAGGTAGCGCATTACATATCATTGTGTGGTAAACACTAGAAGGAGCACTTAACGTAGGTATAGGGGTAGTCAGAAACAAATCCAAATCTAGGCTATCAACACAACGGTGCGCGAGATCTCAGTTCGGGATGAACTACTAGTGTTATATAGGTACCTCGCGGACAACGCCGCAGGCGGAAGCTAGTTCTAATACTAAAGAAGTCAGTACCTATGTATGTTTGTCCGAACGTATCGCCGTAACTACTGAACCGATTTTGCTGAAATTTGGCATGTAGAAAGCTTAGGTTCCGGAATAACACATAAGTTTAGTATTTTTCAAAAATGAACTCCTAAGCGGGTGAAAAAGGGTGGTAAACCGTTTGTTTAAAATTTCATTCCTTGGTTCGATTCGCTCAAATCTCGGTACAATTTAACTTAAAAAAATAGGTACCCTACCTACCTATTTATTATTATCAACTATTTTTTAACCGACTTCCAAAAAGGAGGAGGTTCTTTGTTCGGCTGTATGTTTTTTTTTTTATTTTTTTTTTATGTAAACAAACATGGATCTTCCACTGTTATTCACTGAGAAGTTCTGACACAACAGGTCCTGACTCCATCAGATCAGCAGCTGTCACCATATTATTACATTGTAGTCGGAACTTCACCGATACGCTGAGTTCCAAGTTTCAACTCGATCGGACTATTTACTGAAGAGTTCTGTTGAACAGCTCCTGATGTCATCCTCAGATCAGCTTGTTATGACCATATTATTACATTGTAGTCGGAACTTGACAGATATGCCGAGTTTTAACTAAATCGGCTTATTTACTGAGGAGTTCTGTTGAACAGCTTCTGACTTCATCATCAGATCAGCTTAATGTTACCATCATATTGCATTGTCACTGATATCCTATCAAGTTCTTAAAAAATACCCGAATCGCGTATGCTTTTAAAATATGAAGAGTTACCTCGATTTCTCCAAGATCCCATCATCAGATCCTGACCTAATGATCAAAAGGAACATTGGAAAAGTGTACCCTTTCAAACAAAAAAAGAATCTTTGAAATCGGTCGAGGCGTCTTCGAGTAACCGGTGAACGTACACAAAAAACACAAAAAAAAAAAGATTCCGACGAATTGAGAACCTCTTCCTTATTTTTTAAGTACGGTTAAGAATACAATAATTTTGTAAATATTTAAGTCGTTTCACTATCACGTTTCCATCTAGCTACTTTACACCTAAACTACTTTCGCACCCGTAAAAACTACCACGAAATAAAGTACTAAAAATACAATAATTTATGTAAGTACTTATTTCGATCATTTTCGATGTTTTAGTCATTCGGCATTTGGAACTTATACTTATTAAGCATTCTACTTTGTAAACGTTCGGCAATTGAAACTTTCGGCATTTCGAGCATTCTGACTTTTAGCTTTCGACCTTACAAACTTCTATCTTTCAAGCTTTCTGCATTTCAACCGTTCTACATATTGAATTTCGCTATTTTAAGCATCGGCATTTCAAGGATCGGCATTTCGGTTTTCGGACTTTTCATATGTACCCGAAGGAAAAGATCGTGAGGAAACAAGTTAGCACTATAATAGTGGCGATGGGCTTGCAACCTGTCACGTATGGAATGCTAACTTATGTATGTGCCAAATATCTAAATGTGTATTTGGATATGCCTCTTACATGCACGGTCCGAGGGGGAGGGGTCATGGGGGTCATGACCCCCCCCCCCAAATCCTTAGGAAACCTCTAACATCCAGCAAAAAAATAGGTAGGTAGGTACCTACGCACTACCAAAACTAGTGACCCCCCCCCCAAAATCAAAGTCTGCGACCAGCAGTGCCTCTTATGACTCCCTTAGACATCTTCAGACGATCCTGAATACCTATCAGATCTGAAATACGTGCCGTAGAAATTTCCTGTTTTTTCGTTTCGTGTCCATTTTCATGAAAACAAAACTACGCACATAAGCTTGGTCGCGTGCGTCACGGAATAAGCTGATCTGTTATTACAACAATTTCACTTGCAAATCCAAGTTTTAATGGCAAATGTCATGGGGATAAAGTAATAACACGGGTGTCTAGATTTTCAGCGGTTTATGAATATTCAGGCTAAAATTACCCACTTGGTCTAGATTGTAGAGATACAGAGAATGTCTTTATACTGAAGAATTTTTCACACACGATTCGTGACACGATTATTTTGGCAAAGATCACTTAATTAAACATTTTGACCTTTAAAGTAAGTAAGTTCGTATGAGCAAGTGGCCAACTCTGGTGGCGGAGTTTTTTGACCACCTAAAGGCCTCCGTCATGGCTTAACGACTTAAAAGCCAGGACCGTCAATTTAACGTGCCCTCCGAAGCACGGAAGCGCTCAGCTCGTTATGCCACTTGCGGTCACCCGTCCAAATTATGACCACGCAGAACTTCAACTTAATTAACTTCAACGATTAATCAAGAACGTCTCAGCAAGCTACGCCACGAGCGCTTCGACTTCGCTTTGACCTTTAAAAACTTTGACCATTGAAACATGGTTGAACCCCGAACAAACGTACTCACAAGGTTACATATTTTGTTATTTAAGAAATTTAAGAATTTGTTATTTGTTTTTATACTTCTGGTTCTATCATTTGAAACTATAAAATCATTATAAATACTATGTATCCGGGTATTTATCACGTAAATATTATAAGTATACTTATTATGTATTAACATACCTACATACATACATACATACATTGCAAGTTAAATAAAAGCTTTTAAAAATGTGCTCAATACCCTGATTCAGACTTCCGAATTAGCATCCGATTCGATGATTGCAGTCGGAAAGTCACTTTCCGAATTTGAAATGTACTCCGAGGTCTAAATCGCGCCTCTGATCGCGAAAGTTTAAAAAAGACTATGAAATCATTTCATAACAAAATATCGAAGTAGCGACTTAAAGTCGCAATAGTGCATTCTCCTTTTTCATTACCACTATGAATATGTTAGTAGAGCGCATTTTGATAAATAGGGTACGCTCGAAACTAGACAGATGTGTTATGGGATCTGTAAATTACTCGTTGAATATTCGGATTGGTGTTTTTGCATGCAACGAATGTCGGTCATTCTGATTCATGATTATTATGTGTGAAAAAGGAGTGCTCGGGTTTAGTAGTTTTATTTCACTCATTTGAAACATAGTGGTGGTGTGTCAGGATCGTAGCAAGTGGAAGTCCGTGGTCTCTGCCTACCCCTGTGGGAAAGAGGCGTGATTATTATGTATGTATGTATGTATGAAACATAGTGGTGAGAACTAGACAATGCTTTGTTTATTGGTTTGTCTGAATTTCGATGTTTCTGATTTTGATGATGTGACGTTTCTGAATGAACCAATAATTTATTTGATGATAGAAGTGTCTTCTATTCTAAGGTGATTATGTTTGTGATTCTTCTATATCTAAACTTGGCCAATTTTGACGTTTCTTTGTTTATCTAAAGTATTATGTAGTTCTTAGCTCTAAGTTGTCGAGACCTAAAAAAAAATGGGAGATTTTAAGGAGTGGAGAAGTTAAGAATGGGTCTGCGACACATGTGTATGTAACAAATACATAATTGGGCGTGCCTCTAACTAGCCCATTAAACATATTCAAAGGAGAGACTGAGAGATATAATTTTAACTTAGGGATACATTAGTAACCTGTCGTTATAGTGTTTTGTTTTCTTTTAATCCGCTCTAATCATAAACTCCTCTCCACTTCTGTCAAAATGTAAACACCGTTTAATAAACTATTGCCATCCTTTTTTGTTAGATAGTGAGAAATAGTGACAGGGCGAATCTTGAGCATTGCTTAACCAGTGTTCAAGTTGAGAGGCGTATAAGTAAGACCTAATATTTTTAGAATAAAAAGTGTTCTTTTACAAAAATGATGAAATGGAAAACAGCCAACTTCCCAACCAAAATGCATACAGCGAAGAGGCATTTCATCAAAAGTTTAAAACGAATTTCAATTCCGTTAAGGTTTTTGCAACGGAACTAGCTTGCAAATTCATTTTAGACCTATGTTCACCAACTGAGTAACCGTAGATTAAATTTAAGATGACAGCTGCGTGAAGAGTTTCGAAGATAGCTTAAGGCAAAGATAGAAAGCCCTGTTGGCCAAGTAGGATAGTCATTATTTTAACACACGGGAATTACACACGTGAAAATATAGTCGATTTGAATACCGACAATATTTCAATTCATCCGGAGAATCAGAGGAATAGTGTGAGACGCGACCGCGAGGAGTAAGTAACCTTGCCGCAACTTCCTCCTTACCCAGATGAAGATTCTCCGGATGAATCGAAACATTGTCGGTATCTAAATCGAAGATATTTTCACGTGAGTAATTCCCGTGTGTTAAAATAAGGTCTAGTACAACTCACAAAAGTTTTGAAAGTGAAAAAGTAGGATAGTGCTCGACTTTTGATCCGGAGGTCATAATTTCGAATCCCGGTCGTTTTCGTTTTGAAAAATGAATATGCATACCAACACGAGCTCTAAAAAGTGAAGAAAAACATCTTAAGGAAACCAATTAGCTTTCTTATGGCGGCGGTGTGCTTGCAACGCCACGTTTGGAATGCTAACTTCTAAAAAATGTAAGCAAGTACCAAAATTTGGACGTGCCTCTAACTACCCCCTAGACATCTTTAAAAAAGGTATTGAAAGCCTAACAAGAACTGAAAAATTATTACCATGCTATGTGGATTCAGTCGTGATCAAGTGATCATATTTTATTTTGTTTATTATATCTCTTATCAAGCCGTTGATTACGTCACATATGATCGCATAGATAAAAAAACTTGCAATTGCATAGAGAAATAAGAACCAAACTAAAATTAAACGGGCAGTTAAACTTTAGCGTAACTAAACCTTAATCTCACAAAGCTAATCATGTTTTTGGCGGATGTTCAAATAGCTTCAGCCGCTCCAGAAGTATATTTCCTGTTGTTTACTCAGTTAGTTACAAAATTCAATTTGTTTATTTTATAATACTTTTATTCAATCTTTATCAAGACTGGCCTGTTAGCTCAGTTGGTAGTAGCTCTGCCTTCTGCGCTTCGATTCGTGGGTTCAATTCCCACTCAGGACAAACATTTGCGTGATGAACATAGATGTTTGTTCTGTGTCTGGGTGTTATAAAATATTCTATGTATGTATTTACAAAAGGTAGTATCAGTTATCTGATTCCCATAGTACAAGCTTTGCTTAGTTTATGGGGCTAAATGGCGCTGTGTGAAATGTCCAGCAATATTTATTTATTTATTCAATCTTTATATCCTCCTTAGGCCTTCTTACTACTAGATGATTTATACAGTGTAAGGAAACAATCTTTACCTAAACCTAACGGAACACTGTAACGCTTAGGATGATGTTGAGATGGAGTAGGCGAACCTCTCAGTTTAATACGCCGTATCTACAAAAAAGACATGATCAATACTGACATGGTATTCTCACGATGTTTTTATTCACCGATTAGAGCTCGTGTAGTAGAATAAAATATTGGCAAACACTTCACACAGCGCCATCTAGCCCCAAACTAAGCAAAGCTTGTACTATGGGAAATTGGGAACTAGATAACTGATAGAATCACACTAATCATCACATCACACTAATATTATAAATGCGAAAGTTTGGATGTTTGGATGGATGTATGTTTGTTCCTCTATAACTCGACAACCACTGAACCGATTTGGCTTAAACATAGATAGATAATGACTGGAATAGGACATAGGCTACTTTTATCCCGAAAAAATGCACGGTTCCCGTGGGATAAACAAAAAAGTACTCCACGCGGGCGAAGCCGCGGGCGTCAGCTTAAGTTCGAATACTTTATTATAAATAAAAACGTGTTTCAGGGTTTTTCAAATTAACTCTCAAAAAGGGGTAAAATGGGGTGTCAAATATTGTATGGGAACTTTTTAAAGAGCTCTTAGAGAGTGATGCGGTTGGCTCAAAGCTTGGTTAGAATACTTTAAATACAAAATAAATTAACACTTATTTCAGGGTTTTTCAAACTAACCCTCGAAAACCAGCTTAATGAGCGCCATCGCGCCCTGTCTCCAGCTTCTTAAGATTCTTAGTATCATTTGGCATTATCATAATTCTGTCCTTGTTGTAAGTGGGGTCGGCACAACGGTATTCTTCTTTCATTTCCCTCTATCAGCTGTCATCTCATTTCTCCTTTTCTTTTCAGCCCTTTCTTACTCGTCATCTTTCACACAATCCATCTTTTTTTGTTCCACCTCAATTTATACATCACTTTCATTTCGTCTTTCATTATCATTCATTGACATTTTTTTGCTATAAAAATTTAGAGAGCCTAAAAAGGTAAGTTTCTGTGAACAGAGAAAAGCACACCCGACGGTGTGTGTCTTAACAATTTTACTCACTGTACCAACAAAATGTGACGACATTGAGTGAAGAGTTAGGAAACTGAATAAGACAACATTGAAACTGCTTTCATTTTAAACTGTGTTTCTATATTGTAGAGAGGAGTCTTGGCCTGGTAAGATGTAGCTGAAAACTTCAGATTTAGCATTGAATGGGTCATGAGCGGGTCATCTAAAACACAATTCCGGTGCATTAACATGAGCTCTAAATAGTGAAGGATAATGACGGGGTTGATATTTTTACGTGCCCACTGAAGCACGGAAGCGATCAGCTGTAATGCCACTTGCGGTCACCCATCCAAATAGTCACCGCGCACGTCGCTTTACCTCAACGATCTATCAAGAACGTTTAATCAAGCAACGCTACGAGCTCTTCATTTTTATAAAAAGAAGCCATGGCGTGAAAAAAAAAATTGTTTTTGTCGTACTTCATATTTTTTTATTAAATTTTAAAATGATTTTGCAGTTTTTTTTTTTAAATATTAAACAAAAGCCACTCTTCAAATGCTGAAATATTTCATGATAATGAAAAAACTTTTTGTGTCCGTCAATAAGGCCTTTTACAGCTAATTCTATGAAAAACAGACATTTCTGTTTTTATTAGTCACAACAGAGGACATTTTCAAAGTATCTAATTAAATTTAGACTTTTAGCCTGTGCCTAAAATTACCTACTCTCCAAGGAAATAAAGCTGAAAGACACTGTTGATATTTTGCTTAGGTCTTTAGATACTTTTTAGTGCAACATTTCTTTGTTACTACCTCTTTTTAAGTTTAATAAGAAAATGTAACATTTCATTTTTTTATTTTTAAACAAAACGCGATCACGACTTTTCACTCTCACAACTTTTGTAAAGGTTCAGATAATTTAGGCATTTTTAACCTTGAAGCCCTACACGTATTGACCCATGTCTTTCTTGTGGATATGGCCGGTTAGACTAAGAGGACGTCCCAGGCACTACAGTGTCCCGTTAAGTTTAGGCGAACATTGCCTCCTGACACTGTATAAGTACAGTATCCAGTTTTTTTAAGATGTCTAAAGGAGTAGGTACCTACTTAAAACGTTCCCATAATGAATAAGTTAGCATTCCATACGTGACCAGTTGTAAGCCCATTACCGCCCATACTAATAGATCTCGTTTGATTACCTCACAATTTTTTATGTATCGTTTAGAGCTCGTGTTAATGCGCATACAAACTTTACAGAACGAGAATCCATTGAGGCCAGGATTCGAACTAGTGGGTTCAAATCCTGTTCGTGCATCAATAGATTGACACTCGAGGTACTATTACCCCACCCGGCCAAAACAGCTCCCTACTAATAAAGAGTTCTTAATTATTCCTTTCAGATACACACAGTCTATTTCTTTTAATTCAGCTGAAACTGCCACTTCCAAAGACTTATTAATCTGCTTCCCCGCGACATTCAAGTCACGTATTTCAACCTATTTGAACTAGTACAAAGTAGGTAGGTATGTATGTATAGCTTACAATGTTCACGGGATCTTCAAGTGTTTATTCTGAGATATTCGACAGTATGAAGGCTTTTGTGAATAATATATTGTGTGCAAAACAGTTTTATAGAAAAAATGAGGGTAGATAAATAATATTCAGCGGTCAAAATATAAGGTTTCCCTTTTTGAGGAAACGAGGTCGCGTTTTGAATGTCGAAGATATTTAATTTTCTTGAAAGCGGTAGAGAATTTAATTTTACCTGAAAATGTAAAACAAAAAAGGAGGTTACAATTTTGACTTTTTATTTAAAGGAGTATTGAGGAAAATTGATAGCTTTAAATTTGATTTTCCTTAAATTTCACGGTGATTTAAGAGAAATAAAAATCATGCTCATAATTTTATAGTAGGGACCACAGAAGTAATACTTACTTTAAAACCCATAGAAATCAGCCAAAAGATCTGCCCCCAGCAATTTGATAGACACTACGTAGTACATTGTTGTGGTCCTAAAATGATCGAGATTGCTACGTTACGTCAAAGCAGCAATGTACTGCATATTGTTTATTAAATTAATGTCAACTGAGTTAGGGAATACGGCAGCTGATCAGGCCCCTGATTGTCTATCTTTGATAGCGACCAAAATCGGTCTCAAACTCTCAAATGTGACAGTTCAGTGACCACGTAGCTCTGTCATTCTCATCTCAACGAGACCGAATGCAACAAAAGATACCTTCGCGACTGTTTTAACAGTTTGAGACCAATTTGAAGTTTGAGACAAGTTAGACAATCAGCCTGCTGAAATCAAAGTAAGGTAAATACCTATTAATTTTCCACCCAGTCTAAATTAGTGTTGAATATGACGTGACTGACGCGGCTCGTTTGTCCCGTATAAAATTCAACTTTGTGTGATCGGCTCATTTTCTAAAAATGTCATGCTTCAATTCATGTCATGTGACCGTACACAATATGACAAAATCAGAAAATGACGTGTTACTCTTTCCTCCAAGCTTCATTCAATCTTCAATCACACCTCGCCTGACAATGACAAGAAAGAATTTTGAACTGGTCGGACAGATTGTCATATGAGAATGAGTGAGTAGTTCGCCAAAATAATGAACAGTCAACTGAAAATGACCGGTTCAAATGAACCGGCTCACGGTACCGGCTCAAAATCAAAATGAACCTACTCTGACAAAAGTCAGTCTAAAATCATGTCATACCCAACATTAGTCTAAATGAGAACTTAATACAGCCGAAGTTTTAGATTACCTAACCTTCACGTGTTACGAAGTAGCACCTGCGCCTACCAGTAAACAACTAAGTGAGAATAATTTGCCTGAATTTATAATTGGCTGTTAAATTAGCGGAAAAATTATTACGCGTGAAACGTTATGAACGTGACAATTTTAGTTCAGTAAATATCTTAGCCAACAATGATATTAAAAAATAATACTTAAGTACTTAGTTATGTTTCTAGCGCGCAAAATGAAGACTCGAAAACGTCCCAATTGGGACGTCTTGTCTTTAGTCCGCGTCAAGCAAGGCGACGACCTAGACGTCCTTGTCACGTGTAGTTTTTTTTTTTACAACTTTTTTACAAGTAAAATACTGTACCTTAAAGATTTAAAGTAGTTTCCCTCCAGGGCCCATTCATTTTTTCCACCCTGTATACCTACGTAACCCCAGACGTCATTGTCACGTGTGAATGTCGTGGTCCAGATTATTTTTGCTTTTCCTTTTCGATGGCGCTACTCTTGTTCCATACAAATTGTATTAAAACGAACGCAAGCACTCGTAACATTGTTTAGTATCATAATTGTTACAAACGATGTACTCTCTCGCATTCTGATTAGTATGGACGCCGCGGAAATATATGAGGGTGTTAGTATTTATTATATCAGGTACTCTATAAATTTCAGACGTGGTTGTACTAACTCTACGATTTAATCGGTAAAGGGCGTGTTTCACTATTCCTTTTCCATTTCGATGTAAAGTTTTTGCGGCTATTGGAATTGATTTTGTCAATTGCATCAAACTAAGATCACCGAAATTCGCAACTATAGTCTGTTTCTGTTTGTGTTTGTGAAACTGTTTGTAAAAAAAAAAACGTTTGTTTCTGAAAATTATACGAAAATCGTAAAAACATTGCTGCAACTAAGAGCCCAAAGTTGCTATGTGTGCTGGACGCCAGAACCTCATCCTCAGCTAACTTACTTGAAACTAAATGAAACAAGCGTATACTTAGACGAGTATAAACTATATAATTATAAATATTGATAATGTAATGTTTGATATTATGCTTTTTTTTATTTTTATTTCACTTTTTGAATAATTTATTTCTTTGTTCTTTAGGTATTTATAATATTACCTAATATCGAGCCTAATATCGATATACCTCTTGTCTGACATTGTCAAAGTATCTTCAATCTTTAAAATAACTGAGAAAATGTCTAAATTTTGTCAGATGTTTTAAATGGCTATGAATGGCATACGAATGTTTATCTCAATGAATACCAAAAGTAGCAATTGTTAATTCAGAGTTTTAGCTATGCTTAATGTCCATCCATTTCCATCATGTCAACACGTCAGGATAGAAAGTAACAAAATAAAGACAGACAGAATTACAAACTTTCACTTTTTATTACTACGATTACGATTTTAGTAAGACCAACAAAATTTGCCAAGTTTTAACCACAGAATGGTATACAAAGTTGGGGCATTTGTAAGGTTCTAAGGCTTCAATAATCTTTTGAGCTGGCAACTCTACCGCAAAGAATCGAAATATGAGCCTACTTTACGAGGTTGTTGAACTCAGAGGATTTTTAACTTCTAGTGAATCTACTGAGAATTTATTGTAGGTAATTTGTCTGTCTTATCTGTTAAAGAAGTCACGTTTCGAATACAATTATGTGAAAAATTTTGAAGTTTTATTGAATACAAAAGTGATATTAATTTTAACGTAGTAAAGACAATGTCTCAGCTTATTTCAGTAATGCTTACATGAACATTGATGATTTGCTTGTTGTTTATAAATCATCATCATCAACATCTTTAGGATGTTTACAATTTATTTATACAAATACCTAGGTATTAACTTGTTCACGATTGAACGCAAGCAAACTTGCCAGTAAACTTGATCGTGTGTGTTCTATATGGACAAACTGCAAACTGGACGCCGCATCAAGTCCGCTGCAAACTTGACGGTGAACTTGATCGTGTATTTCCGCTGTAAGGATCGTTGAAAACGATCTATAGGTAGCTCAACTGATCCAAGCCTGCCAAACAGAGAGTGCCCAAGATACTGGCTGCATTACAACACTATAACAACAACTGCATTGTAACACAGCTAACTTGTTATTTTGCCATGGCTTGGCACGTGAAGGGAAAATACGTAAAGTACATTAGCTGCGTTTCACAGTTAAAACTCAGCAACATTTAAAAATTAGCAACATTTAGCAACTGAAGCGCACAAATGCAAGCCAGATGGCAACTCTTTCAGCAATTGCCACTCAAAAGCTCCAAAACTTCCATCTAATTAATAAATGGATCCAATTTGCTCGGGTTCAATAAGCGAGGAATTCTCTGTGAAACTCACATTTTGTCTGCTTCTAGGTTTGCACTTAGCACCAGTTACAAATATTTCAATGTAACACCAAACCAACAGTGACCATCACAACAAACAAAAACAGCAGTCTAGTGATCTAAATATTGTTTAAACTTTTCAATACCATTTAGTTTATTGTTACTCTGTATACCATATTATAATCTGTATAAAAATAGGTAGCTATTAGAAAGAGAGTGGGATCGTTACTTGATATTTTTCTTGATAAAAAATGAAAATAATTGTCCGGAAACGTAGTTATAGTTTAAAACTACGATAGGGCAAGTTAATCGGAAAAGAGCTACCAGTTATTCCGAAACTAGTGCTTAAAACACTGATTAGCTTTTCGAAAATACGTATCGAACCGTACTAGAATATTGTCCAGTTTGGGATTGAATTAAGCTTATTGAGACTATTGATGTGAAAGGGTCAACGCGGGCTCAAAGCAAAACGTGTCGGAGATGGGACATGCCCTATTCAAAAGGACTTCTTAGGGTCAAATGAAATACTTTCAACACATAATACAAAATTCTTCATATCCTCATTGTTCAACATTCAAATTCAAAATTCAGTACCTCTGGGATCACCGTCTTAAGAGCTAGCTACTCTTGGGGCCGTACCACGAGCTCTTAGAGCAATGTTAAAACAAGCTTGAAACAGTCCTGCTCTAAGCTTGTTTGACTGTTTCAACCTTGTTTTAACATTGATCTAAGAGTAAATAAAAAAAATGTCATATATTCACGACTGGTGTATTCCCAAGGTGCGGTAGACATATTCTATCAGATCTTTTAGGAATTTTTAGATCCTTTGAAGATGCCTAAGGGGTAGACAGAGGGAGGGTGTACGTCCAAATACATTTAGTACCATCCCACATTTTGCAGAAGTTAAAATTCCACACGCGATAGGTTGAAAGCCCATCGACGCTATTAAAAAGCTAACTGGTTTCCTCACACTGTTTTTCTTCACCGAGTAAACCTCGTGTTAAAGAGCACATAAATTTTTCGAAACGAAAAATCCAGTGACGCACGGTCGGGTTCGAGCCCACGACCTTCGGATTAAGAGTCGAGGCACTAACCCACTCGGCCTACACCACTCCTGATCTAAGAGAGAGTAAAATCTATATCCCCATATTATAAATGTGAAAGTGTGTTTGTTTGTTTGTCCTAATTTCACGTCAAAACGGAGAGACGGATTGACGTGTTTTTTTGTGTGGAGATAGTTGGAGGGCTGAAGAGTGACATAGACTACTTTTTATCCTGAAAAAAATGCATGTTTCGCGTGGGATAAAAAAGTAGTAGTCCACGCGGGCGAAGCCGCAGGCGTCAGTTAGTAAGACAACAAAAAACCTTTAAGATACTTCTTGTCACGTCACAATTCTGTTTCACTCACACTTGACCTTTTTATTTTGTCCTATCAGCCGTCATTTTAAAATCCACTTCACTTTTATTACTCACGTCATTGTAGTTCATAAATATCGCTACTAGCACGAGTGCTTATTATTTCGTGCTGAAAAGTTAACCCCATTTGATATAGTGCTGTGGAGTAGCTTTATCTTTTAGATAAACTACCGATAATGGAAGCGCTTAGCGTTCACCCGCTTACGGTTTATGGCGAATAGCGTTCATTGATTAACATTTTAGCGTTAACTAAGGAATATTTTGTGTTTATAGTGTGTATTTAACCAGATTATGATAATAAACTTTTAAATTGCAGTGCCGTAACCGGGATTGCACCTAACTTGCGATATGAAAGTTGTGGGGTCCTAGCCATGTTTCAATAAATTCCGTGCTCTAAATGAAGGAAAAATTCTTGCGGAAATTTTCGGATAGTCAGCCCTACACAAATTAGCGATGTCTATCCTGTGAACAATGGCGATTAAACTTAGAGGACGGTACAGGGTGCTGGTTAAACCACCTTCAATGCCCTTCATCTCTATTTGTCGTAAGCACCACAATGTCCCCTTAAGATTCCGTATAGTCCCGTAAGATTGCCTCCTGACGCTCTGTATGAATCATCTAGTAAAGACCTAAATTTTGTACGTCAATAGATAGATGTCAGCTCTTTGACCATAGTGCTCTTGTGTGTTACCACTTTATGGATATTTTTTTTTTCATTCGATATCATTCGATTCGATTGGTAGACAGATTCGAAGGGAGGCCTATGCCCAGCACTAGGTACAAAACGGCTGATGATGATGATGACTCATCATTTCTCCATCACTTCTCCAAACCAGCATCATAGGCACGTCTCAAGATATCCACGTCCGTCGTCCAATATACCATTTACTCACCCAACTTCCAGTCGCTTGGAAAAACTATTTGCAAAGTTCCCAAACTGCCTATTACGCATTCAACCCACAAATCCAACTTCAAATTACCTTAAAAACAGGCTTGACACCTTTTTAAAATATGCCCTCAGTTTGTAAGTCTTGCTCGCTTGCGCCCGGGTGGTAATACGTGAGAATTTTGCATAATACGGCGTGGGCATTATCCTTCGGTCTCTATAGACCGAGTGACGACCGTGGAAAATCCTTCGTTATCGAGTACCTTGAGTGAGAAGAAAAGTTAATGATATAATAATAGTTGCAGGTAGTCGGTATACTCGAAAATGGGTCTAAAACGTTAAAAAAAATTTACGTATCTATCTCGCACTAGTAAATTTTATTTTTAAATTGTTTAAAAACGGGCAATCTAGACCATAGATAGACACAAGAGACATTCGTATACCCACACACCACTTGTCCAATTTTATGTCGGTTTCTGTGACCGCTGAATCTTCACCAGACCACGAAGGAAGATGTTACGCCGGAATTGCGTAACCGTTGTTCATTTTTAGCTTTTATAACTCTCGTTCTGGTACTCAATAACATAAGGTTATCTGCGGTTGCCGCTGTATCTAGTAGTTTTGGAATTCTGCCATAGAGGGTAGTTCGGGATAACATAATTTAGACCATTACTGTGGTCTAAAGGTGGTGAATTAGAACGAGCGCGGATAGAGCGCAAGTTGCATAGGAGATTGTTCATGTTCACTGACATGCTATTTATAAAGATATTTTCATTATAAAACTGAGCACTTTATGAGAAGTTTGAACTATGAAAGCGAGTATAGTTGGGAAACTTATAGTGTGTGATCTTTCTCATTGAGAAACAGCAGGCTCAAATTGGTCTCAAACTGTCAAAACGATCGCGTCGTTTGTCGCGTTCGGTCTCGTTGAGATGAGAGTGACAGAGCTACTTGCGTGGTCACTGAACTGTCATTTTGAGAGTTTGAGACCGATTTTGGCGCAGTTCTGACTTAATAGACCGTATGATGCCTGCAGGTATCAAACCAAGTTAATCAAAAGGAAATTAAAATTCACCATCATTATTTTAATTCAGCGTTTAATCAAACACATTCGGTAAATAAAAAACTTACAAAGTGAGAGCATGTACGATTCTAACATAAAAATCTAAAATTATCACAAGAATTAGCAAAAGTTATTCTTAAAATAAAACAAATTATCCTTCCTTTCCGTCGCGCAGTCGGGTAAAAACAGACATGTACAAAAGAGAGCACTTTGAAATTACAGACTCACAAACGAGCTCGTTTCGATTTTAAAATTACAGAAACATAATTTCAATCCAAAATAACGTATTAAATGTGAATGACAGCTGCTGTTCACCCGCATTTCCCCCGGGATAATGTCGGGTCACGAGGCGTGACACGTTATACAGAATATACAGCCTTCATGTATTTATTCCATTATGCCTCATTTACACCATATTTAACGTATTCCGAACATTCGTATTATACCTATACTAGCGGACGCCCGCGGCTTCGCGTAGACTACTATTTTTCTTATCCCACGGGAACCGTGCAATTTTTCAGGATAAAAAGTAGCCTATGTCCTATTCCCGGTTATTATCTATCTACATTTCAAATTTTATCAAAATCGGTTAAGTAGTTATGGAGATACGTGGCAACAAACATTCACACACACACACACACGGACTTTCGCCTTTATAATATTACAGTTGGGCCGACGGATCTAGGCGTTCGTGAAGTCAGGCTTTTCGCTGCGCAGTAGAAAATTTTGTATGAAAAAGTTGCACTGCGCATCGAAACGGCTAACTTCACGAACGCCGAGATCCGTTGGCCGTACTGTAGTAGGATTTTTTGGGATGGAAATCGTTCGCCCTGGAAATTCAATTCAATTCAATTCAATTTATTTTTCCAAAGTAGAGTACAAGCATAGTATAGTAAGTATAGGTACATTAAAACTAGTAGGTAGGTATAACATGCATGATGCGTATGGCTTGTGGTAAAACGTTGTATTTGCGGGATCTATACAGTTCAAGACTTGTGTTGTAGATACCGCGTTACCTTGAGTGTACACTACTGAGCCATGTTTATGTTTTACGTAAGTAGTTAACAGTACATAACAGTACGTAAATAGTTGACAGTAAATGTATTGCAGAGACCTTTGTAAATTATTTGTCTTTTAGTTTTTTTTTTAGTATATTGTCAAGTAACATGACCCCTCTACAAAAATATATTTGAGATTTATTGAAATGAAAAAGTGTTACGATTGCATCCCCATTTTAGATTTGATATTTTTGAATATTAGTCCAATGAAGAAAAAAAATATTAAAAATTTAATGAAATGATCAGATAAAAAGTTGAATAACTGAAAAATTTATAAACATTGGTTTTGTTGTATTTTATTTTCAATAAACGTATTATTATAATACTTACTATCACTACCAAGTCTTGCTGCGCCCAAAACGCCCAACCAACTCTTTTTTTTTTACCCGACTACGGCGAAGCAAAAAGGAGGGTTATGAGTTTGACCGGTATGTATGTATGTATAAATGTTCATCTGTTCCCTTATAATTCAATCCAGAAGCTCTGCTTACTTTTGGGCTAGAGGATGCTGTGTAAAATTTTCAGCATATTTCATTAAAAAAAAATGTCCAGAAGTAGAGTTGTCTAGGAAAATATCTTGATATTCGTTTTGTCAAGGTCTTCTGATGCTCTGTTTATTCATAAATTATGCTGATTAAGATAATTTAATTCCCAAATCATTTCTATCGAATCTCATTTCAATTTAAATAATTCATTTGGAATTAATTAACCACCGCGTTGCGGCAGTTTTGCTGGTCCCGAATATTATATTATTTTGAAATATTTATTAACAACTTTCGACCTAAATTTGAAGTTGTTAAGAGCTACATTCGTGAGCTATTCATCGTTTATCCCATAGTAAGTTTGGTATAATGTGCTCCTAATATACCAGTGACTTTGCAAGTCTTTGCACAATATACTTTCTCGCAGTGACATGGTGTTTTCGGGAATGGTAATTTATTATGTAACATAAAATATTCATTCAGAGTATAGAGATGTATTATAAAAGGTTCGGTGGAAGCTGTGAAATATATTTCCATAGAATATCAAGTATCGTTGTGCCGTGTTGGCCGAGTGGATTAGTAATTCGACTTTCAATCCGAATGTTGTGGGTTCGATTCGATCTGGCTGTGCGTCAATATTATTATTTGTTTTAAACCAAAAATACATAAGTACTTACATACCGGTCAAAATCATTTTTCGGTTCATAAATCGGTCTTTTTGCTTCGCAGTAGTCGGCTAAAAAATATAAGATCTTTGAAATGACTTCCAAGCAGTGAGGAAGATGAAAACACAGTTTGAAAAAGTGTGGGCATGTGCCAATTACGTGCTTGGACTTGCCTCTGATTACACTAGTAGTTCGCCCCGAACTGAGATCTCGCGCACCGTTGTGTTGATAGCCTAGATTTGGACTTGTTTCTGACTACCCCTATACCTACGTTAAGTGCTCCTTCTAGTGTTTACCACACAATGATATCTAATGCGCTACCTCAGTATGGTAAAGATTATAGGCATGCATGCAATACATTAAGTCGTGTCGTGTTTATATTCAATAGTTGACCCCGCGAACTTCGTACCGCGCCTCAGGGAAGGCCTCTTAGTTCGAGAAATTATTAAAATAGCAGTTCAATACAAAATGTATGAGAAAATCAATTTCCTCCCCCTCCCTCCCCCTCCCCTCCCCCTCCCCTCCCCTTCGTCTCCCCCTCACCTCCCCCTCCCCTCCCCCTCCCCTCCCCGTCTCTCTCCCTCCCCTCCCCCCTCTCCCTGCCCCTCCCCCTCCCCCTACCCCTCCCCGTCCCCCTCCGTCTCCCTCTATAATTTTGGTACATGCCCAGCCCACTATTTGCAGGAGTTAGCATTTGCATACGTGACAGGTTGCAAGCCCATCGCCGCTATTAGAACGTTAACTCGTTTCCTCACGATGTTTTCTTTCACCGTTTAGAGCTCGTGTTAATGCGCATTTAAATTTTTCTAATCGAAAAATCCATTGATGAGCACGGCCAGGGTTCGAACTTACGACCTATGAATCGAAAATCGAGCACTCTTCCACTCGGCCAACACGGCTTTTATTTTCAATCTCAAGAAAAAATATCAAGAAGCAACTAAAATCATTGCAAACCAAACCACAACGATGCCACACTCTTTGTCTGATAACCAGACCTACGAATACATCGAAACTCTATGAAACGGGAGCTCTTTCCATACATCCGTTAATTGGTTTTCATCATTTTTATTTTTCTCTGTATTTCAAAAACTATAGAACCTAGAAGAAAACTAAAAACCATTTTGGAATGTATAAATTGAGTACTTTCATATGACACCCCACTCAATATATTTGGGTACCTTTGAAAAAAATTTACCCCCTTGGGAACCCCATATCTTTACAACCCCTTCATCGATTACGCTCATACACTCCACAGCAAATTTCCATAGCACAACCTATTGACCTATCAAGTTTCATACAGATTGGATAAGCGGTTCGATAGTTATGCGAGAACATAAAAATGAAACATACAAATATACAAACATACAAACATACAAACATACAAAGCAAAATCACCTAACTTGCCACTAAGATCTTCGCTCGCTTCGCTCGCTCGATCGATTACTATTAAGGAAGTTGTGCATTATTGTCCCAAGCTTTTATGCCATTTAATAATTTATATTTATTTAAATAGATTATCAGATGTTTTGTTTTACTCTTAAGAATTTATAAAAAACGTCTATTTAACTTTACAAATTTATTTATTGATACATTTTGCAATTTGCTTATGTTATGACCTTTGAAATGTAAGGGTATCCATTGTTCCTTAATTGGTTTACTTACTTTATCATAATAATGAAATTGTTGTTTCTAGTAATTCATTGTACTAAAACCTACAATACATTTATGAATGTGTAAGCCCATTATTGTGGAAAATCAAAACTTAAAACATCGCTGGAAAGTACAATTCACTTTGACAGTAGATTCTTGAAAGCAACACGGCAACATTTTACAACCAATGCGCAATATTGGATCTAAAAGTAGAGAAATAGAACTCATTTTACTTTGCAAGCTGCTTCGTAATGCCACATCAGATGTCAGTAGACAGGTCACGTAGGAAAAGATCTAGGAATATCTATGAATGAGATCAGGCGCGCCTGATCTCATTCATAGATATTCCTATTTTGGAGATGTTCACGTAAGCTTGTAAGTTTGAATTGGATTTGTGGAACGTACGGGAAGATTTTTATAAAACGAGCTACTAAAAGTTCGAAACAACTGCGGGTCTGATTTAAAATGCAACGTGTTTATGCGACCCGTGACGCAAAATGAGTTGTCTGTTTATGTTGAACGTAGAATAAACGAGTCATAATTGCACGATTCGACTGGCCTCTTAGCTCAGTTGGTAGTAGCTCTGCCTTCTGCGCTGTAGGTCGTGGGTTCGATTCCCATCCAGGACAAACATTTGTGTGATGAACATAGATGTTTGTTCTGTGTCTGGGTGTTTTAAAGTATTATACGAGTAAGTATGTATTTTTAAAAAAAAAGTATTTAAGTATTCTATCAGTTATCTGGTTCCCATATAACAAGCTTTGCTTAGTTTGGGGCTAGATGGCGCTGTGTGAAATGTCGAGCAATATTTATTTATTTATTACTTAAAAAAATAATACACTCGTTCGCTAGTGCATTACTATAAACTTTGCAAGTGAACAAGCTATTTAATAATGACTGTTTTTACCCGACTGCGCAAAGCAAAGGAAGGGTAATGTGTTTATCAGTCTATGTATGTATGTTTGGATGTTTCTATGTGGCACTCTAGAGGCCAAACGCGTGGACCGATTTTGATAATTCTTACGTCAATCGGTTCGTCTCAACCTTGGGAGTGCTACTAAAGACATGACAGTAAACAAAATTCACCAGTGCCACAACCAGACGCCATATTGTCAAAATTAAAAAAACCAAAATCGTCACACTATATCAAGTGGGGTATCGTTGAATAGGTATTTCAAAATCAACTTTAGGTTTCTTTTACCATTTTTCATTTTAAGTAATAGTTTAGGAAAAATAACGGTTTAAAGTTGATTAATAATAATTCTCGCTATGGATGTTTCTATGTGGCACTCTAGAGGCCAAACGCGTGGACCGATTTTGATGATTCTTACGTCAATCGATTTGTCTCAACCTTGGGAGTGTCACTAAAGATATGACAGTAATCAAAATTCACCAGGGCTACAACCAGACGCCATATTGTCAAAATTAAAAGAATCAAAATCGTCACACTATATCAAGTGGGGTATCGTTGAATAGGTATTTTAAAATCAACTTTATCATAACTAAAAAGTGTTAATAAAAAAATATTTTAAAAAAACAAAAACCCGACTGCGTCAAAACTAAAAAGAAAAAAATAAGCCTGCAAAGAATTACTCACAGTCGGGACCCATAACATTGGGAAGATTTGATTGGTAATAAAATGAATGGGTACCGACTGTGAGTAATTCTTTGCAGGCTTATTTTTTTCTTTTTAGTTTTGACGCAGTCGGGTTTTTGTTTTTTTAAAATATTTTTTTATTACGTACTTGTAGAGAAATGTAATTAACGAACAATAGTAGGAATAGGTAATATTGTTTCTAGATGTAAGTGATCTTGTAGATTGGCTAGTTATAGTAAGATTGTTGAGCCTAAAGATCCAAGTTCGTAGCCTACTGCAATCAGAAGCAGCAGATGACGTATCGCCCAGCGATAGTTCCGTCTACCATTCGGTCCAGCGACGTGTCGCTAGCCACAGAAGCTATTTCATAGAAATACATAGAAACCAGTAGAAACTGTCAGTGACACAAATCGTCTGCTGCTGCTGTCTGTATTCGGCTGCGTTTCAGATGTAGGTACAATAAAACTGTGGTATACAATAATATCAGCATGATATAAAAATATGATTTTTACAACATGTTTTTACTAACAAAACTTCCAAACTGGTTTTCACCAACCTTATTTTGATACACGAAACTTTTAAATTCAATTTTGTGGCAAGATAAAGCTTTGTATACAACATAAACACCCAGTCACTGAAAGAAGGCGTGTAAAGTTAAATATATTGAGACACAACACGCACAAGAACAGTAAGAACAATGTGCGCACGGCTTAATAGAAAACTTCCTGATTGAATTAATCTTTATGCTGCATAATTAAATTGGCTTTCAGTTCACAGTCTGTGTAAAATAGCTGGTTTACTTGCAAAGTTCAGACTAATGATAAGAACAAACGAACATATTTTTTGTTCTAAGTCGTGCAATTATGGCTCGTTTATTTTACTTTTAGTTCAACATAAATAGATAACTCATTTGTGTCGACGGGTCGCATAAACACGACTTTTTTATCAAACCGAATGGAGCATAAATAATGCGACTCATTTTATGAAATTTACAACTTAAAATATTCACTTACTTATATTTATTAAATAAACAAGAGTGATATCGTGTTTTGGGTACGTTGCCAAAACGCGTAGGTATGTATTTAACGCGTATAGCTTTTCGTGTCTATTTTTCGTGTATTTACAATACAAATACAAATTATTTATTTCAAAAAGGGGTAAGTACATAACTTAAACAATTTTACATTATTACTAATACTAGGGAGGTACAGATGCATATAAAGGATTTACCAGCAAAAACCAAACTTTGTGGATGTATTCAACTAATTTATACTGTTTTTGATATATAAAACACTAGCAGACGAAATTGTACCACCTAATTTTTTTTTATTTTTTATTTTTTGGGTCAGAAACCACGTCTTACGAAGACCGTACCAGTTTCATCACAATCTGATCAATTGTTTAGTACTGCATAGAGGACAAACATACAAACATTCATTTTTATTTAAATAGATTGTCATTTGATAATGTAGACACATTCGTAAGCCTGCCTTTGTTAATATAGTTGAGGTCAAGCTGTTTCTTAAATTCCTATGTCAAAGTTAATCCCTTTAGGCTGGGAGTGTCTTTGTATTCAAAGGTTATTTACAGTTTTACAGTGTTTTACATATCTTAGCTACGCATTATCTATTAGAAAAAATATGCTCAAGTTTTTTTAGACTTTTTTTTTCGTAAAAGACAAAAATATCACTTTTTAGGAACGATTGTTTCTTGAATTAAGCCGACTTTTATTGCAATTTAAAAAAAATAACCGACTCTGATGAAAATACCTATATTATGATGATTCTGAATAGTCTGTAAGGAATCCGTTAACCTTTGTTGAAACAACATCTTATTATTAAACAACAGTATTGAATATTGTTGTTTAATAATAAGATGAAACAAAAGTCTTTGAAACTGTTTCAATATCTTCATCTGTTTCTATTGTCTTATATTGGCAATTGTTTTTCGCTTTTAGAATAGGTAATTAACAAAGGCTTCACTTTCTAATAAGCCTTTATTGAGATCTATTTTTGTTAAAAGATCAAGTGAAATCAGTCCTATAAAACTCGTATTAAAAAAAATATTTTAACATTCGACTTCTTACAATAATTTATTGAATAAATAAACAATACTGGACATTTCACACAGCATCATGTAGCCCCAAAGTAAGCAGAGCTTGTGTTATGTGAACCACTTGACTACAATAATAATTATATCAAACATAATATCAGACATACTAATGTTATAAAAAAGCTAATAACAGTGATAAATAAATAAATATTGATGGACATTTCACGCAGCGCCGTCTAGCCCCAAAATAACAACCAGACACAGAAAAAATAAGTATCTAAGTTTATTTGTTCTGGGTGGGAATCGAACCCACGACACAGCGCAGAAGGCAGAGTACTACCAACTCAGCTGAGAGGACAGTCGTGATAAAAAAAATCTTATTATCATTACACCAATGATATTTTAAAATAATAGAAAAGTATGTTTCTAGAGCGCAAAATTTAAACTTGAAAACGTCCCAATTGGTACGTCTTGCCTTGTCCGCGTCAAGCAGCGAAACGATCTAGTCGCTGTATTGTCACGTGTAGTGAATTACAAAAACAATAAAAATACTATTGTGTATATATATGTACCTACATTATGTACTATTCATTTGCGGAACTTGTCAACATACTCGTAGTGTGCACTAATATCGGTAAGTATGTATACGAGTACGACCATATTTTAAATATCGTCGGTAACTATGAACGTAACATTATCTAGGATATAATATAATTGCGAAAAAATTATATGCGCATTAATACGAGCTCTAAACGGTGAAGGAAAACATCGTAAGGAAACTCGCGGCTTAGCCAGCCCCACACGTATTGACCATGTCTTTCCTGTGGATATGGCCGGTTAAGCTGAGAGAATAGTGTAGGTGCTGGGCAAGCCTACTCCATCTTAACAATGTTCCAGGCACTACAGTGTACCGATAAGTGTAGGCAAACATTGCCTCCTGACTACACAAATCATCTAGTACAGGCCTAGGTTAGGTAATAAAATTGCATTACACAAAATGTTTGGTTAAAAACGGCTGTAAAAACGGCTGTAGTTCAGTCACATTCCACAAACTATAATGAAGGAAATGAAGTCACAAAGTTGGCACAAATTACCAGTTCAAGAAATGTCGTTGCGCTCCACAAATAATCTCCGATACATTTACTTTGGAAACTCTGAGGATCCCATTAGAGCAAGTTCATTAAACGCTTCCTCGATAGAGCCTTCGTCCTTTTAAGAAGTTATTTATTAAGAAGTTTAAGCCAGATTTGTATCACTATTTGTTTCTGTCTTACTAACTATTGAGTTATCTTACTAGTATCCTACTTATCCTACTATCCTATCCTACTAATACTATAAAGGTGTGTGTGTGAATGTTTGTTACCACGTATCTTCATAACTACTGAACCGATTCTGCTGAAATTTAAAACATAGATAGATTAGATTATGACCGGGAATACTTTTAATCCGAAAAATGCGCGGTTCCCGAGGGATAAACAAAATAGTAGTACACGCGGGTGAAGCCGCGGGTGTCAGCTAGTTATTAATATTTACTTACTATGAAAGTTTAAGTGTTTGGATGGATGTTTGTTTCTAAATCACGCCAGAATGGCTGAACGGATATGGATGGGTTGCACAGATGGCACAGAGATTATAGTCTGGAATAGCACATAAGCTATTTTTTATCCCAAAAAAATGCACGGTTTCCGTGGGATAAAAAATAGTAGTCCACGCGGTCGAAGCCGCGGGCGTTCGCTAGTTTTTTAATATTTTTTGTAGATTAAAATATTAGAAATACTTACAAAATATAATTTGTTTGCTATGCTATCCGCAACTAAACCTGATTTTCATCTCAACTAATCTATTATACAATTTTTATATCAACTCGCCTCTTTGCACTTTAACTATATATAAAGCTGCCTATACATGTTTGGCGAGCCTAGGCCAACGCGAGCAAAGGCCAAAGTTTAGACAGCATATTTGCCATCGCTCGGTGTCGCTTGCCTAGCTGGCCAAGTGAATACAAGCGTATGGTTTGCATTGGTTTACATAAACTTGCCAAACATCTGTACGGTAGCTTTTGCCTTGCATCAATTTGCCTTAGCTCGCGTTGGCTTAGGCCCTCCAAACATGGTATAGGCAGCATAATAAACGTAGATATGCATTTATAAATGTCCATATAGAATGATCCAGTACATCAGTCTACCTGTGACCACAAGAGCTGTAACGCACTCGAAGCGTCGGGAAATAATAAAATAAGGTAATATAACGCGGTAAGGTTAGTTCCACGTTGAAGACCATCAAGATTTTTGCTTTCGCGCTGGTGCTGCTCTCGGATTTGCCTTGACTAGCCTGGCATAGTAAGACTAGGCTGTGGAAAGTGGGTGGTTGGGTGGCTTTAGCGTGAAAATCTAGAAGAAACTTTTTTGGTATAGATTGGCGGAGAAGTACTAGATATTTTAGAATTTTCAAAAAATCGCGTTAGATTGTTTAAATTATCTATGGATGTAGTTACATATATCGCAAAAACGCGCCTTCACACCTACTGAGCTGTATCGAAACCACCCAACGCGTGACTCCACATACACCGAGCACACGATTGGCTCGCCACCAAAGTGCACTGAGCGTATAATTAAATGGAACATTTCGACCACCATTCAGCAACTCGTATACGATATTTTAAGCGCTCTGTGCAGCTTTGTTAAAGAATACGCTGGCTTTTCTTTTAAGTTATTGGGTTATGGCAATTTGTTTGAAAATATTTTGTGACAATGCAAGATGCTTACAATATTGTTTTTGACGTTCTTTTAATCCAACAACCTTGCTTAGAACCTTGAAATTATATAATGAGAATTATTTTCTTTAGTAGGTATACGAAAAGTTTACTCAAGTGAATCTAATTTAAGTAATGCATTTATACCAAATTGCCTTAAAAATATTTGAAAGCTTTACGTTTTTTTTTAGAATAAAACCAACCTTGTTATTCTCAACTGTCAAACTAGCAAAGTTTTCTAGATTTTTTTGTACAGATTTGGTTACCATCTGACTGAGCTAAAGGGAGTTTAGGAAACCATAATATTAAATGGGAATCACGAACGAATAGAATCGCGTTTGTGTAATCGATCACTAAAACCATAAACACAGTTCTAACACAGAAGAGATCCCACACCTACTATATGTAATACCTTTGTAATAACACAATAAACATTTTGTCATTTTCATAAAAACCAGAGTAAGAATACCGAGTCCATTATACAAAAATATCTGGTATCACGCAAGAGAAGTCACAAGCATAGCTAACAAGAAGTAGTAGTAAAACAAAAAGTAGAGATAGAAATAAGCTAGCTCAAGATGGTATAGAGTACGAAAGCCTGCGGCAGTCCAAAAACTTTGGCGGCACTAAAACGCGAAGCTAAATACCTCGCAACGAAGGCTTTGAAATATTGCGTGAAAAAGTCAAGTCTAAGGGAGTGGCCACACTGCGTTTTCTGCAGCGCGCTTTTAAGCTGCGCGTTTGTATCGATACAAACGCGTTGAGAAAGCGCGTTTGTATCGATACGAACGTGCACACAGCTCCCCACAGAATAAATAGGTATTGTATCCAAACAAACGCGATGCAAACGCGCGTTTGTATCGATACAAACGCGCAGCTCAAAAACGCGCTGCAAAAAACGCAATATAGCCACTCCCTAGGCTACTGTTTCTTAAGAGTGTCACTGAAGTGATTGAAATATTTTAATTACAAAATACTTGGAAGTCTGAGACTAAACAGTAAAAGAAGACTGGCGAAGTTCTTTGAAGCTACGACCCAACTATAATCTGCCTCGTTCATGAACGAAATAAACCAAGATTTGTACAACCTACCACCGCAAACAAAATAATAGGTACTAAAAGTTTCCCTCTAAAAGTTGGGATTACAGAGATATAACACGAACGAAATCGAAGTGAAAAACTGAACTCAATGCTACTAGCTTAGATAATGTCAGTCTGACTTTGACATTTGACACTTATTTTGATGTTGAACGTTCCATTGCTGGCATTTAATTTTTTTCTTCTGCGGTTTGTCTAGATAACTATAAAAAACCTATAAATAGATTAAAAACTGACTATAATTCTGATATTTTTTTGTAATAAATTCACTATTAATCTAATTAAAACAATGTGAAAAACAGTTTTGCACCAAAACGCAACACGCAACAACAAGTGTGTGCGTATAACGAAACGTTTTCTCATAACAGATAAGTTACGTTTAGTTTTCGCATCCTTGAAAACGTTTTGTTGTCAATCTTACACACATTTTTGAAAATCATTTAATTTTTTATACCCAACTTTAAAAAATCACTAGTTTTTAGGATGAAAGTCTGACAATAAAATAATATTTATATTTTATGTTCTTCACCATGCACGGTTCTATAAAATATTGGGTCGACTTTCGCCGTGCTTCTTTAGTGAAATTACGAAATGCTTAGTCTCCGAATTCAATACAATATATTTCAGAAACTCCCGTCATGCCTTCGGGAAAGCTTTTAAATAATCCTGAAAATCAAATGATACTCGTACTTCATTTAATTTTCTCAAAATCTATTCAACCTTTTTCTAGTAGGTACCTACATGAGCTACAGTGACAGTCATAAGAACTCACATTTACACATAATATACCTACTTACATTCGAGCACATTTCTATTTCGCAAAAAGAAACGCTTGTGGTATAGCAATAGATTGGACAATCGATTGGATTCAATCAATTGGATCAAGTCGATTAGACCGTGTGTGGACGTGAATCGACTTGACAGTAACCCCCTTACTTATGAAAGATGTTTAAAGTTGAACACTGGTTAAATAACGTCCTGTCTCTATTCGTCACTATCCACAAATAAAGACAGGACGTTGTTTAACTAGTGTTCAACTTTATATATATACGTAATACAGGTTTTTTTAAACCTATCTCAGGCACCAGCCTCCTACAACAAACCGACTCAAATAGTAGTTATATCATAACTAGTTCATGTTTCCATATTTTATTTAAGGTTTGTTGTGAGAGAAATAAATGTTTTTTTTTTTTTGAAACTTTAAACATCTTTCATAAGTAAGACCCTTAGATTGGAGCAGCTGATTCACGCCCACACACGATCCAATCGGCTTGATCCAATTGATTTAATCCAATCGATTGGACAATCGATCGGACAATCGATTGGAAGGTGGTGGCCGGTTTGATTGCAACTTGGTTGGTGACCACTTGCATTATTAGCTAAGCGCTTCAGTGCATCGAAGGGTACATTTAATTAACAATCTTGGCTTGAATGTATTGTATATACAGGGTGTGGCAAATAGCCCCCCAGCATGCCGAAGTAGTTACGAATTAAAATTAAGAACCATCGAATAAGCGGCACTGTTATGTTTAGAACTAATTATTTGCAAAAAACTTAAGAATTTATTTGGTAAGTTACTTTGGGAAAAGTGTTTCTGGTGGGAAATAGAGTCGATTAAGACCAACTTTTTTTTTTGACATATGCAATTTTTTAGGCTAACTACATATTTTCAAAAATCTAAAAATGCAATTATTTTTTTCTTCAAAATAAAATAATCGTTTCCTAAGAACAATACTTTCTAACTACAAGAGAAAAGGTGACCCTTCAGTGACCAAGAATTTGCCACACCCTGTAGGTAGATAGTGGTTAAACAATGATGGGGGCCTAAAAACTCTGTCACATAAGTGTGGGCCACAAGCTGATGAAAACTTACATTAGGGTAAAAAGTCTAAAGGTTTTACGCATTTACACACGAGTACTTTCAGTCAGTAGCCACTTTTAAACGTTTTTATTACAACACGTACAAAACAATGTTTATTAGTTCCTCGCCTTTTACCGTTTTCTTGTCTCGCTTCCTTATTATATTGCGCGTTCAAAAGTTCGCTCGAGAAATAAAATGCAAAGGTCTAGAGTGGCTTTGAGACTGCGAAAATGAAACCTTTGAGAAATAAAAATGATTTTATGAGAAACAAAGTGGCAGTGTCTTGTTTTTGTTCAAGTTGGTCAATTATATTGGTACAGTAAAACCAGAAAAATATTGCGTTTCGTAAAACATCGGAAACCATCACATAATATTACAAAAATGACGAAAAGTCATTTGGAAATTAAAATTAATCATAATTTCAACTTTATCGCAAACAAATAATTATTAATGTCATTTTTAAGAAAAGCAAATTAGTTGCGAGCTCTGCGAGCTGCGCTGCTAACGACGTGCATTTCTTTCGCATTTTGTCTTGTGGAATCATACACTTCTGTCGGACATATTCGGAAAACACGTAAATAGCCGATGTCCATTCTAAAGCTTGCAGTACTGTACGAGTAGTCACATTCGTGTTTTTTTTTTCAATATAAAATTGTCCATGTTCGTAGCACACTCTACGCCGTAGAGCTACGAGTTTTAAACAACAACGATTTATTTTAAACCTATTTTTCTTGAGACATAATAAAAATTAAGTTAAGTTTGTACTTGATTAAGCGAGTTCCAATCCAAGGTAATGGGCATTTTTCCACTAGCCCGGCACGGCACCGGCACGGCACCGGCACCGGCACCGGCACCGGCGACGCAAAAATGTATGAAAATGTACTGCTCGTTTTTCCACTTGCCGGCGCCGGCACCGGTTTCATACATTTTTGCATCCCCACCACCGGCGCCGGTGCCAGTGCCGGTGCCGTGCCGGCTAGTGGAAAAACGCCCAATGGCTTACTTTACGAAGTAGAACCTTTTTGATGATTATCTATGTTTTCAAATTTATAAAGTAAACAAATAAAAATAGAGTTTTAACAAAGCAACAGAACGAATGCAATCATAAACTGTTAACCATCAAATTAAAAACGCACTTAAGCGATTTATAGCGCACTTAAGTATAAAATTAACACCCGAATACTGAAACGCTACTTAGTTTAAGTGGTACTTCTCATTGACTTTAACTGTTATTAATTTTCATTTTTGTATACAATTCTGAAGAGTAAGAACATCTTAAAACGTCTTAAATATTTAAGTAGCGTTTCAGTATTCGGGCATAAATCATGAAAACGTCTTAGGCCTCTATTAATAAACTCGGCGTAACTTCTGTCAAAGTTGCACCACGGATTTAACTATTGCCATCCCCTTTTTGTTAGACAGTGACAAATAAGGATAGCAATAGTTAAATCCGTGGTGCAACTTAGACAAAAGTTGAGCCGAGTTTATTAATAGAGGCCTTAGTGTCTAGTTACGATATTCCGTCTTAATGATTTAAGAATTTTGTTCCATAAGGAAAACCAAAGCTTATTGTCATAAATCCTACCGATCGTTTTGCGATAAACCAAAATATATTACCAATGATTACAGTGCGAAATGTATTAGGAAATGAAGGTATTGGAAAATAAATAAATGGTTGCGGTACTCTCCAAGTTTCTTAATAAGATTATGTAAATAAATAAATAATGCTGAATGCAGCATCATGTAGCCCCAAAGTAAGCAGAGCTTGTGTTATGGGAACCACATGACTGATATGCACAAAAATATCTTACATAGAATAAACCCAGATCCGCCTTCTTCTTCAAGAAGAAGACGGAGAAGAAGAAGAAGACCCAGATCCGTGAAAAATATTTGGAAATCATACAAAAAGGTTTTCCGCAACGGGGATCGAACCCGCAACCTCCTGCGTCACAGAGGTAGCTTTAAATATTTAAGCTTTAAATTTTTTTTTTAATAAATTTTTTAAATGTTCTTTTACCCATCATATATTAATATACATATCAATAGGAATGCATTTTTTCTTACGAAGCCGTATACTACCTTCCAACAGAAACCTCATTTTTGTATGAATCAAAGTTCAAATATATTGCGTGACTTAAATTAACCAATTGTGTGTAGTGTTGCGTTACTGCTTTTTAATTTAACGGTTGATAAAATCACATTCAGGAAGTCAGCGATCGCTCAAGTACCCGTGTCAAGTAAAATACTTTTCTGGAAAAGGTTCAAAATTGCCAAAAGTTGAAGGACAAATAAAACAGGCCTTATGTCCTGTAAAAAACGTTCAATTTGCGATTTTTTACTTATTCAGTGATGGGTAAAAATTATGTTCTGAAAACGATTGTACAGTTCTTTCAGGTATATAATGGGCAACAGCTAATTCCTAATATTATATCCGATAACAGTGTATGATTTACCTAACAGAATGCGACAGAAGTGCACGTCGTTAGCAGCGCGCACGGCTTGCAACTAATTTGTTTTTCTTAAAAATGACATTCATATTTATTTGTTGGCGATAAAGTTGAAATTTTGAGTAATTTTCATTTCCAAATTATTATTTTTTGTAATTTTATGCGATTGTTTCCGATGTTTTCCGAAACCCATTATTTATCTGTACGAGTGTATTAGGAGTTGTCAAAAAGCACCCTACAAAGGCCCAAGTTTAAAAAGAAACTAAAACATAGCAAAAGCAAGCTTCAACCATGTTTTCTGAGTATCGACAATACCCAGTCAGGCGGAGCGAAGAAATGTTCAACATTTTTCCCAGGAACTTCAAGCTGGGATAATGCGATCCCTAGGGATGGTTGTCGACAGTTCGTTATGGACCACCGCCGGCGTCAGACGTGTGATAATTTTTGTAAGAAATGTTTTATTGTCCGACTGACCTTTGAGATAGGGTTGACTTGAAAAAATTATGTATAAGCAACACGATCCTTTTCTTTTTTCTTTTAAAAATGTATGTATGTTCGTTTGAGTGGCCAACTCTGGAGACGGAGTTTTTAGGTCACCTGAAGGCCTCACTTGCGGTCGCCCATCCAAATTGTGACCGTTCAGAACGTCGCTAACTTCAACGATCTATCACAAACGTCTAAAAAGCTACGCTATGTGGAAATAACAATTGTGTGCTCACAGTTCTGCTAAAAGAACTATATTATTATATAACGTTTTATATAGCTCAGCTCTTGTCGGTATGCAATGATACAATTTCCTACATATAAATCTCTTTTAAGCGTGATCTCTTTTACTTCTTATGAGAACTACTATGACTGATATTCTACTAAATATTGTTTTCAAATACATCCATCTTATAATTATCTTGAGAGATCTTTATTTCATCATTACTTGATCATTCCGAACTGCGAAGAAACATTTCAATTTATAAACTCTCCTTTATGTGGGTCTGTCCGTCATAAAACCTAATTCCTTTATCAACCCCTTCTCATTGTTTGATAACTGACTCTTTATTGACCCTTTTCAATAATCAATTGATTTATTCATCCTTGATCAAATAGACGAGTGATCGAACAGATGAGTGATCATGAAATGTTATACTAGGGCTTTATACGAGCTGAGTGCTTTCGTGCTTCGGAGGGCACTATAAATTGTCGGTCCCGGCTTTGAAGTCGTTAAGCCTTGACGGAGGCCTTCAGGCGGCCTAAAAACTCCGTCACAAGGCTAAAGATTACTCCATCCAGAATAGAAGAAGTTTGAATAGAAAGTCCTGATACACTTTACAAGACCAAAAAACCTCATCAACGTCTTGTCAAACAAGCCCTATATTAATCCCGGTTTACCATAATACAACAGTGAAAACTACATCTAAATCGGTTAAGCAGTTTCGAGATTAGCGGGAATAAACGCACGTAATAATACGGCAATAATACGGTTACAGATTACAAAAATACCCAACAGTTAGTATGAACCACAAGCGTTCTCGATCGCGCTGACGAAACAGTGCGGCTCCTGCATATATTCCAAAAAACAGACATCGCTTAGTTAGTTTTATTATAAGTAAAAATTGTCAGTTTATGTAAGCAATCAAAATAAAGAATGAATGAACGAATTAAAGAATAAATGAATGAATGAATGAATCATTTATTTTGGAACATACAGAAAGATTAAATAAAGCTTGAATAGGTAGGTTTGACTAATGGAAAATGCTAGGTAACTAATTACCTAGTCTTTATACGAGTAGCAATTAAATTGTCACGTGGACCGTGGACATGAACTGCAGGCAAATAAACAAGTACGTGTGTAGTTCCACAGTGAATGAAAGAACTCAACGTCGATTTTCCAGAGAACACTCTAGTAAATGGCCCAAGGCTTGCTGAATTTACACCAAGGTGCTTCTAAAAACCTGCGCGCCTATAAAGGTCGCTATTGCAGAATCACAATATCGGAATCAAATTGCCATCTCTTTTCATTGACTGAGAGTGAAAAGAGACAGTATTCATTTCATATTGTGATTCAGTTCTAGCGACCTTTTTAAGTCCGCTGATCCAGCAGTGCAATTCAGACCTTCTCGGAATGTTTGAAAATGAAAAATCTTATCAAAATTATCAATTCCGACGGGATTCGAACCCGGAATGTATTCCAAATATATGTAGAAATTTCTCGGAATGTATTCCAAATTTGGAAAGTGACGTCTCTTCGCTGAAAAATGTCAACTTTCCGAAGAAAATAATCGAGTCGGATGCATTTTCGGAAGTCTGAATCACATTGCATGGGCCTAAGTTTGCCAAACAGCGCCTTTGTATCATTCATTTTGTGAATTGTCATACATTTTTCTAAACAGTGCGATGAGAATGGGTTAAAAATAGGCACGAAAAAATCTACAGTGATAATTATGATAATTAATAATTGCCACTTGGTGGCATTAACAGCTGAGCGCTTCCGTGCTTCGGAGGGCACGTTAAATGGCCGGTCCTAGCTAGGTATTAGTTATACAATGTACTAGCTATTTAGGTTATACATATTATTACATATTACTTATTTAGTTTATACATATAACTACCTAAAGGTTGAAAGAACGTGCGTCTGTTCTTATTCTTACAATCCAGATTATGTGTTAAGAGAACCCTAGTACTTTGTCAAACCTAACATAGGCTTTAAGGTACTATTTAACAGACAAATGTATTGAGTTCGATGAATAAAATATCTATCCATCTATCTATCTATCTATAGGTCGCTAAGCCATAACAGATGCATTTAGGCTGGTTTTAGTGTCACGCTCACCGTCGGCGCTGATAGACGAGTGATCTTTATTACATTTTAACAAGGATACTGATTGTTTAGCAAAAATGGCAACGCTGATTGCACTCGTCAGTGCTGAACAATCAGTATCCCTATTTCATTGTAATAAAGATCACTAGCCTATCAGCGCCGACGGTACGCGTGACACTAAAACCAGCCTTAGGCAGACTAAAATCTCCGTCACCAAAGTTAGCCACTTTCTCATACGAACTTATTTACCTGTTTACTATGTAAACGCATCCTAAGAGCCCTAGGGAAAAGACACGGAAAAAGCACCAAGTTTTCATGTTTTGAACTGCTTACACAACGGTGACCTGAGCGCAGTACAATGTAAGACTGGACAAAACGTTTGTTGTTTTTTTATGAGAAAGAAAAAAAAGATGTTGTTTTTAGTTGCTTTGCTGTTGTTAGTATAAATACGGGGACACAAAATATAATAAGTAGTAAATAAAATATGAACTCATTTCAATTAAAAAATAGTTTTTTTTTTAATTGAAATGAGTTCACATTTACTTAAAATTATCGTTATTAAGATGACGGCAACATGAACATTCAACACAACAATCAAGTGAATAGGTAATACATCCTCAATAAACACAACGTCTTTTTCCTCATAATTACCTACTCATATCAATATCCACAGTATTTGAGATTTTATTTTCAAGTTAATTGTCAAGCATAAACAGTTCTTAAATCTTACCTACAAGATCAATTATAGATATCTAATGCCATTAGTGTACTTAAAATGTAAATATTTCAGACGTCAGAAGTTTATATAGCCTTTTCAAATGGCAAAGATTATTGCCCTGACTTCTCAACACATTACTGCAAATCTAACTTCCACGATAGAACATTTTAGATTACATTGAACATTACAAGCAATGTATATCGAAGCAGCACATGTTACTGTATCTGTCGCAGCCAACTGGTTGAATTAGCCATTCAAATAAATGCCTAGCCATTTCTTTGAGCGCCACCATTCAACTAAATGGCTAGGCCGATTGTTGAATCATTGAAGCGTTTAAAACGTTCAACACTCTGTCTGATTGAAAAGCCGCCGTTTCATTGAATTAGTATGTTTTCCGCCACCGCGGCACCACTATCACTTTTTTTACAAGATGGCATCTACAGCTGGTGTTTCTTGAATGTTGTGTGTTGTTTTGTCGTGAAAAATAAAGAAAATAGTTCCCAGTGTTATTTGTGTGCCACAAAATAATGGATTTACCTTCGAGCCTCCTTTCTGCGTGGGTGTGTGATACGCGTGCTATAAAAAAAAAACCAAAACCTACTTATTTTTTCTGTGAGCAAGTGAACCGGCTAGCCATTTCATTGAACAACGCCATTCAATTAAATGGCTGACCTTCGTTTAGTTGTGTTGAACGTTGTGTTCAACTATTTGACTAACCGACGTTCAGCCATTTAATTGAATGGCGGCGCTCAATGGCTAGGCATTTAATTGAGTGGCTAATTCTACCAGTTGCCTGCGACATATCCATGTTGCAGTGAACTGGCAATATGCCATAAAATTATATGACTAGACTGGTCACGACCTCATACATTGGAGAGGCAATGGTCTTGAAAATTATGCACTTTTTTAAATCTGGAAAAGTTATTTTGGAAAATCTGAAACGTAATTGGAATGAAAATGATCTGACTCATAATGAAAAAACCTAAAAGTTCTTTATTTTGCGCAAAACACTACTGTAAAAATTGTACTTGTTTGAAAAAGATATGATGAGAAAGATTTATCACATTATCTAATTACATAAGTACGACTAAAGTTTTCTGCAAAACCAGCCGATATGACCACGAAACTTATTTTAATACCGTAATTTTTGATTATTTTTAACTGACTTCAAAAAAAGGAGGAGGTTCTCAATTCGTCGTATTCTTTTTTTTTTGTGCTTTTTTATGTATGTTCACCGATTACTCCAAGACGCCTGGACCGATTTGAAACAATGTTTTTTATTGATTGAAATGATATAAATTCCAATTGGTGCCATATAAATTTGGTGAGGGTCTGTAGAGGATCTTCGGAGTTATGAACAGAAATGCACATCGTGAGTGAAGAAAATTGCTCAGCTTAGAAGTCGGTTTTTTTTAATTTTTAATCTAGCCACTTGTAGTCTGTAAACTTGACTTGAAAAGGTCTGGGCCTAAGTGACTCTCAGACCTAAATCAGACCTTTCTAGATACCTTAATCATTCAACAATATCCTAAATATTATAAACGAGTAAGTACTTTTTAATGCTTGGGAAATTTTTGAGATGGAGTAAACTTAATAATAAACTACTATAATAAACCTCTTAATACTGAAGCGTACCCACAGAACTACATCGAGATAGAAGCAAAAAGTTCGTTGATTTGTATGGAAACCGACCGTGTAACATTTTGCGTAGGTAGGTACTTTGACGAATGCAGTTGACAGTTTGGATTACATTGCTAGTTTCCAATGCTCGCCAAGTCTGGCGCGCCAAATTAAAGCCGCAATGGAATGAATTCGGAATGAACTTCGCGGCGAGTAAAGAAGTCCTCAGCCCTTCTTTTCGGCACGCGAGGTACATACACTCTTTGCTTCTATCTCGATGTAATTCTGTGAGCGTACCCACGTTTCCTTATACATTTATTGGAATCGCATATCTTTATTGTTCCTACAACCGTTTATTCCCAAAATCGTAAACAAAAGGCCAAGTTGACCGAATGGTATGCCTCGATTTAGATCCAAAGATCATGGTTTCGAATCACGGACGTGCATCAATGGAATTTTCATTTCAAATAAAGAGCACAAAAAAGAAAAAATTCTGACGACTTGAGAACCTCCTTCTTCTTTTGAAGTCGGTTAAAAATGCATCAGTTAACAATGCGAAACATCGTGATCAAGCTGGGATGGGTTGCAATCCGTCATGTATGGAATACCAATTTCTGAAAAATGTGAGCAAGTAAAAATATCGTATTTAGATAGACCTCTGACTAACCCCTTAGACATCTCTTAAGGGCTCGGCGAACGTATCTACTTACCTAGGAACGTAATACCAAAATAATTTAAAATTTGAGCATATTTTTATCACTTTACGTTATTATTTGGATAAAGGTAGTATTTATCTAGGTTCCTGTTAAACTTTTGTTTCAAAAAACTTACTATAGAACAAATGAAAAGAAAAAATGCCATTTTTGGTGTACCTACAAAGATTTCAATTTAATTGGCTTACATTTCTTTTTGGGTAAGTTTTTCGGAACAAAAGTTTAACAGGAACCTAGATAAATACCTACTCTCCTAATCTAACAACATAAACTGATATAAACATGCTTACATTTTAAATGATTTCGGTATTACGTTTTTATGGAAATTCGCCGGTCGCAGCCCTCTTAAATGCCTAAAAATATAAGAGAATGTATACCGCGCGATAATATCTCACATTATTTTACATTTAGCGTCAAAACACACGTACCACTACCACACCACGTCGCAGCGACAAAATGTGGTCCAGCTGTGGTTGCGTGTGAATTGTGTCGCAGCGACTTTTTGCAGTTGCGTTGTGGTACCGACAAAATGTCGATGTGGCAGGCGCCAGCTAGGCGCGCGCTGTTGATGACGTCATGTCGTCGCGATGTGGTTGCGATGTGGCTGCGATGTGGTCGTATTACACAGGTGGTCGATAACAACGACAAAATGTGGTACGTCTGAATTGGAAATTCATTTTCAATACAAATATACGCCCGACCACGTCGCGTCGGTGTGGTGTGGTTGTCGGTGTCGCGTGGTTGTGGTACGTCTGAATTGGCACTTACAGACGGTTGTAATCCCAGGAATTATTTAGTAAGGAAATGCCGTATCTGAACCTGGTTATGAATATTTCCTGAGAATGCTTTTCGATTCACTGTGAATTTCATTGTTGGTGTTGTTCGAATTTTACATTTTAATTGTTTATAACCTAGGTATTTTCAAATGCATTATCTTTTAGGTGGTTTTGAATCAGGATTTATCATTGTACTAGCGGACGCCCGCGGCTTCGCCCGCGTAGACTACTACTTTTTTATCCCACGGGAAGCGTGCGTTTTTCGGGATAAAAAGTAGCCTATGTCACTATCAATCAAGATGTGTACGAGGGATGTGTGCGAAGAATGTGTTGCGAGGGATATGTACGAGGGATGTGTGCGAGGGATGTGTTGATTGTGTTGTTCACAGCTTCGCAACGCATCCTCGCACCACACATTAATGAGCATTTTCACAGCTCCACTACACACCTCGTAGGCACATTTTCATCGCACAGCTTTGGTGGAAACCCCCACACGTTTTCACAGTACAGCTACACATCCTCGCACGACACATTTCCATCGCACATCTCTGGTGGAAACGCAGCCTAAATCACACTGCTGCTCACTCTATTAATGTTGATATACTATATAGGTTATACATAAATCGGGAACCGTCAGCTGACAACATAATAAATGCTCAAGCCAAATGTTGCGTAATTTATGAGGTCGATTCTGTATTAGCTGTACTTATCAATACTGAGTTATGTGCGCGTAATGGAATGTAGATAAGATTATTATTATACAGGGTGTAAAATTGCTCACTGATTTTTTTTTTATTAACCTTTAGTCTGTCGGGATTCCAGACACAATAGAAAATCAATTGTGTCTCCACCAGACCTGTGCTCCGACAGACAACCGGTTAAATAAATAAATAGATAATCTGGATATTTCACACAGCATCAGTAAGCCTCAGCCCAAGCTAAGCAGAACTTGTGTTATGGAAACCACATGCATGATATTTATACTATAGTCGTATTGCTCATTATACGGACTAAAATTGAAGGAAAAAATGTCATTTTTCCTTCAATTTTGATTAGTTTTGATACGTTTTATGTCAAAATTGAAGGAAAAATTACATTTTTTCCTTCACTTTTAGTCCGTATAATGAGCAATACGACTATACTAATTTACTTTTATTTTTATAAATATAACATCCGCGATTTTATCCATAGAAGGGAATAATTTTTTTATTAATACAATCTAACTGGTCATTTATGCCATTAAAATATGCTATTTGTATGTATCTCAAAAGTGTAAGTAAAAATATATTCAAGTAAATTATATTCAGTTGAGTTACAAACTTCAATTAATAACTTTTTTCAATAACTAGCTTCCGACCGCGGCTTAGCTTGCGTGGTACCCGGATAAAAAGTAGTCTATGTCCTATTGTCGGTCATCATCTACCTATATTTTCAATTTCAGCCAAATCGGTTCAGTGGTTGTCGAGTTACAGAGGAACAAACATACATCCATCCAAGCATTCAAACTTTCGCATTTATAATATTAGTGTGATATGCTCCTAAAGAATTACAAATGGTCTAAGAATAGTACAAATAAAGTAAAAATAGAGTTGGCCACTTGCTCATACGAAAGAAGAAGGAGGAGTAAAAATAACAAAAGTACAAATAAAGTAAAAGTAAAAATAGCATAAGAAACCTCAATATGGACTTTCTTTCTAATACTGTTAACTATGAAAACAGAAAAGTATGTCCACATGAAAACAAATACTACTTAACCACAAGCTTGTAACAAAGTAATGTTTTTTCAAGTAAATAAACATTCCGAAGAGCACAGCGTTTCCTTTAACGTGTAATGAAAGCTCGTAATAAAGTGAGAGTACTGGGTGTAAAAGTTATACCTGAGTAAAATAATTTATAATCAGAGCGTTAAGAGAGGAAGCGGTTCCAGTAAATGAAAAGATGAGGAGGTTGGTTTGGTATTGTCATAAGAGGTGTTTTTTATACTCATAAGGTATCAGACAAGCAGATGGCCCACCTGAGGCTGAGACTCCACCAAAGCGGAGACGAGAGGAGATGTGTTTAAACAACCAATAGAACTTCGTTATTCACACATCTCGTGATACAGACGTGTAAATAACGGAATTCCATTGGTTGTTTAAACACATCTCCTTTCCTCTCCGCTTTGGTGGAGTCTCAGCCTGATAGTCATAAAGAGTGGCAGTCTTTATGTGGTCAACAAATATGGTACTTTGTTTAATGTTTCATAAAAATATTCTAATTAGAAATCGTCAATGACGGGGTCCAATTGCAGAAATTTTAAGAAAGCTTTTGCCCAGTAGTAGTACATCATCTGACGATAAAGATTCTTGGTTAACGCATTTCAAAATGATTTCTCATTTTGGTGTAATCTCTAACCTTATACATTCAACAATGCAATAAAAAAAGCAAGTTCGTATGAGCAAGTGGCCAACTCTGGTGACGGAATTTTCAGGCCAATAAATATTTTATTTATCATTGCAATAAAGGTTGAGATATTTCCAGAAAATGAAAACCTATTTCAGCAGTAATCATATTACACCTTTTATCTATATTATGGGAGGGTAAAATGCGAATGATAAGGATTTAGTGAGGACGACAGCCGTCAAGGGCAGAAAAACGACGGATATGAGGTATTTCTGAGATACGCCTTTCAGACGAAATTATTTATTTAATGCCTGTGACTTGACTTGGCCAGAAAAGACGATGTAAGATAGACAAAAGCGATAATTGAATTCAAAATTCAGAAATCATTTGTTCAGTAGGACCGCTATGACCACTTTGAAACGTCTTAAGAGCAAGGTGATTCTACTCCTGTTCTTTCGCGACCAACACCGTGAAGAATCAGGGCAACAAACACGGTGTGTGTCTAGAATGGTAGACCCGGGATGCTCAACGGCCAAGAGGTAGACCACCCGCCCGATGGTCCAATGACATTGTGAACGTGGTCGGGAATCTGTGGATGAGACTCGCGAGGGATCGGAGAAAATGATGAAGAGGAGGACCAAATCAAATATAATTTATGTAAGTAAGTATATATGTTTTTTATGTGAATAAATTTGTTAACTTTCGTAAATAAAAAAAAAATAGTACGAAACACTTAACGGGGCACTTTAGTGCCTGAGACGATGTTGAGACGGAGTAGGCTTGCCCAGCACCTAAACTATCCTCTCAGCTTAACCGACCATATCCACAGGAAAGACATGATCAATACGTGTGGGGCTGACTAAGCCGCGGGTTTCCTCACGACGTTTTCCTTCACCGTTTAGAGCTAGGTACAGCACATATAAATTTTTCGATACGAAAAATCTATCAAGGATTTGAACGCACGATCTTCGGATCGAAAGTGCATGCACTTGTGACTGCACGTTTAAAACTTTACAAATATTTTTCTAGTAGATATAAGACCCGGTCAGCTAGCTAACGTTGTTTTATTTTAATAAATACTGGTTGCAGCGCCAAAAGCATTTGTTTTCACTTAGAGAACACTCACGTGGTCCTGCCGCTCCACACAGTACTGTATCAGTTCAACTTATTAGTCAGCAACAATATTAACAAAATTCTATAATTATTACTTATATCAATTTAAAAAATACAACACACTATTATTTTAGATGCGAAAGTTTGGATGTTTAGATGGATGAAATGATGATTGAATGAAAGGATGTATGTTTGTTCCTCTATAACTCGACAACCTCTGAACAGATTTAGCTGAAATTTAAAACATGGATAGATAATGATGGAGAATAGGACATAGGCTACTTTTTATCCGGGTACCACGCGATTGAAGCTGTGGGCGGAAGTTAGTTCATAAATAAATTCAGGCCTATTTATGAAAGGAATCGGCAGAGACCACACACTACGGTGAGTTAATAAAAATCTGTGACCTGTGAGGATCGTTATTCTGGCATACATTTTCCATCGCATCCATTCTCATTAATTTTTTTATCATGCTCGCCGTTTATTAAAAAAATACTTACCTTAAACTCTAAAGTACTCTGTAAATATGGTCAACAATCCAAATTCTGACTGCTCATGAGGCCGATTCTACTAAGAAACTTTTTATCAACCAAAGCAAAACGTCAACTAGTTCGTTTTGTTTCATAATAATGACCAATGAAGTTAGGTTACTCTGTTGTGATGACGTTTTCAAACAAATGACCAATGTGGTTTTTCAAATTACTGTCATTTTAGAGAACGAAACAAAACGCAGCGGCAATGGTACTGGAATGGTTGACGTAAAATAGAGGAATTGGGGCTCGGAACGTCGGTTTATTTCAAAGACCTATCAAGAATGTCCACACGGCTCACTTCACGAAAATTGTGATGTTAGTAAAACACAAAGTGCTTCTCTATGCGTGCGACGCTGGCCCCAGCTACTATAAGGATTCTCCACTTACAAAGCTGAGATACGGCGCCGCAAAAGCTACGGTGTTTTAACAAAGTTTTATGTTATTGCTGTTTTTTTTTTTTAAAAAAAAAAGATCACTGTATTTTAAACGCAGGGTAGATATTTTATAAATACATAATATGTATCCGGGTATTTATCACTTAAATTTACTTTTTAGGATTCCGTAGTCCTGACAAAGTGTTAGCAACGTCACCTAGAATAGAATAGATTTAGATTTAAAATAAGATTAATTAAGATTTTTAATAAAGAAATTTTCCTATTTTTTAGCTAGGGAACTTGGTAGATTACCATTGTAAATAATTTAGAATAGGTTGTTTTATTTTAACTTCGGACCATTCACATAAGCGAGATAGATACTCAAATAGACAAAGACAGCTAGCTAAGAATGTTCGAGAGTCTCTAGATTATTCCAAAAACAGAGACAGACATATAAAATAGAAAGAGACAGAAAGCTAGTTAGACAAAGATAGAACGAAAATGAGAGAGTAGGACAGATAGAGAACGCTCTGTGATTGGTCCGAATCGCTTGGCGCGCTTTCCCCACCCGCTAATCGCCGCCAGGCAAGACTTAGTATAAATACAGAACCGATTTTGTGCAAAGCATGTCAGTTTATGTTCAGTATCAGTAAGTAAAGACACAAGAAAAAAATAAAGGAAGAAACTTTAAGACTGGTGTTTCAATTGGACCGCACTCTTCGCCGAAAACCTTCGCAGGATAAGAAGACCTACTACTACAATTACAGTCCACTGAAGAATATTTCTACAATATTTTTTGATCCTTCGACTGCCGGATTGAAGAAAAGAAGATGCCGATCGTCCGTTCGCGATCACCGGTCGACAAGTCCAGATCGGACAAAGAAGATTCTGCCGAAACATCGACCACCGACTGGTCAATGGAGACTCCGGCAACGACTGATACTGAAACCACGGAGGCATCCGCCGGGACAACCGCGTCGCGCCGCACCGTAGCTGCCGCTAGCGCCGCCGCTAGCACAGCATTGGAGCCCGCCGTCGCCTCGACCTCAGGGAGGAGGACTCGCGCCGCGTCGGCGGCAGCTACCGCAGTTGCCGCCCCTCCCCCGCGCCCCGCTGGCGCCGCCGTGAAAGAACCGAAGGCCGCTCAGACCCGAACGTCTAAGCAGGCAACGACCACGCCCGCGAGCGTGAGTCTCGCGTCCGCGTCCGCTCGTGCTACCGAGCTCGGCCACTCTGAGCCCGTGTTTGCACGCCCCGCGTCGGTATCCGCGAAGCTCACCCCGGCGTCGGTGACCGCGTCCGCAGCCGAATCTGCGGCCACGCAACGAACGAAAAAGAACCTGAAGAACATTGGAGGGAGACCTACCGCCCCACCGTGCGCGTCTTCAGAAACCGTCATCCCGAGAAAACCGGAGAGATCTGCAAGATCTAGCAAACGAACCGAACTGGAGGCTCTCCGAGAACTACAACAGAAGCAATTGGAAGCCGCCCAGGCTGCCGCCGCGCTAGCCCAGACGAACCTGGAGTTAGCAGAATACGCTTCTGAAGAGGAATTGGATGAAGAATATGAAATTGAAAGATCGACCAACATTGAACAATGGGTACAACAGACGAACACATACTTCGAGAACCCAGAACCAATCGAGAACGAGCCAACTCAGAAGAGTGAAATAAAGGAACTCGCCGAAGCTATCATGAACGCCACCCGATCGGTACGACCGAGCATGACCGTGTCACCGAAGATTTGGGACCTACCAGAATTTAACGGGTCTCATGAAGAATGGCTGCCATTTAAGAGGGCATATGAAGATAGCGCGGCGATGTGTACGACCGTACACAATATGGCTCGCCTCAGAAAGGCAGTGAAAGGAGCTGCCAAAGAAGCCATCAGAGGATTACTGTTCGTGACTTCGGACCCCCAGGACATCATCGCCGCACTAGAACGACGTTTCGGAAGACCTGAACAGCTGGTGCTGGCTGAGCTACAGAAGATTAAGGAACTGCCACGCGTCGGAGACACGCCGAGAGAAATATGCATCTTCTCCAGTCGCGTCGGGAATGCGGTTACGACAATAACCGCCCTGAAGAAACCGCACTACCTGTACTCACCAGAAATCAGCCGGAGCATCACAGAGAAGCTCTCACCAATACTCCGATACCGATGGCTAGATTACAGTGCACGAATAGGCGATGAAGAGCCAGAACTATTGAAGATGAAGAAATTCTTAGAAGCGGAAGCAGACCTGTGCGGAAAGATGGCGCCACCGGAACTGACCATTAAGAAACGATATCCGGTGCACGCTACCCGCGAAGAAGAAGACTACGAGTCAAGCACAGTCGCTGCGACCTCCGAAGGATTCAAGAAGTTCTGCGCTCACTGCGAAGGCGAACATTGGATTACCGAGTGCAAGAAATTCAGGGACGCATCGAACAAAGAACGATGGGAAACTGCTGTCCAGAAAAAGCTGTGCTTCAAGTGTCTACGCAAGCGACACGCGAAACAGAACTGCCGAAGCCAACCCTGCAGGAAGTGCAAGAGACCGCATCACATCATGCTGCACACGGAGCAGACTTATAAAACGACTCCACCTGAACCAGAAAAACCTGCAGGAGCGCCTCAACCAGCAACCGAAGAAAGTGTAGTGAAGCCAGTATTTACAGCAACCGATGGAAAGAAAACTTACTTGTGTTGTGTATGTGGGTAGGTTCGTGTGTCGACAGTCTCGAATAAACGGATGTACCAAGCACACGCGTATTATTTATCAGTGGCGAACGAGGCTAAAAAAACAATTATTTTCGGATCAGTTGTGTCGTGGAAGTTCGGTGGACTATTTTGCAAACATGTCAGTTGGAAAAATTAAAGACTTTGTCGTAAAAACCGGGAATTGGTCGTGTTATGTGGAAAGACTGGAGATGTACATTTTAGTTAACAAAGTGCCGGCGGAGTTGAAACTACCTACTTTAATTTCTGTTATGGGCGAAGAAGCTTATGATCTGCTTTCTACGTTGGCGAGTCCAATAAAACCATCAAGTTTAACCTATAATAGGGCCGTCGAATTGCTAGCAGCACACCTGCAGCCAAAACCATCAGTGCTAGCGGAACGTTATAAATTTCGCCAACGTCGACAAAACAACGAATCTATAGCTGAGTACGTGTCGGAGTTAAAAAAATTATCAAAATATTGCGAGTTCGGTTCCACGTTAGACGAGAACATCCGAGATCAATTGGTGTGCGGATTGAAGAGTGAAATTATACGGCAACGACTATTTTCTGAAGAAAAATTGGATTATAACCGGGCCGTCACACTGGCATTGTCATTGGAAGCGGCCGAGCGCGATGCGAGCGCAGTGGAGGCCGGCGCGGCGACAGCGGTCGTAGCGGCCGAAGAAGTTCATACACTAAACGACACCGACGTTTGTTCAAGATGCGGAGACCGCAGACATCTGGAAATGAACTGCTCGTATAAAAATTTCCAATGCAGTTGGTGTAAAGAAATCGGTCACCTGAGACGCGTGTGCCAAAAAAGAGATAAGGGTCCGGATTACTATCAATCGAGACGGAGAGGAACGGAGCATGCTGGGCAGTATGCGGCGCGCGGAGGGCGCGGGTTCAATCGCGGAGCAGGCGGCGGCGGCGGCCGGAGCGGGCGCTCGGCGCGCGGTCGGCGCGGAGGAGCTGCGGGGCGCGCCCGGCGCGACCCAGGTACCTTGCATTTGATGGACGAGGAGGAGGACGAATGTTACGATGGAATGCAGTACTTGGAGGATAACGAAGAACAAGAAGGGCCTATGGAGGACGAGGAACCGATGTACCAGATGTCATTGAGGGATTATAAACCGGTGTGTATATCAATAAGAGTACATAATCGTATACTTAGCATGGAGGTAGATACAGGGTCCGCCTTATCTTGTATAAGCAGAGCTGTTTACGAATCGTGTTTTAGTCAATTAGAATTAAAACCTTGTTCATTACACTTGAGATTTTATGATGGCTCGATGATTCGGCCATTGGGATACTTGGAAACTGTTGTAAAATATAAGGATGTAATAAAAACTTTAGATTTATATGTCATAGATAACGGCACAACCAATTTAATTGGCAGACAATGGTTATCAGAATTAAATATTCCTATTAAAGTGTCAAAAATCCCAACTAATTATCTAGGTGATTCTGAAATGAATGTTAAAAAAATAACTAATGAAATTATTTCCAGGCATAAATCTTTGTTTGACGGCACATTGGGAAAATACACTGGGGGGCCAGCGGAACTGTGTGTACGCGAGGGAGCGGTGCCGATATTTTGCCGCGCGCGCCCGCTGCCCTACGCGCTGCGCGAGCGCGTAGACGCTGAACTAGACGCGATGCTGCGCGCCGGCGTCATCGAGCCGGTGACGCATTCCGACTGGGCCACACCTTTGGTTGTCGTACGTAAGGCTGATGGAGGGTTGAGAATTTGTGCTGATTACAAGGTAACTCTTAACAAGGTTTTAGCAATCAATAGATTTCCGGTTCCAAAAATGGAGGATTTATTCAGTGATATTTCCGGAAATAAATATTTTACAAAATTAGATCTATCACAGGCATATAACCAGATCGTTTTATCAGAGCAGTCTAGGGACTACACCGTTATTAACACCCATAAAGGCTTATTTAAGTACTCACGCCTTGTGTACGGTTTAGCGTCTAGCCCGGGAATTTTCCAGAAAATAATGGTGGATTTATTTAAAAATGTCCCAAATGTAGTAGTTTTCTTTGATGATATATTAATAAAAAACAAAGATTTTGACGGTCATATTAAATCAATAAAGCAAGTTCTCGACATTTTAGATAAACACGGCCTGAAAATTAAAGAAAGCAAATGCGAATTTTTTGCTAAAGAGGTAAAATACTTAGGCTATATAATCGATAAGAATGGAGTCCGCGTGGATCCTGATAAGGTAAAGGCGATCACAACTATGACTCACCCTTCTAATATTACAGAACTAAAATCCTTTATAGGTATGGTTAATTTTTATGGGAAGTTCATTAAGAACCTAAGTGTTCATTTAGCGCCACTTTACGGTCTTTTAAAAAAAGGTAGGCATTGGCGGTGGGGAGAGGAACATACTATTGCTTTTAATAACGTGAAACGATTATTGAGTAGCACCGAGACTCTGGCTCATTTTGACATGGATTGTAAGTCAGTGCTGACGGTGGACGCGAGCTCGCGCGGCCTCGGCGCCGTGCTGGCGCAGTGTGCGCGCGCCCCGCCCTCGCCCGGCGCCCCGTCTGACGAGCGCGTCGTTGCCTATGCCTCACGCGCGCTCTCATCTAACGAATTACATTATAGTCAAATTCATAAAGAGGCCTTAGCTATTATATTTGCAATTGAAAAGTTCCATAACTATCTTTACGGTAGGAAATTTGTGCTGCGTACGGATCATAAGCCTCTAGTTAGCATCTTTGGGCCGAACATCGGCATTCCTACCGCAGCTGCCAGCCGACTGCAGCGCTGGGCTATAAAACTAGCAGCATATGATTTTGATATCGAGTACATTAGGACAGACAAAAATACGGCAGACGCCTTGTCGCGCTTGATTGGTTCCCAAAAAAATGACGTGGCGAAGGAGGAAGTAGAATTACCGGAACAAACTTATTTACATTTTTCGACAGAAGCTATGTTGTTAGATTACAATGTTTTAAAAAAAGAAACGACCCGTGATCCACTTTTGAGTCGCGTATTGAGCTATCTGATGGACGGTTGGCCAAAAGATATCGACATTAATGAACTAAAACCGTATTTTAACAGAAAAAACGAGATATACGCCGAACTAGGATGTATTATGTGGGGGCATCGGGTAGTGATACCAGCAGCCTGCAGAAAACAAATTATATCAGAACTTCATGACCCACACATGGGAATCGTTAAAACTAAAGCTTTGGCCCGGAGTTACGTCTGGTGGCCGGGAATCGACGAAGCGGTAGAGGCGGAGTGCCGCGCCTGCTCGGTGTGCGCCGCGGTGGCTGACGCGCCTCCTGCGCACGCGCCCCGCTCTTGGCCCTGGCCCAACCACCCTTGGTCTAGGCTTCACTTGGATTTTTTAGGCCCAATAGGCGGATTAAAATACCTAGTAGTAGTCGATTCATGTTCGAAATGGATTGAAGCCATAAAAATGCAGAAAACCACAGCACAAGCTGTTATTTCGGTCCTTCGTGAGTTATGGGCTAAATTTGGTTTACCTAAACAAACTGTGAGTGATAACGGTCCACCATTTTCTAGTTCAGAATTCCAGACATTTCTTAAACACAACGGCGTCAAACATATATTCTCGGCTCCATATCATCCTGCATCGAACGGCGCCGCCGAGAATGCAGTTAAGGTTTGTAAACGCGTCATCAAAAAGGCATTCAAACAAAACCTTAATGTGGACACAGCTTTATGTCGGTTCTTGCTAGCATATAGAAATACTAACCACGCAACTACAGGTGATAGTCCCGCTAATATACTGCAAGGTCGTAATCTGCGTATGCGATTAGATAATCTTAAGCCAGACAGGGAAGCTCGAGTGGCCGGCAGACAGGAATATAGTGAGCGTAGTGCGGGGGGTTCGCAGCGTCAGCTGTCGCCGGGCGCTCAGGTCTGGTATCGTGAGTATAGCGGCGCAGATAAGTGGCTACCTGGTACAATTAGTAAGCAACTAGGAGGTAGTGATTACGTGGTCAAATCTCACAGTGGAACCGGAATTCATAGGCATATTGATCAGCTAAAACAAAGAGTTGCGAAAAATAGCGAAAATGTTTTTGTTGACAACAGGGTAGGCTGTGATATAATTGCCAACAAATTACAATTAAATAAGCATTCACGGAAGTCTTTAGCCGTACCGATAGCCAGAGATGTGAACCCAGTCGACGAATTTGGTTTTTCGGAAAGGGGTAATGTAGGGGCAGGTGCAGAAGGCAGTCCGTTGTCACGAAATACGGCGCAAGCTATTACAGAATCTCCAGACGCCAGCGCAACGACCAGTAATGTCCGTACCCCTCCCGTGTGTCCCAGTGGGTCGTCAGACAATGAGCCTTGTGATACTGTTAATGTTAATGCAGAACGTCCTAGACGAGATCGGAGACCGCCAAGGCGTTATGGCTTCGAAGAAATAGACTAAATACAACATACTTATTAGTAGTAGGAAATAGTTTGTACTTGTATTCACCTGCCTATGTTTATGATAACATTTAGTTTCATAGTTGTTTAAAGTAGATCTAATAAAAGGTAACATAGTTATGCTCATGATTTATATAAGTTTCGGCTGAGTAAATTGTAAGTCCCTATTATTGTGATTTTATGGTTAATCAATTAAGTTAAACTAGTTTTATAATGTATGTAATGTAGTTAAGTTTATTAGTTAAGTTATTAGTAAATAAGGGTGGAGGTGTTGTGTATGTGGGTAGGTTCGTGTGTCGACAGTCTCGAATAAACGGATGTACCAAGCACACGCGTATTATTTATCAACTTGAAGATGGTCCCGGTGGATATTTACGGCCCGAAAGGATCGACTCGCATCCTAGCACTGCTCGATGAAGGTTCGACAGTGTCACTGATAGACAAGAGCGTGACTGATCGTATCGGAGCCACCGGAAAAAGAGAAGCACTTACCCTTGAAACTGTTGGCGGAAAAATAATAGAGAAGAAAGACTCCCAGAAAATGGATCTGAAGATAAAGGGAGCGAAACGAAGAGATCGAAGAACACTCCAAGGAGTACGAACAATTGAAGATTTGAAGCTGTCGCCTCAGACCGTCAGCAAGAGCACCATAGAAGGATGCAGTCATCTGAAAGAAATGATGAACGAATTGATCTATGAAAAAGAAAGCCCGACCCTACTGATCGGTCAAGACAATTGGGATCTGATCGTATCCCGGAAGATCTTGAAAGGGAAACGGAACGAGCCTGTCGCGTCACTTACCAGCCTAGGATGGGTGCTTCATGGGAGCAGCACCGGATCTGCCGCTGCACCAGTCAACTACGTGAACCACTGCCGCCAGACAGACAACGAGGAAGTGATCGAAGAATTGATAAAAAGACACTTCGACTTGGATTCGATCGGCGTGCAGCAACGGCACCCAAGCAACGACGCCGACGGAAGAGCTCTTGAACTATTGGAGAAGACCACCAAACAGCTACCCGACGGGAGGTACGAATCTGGACTACTGTGGAAGAAGAAAGATGAGAAGCTGCCGAACAACTACGCGCAGGCCTACAATCGTCTGCTAGGCGTAGAAAAGCGATTGGACAAGGACGCAGTTCTCAAAGAAGAATACGGCAAACAACTGCAGAAGCTCTTTGACAGCGGATATGCCGAAGAAGCCCCAGCAGTCTCCACTCCAGATCGAACGTTCTACCTACCTCACTTCTCCGTAGTGCATCCTGTCAAGAAGAAGATTCGCATCGTGTTCGACGCCGCCGCGAAATATCAAGGGAAAAGCCTCAACGACGCTCTGCTTCCAGGACCCGACCTACTCCAGTCCTTGTTCGGAGTACTCCTCAGATTCAGAGAAGGGCCTGTTGCAGTCGTCGCCGATATAAAAGAGATGTTTCTTCAGATCAGAATAAGGCAAGAAGATCGTGACAGCCTGAGATTCCTTTGGCGCGGAGAAGACCGAAAATCAAGACCCAAAGAATTCCGCATGAAATCAGTGATTTTCGGCGCAGCATCGTCGCCAGCTACGGCAATCTTCGTCAAAAACACTAACGCCAAGAATCACGAGAAGGAACATCCAGAAGCAGCCAAGGCGATAATACGCAACCACTACATGGACGATTATCTCCAAAGCTTCAGAACGACCGAGGAGGCAGCAAAGGTGGCGGAAGAGGTGAACCAGGTGCACAAAGCAGCGAACTTTGAACTCCGACAGTGGGCGAGCAACAAGAAAGAAATCTTATCAGAACTGAAAACTGAAGAACCTCCGAAAGAAAAAAGACTCGGAGACGAAGAAAAAACACTTGGAATGAGATGGCTGGTTGATGAAGATGCATTAGCCTTCAACATCGGACTCAGAAACACTCCAGAAGAAGTGTTGAAAGGAAACAGACTTCCGACAAAAAGAGAAGTCACGAGCGCTGTAATGTCGACCTTCGATCCCATGGGTCTCGTCGTTCCCGTACTGATCAAGGGAAAGAGACTGATTCAAGATATATGGCGAATTGGAACGACATGGGACGAAACCATCAGCGAGAACAACCAGCGATTATGGTTGGAATATATAGAAGAAATTAAAGCTTTGAAAAATTTGAAGATTCCCCGATGCTTGGCGCCATTCAATGGAACAGGAGAACTCCACACCTTCGTAGACGCCAGCGAGACTGCATACGCCGCCGCAGCGTACTGGAGAACGAACGACGCATCCGGAAAAGTACATGTCGCTCTGATAGCAGGAAAAGCGAGAGTTGCGCCTGTCAAGAACACTTCGATCCCACGCTTGGAATTGCAAGCCGCGCTACTAGGAGGCAGACTAGCCGCAACTATCGCCGAAGAAATGGACCTGACTATCACAAAGAAAACTTATTGGTCCGATTCCAGCACTGTACTCCAATGGATGAAGTCAGATCCGCGACGTTTCAAAACGTTCGTCGCCCATCGCCTCGCTGAGCTAGAAGACCTGACAAAACCCAGAGACTGGAGATGGGTTCCGACTAAAGAAAACCCAGCTGACGACGCAACGCGAGACACACCGAAAGACTTTAACGAGTCGGCAAGATGGTTCGTTGGTCCCGCGTTTCTCCGCAAACCGGAGTCAGAATGGCCCAACAGGAGATTTGAAGGAAGCATCATCACAGGGGAAGAAAAGAAAAATCCAGAAACGGTATTGACGACAAAAGTCCAAGAATCAATGACACCGGACCCGAACAGATTCTCAAGCTGGACGCGCCTACTCCGTGCAACAGCGAGAGTCTTCATGTTTTTGGATTTATGTCGAAGAAAAAAGGCCAGCACAAACGCCGCCAGAGAAAAGAACTGGAAGCCATACGAGAAGAAAGAAAAGATCAGCAAACCACATGCTCAGAAACAGAAACCAGGAACTAGAAAATGGCTACCAATAGAACCCGAACACTTGAAGAAGGCAGAGAAAGCTCTCATCCTTCTAGCACCAGGGAAGACGTTGCAGCCGAAAGATGGAGTGCCCAACGACACGTCGTGCACTGGCGGGGAGAACTGTTAGCAACGTCACCTAGAATAGAATAGATTTAGATTTAAAATAAGATTAATTAAGATTTTTAATAAAGAAATTTTCCTATTTTTTAGCTAGGGAACTTGGTAGATTACCATTGTAAATAATTTAGAATAGGTTGTTTTATTTTAACTTCGGACCATTCACATAAGCGAGATAGATACTCAAATAGACAAAGACAGCTAGCTAAGAATGTTCGAGAGTCTCTAGATTATTCCAAAAACAGAGACAGACATATAAAATAGAAAGAGACAGAAAGCTAGTTAGACAAAGATAGAACGAAAATGAGAGAGTAGGACAGATAGAGAACGCTCTGTGATTGGTCCGAATCGCTTGGCGCGCTTTCCCCACCCGCTAATCGCCGCCAGGCAAGACTTAGTATAAATACAGAACCGATTTTGTGCAAAGCATGTCAGTTTATGTTCAGTATCAGTAAGTAAAGACACAAGAAAAAAATAAAGGAAGAAACTTTAAGACTGGTGTTTCAATTGGACCGCACTCTTCGCCGAAAACCTTCGCAGGATAAGAAGACCTACTACTACAATTACAGTCCACTGAAGAATATTTCTACAATACAAAGAAACCCTTATAGTTTCGTTATGTCCATCTGTCTGTCCGTTCGTCCGTCTGTCCGAGGTTTGGAAAATATTTTTTTTGGTAGGTAGGTTAGTATAGCTTTTTAGCATGTGAAGTGGGGATAAGTCATAAAAATCCATTTATGAAATATTAAAGTTCCCCCCCCCCCCCCCCCCCAAACAAGCTAAATGCTGTCTTGATAAATCTGGAAAAATTCATGATTATGTCTCATTGTCATTACTTATCTATCTTCAAGTTTTTAATATAATTATGTATTATGTATATAATTACGTTCCATTAGATGTGATTGATCTACAAACAAACATCCTCATAAACTTTCTTAATTTTCTTAAGATATTGAAATTCCAACCCCATTAAATAAATAAACGAATATAACAAACAACAGGATAAGTTTCTACTAAAATATTCTTAGATTTTGCGTGTCAATTTTGAATTTATCAAAAGATAAAAAAAACTCTTTCCATTATCCAAATTCAAGGTCAGGCTAAGTTCAAATAAAATAAATTACAATGTTTAAATGTGAGAAAATACCCGTTTTTCATAACGACCGTTTTAATTCCCAGCTCACAATTACCTTCCTACCTTCCCAATTATTTGGCCGGAACGATTTTGGAAATTCATTATTTCCTACCAAGTTCGTCGAAATTAACTTTGTTTTATGAGCGAAGATGCCAATTCATATTTTTATAGATTGACCTGCCACCGACAACGTCCAATTTGCGTTCTCATTAAAATTGACGAATATTCGGTGAATAGTCTCAAAACTTACACTGAAAATGTGTTCTTGTTGCTTACTAAACTGGTGTTCCCATGTACTTCGGTTTACGACCTGAATTTCATAATATTGAATTTATGCAACCATTTATTTTTGATGTCTGCAGTTAATTTTGTTCGCTGACATAAGCTCTCAGTGAATGAAATATTTTGAGGATAGTTTAGCCGAATAAAGGTTAGGTATTCCTTGTATGGAATTACTAGTAAACGCTCGCAGCTTCGCCTGCGTGTACTACTATTTTTATCCCACTGGAACCATGCATTTTTTCGGGATAAAAAGTAGCCTATCTGCCAAGTCGAGCACGGTCGTACCATCCTATTCTCAAAGCCATTTGGCCGTTTTCGACCTGTGTTATTCCACAACCTATATTCCAATTATCATCAAAATCAGTTTACTAGTTATAGGGATACGTGGTAACAAATATTCACACACACGGACTGTCGCCTCTGTAATGTTAGTAGGATATGGACAAACGCTCACTACATCAACTCCGTAGCGATACCGGATCGCCGCATCGCAAGCCAAAAGTGAAGGAACAAGTGAACGTGAAAGGCGGTGCGGTGTGGTTTTGGTGCGAATTTGGCCTACTTAATCATCTTCATCATCGTGATATTGGTACAGTTGTTCTATCTCACGAAGTCCGTTTGGTCTTAATTGTGTGTGTGTTCACATGCACGTTGTTTCTGTGTGCGTAAGCTCGGGAGCGCTCAGAATCGGCCCATGCACACAGAAACAACGAGCATGTGCATCTACATACACAATTAAGACCAAACACCAAACGACATATCCTACGACATGACCGATATCAACTGCTGCAAATCATCATGATGGGGAAGATACAAGGCAAAAGATCTGTTGGTAGGAGAAAACTGTCCTGGCTGCGAAATATAAGGCAGTGGACAAGCATCAAAAAGGCTGAAGACCTATTTAGAATAGCCCAAAACAAGGAAGAGTTAAGAGGATGACCGCCGACCTTCAATAACTGGAGAGGCACTATACGAAGAAGAAGGACATCGTGAGATAAAACAACTGTAGACAGCTTGCCTGCCTCCAACGAGTTTTATTGGTGGTCAGGTGGACCACATCGTAGAACCTAGCTTTACGAGCTTATCTTTACTTTACTAGTTGTTTACACGCGGCCTGAATTGGTTTGAAGGGGATTCTCAAAAATCTAAAGATTCTAAGACTCCAAGAAACTTTTTTCATGTCATGTGACATCATTACTCGCAAGTTTTGCTGCTATGTCATTACTCGAGACAAGTTCGTTAATTTTAATGATATTATACATGTATACTCGTAATAATATGAAGATGTTTCGTTGCTGACTGTCTGACTTCAAACTATATTTTATAAGGAAGTAATCCGTTGACGAGTGGGCGTTATAAATCGATGATGTTTAATTCTTTAACACGTTTAGACTAGATACTTGTACACACTCGTATAGTCCGGCAAAAATGGGTAGACACGGCAACTAAAATTTCAGTACTTTGGAAACCCTTTCTCTACTAATCTATGGTAAAGTACAGTTTTCTTGTCTATGGTACAGGTGCCGAAGACGTCAGTCAGAAGTAATAATTTACTTCTAAAATATAATTTATTTATTTCGCGTATTTAGCTTGCACAGTGGCGCCCCATTTATTTCTATTATTTTGTGTCGGACTATCGACGTAAATGATATAGCGGCAGAAATCTTGGTTGTATGTTTGTATGTTTCACAGATTCTTGTTAATTAGTTGTTAATAAAAAAAACTGTGTGTAAAGTCGGTTTAAGGACGACAATTTTACGTGTTAACGAAACGAACGCTTAGGCCGATTTTACATCGTACAGATAGCGCCAACTAGTTTTGATTTGTCTAACTACATAATCAACTATAGTACCTAAGATTACTAAGACTATGGGTTCACAATCAAATATAGGTTTAACACCGATAGTGCTATGTGTATAAAATATGTGTGTATGTGTGTTCCGCTCGCAGAACGTGACACTTTTTCGTGCAAGCAGCCGGTGTTCATCGATTTATAAGACGCTAACACGTCAAATAAGTACTCAGTACGTCAGTTATGACTATGTGTACCTACTTTCATCATGAAAATTGCCAGCAAATTTCGTCACATTCTAAGTTTACATGACGTCGCATTTTCTGGTAATTGTACTCATAATTAGAGCATACCTCGACAAAGCCTTTTAAACGAGAGCCTTTGTTTCATATTGTGTGTGTGTGTGCGTCCGGATGTCGTTGTATTGTGACGTGTGTTTCATTTTCCTCTGGCTTTATTATATTTGGTACTGTCAATCTGATGTCTGTTTGATTAAAATATTTCTTATTACGTGTAAAAAAAAAGTAAGTTATGTTATAGCGACATTGATAATAACAGATCGTAAGCAAGTAACTGTGCCCTATGCCCAAAAAGATACAGTTGAAACTTGAAGCTACTGTGTGCACTTTTCATTATTTGTGACGTTCTTTGTACGTCTTTGTTTATAGCGCACTATCATGCAACATTGTGTGAACTCGTAAACTGACAGCACAGATACAGTATGTAGTAGAGATGGGAATAACCCTTGTAGAGTTTGATGAAAGTTTTTTACTGTTTTTTTTTTAAATGGAACTCATGCAATTGGATTCATAGCTCAGTTCGTAATTGCTTTACCTTATGCGCTATTATGCAAGTGAGCAAGCGGCTCACTTGATGGTAAGTGATTATTGCTGCCCACGGACAACAGCAACATTAGAAGAGCTGCAGTTGCGTTGTCAACCTTTGAGTTAGGAGTAGGGTCTTTTAAAAAACTTATAGTCACGGGGAAAATTGAGGGAAGAAGGCCAAGAGGAAGGAGCCCGTTGCGTTGGTCAGACCAGATTCGTAACGCACTCGACCTCAGCATGTCAGAAGCTGTGTATGTCGCTAAAAGGCGGAAAAAATGGCGCAACATCGTGCGGGAGAAGATATTTTCGTGATGGGTCACGACCCCCAGCATTGGGGAAACGACGCAAGGAGGGAGGCTCTTTTCTTAAAGGTTAAGTCGTATCGGTCCGAAAATACCAGCAACAGCTACCACACGGCATTTCTGCGAAGCAGAAAATAGCGTGGGAACCGCACAGTTGTGTACTACCATTCACATAATATGGATTGTATACTGTACTGCTGTTGCAGTGTGCGATGGTGAAAATCATTTTCATCCATTTTCAGGCGTACGTTATGTGCCTGTTTCCTGTATAAATCAAAATAGATAAAGACCTGAGAGAGCCTATTGTATGCAAAGCTGAGATGAAATTCACCATAAAGTGTTCATGCGATAACTTTTACGCTCGCTTTTCCTTGACGCGTAATCCCATCCCTGATTTTAAGTGCCTGTCAAACAGTCTTCTGAGTGTATTTATTATTTTCGTAACATGGAAATGGAACTGATTAAGTATTTTGTATGACTTTTCTTTTGGATTTTTTTTTTTCGATCAATTGTTTGACTGAAAAGTCACAACAGTAACTGTCATGTGTCAATTTTTGAATTTTCTCTTCAATTCTTACGTTATGGCTACTTTTTTCTTTTTTTTTCAATCAATATAAAATATGTCAATTTTTGTTCTTGTTTTGAAACTATATTTAATGCAAAATATACATTTTCATCTTAATAATTTCTAGGTTGATTTGTGGATATAGCACGAATAACAGACTTTATGTATTGACTTTATGACTGCGTCTACTTGAGACTGCGTCTACTTTTTACTAACATAAAAAAAACATAATAAAATATTGATATTTTGTTCACAATTTTGCTAATTGCCTTTAAAATCATTTCAAGTCTTACAAAAATAAAATTAACGTTATTTACAACATTCAAGGAAGTTGATAAAATAACTGTTAAAAGTACGTTTGAAAGTATCCTGTTTAATTATTTTACTTGTTTTATTAATTAACGTTCCAAAACTCAAGGAAGACAGTTCGTTAAACAAAATTAACCCTGAAGGATTGATATTCTAGTAACGATGTGAAGAGGATAGCAAAGTTAGTAAACTCCTACAAGTATCCGCTCGATTGCTGGAGTGCCGCGACGAATAATTATTAAAATAATTTATAATAACCATTTATCGTAGAAATAATAACAATAATCACACTTAATATTATAAATGCGATAGTTTAGATGTTTGGATGGATGGATGTATGTTTGATCCTCTATAACTCGACAACCACTGAATCGATTTGCTTAAAATTTCCTACCTTCCTTATACCTATACCCTTTCAAACGAAAAAAAAAAATTCTTTAAGTAAGTAATCGGTGAAAATTAATAAAAAAAGATTCAAACAAATTGAGAACCTCCTCTTTTTTTTTGAAGTCGGTTAAAAAATGATGTTTGAAATCAGCTCCCACCCACCCGTCTCGAAAATGAATAGCATCAAATCAATTGCAATTTATACAAGATAAATAGGGGCAAGATATGCTAATGCGAACATCAATCATTATTATACCTACAACGGCTCGGTAGCTTTCGTGTAAGTGTGGTACAATTTATGAGATGGGGAAATACCGAGCTAAATGGTGTTATAATAAGCGAATGAAATATCCTTACATGATTCAAGGGATCTGACTTGCATTGGTTAAGAACCAGCTCAGACATTTACGATCTTATGCATAAAAACTTAAGAGGGCGGCGATGAACGAATTCTCCATACAAACGTACTACCGAAATCATTTAAAATTTGAGCGTATTTTCACCACTTTATGCACTTATTTAGATTAAGGAAGTATTAATCTAGGTTCCTGTTAAACTTTTGATCTAAAAAACTTACCTGAAACAAAATGTAACCAAATTGTATTTCTAACATTTTTACAGCAAAAATATCGTGTTTTCGTTGCATTTGTTCTGTATGATAAACAACAATGATTGTAATATCCTTTTAATAGGAACACAGCTTAGAGTGTCTAGTTACAGGCCATATAAAAAAAATTGCGAAATCATTAACTTTTCATTCATCATTTTTGGTATTACGGAATACATCGTAAATTCTTGTAAATTCTGAACTCGAGTATTGCCGTACGCGTTGCTCGGATGTCTTCAATGTGTGTGTATAGTCCCGGAGGCGGAGTTTCGACACTCACACTAACGCAAAATTGGTTTGCAACGACCACCGCTTTTTATAATTTTTAGCATTTTTAGCTCGCTCGATGTATAGGTATGTAGGTATAGGTGTAGGTAGTATACACACTAACTAGATAGGTGTACCTAGCGTAGATTAGAATTGATTTTTACTTTGAACAATTATTTCAATTTTAAATGGTATGTAGGTAGGTAGGTTTTGTAGACCCTTTTATGAAAATTACTTTCTTTTTAACTGACTTCAAAAAAAGGAGGAGATTCTCAAGTCATAGGAATATTTTTTTATGTAGGTAGGTATGTTTCTCGAGTATCTACTTGAATAGGTGAGCCTGGACCGATTTGGAAAATTATTTTTTTGTTTGAAAGGGTACCAGGTGGAGCTATGGTCATCAGATCAGGTCAGGATCTGATAATGGAGTCAGGAACTGTTCAACAGAACTCCTCAGTAAATAGGCTGATTGAGTTTAAACTCGGCATAATGTAAGCTGTCTTGTTCCGTTTCGTTCCGACTACAATGTCATGTAATATGTAATACCTATGCGTACCTATGGTGACTGCGAGCTGACCTGATGATGGAATCAGAAGCTGTTCAAAAAATGGTGCTGGTGATGATGATGACGAGTTTCAGCTCCATCGGCCTATTTAGATTTAGGTAGGTACTGATGTGTTCTGTTGAACAGCTCCTGACGCCATCATCAGATCCTGACCTGATCTGATGACCATGGCACCACCTGGGACCCTTTCAAACAAAAAAGAATTTTCCAAATCAAAAAAATTCCAAAAACATACCTACCTACCTACATAAAAAAATATTCCTATGAATTGAGAATCTCCTCCTGTTTTTGAAGTCGGTTAAAAAGAAAGTAATTTTCATACTAAAGTTATGAAGTTGAAGTTATGAAAGAAGTTGAAGTTATGTTTTTAAACTTCAAAGTCTATAAATAGAACAGTACCTAGTAGTTTTGTAATGACGTCACAAAATGACGGCGGGCCATTTGAATCTGCCAAGAGGGGCTTTTCCATCCTACTAATAATTTTACAGTGTGAAAGTTTGTGAGGATGTATGGATGTATAGATGTACCGCTATCTAGGGATGTTTGTATGTTTGTTACTCTTTCAAGCAAAAACTACTGATACACGCGCGGTTCGAGGGGGGGGGTCATGGGTGTCACGCCCCCCCCCCCCCCTCAAAATCCTTGAGAAACCTGTAACATCCAGCAAAAAGAAAGGTAGGTACGCACTACCAAAACTAGTGACCCCCCCCCCCCCCCCAAGATCAAAGTCTGCGACCGCCAGTGCTACTGAACGGATTTTAATGAAACTTGGAATACATATAATAATTTATGACCTGGAATAAAACATAGGCTACTTTTTATCCGGGTAGGTATCACGCGAGCGAAGCCGCGGGCGGAACCTAGTATATTTTACATTTGTCTCTCTGATGTTGGCTGTTAGGTAGGTATTATGTTTTATCTCGCTTACATAGATACCTACCTACTCTACTGCCTATAACAGTGGCGGATTTCCAAATTTGCCGCCAGTAGGCTATTCAACTTTTGCCGCCCCTACACTCGATACCACATCACAATCATATTAATTACATTTTTTTTGTTAATGAAATTGTAACTTTTATGATTTGTGTAATATTATTTTTAACCGACTTCAAAAAGGAGGAGGCTCTCAAGTCGACTGTGTGTTTTTTTTTTATTTTAGGTATATATTTTTTTTAGTTTTTTGTGTGTGTGTGTTACGCCATTTCTCCGTCAATTGTGGATCGATTTTGACAATTATTTTTTTTTTGTTACAAAGGATATACTCCAGAAGTGGAGGATCTGATGAGGGGATCCCATGGAAATCGAGGGGAACTCTCAAATTTTATGGTTATTTATTGTGTTTGTAGAACTATCGGGCTGAAATTTTGCACACTTATATATTCTCGGTGACAATGAAATATTATGGTATCAATCAAGCTTATCTGATGATGGAGTCAAGAGCTGTTCAACAGAACTCCTCAGTGAATAGGCCGATTGAGTCGAAACTCGGTATATCTATCAAGTTTCAATTACAATTTAATAATATGGTGACAACGAGCTGATTTGATGATGGAGTCAAGAGCTGCTCAACAGAACTCCTCAATAAATTGGCCGATTGAGTAAAAACACAGCATATCTGTGAAGTTCCGACACAATGTAATATAATAATATGGTGACAGCGATCTGATCTGATGATGGAGTCAGGACCTGTTCCATGGAACTTTTTAGTAAAATAGAAATAGAAATAAGTTTTATTTTCGCCACTACGATACATACAACACAAATCAGAAATGCTACATTACAGTGACAAGAAAATAAGGTTACCCCTCAGCATTTGCTCCAGCAGCGCCATGGCTGTTAGAGCGCTGGTTTTCAGTATCTTAGTTTTTAGTAGTATAGTAGTAGTGACATGGATATCAAATGAAAGGGCTTGATGAGCGAAACACAATAAGTAGGTAAGATGACATCATTCTTAATAAAAAATAAACACTAAAATGAAAAAATAAAAAATAAAATACTTAACCGACTTTAAAATATACTTGCACTAAAAAGCAAAACATAAGAATATAAACAGATTTATTTACCTAATTACTAATTACGCGCACTCCACACTTTAGGTACGAAGCTACAAGTACATTGGTGGGCCCGCCCGGGCGGGCCTTGGCAGGGTTCCCACTTGCCACTCGGCTCTAATACCTATCGCGTGACAACTCGACAACCCTTCCGCGTCACTCCGCGCCAGACAGTGACAGAGTTATGCGTTAGAAAGAGAGAATTTGTGTAGGCACGTGTCAGTGCATATTGCACTAGGCAAAGAACGCTTACGCGAGCTGAATTGAACTTTGTCGCATAATTCTGTGCTACAACGTAGGTATTTTATTCAAAGTTTTCGTCAGAATCTACGACTTTTTGCCTTCTTGAGAGAATCATTTTGAGACAGAGATTCGTAGATCACACATACATTTGTCTCACAGGCAGGCAAAGGGAATTAAATTTGCAACCTTCTGTGTTTCAGGCGGGCCTTCGCCCTCAGCACCACAGAACATTGTTGTCATGATGAATAATAATGGATTCATAACATGTCGCATATTGTGGCTGTTTTCGGCCTCCCGTGATCGTTTCACTAGGTTTTAACAGTTCAAAATAGATGAGATTCTTCTGATCCTACCAAATACAGGGGGTCTAAAGTGGCCACTTTTGATGAAAAATCAGATGTTTCATAGATGTTCCATCTATGAAACATCTGACTTTTCATCAAATGCTTCATTAATGCTTCATATGCTTCATCTATGAAGCATCGATGCTTCATAGATGTTTCATAGATGTTTCATAAATGCTTCATATATGAAGCATCTATGAAGCATTTCACAAAACATCTTTTTTGACAGATCTATGTGCGAGGTTAAATTTATTTTTATAAATTAAATAGGTAGGTACCTACTTAGTTTTTTTATAGAAATGATTGCACTGCGCCACCCTGATGGACATATGGAAATATTTTTGAGGCACACGAATAAATAAAAAAGGTAAATTGTCGCGGGAGCGGGTCTGAGGTTTTTTTTTTTCTTAAATTTGGCTTCGCATGGGTTTTGCATTCAGCCATCCGTTTTCCATTCAACCTATTTACTTTCTAAAAATAAATTTAACCTCGCACATAGATCTGTCAAAAAAGATGTTTTGTGAAATGCTTCATAGATGTTTCATAGATGCTTCATCGATGCTTCATATATGAAGCATCTATAAAGCATCGATGAAGCATTGATGAAGCATCGATGCTTCATTTAAGAAGCATATATATGAAGCATTTATGAAGCATTTGATGTTTCATCAGATGTTTCATAGATGAAGCATCTATGAAACATCTGATTTTTCATCAAAAGTGGCCACTTTAGACCCCCAGACAATTACCTCAGCACCAAAAACAACAACCAGCAGCAACAACAACAACCAGCACCGACAACTCGTTTGGAGTTGTTTGCACACCAGCTTAAGATGAGCCGTACATTCAACGGTTCCTGTGCATTCCGGGTGTCAAGGATTCCGGCTGTTTGTAATTTCGGAACTACAAAACCGATGACCTTGAAATTTTTACGGAACAATATATAAAGTACCTACTTAATTTCAAACAAAGTAAAAACCGGTCAAGTGCGAGTTGAACTCGTACACCGAGGGTTCCGTACCTACCCATTATACCTATTAAGTTATTGAACAATTAGTAATTTTTTTGTACATATCCTAGTTCTGCGATAGCAGCGCCGCAAATGTTCTGCGCACACGAGCATAATATTGCAATAAATATTTTCTTTTATTTACTTTCACACAATAGCACAATTTTATTTATTTACCTTATTTGAGGATGGTGCCAATTAAGCTAGTTCGCTTAATTGTATGAGCGCTCATACAACTCAGAAGACAATCTTAATTGGCGTCAACTATGTATGTATGTATGTATGGGAACACCCTTTAACTTTCAACTTTTTTAATTTTTTGGAATTTTTCCTTTATTTCTGCTATAAGGCCTTGCTTTTTGCCAAATTTCGTGATTCTAGGTCAACGGGAACTACCATTTAGGTTTTCGACCCAAAACCTCTAGGGTACTTCCGGTTGACCTAGAATTGTCAATTTTGGTTACAAGCAAGGCCTTACAGCACAAGTAAAGGGAAAATTCCGAAAAATAAAAAAAGTTGATAATTAAGGTAAGTTTTGGTACTTACAAGTTTTCACGAAAACCTAAATTTGCCTATATCTTTTTATAGTGTTGACTCAGGACCTTGATTTTTATACTCACAATAGGGACTATAGACCTCAGTATATGGTATGAATTTCAACTTGCTAGCTTCACCCGTTCCTGAGATAATCGATGGTGACAGACAGACAGACAGACGGACAAGAAAGTGACCTTATAAGGGTTCCTTTTTTTACCTTTTAAGGTACGGAACCCTAAAAAGGATCAATGAAATCGGACTACGCGCTCATGAATTACAACCAGATACTTATTTTGACTTTCATCCCCTCTCCCTAGGGAACCGTGCTGAATTTCAGGATTAAAAGTATTTTATATTAGACCTCGTAGTATGCACTCAAATAATACCAGGTTTCATTTAAATCCAACCAGTAGTTTCGACGTAATGCGCGGCCATGATACGGACAGACAGACATGAATGAAAAAAATTACAGTTTTGGCTTCAGTATCGACAATAGAGAGCCCTCCAAAAAAAATTTCAAAATATCTTCAATGTACAGAATTTGACCTGTTACAGTTTTATTATAAACTAGCTGCTGCCCGCGGCTTCGCTCGAGTTGTACCCGGATAAAAAGTAGCCTATGTTACTCTCCAGCCCTCCAACTATCTCCACACAAAAAATCACGTCAATCCGTCGCTCCGTTTTGACGTGATTCAACTACAAATAAACAAACAAACAAACACACTTTCACATTTATAATAGGGGTACGGATACCTATTGATGTTTGATTGGTTGATGATTGATTATGTGAAATTTAATGATTAATGAAAATAAAAATTCTTCGGTACACATAGGGATTTTTCGTACATGACGACCTTACACGTGCTGATTACAGCTACAGAAACAAACATGATCAACAGGTAAACTGTTGGAAATTTTCGGGATACTACTGTAATTCGCGGGCCCATCTAAACGCACCGCCTTTATCGCTCGTTTCAAATCCAATTATGGAAAAAAGTTTTAAGCAAGAAAAGCTCTCACTCTAACAATTTTTAAAACATTACTTACATGTTGAATTGTTTGTGTGTACATAATAACATAGCATTATCAATAAATATAGGTAAATATTATTTTTCTGTAACACAAAAAAAATTGTTCCCTATTTGCCGCCCCTAAAATCTGCCGCCCTAGGCTCCAGCCTTCTCAGCCTATTGGTACCACCAATTGATTCGCCACGTCATAAGTACCTAAATATGCGTTATCCTTTGTTGCACTTATGGGGGCATCCATTAATTACGTCAGGCTTTTAGGGGGCGGGAGGGGGTTGAGCCAAATCGCACCTAATCCCATGTGGGATTAAAAATGAAAGGGAGGTCTCGGCAAATCTAGGTACGTAGGTACCTGTTTAAGATTATTTTTTTTATTCTCACGTGAGATTAGGGGGTGGGGGAGGGGATCGAGCCAAATCTCAGGACATCTCACCAAGGGGGGAGGGGGTGCGGGGGTTGAAAAATCGCAAAAATCACCTTTAATTTTTATTCTTTAATTTTAATTAATGGACGCCCCCTAATTTCAGAGGGACAAACATCCGTTGTGACTTCAGTAGTTAGGTAGGTTAGGTATAGACATTGGACAGAAAAAAACATAGGTAAGTACCTACTTAGGTACCTACTTCCCTTTGAAAATTTAGGTAATTGTGTACCGACTTATATAGGTAACAACCCACATATTCTGTCTAGCGTCATAATATCGATCTCATCCCTCCCTAAAAATCTTGAGAGTAAGATGGGTAGGTAATTACCTACCTAGATATTGTAGATAAATTTCCAAAAAAAGCATTTTTACCATACATTTATCTAACGATTCCATGAAATAAAATGAACATTATTCATTAGTGACTGACAATTTAACATTTTTGGCCTCTCCAAAGATGCAAAAACTCAATATCAACAGGAATTGATCTCCATTCCGCAAGTACTTACCGCGCTGCAAGCGGAGCTCACAACCAATGAGCCAAACGTCCTGATGCATTTGTATTTGAAATTATTGAACAGTAGCTGCGCGTAATGCGTCCTGAATCGCACAAAAAAGGGCGGGCCTCATGTCAGACTCATATCTGCCAATCACAGATTAGGTAGAGGTAATACTGCCAATCGGGGCTGTGATTGCTCATAGTAGACTGAGTAGTACACCTATACTATACTAATAGAGTTTTTTGCGTGACAAGGACGAACAATTTAGATAGATACGTTGGAAGAGAAGTTCCGAGCTCCACGTACCGCAACCTTAATGCGCCGACCCTGGGTGCCGATTCTACTACCAAACTTTTTATCAACCACAAGCAAAACGTCAACTAAACCGTAGATTTTCGACAGTTTCTTATTCTACCAACGACTCTGTTGTAGTGACATTTTCGCCATGGTTTGGACTTTGGCAGGACAAACTCTTTAAAAAGCCATTCTACTATTCACCAAATGGCTGACATTTAAGAGAACGCGTGGTGCCCGGATAAAAAGTAGCCTATGTTACTCTCCAGCCCTCCAACTATCTCCACACAAAAAATCACGTCAATCCGTCGCTCTGTTTTGACGTGAAAGCAGGACAAATAAACAAAGTTTCATATTATAATATGCGTAGGTACGGATTATTTAGAAATCCTCTGAATAACCCGTGACGTCTTCAAAGAATCATGAATTTATATAAAATATTAACATAATTATACAGAAAACATGTTGATGTTCCTTGATAAAGAATTTCCATCGAAACATTTCTATAAATAAACTAGATTCTATTTAGAGGAACGTAAACAAGCACTCCAGCTCTGGGTAGCATTTTTATGATCCTAAAACTGGGGCAAAGTTATTTTGAAACCTAGATTCTGTTTATTCACTTCAAGTTCAACTGTTTCAGACTTCCGAAAATGCATCCGATTCGATGATTTTTTTCGGAAGGTTGGCCTTTTTTTTAAGCGAAAAAACGTCACTTTTCGAAGTCGGAATACATTCCGAGCAGGTCTGAATCGCACTGTGTTTTACCCTCTCGATTTAGAATAGAACTGTTATTGCGTGTAGTTTTATTTATTGAGTGTATATTATAAATGAGAAAATGTAATGAAAATTATGATCACGACTAATATTCCCAAGGTGCGGTGGACATTTATCTCAAATCTTTAGGCATTTAAAATAATTGTATGATTTCAAAGCTCTGACTACACCCTTAAGCTGGCAGTTCGCGCCAGAGACTGAGACCAGAGACAGGCTATGTAGGGGCGTACAAAACAGATAGGAGACAAAGAAACCATCTCCATTCCACTTCAGGACAAGCAGACGCACGGCGCAGTACTATCCTTATCTTGTGGACATTCCATCCACTCGTACCACTCGGTTCTCCTCTACCTTCATCATCCGCACTGCTGAGGTCTAGAACTCGCTGCCGGCTTCTGTTTTCCCCGAAAACTATATCCTGGCTCTCTTCAAGTCAAGAGTGAATAGGTGTTCCTAAGGTTCCTAAGCGCGGAAGCGCTCAGCTCGTAATGCCACTTGCGGTTACCCATCCTAATTGTGACCGCGCACAACGCAGCTTAACTTCAACGATCAATAAATTAATGAAGTAGAAAGTGTTTAAAGTGTATCAGAATCACGGGTGAAAACCAGTATCTAAATCCGGTGAAAATCAGTATCATTATTCGACTTGACTTTATGTGAAACACAATTTCTTTTTCTATGCATAAAAACTACCCGTATCATGAATGTGTCTTCGAAATGTCGTTCACAGTGATTTCCCTTTGATCCTGTGTCACACCTGCGACATATTTGATTCACTGAAGATTGATACGTCATCGGATTCCTACCGTTTCCTGTTTTGAAATGCTATGAATGAATACAAAGGGTATTCACCTTTTGAGCATTACTTTAATATTTATATGAATGTCTGAATGAATGGACTGAATCTGATAACTGAATCGAATGCAACACAATCAATCCAATCAGATAATACAGTAAAGTTAAGTTTGAGTAGTAAGTCTGCGTGGACTAAATGAATCTCATCTCTTGGAAATATAAATAAATAAATATTTGGTGGACATTTTCACATAGCGCCATCTAGCCCCAAACTAAGCAAAGCTTGTAATACGGGAACCAGATAACTGATACAATACTTATATGGGTACCTATTTTTTAAATAAGGCAGAGCTATGACCAACTGAGCTGAGAGTAATCATTCAGTATTTTAAAAAGTTAAAACCCAAAGACAAAAATTCAAAGCAACTTTCAAACATAAAAATAATACGCCATCACACTAATTGCTCACAATTCGCTCAATTACCCGATAGCTCCGAAAAAGCCGTTGACCGGAGCACTAGCTTCATTAGTACTGTATGAAGTTAATCCAGTTTGCACAATTAGCCTGACTGCTGCACCTGTGACCGCCGACAAATTGAGCCTACCGTGCGGGGATCTGGTTATAAATGAAGGTTTAATCCCGTAGAGCAGTGGTAGCCGAGAGGATAGTACCTTGACTTTCGATCCGAAGATAGTGGCTTCAAAACCTGCGGGCTTAAAAAGGTCGCTATTGCAGAATCGCAATATGAAATGAACTATAATGCCATCTCTGACTGAGAAGGAAAAGAGACGGCAATATAGTTCATTTCATATTGCGATTCTGCAATAGCGACCTTTTTAAGCCCGCTGGCCGTAAAGCAATGGGTTTTTCGTTTCGAAAAATGTATATGCGCATTAAAACGAGCTCTAAACGGTGAAGGAAAACATGTGAGGAAACCCGCGGCTTGGTCAGCCCCACACGTATAGACCATGTCTTTCCTGTGGATAGGGCCGGTTAAGCTGAGAGATGGTTTAGGTGATGGGCAAGCCTACTCAATCTAAAACATTGTCCCAAGGTACTACTGTCCCATTAAGTGTAGGCAAAATATTGCCTCCTGACACTGTATAAATCATCTAGTAAATATTATGTAAATGTAAAGGCCTAATCCCACTAATTCTCAGACGAGACTCGATTTCAATCTTAACTTATGATTTTTGTTTCAATAAAGTAGACAAGCTGAAGATTCCCATGGATTTATTATAAAATAAGTCTACGATCTCATAAATCTGTAAAAGATCACGCTTCTGAGACGACGTAGTCAAAAAATATTTACCGTAATGTGAATAATTAAATTTGATAAGAATCAAGGTCAGCGCAAAAGAGATCCATCGGGAGTTTTTTCCGTACATTTTAAAATAAAGGTGGCAAATAAATTAATATCCACAGTTTTTATCTTTGAATGTCATCAAATTTGAAATTTTAGTCATACTTACCAATTTTTACAATTTTCACAAAAGTAAGTAAGTTCGTTCATACGAATGCTAGTAGCCATTTTCATTTTCACAATAATTATACCTAAATGATTTGATGTTTCGATAAGCTAGGAATAAACTCGTGATAAAACTTAGATTTATATTTATTTTAGCTTTAAATAAAATTGCTATGCCTTCTATTCCCAGTAATAAGAGTCAATAGTGTTTTTCAAAGAGAACTCTCAAGCCTTGATTTTAGATTCTGTTTGAGATTTGTTTTAGATTAAGATTGACAGATTCTAAAAAGTTTGTGTCGAAATTGTATAGGAATTCTCCTAGTAAAATAAATTCAAAGAGATTCATTCCAACCCAGATATTTTATCCGTGTTCCTTTTCAAGAAAAGTCACAAAGAATATCACAGCTACAAGCACACGAGCAAACAACCCTTTGTCAAACCCAGCGTTGTAACAACTAGCGCCATACAATTTACGCTTGCTCTAAATCTCTTGTTTTGTTACGTAACAAAAAGATGCTACTTTCAAGTAAATACTGGACAATTCTTACTTTTTATTGTTTTTGTATGGCCTGACTTACAATCTGATAGTTGAAGGTTCTAAATTCGTGCTGTGGTCTGACTTATAAAAAATAAAATAAATAAATAAATTATAAATATTGCTGGACATTTGACACAGCGCCATCTAGCCCCAAACTAAACAAAGCTTGTACTATGGGAACCAAATAGCTGATAGAATACTTATATACCTATTTGTAAATCCATAGGTATTTGTAATACTTTATAACACCCAGACACAGAACAAACATTTATGTTCATCACACAAATGTTTGTCCTGGGTGGGAATCGAACCCACGGCCTACAGCGCAGAAAGCACAACTTCTACCAACTGAGCTGAGGCCAACCAGAGTCAACTTATAATCTACCGTTTTATATGAGCCGTGTTGGCTGAGTGGGTTAGTGCATCAACTTTCGATCCGAAGGTCGCAGGTTCGAACCCGGGCGTACATCAATCGAGCAAGCGGCTCACCTGATGGTAAGTTAATTACACCGCCCACGGACAACGGCCTCAGTAATTATTTTTAATTTTATTGCTTGAATCCTTGTGGAATAGATCACTGGTTTTAATCCTAGTTTCGTGCGTTTTCGTAAGATTAAATAGGCCTCTAAAGATTTAACTTTGAAGTAATATTTTATACTCAACTTTTTCTCCACAAAAGCATACTTAAAATATTAAGTTTTCGAATTTCTAACAAAATTTTTCAATTAAAATTAGTTAACGTTTCGATTACCGGATCGCAACATGTCAGATCCTATCCAGGAGGCTGAAATCTTCGGCCTATCACAAAACAACCTTTACATAACTGAAGAATAAATAAACTATTTAGATCATAGAAGTGAATTTGTCGTACATCTATTATTCACATTTACGGTAGGTATTTGCACTTTGCACAATAAACTATTTAAAAGTTATATTAATTCACAATTTCATGCAAAACTAAAATTCTAGGAACCTAAGTACATAAAAACTTAGGTTCCTGAATTTTTGGGAACCTAAGTAAGTACCTACATAAAAACTTAGGTTCCTGGAATTTTAGTTAAGTACATAAAACTTAACATAAAACAAACCAATAATTTACCATTTCAAAAAATAAATTATCCAATAAAAACGTTTTTAAAAGCAGTAATCTTTTTTGTGACGTATAACTATACATAATAACAAGCAATTCATTCAAAAATAAAAAACCCGGCTGAACTGAAAAGTTGGAAACAGCATTATCTTATCAATCACAAAATTAAATTACAATTTTATTATTAGGTAAGTATCTAGGGTTCGATGCCGTGCGCTTTTTTCTAAACTTTGTTGTCACAGTTGACACACAGATGGCTCTGTATGAAAATTAAATGCGTAACTTATTTCTTAAATATGAGATATCCCTAAATGGCTGAACCAATTTCGATGCAGTTTGTTCTAAACGATGCGTGTGACTAAATAGAAAGTTTTAGTATGCGTTTTGTTTAGCAATTCTATTTAGGGCGAAAAATTAATTTTCAAAAATTTGGAGACTCGATTTAGTCTTCGAAGATGTCATGTTAGATTAAAAAAAAAATATATTTGATATCAGTCCACCAACCTCTTGATTTTGACGTGAATTTTGATAATATGATGGCGTGATTTTTGCATTGTTGCATTTTATACCCGCTATTATTGATTTATTGAAATAAAAAGTATCTTAGAGCACAATCAAAATAGAGACGATTCTAACGATACCTCATTCATCAAAATCCATCCAGCCGTTTAGGAGCAACGTGGTAATAAAGAATATTACATACATACACACATAGAAACGCGCGATCTACATAACCCTGTGACTTGACAGTTAGCCGGGTAAAAAGTATAGTGAAGTAAAGTATTAAAGTATACAACGTACAAACATGGCTTATTTTCTTACTATAATTACCAATTTACACCACATTTTATTGCTAGAGAGAATTCTGATAGCCAATATTACACGGCAGTTTATTTATCTTTAGAATTTTCACCATTCTTGAGGTTCACTTGTGTAGTGTCATTAGTATCAGTTAATCCACGGGGATAATTCTTATAAATGAGTCAATCAGCCAATGAGAATAATAGAGTCACGGGAAAGAAAAGATCTACTACTCGTAGTGCCGTGGGAGATTTTTCTGTAGTAGCGTGAGAGATTTTTCTTTCACGTGACTCTACTATTCTCATTGGTCATCTCATTCTCATTGACTACTAGTAGTGCCATGTATGTATGTATGGGGACTCCCTTTTCCGCAATTAGACTCAAATGTGGTCCTTTTTGCGTGGGGATGACCTGGCTCACTAGATATGGAGCCAGCCTAGCTCCTCCCAGAAGCGCAGAAGATTCCTGGGGTCTTCGCAGGCCTCGAGGAGCGACCTCGGAGTGTTGAGGATTTGCTGCCGTTGTGCTGCTACGCCCACGCATTCCAGGACTACGTGGGCTGCTGATTCTTCTTCGGTTAGACATCCTCTGCAGAGTGGGCTGTCCGTGATGCCGATGTTGTACAGATGTTTGTTGAGGGGGCAGTGTCCTGTCAGTGTCCCTATGATTATTTTGAGGTCTTTTCTATGGAGATTTATCAGGCGACGTGTCAGTCGTGGTGTAGCCGCTGGTACCGCTGCTCTGGACTGTCTGCAGTCCGTCGCCCGTATCCATCGATCGTTATGAAGGTTTTGGGTGTGTTGTCGTATCCAAGTGCGTAGCTGGGAGAACGGCAGGGGCAGGAATGGGGCTGGGCCTACCAATTGTGTTTCCGAGCCCCTCCTGGCTAGTTCATCTGCGGCGTCGTTTCCCAGTGATCCACTGTGTCCCTTGATCCATTGTAGAGTCACTCTGTTCTTTGCGGCGATACTCTCAAGGGCAAGGTGACATTCGTATATGAGCTTGGAGTTGCACTTTTGGCTCTCCAGTGCTCTGAGGGTTGCTGTGCTATCGGAGAGTATCCGTATGCTGTAGTCTTCTATCCCTCTCCGTTTGATAGCTGTGGCAGCTTCGGTTATGGCCACACATTCACATTGGAAAATGGAACTGTGTGCGCCTAGTGTCATTGATATGTTGATGTTCAGATCCAGGGAGTGTACTCCGGCGCCTGTTCCCTGGTTTGTTTTTGATCCGTCAGTATAGACCCGGACTTCGTTGTTACCTGACTGATCTCTTTGGTTTTCATGTGTCTGTATTTTGTAGTGTTTCTGGGATGTTGATTGTCTGGGGGTCTTGTCACACGGGGCGCATATAAGCGGTTCGTGTGATGTGGCTCTATCCAGAATACATGCTTGAGAGCATGTATTCTGGATAGAGAGGTCTGATAGCAGCCAGTGTCGCTTCCTGTTGTATATACAGGTCGAGTGGGATAAGGCCCAGAATGATCTCCATGGCCGCTGTCGGTGTTGTTCTCATGCAGCCAGTTATTGCAGAGCATGCTAGTCTCTGGAAGCGTTGTAGTTTGGTAATCGCAGTGTTGAGTTCAGTTCGTTTCCACCAAACAATAGCACCGTATGTCAGTGTTGGCTAGTAGTGTCAAGGGAAACAAATGGAATGAATAAGAGTCTCACATCTATGTATTTACTATCTCTCCTTCTATTATTCCCAACTTACCCCGGATTTATCGGTCGATAGATAATTCTGATACACACATACACATTGATCGTCATCGACTTTATCGTTATTGAAACCGTATAACCATATTTTTACGAGGTTTGTATTTTTATGTAGACACAGTACATAAAAATATTTTTATGGACACCTTGGGTAAGGTAGTGTATGGTTGGTTAGAGTTTTGCGTGTTCAAGCTTCATCCTTTTCTTCGTGAAAATTGTAATACAGTAATGTAATTTTATCTTTTATAAACTTACTGGTATACGCCTGTGGATTCATTCAAGGAACAAACATTTTAAATTGGTATTTTAATATTTTAAAATTAAATAACATTAAGAAATGATTGTAAGTAATAAGATGCGTAGTTTGAGTTCGATTTTCGCGGCAAGACATTATAATTGTCTGGGGATAGGTGATGTATGTGGCGTTATACTAACAAATCAGACAAATAATATAAATTATGTGTCTATTGGAGTTTTTGTTAAAGATCTGTTACATTCTTTTATATTGTCGAATGTTTGTTTAAAAAATACATTACTTGGCCATTAAATGGCGGTATTGTCTTTAACCTTTTAACGTAATTCCCTTGTATTGTTGTTTCTTCAATATTTTTACAAATGGAGACTGAATTTCCGTATTCGAAGCAAAAAGGTAAAGAGCATACGCGATGGGATCTCGAGAGTCTCTATGAATAGAAGCCGGCACATCCAATGCGAATGTAACTTCGACTTTGAAACGTTCTATTTTCTCACGTTTTTGAATGACACCGTTTTCTGTTCATAGAGGAATAGATATTTTTGTAAAAGATTTTGCTAATATAGTTAATAATATAGTTAAAAATGTATCTAAACCACCTTGTTACAGAGTCATTATCCAGCAGCTCAACAACGAGTCAGCACATGCCCACCTTCGAGGTCCCGATTAACAGTGGCAGGCATAGCGACAATTTTATCAATCAAATCATTTATTTATTACAAATTTATTTATTTAATACAAACGATATAGAGACAAGAAGTACTCGGGTCACGGACATATTCAAACAGATTAGCACGTTGAAGTGGCAATGGGCAGGCCATTTAGCACGCAGAACAGATGACCGATGGGGCCGAAAAGTTCTCGAGTGCAGGCCACGGACCGGCAAGCGTGGTGTTGGACGTCCCCCGACAAGATGGACAGACGACCTTGTAAAAACTGCAGGTCGGCGGTGGATGCAGGCCGCTTTCAACCGCAACACATGGAAATTTTTGAGGGAGGCCTATGTCCAACAGTGGACGTCCAATGGCTGAGATGATGATGATGATAGAGACAAGATGGGCGAGTGGGATAGTACCTCGACTTTCCATCCAAAGCTGAAAGATTGAAATCTGACCGTGTAACAATCAATTTTGCTTTATATAAAACTAGCTGCTACCCGCGGCTTCGCTCGCGTGGTACCTAGACAAAAAGTAGAATATGTTAAGCCCCACCCCTCCAGCTATCTCCACACAAAAAATCGCGTCAATCGGTCGCTCCATTTTGACGTGATTCCACGACAAATAAACAAACAAATAAACACACTTTCACATTTATAATATGGGTACGGATTTATATGCGCATTATCGCCAATTCTGAATAGGGAAGCAAAACATCGTTTTACTAGAACCAACTAGAATTCTAATAGACGGTAGCCTGTCACTTATGAAAAGCTACTTGCCTTTGACTTTTAAACACTCAACATCTACAAAGCATCTTCCTTATAATCTGAAAAAAAGTCTACCATTCATTGGAGCTACTCTCACGGAAATGGGGGAAGCTACCGTTACATAGAATAGATTAAAAACTACAGATCTATTGTTTTGAAAACTTTGCATACAATATAACCTTATTTTTTTCTTCTGGAAAGGCTTCAACGGATAAGAGTTTTCGAGAATAGGTTGTATTTCCTACAAGATGGCCATCTTGTCTTCCTAAAGGCCATTTCGTCTCGCCTCACAGGCCATTCTGTCTTGCCTCAAAGTGCACAAAGCCTTCCCAATATAACGCTGCATTTACGGCTCGCCAAAATTAGGCCCCAAAATGAAATTACAAGCTCTCGAAATCCGCATCATTCTGAACGAAACATTTAAGAGGAAAACCGAGTGATCCGTACACTTTTCACGACGACACTTTTTTGATCAAAAAGTGATCTGGTACCACATGTAGTGTGTCTGACTCAGTCTAGACATTATTGCGGTGTAATTTTGATGAATTTTATCTTTTTCTACAATATTTAAATAAATTGCATCTAGTAAATTTTTTTTATTTATTTATTTTTATTTATTTTCAGAAACAATTATAACACCATAACAGTACATACCAAATCAGTGTTACAAGTAAATAAGATAGTAAAATTAATTAAACAGTACAATTTATAAAATATTCAATAATAACAGAAAATAAATTAATTTGCAAAACAATAATCAGAATGAAATAAATTTAGGTAGGTATACTTATTGTGAGTTGAGCACAATTTATTTTGGAAACTCATGAATCTTTCATTTACTTAATAATTTTTGATTTTAAAAAAATAAGTCATAATCATGTCAAATTACTACCAACTGGATGCCTTGCGATGCGAAAAAGAAAAGAGGTAGACCTTCCGCTCGGTGGAGCGACGATATCGTAAAGGTGGCTGGAAAACTCTGGCCTAGAATGGCTAGGGACAGAATAACATGGAGTCACTTAGAGGAGGCTTTCACCGCCTTAGGTGGCCCATACGCACATATAGCATAGTTTTTTACTTTTTAAGTTTTAAATTTTAATGTGGTAAAGGATAATAAAGCTCTTTTTATTTTATTTTATTTTATTTTATTTTTAATCATAACGAACGGTATAACCCACTACAAGGTCTTCTTAAGCTCCTGTTAGTCAACAAAGTTCCTCGTTTTCGCTCTACCATGAAAATCAACATGATTGTGATGATACAGGCTGTGGAAAATTTTTGGGCTCTTCAGGGTAGCTACCTTTTTTCTTGTAGTTAGAAAGTTTTGTTCTTTGGAAACTATTGTTTTATTTTAAAGAAATAAATAATTAAAATTTTTTTGAAGTGCCCAAAAATTTGCCACATCCTGTGTATACTTTCATGACTGTATTGCATAGTGGTTACCGTGTGGTTTTATCGATAAATTTTGCTGCAGTAGTTATACCTATTTATTTAAGGCTGTGTCCCCAGTAGGCAAATTGTTAGCGGCCGACAGAGTTTGCGGCGTATCGGTTTAGTACGCTCTTCCATATATTTGAAATGGAGTGTCCACAGTTTGCTAGTTTTGCGCGTAACGCTGCAAACTGCGTACAGTGAGCGCAAAACTAGCAAACTGTGGACACTCCATTTCAAATATATGGAAGAGCGTACTAAACCGATACGCCGCAAACTTAGTCGGCCGCTCTCAGTTTGCCTACTGGGGACACAGCCTTAGTTGTACTGAATGCCTGAATTTCTGAGAGTTTATGTATAAATATAAAGATTCTGTATTCAACATTTTTTTTTTTAATTAGTCCATTTAATTTTCGTCTTTCCTCTCGTCGCTTATGCTACTGTTATGTTAATAGGGGTGATTAAGCGAACAAAGGTGGCCCAAGTTTTTCATTAGGAAATGGCCGGAGGCCATTGGCTCACAATGGATCCACTATCATTTTGTTCTCCGTTATTTATTTACTGTTTGCATAGTAATTGAGTTTAAGGTTTTCAAGTGGCAAATGGGGAACCCTAATTGGTGGAGGTTGTATTGGAAACAAATTTTATTGTTATTTAACACCAGTTTGTATTCGGATCGGCAGCAACCGGAATATTAACTTCTGCAAAAGTGGGCATGTACCAAATAAAGTGTTTAAGGGACCGGCGACAGGCGAATTGTCCTTACAATCGTAATACCAAAATAATTTAAAATGTGAGCATATTTTTGTCACTCTATGTTATTATTTGAATAAAGGCAGTATTTATCTAGGTTCCTGTTACACTTTTGTTCCAAAAAATTCCAAAAAAAGCGTGACACTGGCACAACACCGCCAGAAGCGGCATGATGGAGAGGAGGCCTTTACCCAGCAGTGGGTAGATAGATTAGATAGACATTATACAATTTTGGGGTATTGTAAATGTCCTCATTTCAAATTAACTTCTAACACTTCAACAACTCAGAACATTTAATGTTTCTTCGAAGCAAACATTCCAATGTACCCAGTCCTACATATCACATTACTCCATTAACTTTGTAGTGAAACAATTTGCATAAATTAACCCATCTAATTACCGGCAAACTTTGTACCCCTTTACTAAGTATCTACTAAGAACTCATCTTGAGCTAGAGTTGCGTTAGGCCTTGTCCTCGGCTAACTTCATGATTTCAATAAATTAAAAAAATTCATGAATTTCATTTGAAAATAAAAAATTTAACTTATCAAATAAAAATAAAAAAAAAATATTATAGAATTATCAAAAGCGACATATTTATTCTCTTCGTCATTTGATCCTGAATGTAACTTCGGGCAATGAGCAGTACCTAAGTTAACTTAGTTACCCTGTAGATGGCGCTATTCGATGCTTTAATCGATAATGATCTTGACAAGATTTTCAATCTGATGAATATGGATTCCGTGGCCGAGTTAGTAAAGGCTCGTTTGTATCATTGCAGGTTCGAATCCCGTCGGAATTGAACATTTTGAAAAGAATTTTCATTTTCAAATGAAATAATCCCTAAGTGTGGTTTAACACAATAAAAAATAAAAAAAAATAACTTCATGAATGCCTAGATCCATTGTGAGAAGTGTAATAATGATGATATTTTAGATTTTAATACACATTTACGAATTTCAATATAATTTTCTAGATTAAATTTTACACCCAACTCCACAATTTTTATCACGCTTCGTAATAGCTGAAGAAAATGGTAGCTATAAAATAACAAGTTCCTTAGGCGCAATAAATATGAAGATATTACACACACTTCAAATAATCTCCTCGGCTCTATACCCTCATTGTACCTTAATAAATGTCCGACGGAATCCTTATAACTCTTAAAGCAATAATAAAGCAGACTTACACTACCCTGGGCTCTTAATAAGGGCGAGGGTCGTGGAGGGTAACTAGAGGTGAAACTGTGGAAAACTTGATTTCTTATACCTTCTTTGCCAAAAGTAATACTAACAGAGACAGTAGAAGTCGATCAATATGAATGAAAAAAAAACTTAAAAATATATAAACACTAGCAGCAGCGCCCTCGAGGCTTTGCCCCCGTAGTCATGGTTTATGGTGATGATGATGATGCTGATGATGATGATGATGATAATGAAAAGTAAACTATAACCTTTCTCAAGAGTTTAGCTATCAAATGCAGAAACAATTTTTCAAATCCAGCTGGTAGTTCCTGAGATTAGCGCGTTCAAACAAATAAACTCTTCCGCTTTATTAATTAGTATAGAGTATAGATATAGGTTTAGATTAAAATTACTCGCGAATACACGCGTAGAGGTTTTAATATGTTTTAAACAACCCTCACTTTGTTTTACTGACTATCCACTGGAGCTTGAAGCTTGACAATTAAGATTTGAGATCACCGAAAACTAAGAAGGAAAATAAAACTTCCGTCACCAGAGATGCGAACTACCTCTTTTTTACCCGACTGCGCAAAGCAAAGGAAGGGTAATGTGTTTATCAGTCTATGTATGTATGTTTGGATGTTTCTATGTGGCACTCTAGAGGCCAAACGCGTGGACCGATTTTGATAATTCTTACGTCAATCGATTCGTCTCAACCTTAGAAGTGCTACTAAAGACATGACAGTAAACAAAATTCACCAGTGCCACAACCAGACGCCATATTGTCAAAATTAAAAGAATCAAAATCGTCACACTATATCAAGTGGGGTATCGTTGAATAGGTATTTTAAAATCAACTTTATCATAACTAAAAAGTGTTAAATAAAAAAATATTTTAAAAAAACAAAAACCCGACTGCGTCAAAACTAAAAAGAAAAAAACAAGCCTGCAAAGAATTACTCACAGTCGGGACCCATAACATTGGGAAGATTTGATTGGTAATAAAATGAATGGGTACCGACTGTGACTAATTCTTTGCAGGCTTGTTTTTTTCTTTTTAGTTTTGACGCAGTCGGGTTTTTGTTTTTTTAAAATATTTTTTTTTAGTGAAACAAAAGCTCAGTTTTAGTTTCATTTCTATAAAGGCTGCGTCACCTTCTCTAAGGGTCTTTGAAAGGGCGGCAACTACACAAGTTGTCATTTGGGAATGTCGTAAAATGAAGTGTTTCAAAAGCTGAACTTATCTCGTTTGCGGCAAACCGGTCACAAACTTCAGACCAATGTTACTTAACTAAAACTTTGGGTTTCTAAGAAGATGATCAAAAATGACGGCCGTTACGTCTCCGTGGAATTCCAAAACGGATTCTTTTACAATGCTTAGGCTGGATTCGACCAAACTGGATTAAGTTTTTACTCGAGAGTAAACTACTGTTTGTTTGAACATTTTGATATTGTAAAGTTGACACCTTACAACCAGGATTATTTGTATGCACATGATAATGGTTGCGCTTTCTAAACAATTGTATTGCGAATTATGTCGGCTAGTTACTCTGGAGTAAGATGACTTTTGGTCGAATCCAGCCTTAGTCCTAGTCACGAGACCGTGTTAAACCAAAACACTGTAACTCAAGTTACAATGTTTTGCCGTAACAAGGCTCAATCTTAGGAGGCTTAAAAGTTTATTTGCGCGATTTCTCGAAACGCACTTTTTCAACTTACAGTGTATTGGCGGTTACATATGAAAAGTCCGAAAACCACGGACGATTATGGGATGTTTCATAATCGGCGCGCGACTAGAAAGGAGTAGGTAACTACCTTCAAAAGATCTTAAAATGTCTAATGATTTGAGAGAATGTTTACCATACCTTGGGAATAAAGACACGATCATATTTCCTTTCATCGATAAAAAAATATTTGATGGACTCCACCTATTTTTTTTTTTTTTTAATCATATAGTTTGTCATACAACGGACATTGCATTTCAGGAACAATTTCTTACAGAAGGTGTTTTGAAGTTGAATAAACTTTAGTGATTGGTGCAGTCGCCACCCCTTGTCGTAAGCGTTTGCGTACATGCATATTTAATTAAAGTTATGCGCACTAGCCTCGTAAAGTTAATTTATCTGTCAAATGTATAGCTAGATGCAAATTAGTTTGACCCGTGTTACTGACTCAGACCTATAATACTCGTAACCAGATTTGATGATCTTATACAAAATTTAGTAGCTAGTACATTATTGAAATTCAAATATCTGGCTAGCTAGACTATTTGATTTGGTTGTTCAGTAGCCAAATGCATATTTAAGGTGGCCGCACACCTATCCACGCCGAACGAATCGACTGAAATGAATTTTAGAATCCTTGAAATGAAATCGTATGAAACCTCGCACTCCTGAATGCTGAAAAGCCCGCGTTGAATCGTCCGATTCGACCGAATCTGCCCCCTAGCCATATTACACTATCTATCGTCGCTGTAGAATAGAAACACTTCAAAATGTATAGGATTTGACGTTTCAAGTAGATGAGTCACGTGGTCAGAACGTCAATTCCTATACATTTTGAAGTGTTCCATTCTACAGCGAAGATAGATCGTTCTACAGCGAGATCGTGTAATATGGCTGGGCTCCTACTCCCAAAACCGAAAATAGTACCTATATCGTGCCAATTGTCGTAGTTCTGCTTATGTTGGTCAAATGTTCCAAATTCAGTTTCCACTAAATATCGTTTTTAGCTTTGGGAGTAACGCCCCTGGCTTTTGGAGTAAGAGCTGATTTACACAGGGTCAGTAACTGACTACAAATTCGAGGCAAGTCAGTGCTGACCCGAAAAAAACCCTGTGTAAACTGATTGGAAGTCAGTACAGTGGCTTGAAGTCAGCGCTGACTTGAATATTCGGACACGAATATTTTAAAGTCAGTTGGCGCCCCCCTGCGACTGACTTGTCTACTGACCCTGTGTAAATCAGCCATAACGCTTCGAGAATTCGGCGCTGATAGGTGTGCGCTCAGCCTTAGAAGGAAACCTGGCATTCCTTTTGAAAGGGTCTGGAGTGTCTAATTATCAAAGTTTTTTTACCTCATGGGTAGAGACTGTTCTTGGTGATAAAAGAGTGAGCCTGTTTTAATAGGCGAATAAAAAAATTCTAGAATGCTTTATTACATTTACAATCAAAAACTATTTTACATAATACCATTTTCACATATCAAGATTAATCAAATTGCTTTACACATTCTGCTACTGCTTCTTTGGTACCCTTGCACTCTCCTTCGTTTCTCCAATCATCGCAAATCTGTAATATTTAAGATTATTGAATTTCAATAGCGAGTATGGATTCAGGCTTCCGTCATTATGGAATCTTGTTATTAGTAGATGCAGTGCACGTCGTAATGTGACTTTTTGGTGTCAAGATACGGTTAGTGTAGTGTAAATGCAGCCGATCCGAAATCTGAAGATCAGTGAGGGTAGTTGTAGATACTACCGCCGCTTCACAATAGACCTTGAATACATACTCCAGTCTGCTCACAACCATGGCTGTTGTAACATAACCGAAGCGTCGGGACATAAATAAGGTAAAATTACGTGATAGAATCCCGTGTCCATATATTTTGAGTCAAAAATCGTATATATCTATTAAAAATCGTAATCGTATCGCCAAATATCGTCAGAGTGCAAACATTTTTATCGTCCGATAGTTTGGTCGTGCTCTTACTCAGTATGAAGATGTATGCAAATGCGCACACTGAAAGAGATCGCTTTAAGCGATAAGGCTGCCAATTGTTTTTACCTATGTTTAGATAATTTATACTTAAGGTTTCTTTGTGGTAAACAATAAAGTGTTAACTATCTATCACACTACAATGATTCAGTAGAGTCATTCGGGGTAAGTGATCGCAGTGGGTAAGTGGGCGCAGTGCCATTATCTCCGAAACGGAGCACGGGGGGTATACAGTTTGTTTTGGTAAGTTGGCAACGTTTATGCAGACAACTAGTTGCGACACATAGTTTGACCGCGCTGTGCGTGTACGAGTTGGTAAGGAGCGAACTACAATTTTGACAATTTAAAGTTAGTTTTGGGTTATTTTACGAAGCGTGTAGCATATACGTTCTAAGGCCGATAGTGGTAAGGCTTTTGCTATAGATTTGGAACTTATCTGAGCGTGTTTTGCAAAAGAAAGTTCTTGGCTGAATTAATAATTTTCTGATTTTGTGTGCATTCATTCGTAATTTGTCCGTTTGGGGTAAGTGGGCGCGGGTAAGTGTTCGCACTTTTACGCTAAGCAAATAATTAATAATTATTATTTTTTTTAGGTTTATAAATTTTATAATTATTAATTATTTCATTTGCCAACTTACTTAAGATAAGATAGGTTTTTTTTAACTTGATGTCAAATTCGATATACTAATTATGATTAACTGATCTCTAAATAGGTAAAATCTATGCAAACATAAAAGTTAAAATTTTGTTTAAATATATAGGTACATAACATAACGTTTTATTAGGTATATAAATTTTATGATGATTGATTATTTCATTTGCCAACATGCTGGTATAATATTTAAAGTGATTCTTTCTTATGTGTTTTCTAAGTGTATTTTATACTTGTAATCAGAATAAATAATGCTTGATTTACTTTTATTTTGCAACGCGAACACTTACACCACATGCAATCACTTACCCCGTAAGGGTGCGAACACTTACCCGCAAGTCGGGGCAAGTGTTCGCATTCCGATTTTTCGTCTTAAAATGCATTTATTTCAAAAACTGAAATAAATGACAGTACAAATTTCATTTATTTTAATTGACAGATAATTTTTCTAACTAAAAACAATACTTTAGGTGCTCTAAATACTAGATCTTGAGCACAGTGAGGTGTCAAAGTGGAAAGTGCGCCCACTTACCCCGAATGACTCTATCGGCCATTTTTGCACTAGCAGCCCAACCTGATCAAACAATCGGCTGATAGAAAAGTTTGGTGTCCGCAAAGGGTCATAAGATTTCAAATGATATGAGTGATACACAATACCTTTAAGTACTGAACAACTGTACAAATCTTGAGCTTTTTAAGATCACAAAGGTCTTCATCTCCGTACACAGAAATATCTCCATCGGCACAGTTTTTCTTTACAGCATCTACAAAATCTGTGGCATTTTGAAATCTGGTTTCCATGTCTTTTACAAATTTCTCCATGTTAATGGTTCCATCGGGTGATGCTTGGCCTAGTTTTTGGGCCACACATATTTCGAAGTCACACTAAACATAAAATACAGAATATCATGTTAACATACAACCAAAAAACAAAAACTCGCCTACAAACATTACGTATTGTATTTACGAAAAAAAAAATGTGTATAAGTATTATATCAGTCATGTGGTTGCCATAACACAAGCTCTGCTTAGCTTGGGACTACATGATGCTGTGTGAAATGTCCAGCAATATTTATTTATTTATTATTATTATTTATTAAACATGTCATAGCATTGACATGTTTGTAGGTGAGTTTTTATTTAATTTAACACACGGGAATTACTAACGTAAAAATATCGTCGATTTAGATACCGACAATAATAATAATAATATGACAATAATGTCTAGTACAACTCACGAAAGTTTTGAAAATGTCATCTCAAAAGGTACCTAATTATCACCAGGCTAATGTTTACACGACAACACAAAATGCGTGAGATATTTGCCTACGATTTTTTCGGCTTGTCTAAATTCGATCTCGTATGACATTGAAGTTCATGTGAGTATCGTACAAATCAATTTAAAACTAGATTTGAATGCAAGATGGCATTCGAGCTCGGGGTTTACACAGAGACGTCCAATTTCAATAACAAGGAGATTATCGCCCTTCGTATGTTTAGTCTGTGGTTTAGTTTACAGGATCATATTTGAAAATGAAAAATCTTATCAAAATTTTCAATTCCGACGGGATTCGAACCCGCAATGATACAAGCGATCCTCCTTCAACCGGAGTGCCTTTACCAAAATCGGCCACGGAATCATTAGTCGTCAGGGTTGAAAATCTTGATAAGACCATATCTATCGATTAAAGCCTCGGTGAGCGCTATCTACAGGATAACTACTAAGTTATCTCTCTGCACATTGCTTGAAGTTACATTCAGGATCAAAATGAATGTATAAATCACTATACAATTTAAAAATGATAAAAAAAATTCTCGCTTCGATAATGGTAATCTCCGACGAAGAAACTTTATGTAAATGGCGCATTACTCTAATAGGGCCTCCAGACTCTCGAGAGAAGGCTCGGCGAGAAGTCTCGCCCGAGACTTCGCGAAGAACAAACAAGCTATCCACACTCTCAATTGTTCTCAGTCGTGATCTGTTGCTTATGCGGTATGGACGTCGATTTTGAAACTGCACCCGGTTTGGCTCTGTGTGCCATTGCATACTGTAACTTTGTGAATGTTGTAACTAAAAATAATGTTAAAAAAAAAAATACTTAATGTAAAAAACTTTTATCTTAGTAGTTTCGATATTTAGCATCCCATAAAATAGGCTCAGATTGAAAAAAATCGATAAATTTCAACTCTATTTATTATTCCACATTTTTACGAAAGAAAATTCTCGAAAAAAACAAACAATATGGATGTCTGCCCACCGCCGCTCATTAATCTGCAATGAGACAAAACGTGAGTGTAGGACCCTTCTCTTTTCTCGCCCGAGAAATCCTTTGGCTCGGCCAAAAATACCGACACCGATCGGAGAACAGGCGAGCCAGAGAACGAGAAGGCGAGAAGCTCTTCACACTCACGCTTCTCGGGTGTTCTCGGGGGTTCTCTACGAGAGTCTGGAGGCCCTTTAAGGGCTGATTTTTCAATCTATAAATAACTTTTATCTGAGGAATAAATATGGCGTTATGACATATTTTCAATACAATATCTGTCAAATTGTATATTTATTTCCTCAGATAAAAGTAATCTAGGTATTGAAAAATCAGCCCTAAGCTTACTAAGTTTATGTCTTACCGATTTCATTGATTGTGGTTTTGGTGGCAATTTAAAACACTCCTTTATATCTTCTTTATACGAACTTTCATTGAGATTCGTTTTGCAGCACATCATAGCATGCTGAAATTCATAAACATTTATTTGTTTTTGAACGGTGATGTCTGCACAAAGTAATGGTGTACCATACCATAGGTACTTATTTTTGTTTTGAACTGAGTTGCGTCTGATTGAGGTTGATTTTTGAGTAAATGAAAATTCTTAGTTACAATATTGGTACGATAACATATTCTATCAAGGAAGAATCAAACTTTGATGTTATATGGTACTTTTAAAGATTTTACTTACATGCATTGTTCGGCCACATTTACGAAAATCTGCTTCAGAATCTCCTGCCTAGAAATATAAAATAAACATTAACTTTTACTATTCTATTAAACTATTATTGTTATTATACTATTTACACTTCCGACTGGCAGTGGCTTGGATCAGTTGAGCTACCTATAGATCGTTTCCAACGATCCTAAGGTGGCTCAAGTGGTTCTTATTGTATTTTATAATGTTATGTATATATGTAATAGTTTCGTTTCTGTAAATAAAATAATACTTCAATTTCCAATTGTAAGTAACTAATTTGATCTTAATTTTATTTTAAGCTATAACAGCCTTTTTAGCCCCGATTTTTTTACCTACATTATTTTCTTCTTATGGTTGATGTATATTTTAAATCAAACTTTTATTTATTTTCGAGACATCATCAAAAAAGCCGTTCCATTCAAAATGTATTAAAAAAACAATTTTGTTCATAATAATTTTCGTCATATTTTCAGATGTTTTTATGTTACATTTTGATATTTGAGCTGGAAAAAAATAATTCAACCAATCAAAGATCATAAAACCGGTCCAACCGTTTTTGAGTTAGAAATTGTGTAACTATCCCAACTCTTTCGTCCGAGTCCCAACTTCGTTTTTATGTATTTAGATTATCATAGTGATTGATCATTATTTTTCAAAATATTCTTACCGCTATCAACACCATACCAAGCGACAACAATATCACACGGTACATTTTAAAAACGATTCAGTACTTTGTGAGTTTGTTATGTACTGATTTTTTTATTTATATAACGTAAATTAAGTCACAGAATAAAGTATACTTTCCGTACAACGTATCACTAGAGAACCAAGTTTTTCACAAATTAGAAACGATTTCAGTTTTTTATTTGAAACATTTTATAAGTTTCTCATTAAATTGACCTCCTTGTTGCGTTCGGAATAAGTTATTTATGTAAAGCCTTCCAACTTTCTAAACAATTAAACTGAATTTGGCATTGTTGTACAATAAAGTATCAGTGTCGTTGCTATATATAATCTTGGTGACAGCAGGCTTATCTGTTGATGGAGCCATTTTGGTTAATGAATTTTTTCAACAAAAACTTATAATTCTAAAGGTTGATCGACAAATTATTTGCAATTGTAATAAATAATAGGTATGTGGTCACATGCATTTGCACGTGCAATACATAGCGCGTATACCACGTAGCACATGTGTACCGTCAAGTTAAATAAATTATCAACCTTAACTCCAAACATTAAGGTTTAGTTTACGTTTACTTTAACTTTGAGTGACATAAGTTATTACTGTAATGATTATTGCAAATTGTGACAGTTTTATACCGTATGATGACAAAGTAATTTTACATGTTTATTTTGATCAGGAAATAAAGTGACAATGACTGATCGAGATAAACTTAATACCTACATGAATAATAACAATCGGTTTATGAAATCACCGCTCGTTCTGAAAATATGTAAAGGGAATTGTGATCAAAAATTGAGAATTTTCATTTCAAATCCTCAAAATGGAATGATGAAGTTGCACAATCAATTAAAAATTTCATGAATAGCCCCGACATAAATATTATGATATCCCTTAAAAAGGGTAGTAAAGTTTCTATGGAAAATTTTATTAGGAATAATCACTAAAATAAACATGATAACACCGTGATACAGCCTCCAATCACAATAGAGTAATAGGAATAGGTATAAATGGTATAAATTAGTGAACTAATGGCTTCCGCTTACAACGTTTAGCATGTAGTAACCACCATGACAAAATAATCTCCATGTTGACTATTCATAATCATAGTGTTAACCTCACATTTAGGGATTACTATTGTTCAAATATCATCTGGGTACATTTTTAAGGATGCACTTATAACATTACATGTTATTTTAATTATTGGATTCACTTTAACGTCAAAATGTAGACAAACATAATCAAAATAATAATTCCATATGATGCATTTATGAAACATAAAGTGTTTCACATAATAAAACTTGATGTTTCATAATTTATGCATCATAAATGCTTCTAAGGTCCTTAATTTATGCTTCATATAAAGCTTCAAAACACCTTTTTAGACAGTTCTATAGAGAATCCATTTTAACCATTTCTATAGAGAACTGTCTAAAAAAATGTTTTGTCATAAATAAAGCATTATATGAAACATCAAGTGTTTTATAATATGAAACATTTGATGTTTCATCAAAAGTGGCCACTTTAGACCTCCAGAGGGGTATTCAATTCAATTCAATTCAATACTTTTATTTCAGCTTAGTAATTAGCAGTTTAAGCCTACAAATTACAGCCATATTAATGAGAACACATATCTACAGACGAACACAAGAAACTTAAAAAACACGAGCCCCCCCTCCAAAGATGGTTGGAAACGAGCACCATCCGAAGCACTGGACTATTCGGTTCACCTGATGGCGATATGAGATTACCGCCACCATGGGCAAATGCAACATCAGAAGTGATGCAGGTGCGTTGCCAGCCTTTATGGCAGGAGTGGGATCTTCAAATTATAATTTTTGTTGAGGTATTTCCTCCTTTTTTCTTTTGACGACTTTGACGAGACTCACATTGTTCGACTGGCTCCACACTGGAGCTTGACTATTTAGATTTTAAGCGGATGGATCACCGAAAAGAAAGCTAGGCCCTATACCGTGTTTGTTGCCTTGATTCTTCACGGTGTTGGTCGCGAAAGAACAGGAGTAGAATCACCTAGCTCTTAAGACGTTTCAAAGTGGTCATAACGGTCCTACTGAATAAATGATATTTGATTTTGATTTTGATTTTTGATAATCAATGTTCCTTGTAAACTAACGGACAATACATTTTTTATACCTTTGAGGAATTTTAAGGTGGAGTTTCAAATTTTACTTAGCCGTATCAGTAGCAGCACGACCTTCATTTCAAAACTCATTACCAATTTTCATCTAAAATATTACCAAACCCAAATCAAAAACCTGCCTACAAATGACGAATTATTAAGGCTTAAGAAAGATATATCTCTTTCAGTGCTGAAAATCGACCCTAGTAGTCTGGTTGCTGCTCGTTCAAACCAACTTGAACTTTATAACAAACAGTAGAGAGCTTAAATTCATTTGTAACAGAAGTTTATCAGCCAAAATTTTTCGACAGGTAAGAATGTTCATGCCATAGATATTTGAATCTTATAGTGGCGAAATAAGGCTCTTTTTACAGTGCCCGCAGTGTTCTGTCCTAATCTGGCAGCACTTGAAGTTTCCAGCCTGCTGTGCCATGATAACGGTATGACGGCATAAAATCCGTTTGCGAGGATGTGACGTCATAACGGGAATGACGTCATTGATTGCGTAGGTGTGCCGAGTATTCGATTTTATTGAACTCATTTCAGAGTTGATGTTCAATCGGCTGAATTTTTCATGAGATTTTCGAATGAGATCGTGGCAAGAGAACTGTAGTAATTCAATAAAGTTGAATGCTTTTTGATTTACATTAACGTTGATTTTGCTATTTCAATGTGATTGCATTCGTATTCGAAAGCCATGCCAAAAATTAATATTTTATTTCATGATATCGTATATTTTTTGAATTCTCTTCTTAAAAAGGAAATTCGTGTGAGCCAACTCTGGTGACAGTTTTCAAGCCGCCTATACGACTTAAAAGCCGGGACCGACCATTTAACTTGACCTCCAAAGCACGGGAGCGCTCAGCTCATAATGCCACTTGCGGTCACCCATCCAAGTTGTGACCGCGACGATCAATCATGAACGTCTCAGCAAGCTACGCCACGAGCGCTTCATTAGTCACTAGTTATTATATTAATTTAGATGAAGATGTCTAATGTTTTTGCACATACCTATGTGCAAAAACATTTACAATAAAGCATTTATATTAATCGGGGGTGATCTATTTATCCCAATTAGCGTTTGCTAAAACAATTTCCTTAGGCTTTTGCGGATCCCTAATCACCTAGCTAAGAGCGTTTTTACATATTACGATACGACAGAATGATAAATGACTTAAATCATATTGTAGGGAAATGTATGAAAAGAAGCCATTATACGACTAGATGTCAGCCATTGGGTTGACAACGACCGTGGTTACCTGCCGTTTTTAAGAGAGATGCAGTCTGTGCCTCGAGCGCCAGTATACACGACTTTACTATTCTATCCGTGACTATAGGAAAGTATGGACAATTGTATGGACTGAACTTAGTTTAGTCAAGTTACCGCTAGAGGCGCTGCACTGAATTTCATACAATTGAGATACTTTACTATAGTCACGGATAAAATAGTAAACGCGTGCATGCGCGCTTGGTAGCTTATCGTGTCGCTGGTGACACTGTAAATTAGTCGACATTATGTCATAGTGTTTAAAGTTTGGATTGCAGAAATATGTAAATACACATTTGGCAAGACGGGAAGATCTTGTACTGTTATGGAATGGCCACGGGAGGGTCACAGAACTGACAGAGCTTCAGCCAAAATAATGATCAAAAGATGTTATGACGATTATAGTAAAACTCATCACACACACAGCAGATAATAATTTATCTTATGAAATATAAATCTTGAGATCGCGCCCATACAAATTCTATGGAGGACCACACACAGCGAATATAAATAACAAAATATATTTGGTGCGATCTGTCAAGATTTATATTTCATAAGATATTATTATCTGCTGTGTGTGGTGCAGTAAGGCGGGAAGCGTTTGATTGACTGGCATTGCATGACGTGAAAATGCAGTGGCCCACTATACCTTGCAGTAAAATGTGTGGCAAAGAGATTGATAGAAAGTTACAAAATGCTTACACAAAACTGTCGTTCGTCGTTACACAACTAAGTATAAGTATGTCGCCCTTTAGGCTGCTTTAAAACTCCGTCACCAGACTTGCTCACACGAACTTACTTACTTTTAGTATGTCGTGACGTGTGAAGACGTAAGATTAAGCACAAATATTTACCAAGTAAGGTTTTGATGTTTCTTTGTCTCACCCGAGCAATTGCGAGGAAAAAATAAGGGAAACATGTGCAATTTATTTGTTAGATTACCTTGTAGGGACTTTTTGCTACGTGGGTATTGTGTCACTGCTACTAAGGGGCCGTGGACATTAGAGGTCTGTAGATTATTGCTTGTTGACTTGTCTATGCTGTAAGAAAGAGAATGCTAGTGAGTAAGTATGTGGGTAAGCTTTTTAACCATTCTGCTCTTAAAAAAAATTAAGTAAGTACTGTTTAAACCCACATTGTTTCAAATGGGCTTTGAAACCGTGCGAAGATGGAGAGGAACTCTAGTTTTGCATGAAACTATATTCAAATTTTTGAGTACTTAATTGTAGGTAAGTTTTCATAAAAAACAATATTTTTTTCAGTAAAAAGTAAGTAAGTAAGCTCGTATGAGCAAGTGGCCAACTCTGGTGGTAATTCAGTGAATCATTTACATTATATTAACATTATTTATGTTAGGTAAGTACCTAAATCAAAATTGTTTTTGTCTGCGATTTTTTAAAGTTAGCATTCAGTATTTAATATCTTTATTTGTTTTCATATTGTTCCACAGTAGGGTAAAAGCACACATTTTTAATGGGAATTTTTAAATTTAAACCGATTTACAGAACGCATTTTGTTTTAAGCGCATTTTTAGATTAAAAGTTCTACAACTATTTCAATTTTGATGATTTTTTTGTTTGTTCAAAAGAAATAAATTTTATCTAACCAAATTAAAATACACAGGCATTACGTAGGTAAACAATTTCTTTTTCAAGTAATTTAAGACAAGAATATTACTTTGTATTGTTCTTTACAAAGCTTTTTGAAGACGTCTGTACTGTATGTTGCTAATTTACTGAACGACATTGTTGCACGAGTACAACCTAATGTAGCAAACAAATTGAGCGTTTCATTTTCTTCGGCAAGTTTTCCTCTCACAGAAGCACAGAAATGTGTTCTTTACCTACAAACTTCAATAATTACGTCAATGGACTTCTGCTGTTACATATTTTACAAGACTTTATACAGTGACTAGCTGCTGCCCGCAGCTTCGCTCGCGTGGTACCCGGATAAAAAGTAGCCTATGTTACTCTCCAGCCCTCCAACTATCTCCACACAAAAAATCACGTCAATCTGTAGCTCTGTTTTGACGTGAAAGCAGGACAAATAAACAAACAAATAAACACACTTTCACATTTATTTATATGAGTACGGATTTACATAGGGTCAAGAGGCAATCTGGTATACTGTAGTTCCACGGACTTGAGATTGAGTAGGCTTTCCCGCCACCTAAACCATAATCTGAAAATCTAAAACATTTATCTTTTGCTCGAATATTGTATTATTTTATTTGTACCTTTGTATATTTATGTATTTTTTTAACTATTTTTATTAAAATTTCTTCTTTTATTCTCGAACTACAGCATAAATAATTGACCATCGCCAAACAATCGCCAACGAAAATTTAGGTTTAGACAGGCGTCGACAGGTTAATTGCGAGCGATAGCGTTCAAGTGGTCCGTTCATGTGCCCATTTGTATGCTAATTCGCTGTCCGACTCACGTTCCCTGGATCATTAGAATAATTAGTTCTTTTCAGCTTTTATTCTAGAGTCAATAGCAATAGATACGTGAAAACTTTTGATTGTAGGTACCTATTATTAAAGTGAAAAATAAAAAAAATGGTTGTCTGTAAAGTCGGTTTACGGACGATAATTTTATGTGATAACGTCAAAAGAAAACACTGATGAACGATCGTGCCTCTGTTTTCACGCTTTCACTTGCACGCTCGGCTCAGGCGGAACGTTACACTTTTTCGTGCATGCAGCCGGCGTTCATCTATTTATAAGACGTTATCACGTCAAAAAAATATTATTTATATTTTAACGCAACTTTGCTTGAACCATTTTCATATTACCCTGTTACCCAGTAAATGTTTCCCACATTTCTAATATTTTTATTAGAACTAAAGAAAAATTCATTATCCGTATGTAATAACTCTGAACGTTTCCTGAATAATATTCCAGAACCTAATATTCCGTGAATTACTGAAAAAATATCTTTTCCCGTGAGCTCTCTAAGTCGCAAAGAAAATAACCCACACGCACTCCCAACTCCAATACAATTATCACGCAAGTACCCCATCTACATTTGAAATAACCTTCGTTCGGTAAACCTAGAATTCTTAGAAAATGGCTACCGTAAAAGCGTTTCCACATTATCCGATCCGATATCGGGATCGGACGCCGATACGATATCGGGGCAAGTAAAATGTATGGAATATGTACCTACCTGCCTTTCACATTGTCCGACCCGATATCGCATATCGGAGCGGACATCTTTCATACATTTTACTTGCCCCGATATCGTATCGGCGTCCGATACCGATATCGGATCGGATAATGTGGAAACGCTCTAAGGCGCAGGCCAGATAGAAAAGACGGGGCGCAGACATCATTTGTCTCTTCCGCGTCCCTTTCATACAAAATGTGACGGCACCCCGTCTCTTCTGTATGTTTTGCGGCGCGACACTTCTATACATTTTCTATGAAAGGGGCGCGGAAGAGACATATGTCTGCGACGCGTCCTCGTCTTACGTCTTTCCTGTATGTCCCGCGCCTAAAAATTTCACGCATACGGCCCACCTGATGGTAAGCAGTTACCGTAGCCCATAGACCTAGTATAGATGTAGACTGCTGGACACGTTCCTTCTCTCTCACATAAAACAAGGAAGGATATCTACGAAATTCTTGACGAAGCGCAATATTTTTTGGCCTTTACCGCGTGCCGCCTTTTGCTTCGATCGGAACTTATAAGTTCTGAATTATGTACCTACTACGAAACAATGGATTCACTGCATTTTTTGTCTCTTTCGGCGGCAGGCTTACGGGTAGTCTATTATACTAGGTCTATGCCGTAGCCTAATGACGCCTGTGACTCCAGACGAGTCACACTCGCGCTGCTGACCCTTTATAAGAGGAATCACTGCTGACAACACAATGGACAAGTCTGGTCCACCAGTTGTCACCGCAGCACTTCCTCGCAGAGCTCTGGCAACCTTACTCACCACAGGAACACAAAACCATTCGAGTTTATAATTAAAAGAAGTATTCTGCCACCGCTATATCTCGTGCGCTATTCCAGAAGACGCGATCTTAATCCCTTTGGCCCGTGTTTGCTCATCGCGCTCAATAATGTCAATATTAGCACCCTGGAACTCCACGTCTTTCTTTTCTGATGCTACATTCAGGGCTTTGGTAGAATTGGTTTTGAAATGCTAATACCCTTTCATGCATTTAGTTCATTCAGTTCAGGAAGCCCCACTTGCACGAATTAACCCGGGTTAAGTACTAAAAATTTTTAATCTGATTGCTCATTTGACTATTAAAAAATTACTCTCTTGCGTCATCAAAAGTTAAGCGTCAACCGGGGTTACAGTTTTAAATTTTTAACCCACTAATGTTGGAGAATTAAATCGGCTAACCCCGGGTTAGAATGTAAAAATAGGACAAGCAAGGAAGTCTATATACACAGTACCGTAGCATAAAAGAGATACACATACAAGTTTCATGTTTGTTCATTTATTCATCTTTGATTGGGTAAGAATATTACATTAGTGGTAGGCGCACAGACATTTTGAATGTTTCCACCAATAAAAAAAAGAAACGTTGGGTTAGTTATTTAGTTAACACAGGATCGCGCAAGCGGGCCTAAGAAACTTAGGTGTTATATCGATGATTTATACAACGTCAAGAGGACAAGAGGCACCAAGCCTACTTTGAAGGGCTTTCCCACCACAGAGAGTGGTTCTTTGAAGTGGTTTTTAGAGCCGTGTTGGTGAAGGTCGTGTGTTTGAATTCCGGCCGAAATTATTTAGAGATAAGATTTTTTGAAATGAAATGTCCATGGTGTATCAATGGACATTTCGTTTCTAAAACTCTTATTGGAGGCACGTAGTTTGAGTGGAAAAATTACTTCGGTTTTTTATGCAAGGTCACAAGTTTGGATCTCGGCCGTGCATATTTCTTGTTTCGAAAAAACACTATCCCACAGGTCAACTGCTGTTGGTTTCACTATTAATAGCTAGAATATTTTTAAGTAGAAAATATGCATTAAAATGCTAAATATTTTTAAAACGATGACATGTCACGACATCGTTACCATAATAATGAAATTTTGCTTTTGAATAATGTATTCTGTTATGTACAATTTTGTATACTTTTGTGTTTTCCACGAAAATTTTAGTTTTCTCTGTTAGTATCAATTTTTTTTTAATTGCATTGTTATGGGAATTTTGTCCTATTAATTACTACTTTTACATAATTATTTAAACGCAAAGGCTAGATGGCGCTGGCGCTGTATGAAATGTCCACCAATATTTTAATCAAACATAATAATTTTCAATGTGTAATATTGTGAACATAAACTTAATAATTTTTCAAATGGCTTGTAATAATTGAACGGAACCAGGACTAGTATAGTTTTCAATTTACGCATAACACTTTTTTCTTTGAGTGTACTTTATACTTTATGTAGGTAACAAGATAAAATACGTACTATGGTACTGTTTCTTTCTATAAAAAGTTATTTATTCCTTCTTTTTACATTACAAATCCCATTCGTTTTCTTTTAATTTGATAAAATTAGGCCTATTCCGTTTCATCAATGCTCATAGCTAAAAATAAAAGTAAGTACGTGCGAGGATAATGTTGATCCCAAAAAACTCTCAAAGCCGACCTTTCATTTGAAGTACCCAGAAAACATTACGGACGCATATCAAAGGGAAAATCCAATATCGTCGACGCAGATGATGAATGAAACACATTAGAGTGCTTGGGAACGAGCAACATAATCCGTCGTCAATGTCAACTTTTTACTACCATTCTCACCCTTAAAGTGACCTCGAAAATCTTAGTGACCTTAAAGTGAATTCGTCTCGAAACAATAGATTGGATTGGCGAACTAAACATTGGCTTGTGGTTATTATGTGTTAATTTCATTTTGTTTTAATGTAGTTATGTTTTGCTTAAATACGATTAAATAAATAAATATTATTTATTCCGCCTACATCGAGGCACAGCTATAAAATATCAGAATTTTACCTACTAAACCTAATTAGAATTTCATTGATTTCTTTATGATATGTTATTTTTAGGGTTCCGTACCTTAAAAGGTAAAAAAAGGAACCCTTATAAGATCACTTTCTTGTCCGTCTGTCCGTCTGTCTGTCCGTCTGTCCGTCTGTCTGTCCGTCTGTCCGTCTGTCCGTGTGTCACCATCGATTATCTCAGGAACGGGTAGAGCTAGCAAGTTGAAATTTATACCATATACTAAGGTCTACAGTCCCTATTGTGAGTATAAAAATCAAGGTCCTGAGTCAACACTATAAAAAGATATAGACAAATTTAGGTTTTCGTGAAAACTTGTGAGTACCAAAACTTACCTTAATTATCAACTTTTTTTATTTTTCGGAATTTTTCCTTTACTTGTGCTGGAAGACCTTGCTTGTAACCAAAATTGACAATTCTAGGTCAACCGGAAGTACCCTAGAGGTTTTGGGTCGAAAACCTAAATGGTAGTTCCCGTTGACCTAGAATAACGAAATTTGGTAAAAAGCAAGGTCTTATAGCACCAATAAAGGAAAAATTCCAAAAAGTTAAAAAAGTTGAAAATTAAAGGGTGTTCCCATACATACATAGTTGACGCCAATTAAGATTGTCCTCCGAGTTGTATGGGCGCTCATACAATTAAGCGGACTAGCTTAATTGGCACCATGGCTAGGTACAAAACCCTCGGCGTACGAGTTCAACTCGCACTTGACCGGTTTTATTTATTATGAAATGAAGACTCTTTAGCAAGACGTTATAAAAACATCACAATTCGATTGAATACATTAAATTATTATTAAATATGCGCAGTATGTACGTACACTATAACTAAGTATGCACAATATGCACACCAATTTTTCAAATAAAGTAAAAAGAAAAATTTAAATATAGTGCTAAATTTTGTTACACGATGTTCTGTCTTATGCATAAAACTTAGTGCCCCGACCAAGCTTAAGTGAGCTTTGTCGGCGCACTAAATTTTTATGCATGAGAACGTTTTTTATGTATAAACTTTTTATACTTTCATACCTACCTATAACGCAGAGAAAGCTTTCCAGAAAAAAAAGTAAAGTTGCTGTTTTATATCAAATACATGACTTTTAAAACAGCAACTTTTATACTATCGTCCGTTTGGTGAAGTCCGTGACTACAAAACCTGTAATAACTCACTTTCTGATGAAATTCCTGTCTAGATTTGAAATTTATAGACTTATGATACAATTTGGTGAGGAAGATGTAAAAAAATATGATTATTGTCAGTAAAATTGATGTTTTTTTGTCAGGTTCGTGAACTGCCCCCCAATTCTTCTAGATGACAACGTCAATCATTCCGCTGCGTCTTGGTTCGATCTCATAAATGTCAGCTTTTTTGGTAAATAGTAGAATAACTTTTCAAAAATTTGTTCTGCCAAAGTCCAAACCTTAGCTAAAACCTCACCACAGCTGAGTCGTTTGTCATTAGTAGAATAGGAAACAGTCGAAAATCTAAGGTTTAATTGAGGTTTTGCTTGAGGTTGATAAAAAGTTCGGTAGGTACTAGAATTGACACCCTAGTCGTCGTGGTTCGACTATGGACTCGAATTAGATTAGATCCTGGGGTTTACTAATCTACTTAAACTTCTTCTTTCTTTAATTTACGGTATTTGTTGACATAACTGATGTCTCTTCCACGAAGCTCTTTCCAGGGCAGCCTCTTTGATCGTATGAGGAGGTTATACGAAATAACAGCAACCTTCTTCTTCACTTGGCTCATGTACTCGTAGCTTATCCTCGGTCTTGTCGGATGTTCTTAATAACCTTATGTCGCTTAAAATGGCCAGTCATCTTCCCTCTTCTGTTCTGGACAACTTGCAACAACGATCTTTCCTCCTCCACTCAATGCAAAACCTCAATGTTAGTCACTCTTTCTATCCAGCTGATCCTCTTCATTATATGCCAACACCTCTGCCACTTGGTCCGATTCTAACTTTCTGTTCGGCGCTCGAAGCGACAAGACGTCTGCAAGCACACAGAGGGAGTCAATTATTTCCTGCGGATGCCCCGTGAAACACGTGTCGAAGACCATCAAGTTTTTGTTTTTGTTTTCGCGCTGGTGCTGTTCCCGGATTTGCCCTGACTAGCCTGGCATAGTAAGGTTAGGCTGTGGAAAGTGGCTTTAGCGAAAAAAAAATTTGACAAATCTTTTTTGGTATAGATTAGCGGAGGACTAGATATTTTGAAATTTTCAAAAAAATCCGGTTTTAAAATTGAACCAAATAAAAAAAAAAGTTCAAAAAGTCCGATAGATGAACCATGCGATCGAACCACGTGTTCAGGAGCTGATTTAATATTTTTTATTATAAAAATACTAAAAGTTCAAGTGTTTTTTTTTTCTAAAGCTTTTAACGCATTTCTAATAAATAAAACATGTTTTAAAGTCATTCTAAACAATAAACCTAAAATGCTCCGCTGTAAGTGGCTAAGCATTTATTATTTTTATCTTTTTGTGTCCCAAAGTATTGTGTTAATGCGGTGTTAAAGAACAAAGTTTTTCACAAAAATGGCAAAGTGTTACGAGCACAGAGGATTTCAGAACTTTTTAAGTAGTAGCCATTTATGCACTCTTTATTCTTTTTAAATCTCTAATTTTTATAATAGGTATAATTAAGGCCGTTATAATTTTCAGAGCCGTGTGGGCCGAGTGGGTTCGTAAATAGACTGTCAATTTAAACGGAAGGCCGTTTATTCAAATTTCTGCAAATTTCTGCTTTTTAAACTGTCGGTCCCGGCTTTTAACTTGTTAAGCCATGACGGAGACCTTCAGGAGGCCTGTAAACTCCATCACCAGAGTTAACCACTAAGCTCATACGATTAAGCTCAATGAATCGTAATTTTTTTTAATGTATGTTCATAAAAAAAATCATAAAAAGAACATAGAACCTCTTCCTTTTTTGAAGTTGGATAAAAAATTACATCTAGATGTTCTTGATTAGATCTACATTATCAAAAAGCTTATTTGCCTTTTGACACGCTGAACATTGTTCAACGGAATTTCAATTTCATTAGGTTTCTTAAGTTGCCTGAAATAAAGTTTATATTATTATTATTATTAGGTACTCCCAAAGAATGACCCGATCTTGCAGTTGTACAAATACCGTAAACTTACAAAATACCCTACTGTAAGCTATTCAATACAATTACTTAAAACACTTAGGAACTTTGAAGAAAACAAACATCCGTACTGAAAAATATTCATTTAAGCACTCTCTAAATGTTTGTTTAATTAAAAGTTACTTGAACACTTAACGCGTTACGCAACCCAGCGAGAGCGTTCAAAGAAGCGAAAATTAAAAACAAAACACTGTGTGGGCGGAACTTTATTTAGGTAATGGATTTTCGGCTCAAATTAAAAACTTTACATGGATTTTTGGCAAGTTATAAAGGTTACAAGGAGCTTTATTGAATTTGAGATAAAAACAACTTTACCAAAGAAAAAAAAACTACAGACGAAGCTCTTTACACATTTCTTCCGCTTCGTTCACTTATTACAATCTTCCTACAAGCTGTAACCCCGCATCCACACGTTGGGGCCAACGTTGGCCCCAATGCCTCTCACCAACGTGTGGAGCTGACAAAATAGCTTGGCGCCAACGTTGGGGCCAACGTTGGGGGTTGGCCGTGCCGTGTCGGTTTTATCAAAGGAAGTTGGCGCGCCAACGTTAGTGATCCGTCCACACGTTGGCGCTATGCTCAGTCCCGTTTCGACGCGCATCGTGAGCGCACGTGTCGACTGACGAGCGAGAATGTCATCGTATTCCTTATTTATTCTGTTTGTAGAACTATCGGGCTGAAATTTTGCACACTTATAGATTTTCGGTGACAATGAAATATTATGGTATCAACAAGCTGATCTGATGATGGATTCAAGAGCTGTTCAACAGAACTCCTCAGTAAATAAGCCGATTGAGTTGAAACTCGGCATATTTGTTAAGTTCTGACTACAATGTAATAATATGGTGACAACAAGCTGATCTGATGATGGAGTCTACTATTTTTTTTTATGTTACGGGAACTGTGCAACTTTTTTGGATAAAAAGTAGCCTATGTCCTATTTCCGGTTATTATCTATCTATATTTTAAATTTCACTCATATCGGTTAAGTGGTTGTCGTGTTAGAGAGGAACAAACATACATCCAAACATCCAAACTTTCGCATTTATAATATAGTGTATTGAGTGAAGTGTGATAGTGACATGATGTGATGTGATTGTGATAAAATTGGTATTCAGTAATGTAAAATCACTTAGAGGAATTTCAATTTCTGTGTCGGACGCGCAGACATCGGACGTCTGCACGTTGGCTCTGACGGAACAAGACTGGTGTATCGCCAACGTGTGGATGGTTCACGAAATCTTGGCCCCAACGTTGGGACCAACGTTGGTCCCAACGTATGGAGCCGGCGTAATACGATACCTACTTTTGAACTGGCCTTTTTTACAAAATGGTACCACTTTATTGTATGGCTTCAGAATCAGCGTGTTTGGTTGATCGCTATGGTGCTTTTTAAATATCGATATTATTGCTTTTATGTATTTTTATTTCGAGAACGAGGTTTCTAAATAAACATGTTTTCATATTAGCCCCGCAAGGGGCAGAAAAGAAATAATATCGATAATTAAGGGCGCCACAGCAATCAACCAGGTGCGCTGATTCTGAAGATTGAACCGTGTAGGTTTGCATATCTCTTCCAGCTGTCCTATTCAGACTTGGCTCATTAGGGATATACGATTTTTTTTTAAGTGAAATAGTATAAAAAGCATAAAGTGGTAGTGGCGTCCTTAGCGGTATTGAGAATAACTGCACTATCACGTTCGACTATCACGGTTCTTTTATGTGATGCTAAGTTTAAAAGTACATTTAGATAAAAAAAAAATCGTATAAGTACTTAACGTATTTTGAAACGGAACAATAGCATGGTACCCATTTTAAGTTTACGTTTTAGTACAATTTCATTATATTCGTCGATGGGCCTGCAACTTGTCATTGTATGGAATGTTAACTTCTGCAAAATGTGGGCATTTACCAAATATGTATTTGGGCATTATAGGAAAGAAATAAAATGCTTAAAATGCCTCAAAAAATTCTAAGAGAATGACTACCGCGCCGGCGCCGTGGGGATACAGACATAATCATATTTCATTTTATTTAATTTTTTCATTATAATTTCTGAAATGAGACTAATTTAAAAACATTTAGAAAACAGTAACCACGTGAATAAGTATCATCGTCAGCATATTGTTTTTTTTATGTTAAATTCATACTTTTGTTTTTGTCATTTTAAAACGAACTCAATAAAACGCCGCGATTCTGAATGTAAAAATGTTACAGGCCATTTTCATAAATTTTCATTTTTACGGCCTAGCAAAGAAAACACACCAATGAAACTTTTGTTTTCCGAAACCGAAAATCATCAGACTTTTCATGTCACTTTTACAGACAGTTTAAAAATATTCAGGCATACAGAACGTGGTAAATAGAGAAAATTAAATACAAAACAAAATATGACGCGGGGATCCAAGGTTGGTTAATAAAAAAATAAAAATTGTTGGACATTTGACACAGCGCCATCTAGCCCCAAACTAAGCAAATCTTGTACTATGGGAACCAGATAAATGATAGAATACTTATATATTTGTAAATACATACTTCTAATACTTTTATAACACGCAGACACAGAACAAACATCTATGTTCATCACACAAATGTTTGTCCTGGGAGAGAATCAAACCCACGACCTACAGCGCAGAAGGCAGAGCTACTACCAACTGAGCTAAGAGGCCAGTCTATAAATCTTCTAATATCGTATTGTATTAGTATTTAGTACTGAACGCAAGAACATTTAAACATGTCCGCCAGTGTCGCTCTCCACTAATCCGAAGACCGTCTTATTTAGAAACCGTGGAGAAAAACCATCGAACAAGTAATACTTGCGCAGGGTCTCTATCCTCAACTATGGGGGAACGATTAAGGACGAGGAGAAAGAGTAGGTCGCCCACTTATATAAATGTTCTAAGTTCGCCCCGAACTGAGATCTTGCTATGTTGCACCATGCTTAATAGTAGAAAATTGTAAAAAGACTGCCTCACTCAGTACTTATCTACTTATACTACTAATCTATACTTCTATACTAATATAATAAAGTGGCAGAGTTTGTTTGTTTGTTTGAACGCGCTAATCTCAGGAACTACCAGTCGGATTAGAAAAATTCTTTCTGCATGTGATAGCTAAATTCTTTATAAGGGTTATAAGATACTTTTCATCATCATCATTACCATAAACCATCACTACGAGGGCAGCGCCGCGAGGGTGCTGCTAGTATATGTAAATTTTCTTTAGGCAGCCTAACAGCTCCATTACCAGAGTTATCCAGTGGCTCACGAACATACTTTTTGAGGTTTTTAGCTTTTAGTTTTTAGCTTTGTTAGTGTTTGGATCGTATTTTTTAAACCGTAGCTTTACCAGAACCATCAGCATAATTTAACGAGTCCGCTTTACCGTATTCCATCTGGCTCTCCGAATTCGTTTTAAACCGTTGATTTGCATTTAAATGTCACATGTCCGGAGCAGTGACCGTTTTCACAAGGTATTACCAGGTTAATTGTAAAAAATTTGGAGGAGTTTATTTAATAGCAAAAGAGTGAAGAAGTACATACATACATAGTATTAATTGAGTTGAAAATTGAAAGGTTTTAATTGATTTTAAGAATGTTATTTAGCCTTGTTTGTCTAGTTTAGTAGAATGTGTTTTCGAAGTTCAATCCAAATGTCTAATCCTGTTATAAATGAATTTTTCGATGCGATACAATATTGTTATTATTATTTTTATTTGAATCCGACTGGAAGAACCTATCACAAAATCTTGATATCGTGGCGTAGCTTGCTGAGACGTTCTTGATTGATCGTTGAAGTTAAGCAACGCTGTGTGCGGTCACAATTTGGATGGGTGACCGCAAGTGGCATTACTGAGCTGAGCGCTTCCGTGCTTCGGAAGGCACGTTCGTATGAGCTAGTGGCCAACTCCGGTGACGAAGTTTTAAGGCCACCTAAAAGGCCTCCAGGCCTTCAGGCTTAAAGTTATTAAAAAACTGTATTCACCTTATTCACTTGAGTGCATTCAATTTACTTTTGTGTCAACTTTATTCACTCTTAGAGGCGCATTTAGTATTTAATACATATCAAAACCTAGCACTTAAGGGCATCTCCCAGACGCTAATCAGAACATAAAGTACAAGATGCCTACAAATTGAAACGTCTAAGCTAGAAGCCCTAAGGCGGTCTAGACCTAGTAATTAGGTTCGCCAGCGGACTAGATAATTGGCTGTCATGCGTCTTGTTGTCTGATCATGTCGAATCTTATAACAACGTCTTTAGAATTTATAGTTTATATCGAAATAAGAGAATTTGAAGCGCTCGTGGCCTATCTTGCTTATACGTTCATGATTGATCGATCAAGTTAAGCAGCGTTGTGCGCACAATTTCCATAGGTGACCACAAGTAGCATTACGAGCTGAGCGCTTCTGTGCTTCGGAGGGCACGTTAAATTATCAGTCCTGGCTTTAAAGTCGTAAAGCCATGACGGAGGCCTTCAGGTGGCTTAAAAACTCCGTCATCAGAGTTAGAAACTAGTTCATACGAACATACATACAATATACCCACCCAAAAATAGATTCTCTCGATTAATCTACAAACATTTAATGTAGGTACCTACATAGAACAAATATCTATCTATCTATACTAAACAAAGTTCTATCTCTATCTATCTATAAATAAATATTTAAATAGATGCCAGTTAATTAGACCGTAATTTTCTATTAATTAGAGATTTGATACATTTTTACAAAGTATACACAAAATAGGTATTAATTAATTTTCAAGCTCCGTAGCTGCTTAAATAGTTGAATTAACGCCACATTATTTCAAACAAGGTGGCAACATTGGCCGTTTACGGTCGGAAGCGGGCAAGCTTTGGAATGGCGAGACAGTAACCAGAGCCGTAACCAGAATATAAATAAATATTTATAATATAATATTATACTTAATAAAGGCAGAGTAGGTGGTTTTCTGCAACGGGCCGGCCCATCTGGCCCACTTTCCCGTGGTCTTTCGACCGACAGTTGTTGTCGGTTAGTTCTAGTTATGTCTAACTCCATTGAAAACTTTGCTTGCGAGTTCTAGACATGTTTCATGTTGAGTGGCGCCATCTGTAGTGCGTAGCATGTTGATGTAGTTCATCTAGCGACAGGTAGATGTCGCTACAAATAAATAAAATAAATAAATCAATTTTATTTCGGACAACTTGTACTTACTACTACACTAGCTTATACAGGGTGGAAAAAATGAATAGGCCCCTGAGGGAAACTACTTTAAATCCTTAAGATACAGTATTTTACATAAAGAAAACATTCTATTATTTTTAAAAAAAGCAAAACTGCATTCAAAGATTTTTTTAAATTCGCTTGCCTTAAACATGAAGTCTTACACTTGTCTGTCGTACAAGATATTAATGAAATCTAATATTTATAACACAAGGACTTTAATTAAATAAAATAAATTAATAAGCTATCAAAAATGCAGAAAGAATTTTTGAAATCGAACTGAGATGCATATCTCAGGAACTACGTACCTGTTCAAACAAACAAACAAACAAACTCTTTCGCTTTATTTTATTAGTATAGATTCTAAGTTATTCGTAGTGCTCTGAAATAAGCAACATGAGGAGTTATTAAAATGCATAATTATTGATGTTTTTATCCATTTTTAGGGTTCCGTACCTTAAAAGGTAAAAAAAGGAACCCTTATAAGATCACTTTCTTGTCCGTCTGTCTGTCTGTCTGTCTGTCCGTCTGTCTGTCTGTCTGTCTGTCCGTCTGTCTGTCCGTGTGTCACCATCGATTATCTCAGGAACGGGTAAAGCTAGCAAATTGAAATTTATACCATATCCTGAAGTCTATAGTCCCTATTGTGAGTATAAAAATCAAGGTCCTGGTTCAACACTATAAAAAGATATAGGCAAATGTAGGTTTTCGTGAAAACTTGTAAGTACCAAAACTTACCTTAATTATTAACTTTTTTTATTTTTCGGAATTTTTCCTTTATTTGTGCTGTAAGACCTTGCTTGTAACCAAATTTGACAATTCTAGGTCAACCGGAAGTACCCTAGAGGTTTTGGGTTAAAAACCAAAATTGTAGTTCCCGTTGACCTAGAATCACGAAATTTGGCAAAAAGCAAGGTCTTATAACACAAATAAAGGAAAAATTCCAAAAAGTTAAAAAAGTTGAAAATTAAAGGGTGTTCCCATACATACATAGTTGACGCCAATTAAAATTGTCCTCCGAGTTGTATGGGCGCTCATACAATTAAGCGGACTAGCTTAATTGGCACCATGGCTAGATACGGAACCCTCGGCGTACGAGTTCGACTCGCACTTGACCGGTTTTTATTACTTTTATTGTGTTTACCGTGTTATGTCTTACTTCTTTTATTCTGTATTGTTTCGTCTTCTTTTGATGTTGATGTATGTGTTTGTGTGCTTATGTAGTGAATAAAGAAATGTCTATGTCTATGTCTTTATTTTTATTAGACCAAAAATGGTTGATTTCATCTCAGTACGCGCCTGTTCGTTTGGTTGGCCAGCTTTGGTTACATTAGCATACATTTATAGGAGTACAAGCACTAACACCCATGGTAATGATTATTTACATTAATTAGTGATAGGGTGTTAGCGTGCCTAGGCTCAAAATGATTTCTGATAGTTCGTTTTAAATTACCATTAGTTAAAAGCATCATCACAAACTCTGCTTACTTTGGGACTAGATGATGATCTGTGAAATGTCCAGCATTATTTAATCCTTTTCTATTAAACGAGCAATATTTGTTTGTTTGTTTGTACTCACGTTCTCGAAAATGGCTCTAACGATTTCGATGAAATTTACGGTACGGTTTACGGGGGCGAAAAATCGATCTAGCTAGGTCTCATGTCTGAGAAAATTCATTTTCTCGCCATTTTCACGCAAAAAAAAAATACCAATGCAATGTGGTTCGTAATGTCACGTAATTTATTGAGACTTAAGTGGCTGAGTAGTCGGGTGTCCGCCTTTTAACCGAAGGCTGCGAGTTCGAATCTCAGCCAATAGAAGTTTGTTTTTTTTGTTCTTTTTTAATTTTTCTCTATTTGCACCCGAGCAGAGCTCGGTCGCCTAGATATTTAATTTATAATTGGCGATAAACTATTTAGTCGGATCAATACTTCTAAATTCTTTAATTTGTACGCAAACTTATCTAGTCATAGTATAATGATCAGGATAAGTTTAATATAGTACATTAAACTAGAGATTAATAATGATCTTAATATAAAAAACTAGAAAAGAACAAAATAAATGATATAAGTTAATTAAAAGATGGTTATGGATTGTGTTTTCTGTAAAGTTTACGGTCATTTTCAATAAATTTTACTTATTGTAAGATACAATTTTTCAAAATCTAACCACAATATATAGAATTACAGAAATACTAAATTATGATCTATAAACAGCCCGTTAAACATTTTGCAAATAAACGTGGTTATCAACCTACAATATTCACTTGCTTACCTGCATGCAATTCTCACCTCTATTCTCAAATCATTACAGTCATCTATAGCATGACACTCGACATTAGTTACGTTCCGAGCGATATCAATATTTTCCTGCAGATCCGATAATCAAAGATTCATGGCCCCTCAATCACGGATTCTCAGTTAACACAGCTGATAAAGAACGGCTGTTACTCTTAATAAGAGAAAATGTGTGCGTTTTTAGAAGACAACAGAGGCCCAGAGTTCAGAAGTAGACGATAGTTGCGCTGTGAGTAACTGGTTGGCTAAATAATTTGTCCACTAGCTTGCACTACTACTAGTGTATGGTCAAAGTGAATTTTGCGTCAGGCGAGCATTAGGCGTACCTACCTACCTACGATTGGCTTCCGTAATACGATTTTCAGTGATATTTTTCGGCCGGTCGCGTAGTACAGTGCCACAAGTATAACTTGGCGCGGCTGAGCGCCACTGTGTTCAAAAAATATAATTAATTGTACAGAAAATACCACGAAATATGGGAAAATATGTAAGAAAGATTTAATCATTTGCGTATTTGTATAAGATAGTTTAATGATATTTCGCATCATAATACTCTTTTTCCGTTTTTCCGTTTTAGTTCCTCAAATCGCCACCGCCAACTTATACTTGTGGCACTGTAATTGCTGTCGCATTGCTGTTCCAAGTCTTACGTAATAGGGCGCGGGTAGTTTGATTTGCCCGTGGTTCGATTGATAGGACCATAAACAAAAAACGCGATGCCCCTGGATCGACAATTAGAACTCCACAATCAGACCACGGGCAATAAACGAAATAATTTAACATTTCTTTCCAATAGTATTCGACTTAATTTAAGACATTTGGCAAGGCGGGAAGACGGTAGATGGACAAAGGCAGTGACCGAGTGGTGGCCGCGTGAGGGTCATAGAACAGCAGGCAGACCACCAGCCAGATGGACTGATGATTTATTGAAGGAAGCGGGGAAGCATTGGATTCGACTGGCTCAGGACCGAGAGAAGTGGCGTGAAAATGAGGAGGCCTATACTCAGCAGTGAGCGGCACTAGATAGAAGACTGGAAGGAACTAGAGGAGGCCTTTGCCTGCAGGCACTCTGAAATACGAGACCTCATTTAAGTAGATAAACTAGAAATAAGTAAAGATTTTTTGTTTTTTGAGTATTTTGGACATAAAGGCTTATTATTATTATACTCAGCAGTGGGTGGATGTGGGCTGATTAGATAGATAGATAGAAAGTTGAGAATGAGAACACACTTCCAAGGTAGAAGATCCAAGCTGTTCTATAAGTCTATGTTTGAATGGAGCTCTATGACACATCACGTTTCAAGTGATGGATGGAGATATCTGGACATAACGATTAGTCATGCTTCAGATTCTGTGAACCGCGTATGTAATTCATAACCATTGGATGTCGGAATCTTATTCTGAATGAAGTTATAGAAATACACAACATGGAAAATAAAGTCGACATTTCCCCAATTTACATTTTAACGTACTCGTACGTTACTATTGTAACTTACATACATTCTTCTCCAACATTTTAAAATTCAGTCTACCACTGTGTGTAACCACAGTGCGTTCGTTCGGATGCGGTATAGGAATCGCGCATTTTAGCAACTGCTGCGATCGCCGATTGTCGCGTTTGCCGTTTTAAAGTGTGCGGTGTGGAATGTTAGTCGCTGCACTTTGTTTCTGAAAAGCTAATAAATTGTCCATCGCCGAAGCCAAAAGTATCATGTCTGCTAGAACCCTTAGACAGTTTTAAACGATCAAAATCATAGTCACTAATAATTTATAGGTACAGTACAGTAGAAACACTGGGATCTGAAGGATCTTGAACAGTTTCTGATATAAAATATACATCTTCTATTATGTATAAATAAAAATGAATGGTTGATGTTTGTCCTCTTTGCGTTCCTAAACCATTGATCAGCGGAGCTAAAAACGTCGCTATTGCAGAATCGCATTATTGGAATTGAACTATTGCCATCTCTTTTTATTGACTAAGAGTGAAAAGAGACGCCAATATACTTAGTTCATTTCAAATTGTGATTCAGTTTTAGCGACCTTTTTAGGTCCGCAGATTGTAATGAAACTTAGGTACCTACCTAGGGTCTTCTGAGGATGCCGGCGAGGGTTTCTGTGGTACAAAAATATTATAATCTAAATAAAAAAAGTGGTACAAAATTCGCCATGTAAGCTGCTAGTAGCTTAAGTAGTAAGTTTCGTGTAATTTTGGTTATAATTTGAAAAAGAAATCATTAACGTTTATGATTTGATTGACAAACGATTAGACATAATTTGAAAAAAACTATCGTATTTTATGAACAGGAAAGTTTGTGATTGTCTATTTCTTTCTTATCATGTATCTTATTTTAAATCAGAAATAGATTATTTTCATCCGATAACACTCGGGCAAAGCCGCAGGTGGTTCTATACAATTCAAATCTATAGAATCATCGGTATTGGTTATTCATTCTTTCATCAAGGAAACCTTTCTTACATTTCTCGACCGTGAGTTAATGTAATTTTCGAATAAAAAATCGTATTCTGCGAGAAGTAGGGAATTGTTCCCGACAAGATTTGATTTCCATCGCGAGCTCTATTGATGTAAGATCAAGCAATTTTTAGGTGTTTTATTGTAACGCTTACGTTTCAAAATGCAGAATAATTTTTCGTTCAAAGAATTTTAATATGAAAGAAATTGAACTGCTGTCTAGACGTTTTGTGGGGCTCTAGTTTTATTTATTCCTTTTTTGTGACTAGAAATAAGTACCTATACAAAGTCTTTTTTCAGACTATGAATTTCAGGTAAATAAAATTTCAAAAAAATAAAATCAAAAATCAAATATCATATTTTATTCAGTAGGACCGTTATGACCACTTTGAAACGTCTTAAGAGCTAGGTGATTCTACTCCTGTTCTTTCGCGACCAACACCGTGAAGAACCAGGGCAACAAACACGGTATGGGGCCTAGCTTTCTTTTCGGTGATCCATCCGCTTAAAATCAAAATAGTCAAGTTCCAGTGTGGAGCCAGTCGAACAATGTGAGTCTCGTCAAAGTCGTCAAAAGAAAAAAAGGAGGATTAATACCTCAACAAAAAACAAAATTTCATCACTATTTTAAAATAAGCCTTGTGATAGAATGTAGGTAGAACGTTAAACCAGAAATGTTCACGACTGTATTCCCAAGGTGCGCAGACATATTCTTTCAGACCTTTAGACATTTTTAGATCCTTTGAAGATGTCTGAGGTAGGCATGTCTAAACACATTTGGTAGGTAGGTGCATTCCCACATTTTGCAGAAGTTAACATTTCATTTCAATTTCAATTCGTTTAATTATTCAATTGCAAGCACAAATAAACAATTTACTACAAAATAACATAATTTATATAGTAGGCTTGTACATAATTTAGAGAACAGACAGGATCTACACTAAGGTACTAACTCTTTAGGTAACTTGTGTTGTAGATCCTGCTTCCTTCTGGTTATTCACATTTCGTAGCCATCATAATCAATCTTAAAGTTAATCTATATCTATAATATTCCATACGTGACAGGTTTCAAGCCCATCGACGCTATTAGAAAACTATTTTCCTTCACCGTTTAGAGCTCGTGTTAATGCACACATGAATTTTTTGAAACGAAAAATACGTTGATGCACGACCAGGATTCGAACCCACGACCTTCGGATTGAAAGTCGAGGTACTATTCCAATCGGTTGACCGAGTATAATTTGTAAGAGCCATGTTGACACGGCTCTCACTTACTTGTGGATATAATACCTAATGTGCGCATTTATCATTCCATATTCGATGAACGAAACCTGTTGTAAGAAGCCCCTTATCCTGGACTCGAATAGGTTTGTCACAATGGATCCTTATTGAGCTGTCTTGATGGATCACCTCAGTACCTTATCATGATAATGTAAATGCCAAGAGTTTTCTGAAAGAAAGGTAAGATTAGGAAAAAACAAAATAGTGAGCCTATTGTGGATGTATCCTCGGAAGAGAGAAGAGCCGTGTCGGCCGAGTGGTTTGGTGCCTCAACTTTCGATTTGAAGGTCGCAGGTACAAACACGGTCGTGCTGTGATTTTTCGTTCCTTTCCTAAGAACAAAAACACAAAAAAAAAAACTTTCCTAAGTAAGTTCGTATGCACAAGTGGCCAACTCTGATGACGGAGTTTTTACATTTAATACAGCCTTATTTTATATAGGCTATCAAACAACCGTTATTGATAAATTTTGGGGCAAGTTGTAACACAATATATGTTACAACTTGCCCCGAGAATGTGTTACAACTTGCCCCGAGAAGATGTTACAACTAGCCCCCGAGTACAATTTTTCACTTTTATCAAGATAACTATTTCAGCAACAAAGTTATCACACAAACTGTTATACAATACGATAAATAGATAAATTTGAAAACAAATAATGCACAGAAAGGTTCAAATAAGCCCATAATTATGTCGTCAACCAAAAAATTACGAAGGTATAATTTTTTATTGCCTTGCAAAAATGAAGCGCGTGCACATATCTACTCACTGCGCCGTCTAGCAAGAACTAGCTTTGACGATACGATGTAAAGGTTAGATTGAGTCATAGAAATACGTAATTATAGTTCAAATTCATAGTGAAAAACCTCTGTTACTACTTACCCCTGTTACAACAAGCCCCTCGCTCCCCTACCGATAGCTCTATGTGCCCATCAAAGAATGGAAAGGTTAGTTATAGCAATCACACATTAGTTTTGTAATAAAACCTAATTTTTACGATCCACCAAAAACGAAAAAGTTTAAAATGCTACTGATTAAATAAAAAAAGAAATAAAATACTAGCGCAGTTTTTGAAACCATATTTTGGCTATTAGCTTTGTTGACGCGCTCTCAATGAAAACCACAAGTACGTTGAATTCTAGACTTTGAAATACAATCTAATAAAGCCTGAAATGCAAATAAATAAAATAAAATTAGGTAGGTATTCTGTGGTTTTACGAAAATTCAATTCACTTTAGACCCTTTTGAGTACAAAGAATTCTTTTGTACTTATTTGAAAACGTTTCGCTCAGCTAAAGCTTCTTGAAATATTTTGACATTCCATTTTATGAGAAAACTAGTGAATCGCAACTAAATTGGTTCCCGTGATTTAAAATTGAAATTGATTTTTTTTAAATTACAGTTTTACCATAACTAACAATTTTATTTCAATTTTAAAATATTAATAACATGACAAAAGCAATCACAAAGAAAGTTTTTTTACTACGAAATTGAATGTAAGTTTGTTTCATACGAAAAGAACAAAAATATTCATCAATAGTTGTTTCAACTAATATTTTTCTATTCTGAAGAGTAAGAACGTTTCAAATAGTTAAGTATGTCTCAAATATTTAAGAATTTTTTCAGCATTCAGTCATTAGTCACACTTCTTGTGCCCAAAACCACAAGGGACATCAACGGTTTTTTCAAAATTAGTCGAAGTAATAAAATCAAATTGATCTACGTTTTTATAATAATGACAGAGTTTTTACGCCGCCTAAAGGCCTCCGTCATGGCTTAACGACTTAAAAGCCGGAACCGACAATTTAACGTGCCCTCCGAAGCACGGAAACGGTCAGCTCGTAATACCACTTGGCATCCAAATTGTGACCGCGCATAACGTTGCTTAACTTCAACGATCATTCAAGAACGTCTCAGCAAGCTACGCCACGAGCGTTTTACCTACTCTAAAAGCGTGTGATATTGAGCTTGCCATTGTAGAAATACTTTTACATTCCGTTGTGTTCTCCACAAGTTTTTGACGTTGTATAAATCATGATAAACGAAAAAGCCAGAATTTTTCACATTTACAATAAAAGCTAAAGAAACATTTCATATTCTGAGCCGACAAAGCCTAGAATATTGTTATTTTAGCCGAACCGCACAAATAAATTCATTCATTGGGTACAGTGTCGGAAAATTTTCACAAAAAACGACACGCGCTCTTGTTATGCATTATACATGTAATGCCCGAAAAAACTGGTACCTAAATCCTTTGACATCGCAATAAGCTGTCGCGAAATATTTGAATGGTAAAAGGGTAGGGTGATAGAAATGTTCTGTGTGACCTTTGAATTAAAATTTGTTTGCTTATACATCTCTATAGAAAAAATCTTCTAACATTCAGATGTAAGTTCATATTATTTGAGTTAAATCTGAGTATTTTTTTAACGAAAATAGGTTCGCGTTTAGTTAGTTTAGATTTATATTGAAATTGATGGATTAACTTTGATGGCAAGACATCAACCTCTGAGATGTTAATGATACAAACGGACATCCATCTATTTCATGATCGTGCAGAAAGTTGGTTAACTTTGTCAATTCTTTAACAAAGACTGAGCGAGCACAGGAGTGAGGAGCGCTTTAAAAAACTGAAAAAAAGATTTAACAAACTGAAAAAAAGACTGTATCCCCACAGCGCGCAGCGTGGTATAAATTCACAATTTTTAGGTATTATAGAACCTTGAAAGTGACCTTTTAAGTGTAGTCAGAGGCATGTCTAAATACACATTTGCTACCTGCCCACATTTTGCAGATTTCATACGAGACACGTTGCAAGCTCGAGGCCGCCCTTTAGAAAGCTAAAGATGGAATCAGACGGTTCATTTTTTGTTCATTTCCGTTGTTCATTTTGCATATTTCACTCAAAGTGACACATCTGAAAGAAAAGTGTCATAGAAGACCCTAGCATTCATTCGAGTGATCTTTTAGGCTGAGACTCCACCAAAGCGGAGATGTGTGAGATGTGTTTTAAACAACCATTATAATTTCTTATTCAATCATGTCATCTCGTCTTTTGAAATTCTATTGGTTGTTTAAAACACATCTCACACAACATCTCCGCTTTGGTGGAGTCTCAGCCTTAATGTAAACCGTCTGATTCCACCTTATTTTCCGTCTGATTTTCTCACGATGTTCTTCCCGTTTGAGCTGTTAATCCTGTTTCAAAAGTCAAAATTTGGAAATACCAAGTTGCTGACTGCAAAGATATTCTATTTCACTATGTTTGGAGCATTTTCAGTTGCCAAGATAAAAAAAGTCAATTACGATTCGAGGAAAGCGTATCGCAACAAGTTCATGCTCATTAAGCAACGAATGACCTCATAAAGTACAAGAGAAAAAGACTACGAAGGAACCAAGTGGCAATTAATCTGGCGTTAATTCAACTAAAATAAAACTGCAGAAAAATCAAGGATGTTTCTTAAGGGGCCGGCTACAGACAAAAGTCTATACAATTGTGATTCCAAAATCAATTATTTAAGCAATTTTTTTCATCACTATTAAGTTATTATTTAGAATAATGCAGTAAGTACTTATTCTGGTTCCCTGTTACACTTTTGTTCCGAAAATTGATTAATAAATGATTTATTTTATTCTTTGTAGGGAATTAAATCACCGGAGCATTGTTACTTACCACTTACTTTTTATTGATGTAGTCAGAATTATATTGTTAGTAGAAATAAACGTGAATATTGAATTTCATACCAAAAGCGAAATCTTCGAAGCATTTTTACCCGATTACCACGAAGGGTGATGTTTTTGATTCATTATTCCGTTAATGGAGAAATTGCGTAATTATCACAATCATTATGGCATGGCTACGAAGAATATTAGCCTTAATAGCCATTTAATGGCAACGGTCTGTTGCGATTTTGTGGTTTACGTTTTTATTGCCGCTTAAGAGAACGAATTTCAGTTACTTATAACAAAAAATTAAATAATTTCTGAGTTATCGATCGAGCGAGCGAAGCGAGCGAAGATCTTAGTGGTAAGTTGGGCGATTTTGCTTTGTATGTTTGTATGTTTGTATGTTTCACGAATTGTTGTTCGAGCATAACTGTCGAACCGTTCATCCAATCTGCATGAAACTTGGTAGGTCAATAGGTTGTGGTAAGGAAATTTACGGTGGAGCATATGAGCTTAATCGATGAAGGGGTTGTGAAGATATTGTGTTCCCAAGGGGGTACAAAATTTTGAAAGTTACACAAATATATTGAGTGGGGTGTCATACGAAAGGGCTTATTTTGTACATTCCAAAATGGTTTTTATTTTTAATCTAGGATGTATAGTTTTTGAAATACGACCAAAGACCAAAAACTACGAAACCAGAGCTGCAAGAGCTCCCGTTTCATAGAGTTTCGATGTCTTCGTAGCTCATTGACTGGTCGGTCTTAAAAAGAGAGTGGCATCGTTGCGGTTTGGTTTGCAATGATTTTAGATGCTACTTGATTTATTTTCATGATAAAAAAAATTTTGATAAAGAATGAAAATAATTGGGGTAAAAAAAGTTAAGTAAACAAATATATTGAGTGCGGTGTCAAATGAAAGGTCTTTATTTGTACATTCCAAAATAGTTATTATTTTTATTCTAGGACGTATACTTTTAAAAATACGACGAGAATTCATAAATATGAAATAAATGAAAAATTAGACACGACATTATGTATTGCATGCATGCTAGTATTTTTTACCATGAAGAGCTAGCGCAATAGGCATACCCGGCAGTAGTAGCACTTGAAATTATAGGGGTAGTCAGAAGAAAGTCCAAATGTTGGCCATCTACGGTGCGCGAGATCTCAGTTCGGGGCGAACTACTAGTTTACAACTATGTCAAATCTGCAAGCTGATTGTCTAGCTTGTCTCAAACCTCAAATTGGTCTCAAACTGTCAAAACGATCGCGTAGGTACCTTTTGTCGCGTTCGGTCTCATTGAGATGAGAATGACAAAGCTACTCGCGTGGTCACTGAATTGTCTTATTTGACAGTTTGAGACTGATTTAGGTCGCTATCAGAGATAGACAACCAGCGGGCTGATTGTCTAACTTGTCTCAAACCTCAAATTGGTCTCAAACTGTCAAAACAATCTCATAGGTATCTTTTGCCGCGCTCGGTTTCTTTGAGATGAGAGGGACAAAAGCTACTTGAGTGGTAACTGAATTGTCTTATTTGACAGTTGCGACTGCAGACTTTTAGGCCATTATACCAACATATGACGTGTCCACGGAAGCACTCACCTACACACCTTCAAGAAAAGAGCCTACTCCTACCTCTACCAGCAACGCACCTTAAATTTGTCTGATGTTGCAGTACTCCGCGGCGATAATCACTTACCATCAGCCCCCTTCTTTCTTCAGCTTCGCTTTTAAGAAGCGCTCGTGGCGTGGCTTGATAAAACGCTCGTGGCTTATCTTGCTGAAGCACTCGTGGCGTAGCTTGCTGAGACGTTCTTGATTGATCGTTCAAGTTAAGCAACGTTGTGCGTGGTCACAATTTGGATGACCGCAAGTGGCATTTCGAGCTGAGCGCTTCCGTGTTTCGGAGGGCACGTTATGTCGGTCCCAGCTTTTAGTCGTTAAACCATGACGGAGGCCTTTAGGCGGCCTAAAAACTCCGTCACCAGAGTTGTCCACTTGCTCATACGAACTTACTTTTTAGCCTTCTTCTATAAAACATATCTTAAAATGCGTAAAAAGATTTGAGAGAATGATTAGCCCTCTTTGCGTTCACAATATAGTGATCATACTGTGGGCTTCTCCCACATTATTACTTTTCATTTGATTTTTAATTTTTTGATTGCTATATTGTGTGAAGTTTTGAATTCGAAAAACACAGTTCAAAGACATTATACATAGAAGTCTATTTGAAACCCCTTTGTTTCAAACTAGTCTCAGTGGCTGGAGGTCCATAATTGCGTTTGGTGTTGGCACCCAAATCCTATGGACCTTTATTGGCGTGATTTATGGTCGGTTACGATTTATTCATTAGTCCCTGGCGACCTTGACGAGATTTTGTAGTTGTAGCTAACGGGAAAACAAATTTAAATATTAAGTAGAGTTTATGACATACAATAATCACACATCTTACCAATAGGCCACAGACTTACAGATTCGCTTACTACGAGTCTGACATAGAACTTTCGGCTTATTAATTTATATTAATTTTTTAATTGTAGCTCGCTGGTTTAGGGTCCCTTACTTTTTATTTTCAAAACAAAATTAGCAGCTAAAAAAATTATGATGAAAATCTTCATCAAAATAAGGATTTTCTTATGGACACAAAATAATTTCTGGCATCGGGTTGATTCACGCTACACCGGGCCGGGTCCCGGCCGGGCCCGGCCCGGTGTAGCGTGAATAAACCTTAAATCAGTAACATCAAATAAACTTAGTAATTCTTAGTAGAATGTTAGGACTGCCATGATGTTCTAGAAGATCACAAAATTGGTGGTTGATTAAACTGCCGTCCGCTAGCTAAACCGCCGTTAAATAATAAAACCATTTTTGAGATTTCGCTAAAAAACGGGCCGCTTCTTTACTATCTTGCTTCGCGCTTGCCGCTTTCTTAGTATCTATAATTCGAAAACTATAAACGATAGGAACCCAGTTCTAAGACCGATTGATAGAGAATTTTGAGTTCTATAACATGGCATTTAAAAGTGGCATTACGGCGCTTTAGCTAGGGGACGGCTAGTGTCGACAACCGCAAGCTCATCTTTCGGACTGCATAGTAAAATTGTCGCTTCCAATTGTAAGAAAGACCTTCAGGTGGCCTTATACACCACAAGATTACTATTTATAGCACCCAGCAGGAACTTAGGTCTATAAAGAACTTTCGCATAAAAATTATATTAGCTTTTCTCTCTTAACGCCTATAAAATTCCGTCGACTGCTAAAATGATGAAACGTTACAAAATCCCGTCTAGCACTCCCTCGATACTTCAAGTCTGAATATTCATAACATAAGCAAATACCGCGTTCTCGAGAATGTATTCCTAACTTTATAATACTACGGTATGGAAAATGACTGCCTGTTTGTTTGTAATGTGAATAGACGAATTCTTGCACACGCATAAGTGTTTTGCTTATCACTAGGCTGGATTTTACCAAACTGGATTAAGTTTTATCTGGAGATTAAACCACAGATTAAACTGCTGTTTATTTGAATATTTTGACATTGTAAAGTTGACATCTTATAACCAGGATAATTTTAATGCACATAATAATGTTCGGTTGCGCTTTCTAAACAATTGTATTTCGAATTATGTCGGCTAACGGAATAACTTCTCTGGGAGTAAGATGATAGTTTGGTCGAATCCAGCCAAACGTGTGTAAAATTGTTAAAAAAGTAAAATTGTTTTTCCCAGATGAATTTCTACTTCAAACCTATTGTAATTTCGTTTCTTTATCTTCATAAATAAAAATTCGACCTATCCTGTCTGGTTTAAAATGAGCCAGACAAACAACTTCAATACCACGAACATAGCAACAAAGTTTGAACGAGCAAAACTGAAAGCGACAGCTACCTAATGTATAACTTACGAATAAGCAGAGTCAAGATGTCACGTCTCGAGACTGTTCCTACATGAGCCTTTTCACTGCAATGACTAATTTATTGTGATGAAGATTTCTTGAAGCTTCATATCTTCAAGCGGGAATTGCTTTAGATATTTAGAGCGCTTTCACATAAAGGGTCTTACTTATGAAAGATGTTTAAAGTTGAACAACGGTTAAACAACGTTCTGTCTTTATTTGTGGATGGTGACGAATAGAGACAGGACGTTGTTTGACCAGTTTTCAACTTTAAACATCTTTTATAGGTAAGGGGGAATACGTTTGTCGCGTTACAGCGGTGCTGCAGCAGCGGACCCCTTCATACTACATACATCGGCTGCGGCGCGACTGTCGCACGGCCGTCATCCATTGGCGATTCATGTGAAAGTGCTCTTAGACCGGTATTATAGAACTAAGCTCAAGCATTGATTAGTTCTTGAATGTCAATTTCTAGAAAGTTTTCAATGAAGAAATGCTGAACAATATCTAATCAAATGCTACTCAAGTTTTAGTAGCGTTATATAAGTCGTGAACACGTGAATTAAATAACAAAGTTGTCAACTCTACATGAAATAATATGAAAAAACTTTCATGTCCTAGTATAACACAATATGGTACGGTCACTCCGCTTAGTTGCGTCACACACTGCACACTACTATTCTAATAAGCGAGGACCATGACTTTCATCTTCTATTCCGTATACCCAAAACAAATCCGAGTTATGGAGTACAGCAGGCCTAGCATTCGCAACGTGACAAACTTTTCTCGTGCAAAATCGAGTTATCTCATACCTTGCCTGGAATCGATCGCTTTAAGCGATAAGGCCGCCAATTGTTTTTACCTATGTTTAGATAATTTGTACTTAAGGTTTCTTTGTGGTAAACAATAAAGTGTTATCTATCTATCTATCTTGCTGCCAAAAGTTCATCAAATCGTGAACACAATAGGAAAAGTAAGTTTTGTATTGGAACGTCTTCACCCTGCACATTTTAAATTTTTAGTCTACCCGTGGCCACGAGAGCTGTAACGCACTCGAAACGTCGGGAAATAATAAACAAAGGTAATAACGCGATAAAGTCCCGTTAGTTCGTTTAAATTATGTCTTCACCCTGATTGGAGATGGTGGTCTAACCGTGGAAATTGGAATTTTCGTGTTGCCGAGACGTCAAATTATAATTAAGTTCTCTGTAGTCCAAAAGTACTTTTGTTTGTCACCGAAGTTTTGGCCAGTCTGTAAGTCTCTGGTGATGAAGTTTTGAACTGTCTGAAGACTTTAGTTAATCAACTGGGTCCGATATTTCTGTGGCCGGCTAATACAACATTAGCTTCGACATTTGCAAGCTCTTCTACTTAAAATTGCAATGTAAAAATTACAGCAGCAATAACTCCATGACAAAACCTTTTGAGCTTCATCTATATAAATTAATGTTTGGATACTTGTCCTCTATGCGTTCTTAAACCATTGATCAGATTGTGATAAAACTTTGGTAGGGTCTTATGAGGACACCCTGAATAGTTAATAGGTACCATCATTAGTAACCTCGATGGTATCTGGCCAAAAAAACAAAAACAGAGGCGGTACGAAGTACGCTAGGTCTAGTAACTTATAAGGCAAAGTTTGCAAGTGCAGGAGTCCTAAAACTTATATCAAAATTTTATTTTATATAATTTCAAAAGTTCCAAAGCCACTTCAAAAACAGAGACATTCCTGATGAATAGAAACACCACTCAACTTCGCAGACAAGTTTCAACTCTCATAACTTCTGAATACAATATTTCAGCGGTAACTTTATTCTACAGCGGATATTCCAAAATGAACAAGTTTTACAAGAGCAGTCTGCTAAAGCAATAAACTTTTTGGGAGAAGGAAGCCAGGCAAATTTAAACCAGCAGCAAAAGAAACCATAAAATTAGAAAGAACATTTGAATCGTTAAAACCTTACAACATTTTTTTACTAGCTGTATGAATAAAATAAAACTAAATTCTTTATAATATTTCTTCCTATTATTATTATCTTTTATTATTATAATTAGCCCATTGTGTCCCACTGCTGGGCAAAAGCCTCCCCTTGATCCTTCCAAATATCACGATCCTGTGCCATTTGGACCAACGCCATGTTAAAGGCATCCAGCTCATCACGCCATCTCTTTCTAGGTCTGCCGCGACGCCATCTTACTGTCTCAGGGCTCCGCTGAGTGGTGATTTTAACCCACAGCTGCAGGCATGCGGCATATGACCAGCCCAGCTAACTTCAAGCATCGTCTATTTCTTACTATACATTTTTTTAAATCGAAAATAGATTTACGTTTGGCCACTAACTCGCTTGATGTTAAGCAACGGTGTAGATGAGGATGGAGCACGTCAATCTAGAAGAAGTCTATTCACTCTAGCCAAAACCATTATCAAAGATATTTCGAACATAAGCTTTTACCCATGGGTTCATTTAGCCTTTCCGTCCGAGATAAATGCCAAATGTAATAGAAGAAGAATCATACCCACCTGTAGACGGACGTTGAAAGGGTTTCATCATAAAATAGGACAAGTTAGATACTTTGATTGAATATAATTTGTTTGTTGAAATCTTGGCATTTGAAATTCTGGCCGAATTAAATGAAGGTTTTATTTGTTTGTGACTGAAAAGGGTGCTAACAGTAGTTAATTATTCTTCCTTCTCAATCCGAATTGTTATAGTAATCCAACGTTTTAAAGTGGGACAAAATTAAGTTCAAAGATTCCGGTAACATAGATAGATAGATACACAAGTCAAACTAATAAAAAGCGGGTTAATAAAAAACAACATTCTCTATAATAAAGCAACCCACGCTTAGAATCAAATATGAAACATCCGTAATAATTGAAAAAAAAAATTTTGGATTCGAAATAAAATCATTTTTATTTGCAAAATTTAACGAAGAACAAAAATTATTCACACTTTCAGAACAAATGATGCGATTGCATATCCATTCATCAGATATTCAGCAGGTAATTTTCGGCCCCAATCAGTGTTTTCAATTAAAAAATAATTTTGTTAATGAACACAAGTGAAACGATGATTGTCTTTTCAATTTTTATCAAAATTCATTGAAAATGAAAAGTCTTCTTATTTACGATTCCGACGGGATTCGAACCCGCACTGATATAAGCGATCCTCCTTAAGCCGGAGTGCCTTTACCAACTTGGCCACGGAATCCATATTCTTCGGGTCGAAAATCTTGACAAGCTCATATTTATCAGTTGAAGCACTGATTAGCGTCATCTACAGGAAACACTTAGTGAATTCCGGCTCTTAAATCGAATCAAATGACTTTTGTCAGAATAGTTTATTGAAAAGTGAGTGACTTTCATCACAATGTTTTCTTTCACAGCTCGCTTCAGAACTCGTAGTGCTGCGCATGTAATTTTTTCAAAAAGGGAATTTCCTGAAGAAAAAGTACTTGAACCCGCGAAGCTTGAATTGAAAGTCGAAGGACTATCTGACTCAGACAACACGGCATATTAGATACTAGCAGCGCCCTCTCGGCGTTGCCCCTGTAGTGATGGCATAATGATAATGATGATAAAAAGTAGCCTTCTTCAAGAGTTTAGCTATAAAATGCAGAAATATTTTTTCAAATCGAACTCGTAGTTCCTGAGATGAGCGCTTTTAAAGAAACAAACTCTTCCGCCTTATAATATTATTACAGATAATAGGATAACATAAAAAGAACCATGGGCATCATTGCTTGAACACTGGACCCGCTTCGTCCAACAGCGATGAAACATATGTCATATGAAAGCTCTTGGAGTGTACTTTATTTCATTCTATTACAGCTAAGTTCAAATCGAGTGCGAAAATGGTGTTTTGGTGCAAAAATGGCGCGATAATGGTGGTTTCTTGAACGAAACTAGAAAGCTGAAACTTGGAATGTAGCTTTCTTTTCTAGTAAAACCACCCACTAAGGCATTTTATTTTCCAATTTCAACCCCTACAGGGGTGAAAAGTAGTGAAAACGTTTGTATGAAACTTTTTAACGCGTAGTATGATTGGCTTGAAACTCGGTTCGCATACTTAAAATGCAAAATAAATGGACACGTGATTCAGGATTATTCAAAACAACACTTAAAAAGGAGTGAAATGGGGTGTCAAAGTTTTTATGGGTACTTTTTAATAGGTTGTGCGATTTGCTTGAATCTCGGTTTGAATACTATTGATGACAAATAAATGAACACATATTTCAGGATTTTTCGAAACAACCCTTAAAAAGGGGTAAAATGGGGTGTCATAGTTTGTATTGAAACTTTTTAAAGGGCGGTGCGATTGGCTTGAGACTCGGTTTGTATATTATAAATGCAAAATAAACGGACATGGTGTTTCAGGATTTTCGAAACAACCCTTAAAAAGGGGTGAAATGGTGTGTCGAAGTTTGTGCTGGAACTTTTTAAGGGCAGGCAAGTACCAGCGTCATTTGCATACACTTCGCCACCGGCTACCCGGCACTGGTTACCCGGTCCTTTGGTCCATTTTCGTAACTATTTTTCACAACCAGTTACGAAAGAAGATTTTTTTTTTACTGAAATGTAGGTTTGAGATAAAAATAAAACCCTTGTTCGATAGTTGACCTATCTATAACATTATACAGAAAGCTACCAGCTATGAAATCTTTACGAAAATTCTCTACACAATGCCTTTCCGGAGTATGGAATAGGCATTATGTAAACATTCTGTTTTATAAATAATTCCCACGATTTTGTCTGAGAAATCCTGTTTTCTTTTAGAGACCTTTTCGTATTGAATAATTTTGTACTAGGTAGGTACCTACTTTCATATCAAAATGTATGATGTGATGCTAGATACATAAATATTATTGGTCTTGAAGTTTGTTGGTTTGATGGCATCTCTGCATCGTTTTTGAATAGTTTTAAAGATTAACTTTTACATATAGATTTACAAATTTAGTTTAGTAACAACGAAAAAAAAAGATTAAAACATCACACAATTTATGCAAACCTAAAAAATTGCGTATGCACGATTATTTGCCAAAACGTAGGAAAGCCCTGTAAATAATTAAAATTCTATGAATAATACTCGTAAAGAGAAGATTTGGGGTTTCGGTATAATTTAGGGGTAATGGGCTCTATGATTATTAAATACTTTAAGGGTTGGGACAGAGTGGTGGGTTAGACATTACTAATGTTTGGAATAAACTTCTTTAACCGTCTGGTCAGACAGGCTTTTATCTCATAATATGCTTCAAAATTAGTTTTTTTTCGTCTAAGAGGCAATTTAGTAATGAGTGTTCATCGCTATGGTTCAAAATCTGCTTAGACATTTGAAGATCGCCAGCTCTTTTCGTTCGCGTTCTGTTTTCTTCAATGATGATATCAAAAACCTCGATCGAATGCTACAGCATCACCTGGAATCTATAGGATACATTTCACCACGTCACATCACACTAATCACACTATTCATTCACACTATTCACACTATAATCAAACTAATTACACTATAATCACATTATATCACACTATCACATCACACTATCACACTAATATTATAAATGCGAAAGTTTGGATGTTTGGATGTTTGAATGTATGTTTGTTCCTATACTTATAACTCGACAACTACTAAACCGATTTGGTTGAAATTTGAAACATAGATAGATAATGACCGGAAATAAGACATAGGCTACTTTTTACCCCGAAAAAATGCACGGTTCCCGTGGGATAAACAAAATAGTCCACGCGGGCGAAGCCGCGGGCGTCAGCTAGTCTAATATAAAAATCATCCCTTTCTTATCTAATGTTTAAAAACCCTTAAAATACCCGTTTCCATATTCTATGTCAGTCACTGTTTTCATAAAAATAATTGTTTTTAAGTAAATATTAGTTTACCAATTTCGCCTTTTCATATCAGACCCGTTTCCATATTCTATGTCAGTCATTGTTTTTATAATGATAATTGTTTTTAAGTAAATAGAAGTTTTGCAATTTCGCCTAATCCTAAGCAAACAACGTCACTCCTCCAGCTCAAATCCCAACAACATACGGGCCCGTTAATACGTAAATGCAAACGTTTCACGAGACGTGTCTTTCGGCAGTTATGTAAATAAAATGTGCAAGCGACGCCAAAGGATTCACTAGTCTTATGCTAATCAAATCACAGTGGCTTGCTGGGTTATACAAAGTGAAATTTCATTTTTCAGTGCGATTATTTATTTAGAGATTCAGTTTAGGTGCGTTACATTCTTGATTTTATCATGACGTAGTATGAAAATGTCGTTTTTATAATCTGAAACAAAGAAAAGGTTTAACTTTTTTTTTGCACAATGATCTTAACTAAATTTTAATTAATAAACAAACTTTATTTTAAGTATGTTCAGTTTTTATGATAGCATTGAAAATATGGCTTGTGATATTGTTGATTCAAGTAACAAGTAACATCTATATCACTTCAAACATATTTTATTCCTAAACCTTTTGAAGGCATCATTCACTCAACTTGTCGCATAATTGAGTAAATGATGCCTTCTGGAGGAATGATGCTCTCTGGAGTTGATCAGTTCTTGTAGTGGTTAATCTATCTTTCTAATCAGCCCACATCAAAGCCCACATCCACCCATAGCTGAGTTTAAGCTTCTTCATTTTCAAACAATTTCTTTCTGTCCTATGCCAGTCGAAAACAATATTTTCTTGTCGCTACTATCTGGCTGGTGATCTGACTGGTTTGGTTTTGATGTGGTCACCACGCAATTTCTATTCATATACCATAGTGAGAGTGAGTTGCTTTTACAACATCGTCAGACATTCTGGCTAGTAGTCTGCCTCATGTTCTGTGATTCTATATGACTACAGGTCACTCACTACCTTTATCCATCTACCATAGTGAGAGACACTGTTCTGGGACAATTTTGCTTACATTGATGACAGCATGCCCATCACGTAACCACTGGCCTTTGTCTATTTGTGGGGAACTAATGCTCACATTGATAGCTGGCTGAACTCCAGTCTTAGTGCTAAAGGCAGCTCTGATCTCCAGCACCGACTGAACTTGAAACAGCACCATCAGCACCAGCTTCTGGTTAGAGATGGACATATTTTCCCATCGCAGATTATATATGAGTTCAGGGATTTCATCGGCCTGAAAATATGAACCAGAATTACGAAAATATATTTCTGTTCTTCTTTCTGTCTGACTATGCGTTCCTGAAATACATTAAACAAATCATAACTCAAAAAATACAAATAATCGGGGAACATACGGGTGTTTTTAGATACCTCAGACCCTTGGTGTGAGAGTTTTTTCCCCTAAACATTTTTTGGGACACCCTGTATATCATTGTTTTTAGGATGTACGAACAATATATCGACGGGTAAATGCTAAAAAATTAAGACTTGGCGAGACAAGTTCTAAGATAAGCCTCTATATATATTTTAAGCTTTTCATAATCTATGCATAAAATGCCACAGAGAAATTAACACCAGTAAAATGCATTGTGGTCAATAAACTTTCCATAATTTATATTGAACGTCACGAACTACTAATTAAATTACATATTCAGCTGTTGACGCGATGTAACCACAAATAATATAGTTTGGACTTACTTGTATTCGGATGTTTTCCATCACCAAAGACATGATGATGAGTTCTCCCATGTAAATTGGTATCATCAGTCCATAAGACAGTAATGTCTCTGTATTCTGTAAAAAAATCCTTTAAGTTTCAGACACTAGAAAATTACAACAGAAACCAATATTTTTTTGGGATTAAAAGCCTATTCAAGAATAGCAAGCGGTCTTCTTCTTCGTCGTGTCGATGATACAAAAATCACTATTGCTTGCACTCCCAATACTGTGAAACAGCTATAACGTTTTCAGTGGTCGCACAGAGGTCCCTCATAGTGCAGGGGTTAGGGCACAGTGAGCAGGCCAGCAAATGTGTCATACACTGGGGATCAGTGCCATATACACAGCACGTCATTGACTCCTTACTAAACCCCCACTTGCTCAAATTGAGCTTGCAGCGGCCCACTTGGTGCGGAGACGGTTGAGTGACTTCCAAGTGAGCCACGGTAGTACATGCCCTGGAGGAAGCTCTACGGCGGGCTGTATATAATTAGCTGGAGGGGGGCTAGCAAGCAAGCAGTAAAAAATATGTTTAAATAGGATCAGTGGGCTGACGACATAGCATCTTTGCCGGCAGGCCTTGAATGAGATGAGTAGCGGACCGTGGAGATTGGCAAACAAAGCCGGGCTGCGGATGATGATGATAGATAAGTATTAACTCACAGTTCCTGAAGTCATAAGTTGGTAGATTAATAGGCCTCCTCCAAGCAAATTGTGCAAGTATATACCAATTGTGTTAACTCCAAATGCATTTTCAACGTCTTTGAAAATTCTGTGAACAGGCAGACAGTAAGTATTGTATTTAGGCAGCTTTAAAAGTTAGTGCACATGTTTTTAAACATGTAAATAGGGTTTTAATCAATGACTGTTAAGGTCGTAGCTCATTCACAGGACACCGCTACAGCATGGCTAAGGAATGAGCATTCAAATCTGGCATATAATTTTAAAGCTTTAACTTAGTCACTTGTTTTAATAAACCGATCAACATTTACCCAAAGCACCGAGTAGTACTATTTTTATTTAAGAGCTATCACATATGAAAATAATCATGTCTTATAAAGAATAGGCTAATATAAAAGTCTACGTTAGTGGGCTGTTTTCCTGTAGTTATCTACTCGGTGCCCATAAAGCCTATACGAGGAATGCAATAGAGAGGTGTTTTATTCTTTGTTTGATGGTCACACATCAAGAACCATCATTTTATGAAACGTTTTAGCTAACATTAAGCAACAAAACTTTTCATCCGTAATACCTACTCAACCCCTCAGAATAAGTTTAATTCCAGTGAATAGTGCAACTTCAGTAAAACCAGTATAAACAAACTACTGTTGATCTTGGATACGCGGTGGCTATGTTTGAACCAACTTTAACAGAGTCCAGTTAGTTGCAGTAACCCCTATTCTAGTACAACCGACTTTTGTATTATTTCGGAGTAAATGGAGCATTTTATAGGTTTACTCAGATGAGCAACACATAACTTATGGAAGTAAAAGTAACTGACTACCTACTTATTTAAAATTTTAACTCAGACTCTAATCGGTGTAGGAAAATATCGTGAGGAAACCAGTTTTCATTACCTGTCACGCATGAAATGTTAACGTCTGCAAAATGTGGGCATATACCAAAATGTATTTGGACATGCCTCTGACTATCCATTTAGACATCTTCAAAATATCTTAAATGCCTAAAGACCTGAGAGAATGGTACAGTCGTAATCATATTTCATTTCATCATAAAAAAAGTTTTTTTAAAACAGGATGGATATTTTGTTCCTAAATTGAATCCGCACTTTGAGGCCAATATTATTGTTTGATTTTGATCTATCCTATAAATGATTAAAAAAACGATCATAGATGGACGCAGGAGTCTCTGATTTATTACCGACTTCAAAAAAAGGAGGAGGTTCTCAATTTATTGGATTCTTCTTTTTGAGATTGTTTTTTACCTTGTCATTAAAAACGATCTGTTATTAATCATCACTCACCTTTTAATAAAAGCGTAATAATTTGTTACTTCGACAAGCTTATCTTTAATTTTTTCCTGCGTCATTTCTCCTTTAAATTCCTCCTTCAAAGTATGCTTCAGTATCTTAACATGGCCATTGAGATGATACAAAAACGACAAGTTTGTTATATCAAACAATACAATTATAGAAACAGCTAATATAACGCAGTACATCGTAACTAATTGCATGATCGACCAGTATACGAAGTTGAACTCGTAATCGAAGGGCAGCCAAAAATGTACAATGATTTCTAAACGAGAAGTTATATTATGGATTGAATGGTTATTCTGAAAGTTGTGTATGATAGGGATGACTAGGAAAGCATTGGTACACACTGTGCAGAGTGTTGCAAGGACATACATAGACCAGCGAGTTAATTTCTCTGCTTTTATCAGAATCTGAAATAAATACAAAAGTTCAGTCAATAATTTTTATACGAATGAAAAGAACGAGCGTCACCTCTTTGGTGTGTATACATTTACCCCCTTACTTATGAAAGCTGTTTAAAGTTGCACACTGGTTAAATAACGTCCTGTCGCTATTCGTCACTATCCATAAATAAAGACAGGACGTTGTTTAACCAGTGTTCAACTTTAAACATCTTTCATAAGTAAGACTCTTAAGGAAGTGTGTATTTTGACTACCAAACATTGTCACTGTAACCCAAACAGCTAGTCGGATATTGACAAATGAGGTGTCGTTGGTAGGATTATTAGGTTGACACCAAAACAAATGAAGTGTCAAAAAATCCAATATGGCGGCTGTAAAAAAGCATTTTCTTCGTTGTGTTATGTACTAGCATAGCAATGTCTTGACTTTCGTTCAGAAAGTCGAATTCCGTCCATGTATCAGTGTTTCAGTTATTCATTTCAGAAAATTAATACAAGGTTACAAGTGAAGTAACTAGCTCAGTCAACTGAGGCTCCATGTCTTTTCCGTGGATAAGGCGGATTAAACTGAGAGGATGGATTAGGCTGGACAAGCCCTCATAATGAATGAATAACGGCCTCTGTGGCGCAGTGGGTGAAGGTCCGCCTGTGATGCAGGAGGTTATGGGTTCGATCCCCGCCGCGGGACAAATGTTTGTATGATCTGAAAACATTTGCCTCGGGTCAGGGTGCTTTCTATGTATAATTATGTATACAGGGTGTGGCAAATTCTTGGTCACTGAAGGGTAGCTACCTTTTCTCTTGTAGTTAGAATGTTTTGTTCTTAAGAAACTTCAGTTTTATTTTGAAGAAAAAAATAATTGCATTTTTAGATTTTTGAAAAAAAGTACAGTTAGCCTAAAAAATAACATTTGTCAAAAAAAACAAGTTGGTCTTAATCGACTCTATTTCCCACCAGGAACACTTCTCCCAAAGTAACTTATCAAATCAAATCGTAAGTTTTTGCAATATTTCAAAAAAACACATCCCATACATTTTCTATGAAATTAGGAGTTGTAAACATTACAGTGCCACTTATTCGATCGTTCTTAATTTACTTTCATAACTGCTTCGGCAAGCTGGGAGGCTATTGTAAAGCGCGTATTTAAATTTAGAACAAAGTGCTTCCATGCAGATGTACAAATGGTATGCTCCATGCATACCATTCTCTCTTGTGGCTCTGTCTTAGGCGCCTAAGGCTTTACGATAGCCTCCCAGCATGCCGAAGCAGTTACGAATTTAAACTAATAACCATTGAATAAGTAACACTATAATTTTTACAACTACTAATTTCATAGAAAATGTATGGGATGTGTTTTTTTGAAATATTGCAAAAACTTACGATTTGATTTGATAAGTTACTTTGGGAGAAGTGTTCCTGGTGGGAAATAGAGTCGATTAAGACCAACTTGTTTTTTTTGACAAATGTTATTTTTTAGGCTAACTGTACTTTTTTTCAAAAATCTAAAAATGCAATTATTTTTTTCTTCAAAATAAAACTGAAGTTTCCTAAGAACAAAACTTTCTAACTACAAGAGAAAAGGTAGCTACCCTTCAGTGACCAAGAATTTGCCACACCCTGTATATTTACAAAAAAAAGTACGTAAGTAGTATATCAGTCATGTGGTTCCCGTAACACAACCTCTGCTTACTTTGGCCCTGTATGATGCTGTGTGAAATATCCAGCATTATTTATTTATTTATTTAATGTCCCAGGGTTCATCATCCCGTTGAGTGTAAGCATAAGTTGCCTTCCAACGCTCTATAATTCATCTTATAATATTAAAAGCATAGGTGATTCATTTATGGTTACGTATTGGTTGCTATTTATTTTACTAGCCACTTGACGGAGAAAGAAATTGAGTATACCTCTTTGACATGTGGTTGTTTGTTCGTTTGATAATAGCTATAAACGTGTATTTTTTCCATAAACTCCATCATAGCTTTTTTGTACCCAGGACTTAGAGCTACTAAAATTTTTACCTGAAATAGAAATGTTAACAAAAATTAATTGAGACAGAAACTTTCGTAACACTTAAACATAGATTTGAAATGTTTTCATTTTTAATTACTTATTTATTAGTTTTTTACATGCCTGTAATGGCTCGTAACTTTTTTGGATTTGAGTAGTATGTGTTTTACATTTTTTACTTACGGAAAAGATAAATCTAAAATGGTAAGCACATACGTACCAAAACAAATAAAAAAACCACAATTTAGCAATATTTTATTCTAATAAATATCGTGGCTGGCTACGATAGGTAGGTAGGTACTTTAGATTAAAATATTGCTAAATTGTGTCTTTAAATATACAATTTCGATTTACGTGTTCGTAATAATTCTAAACGGTTCTACAATTTTTTTTCTACTAACATTGAATTGTTTCCGAGATCGAGTTTTTTTTTTTTAATTTCCTATTCGTTTGTTTTTTATTTTTCGGATTTCTCAAATACAAAAGATACAAACCTACACCTAATTCGATCTCTCAAAATCTATTTTCTTTTAGCAAAGTCTGTGGCAGGACATTGTCATGCAGATCCTTTAGTTTTTTTAAGTGCAACTATTTTACTGTAATGTAAAAACTTACCACCAAGACAAAAGTGACCGGCACCACCGTATAAATCACAGCCAAAGTATTGAAGTCAAGTTTACTGTAATTAATTACTAAATACAGTAGTTGAGAGATGAATGCACTATGCATTGCCACTTGCACTACTTTTCTTTGCATGTGGCATAGAATGTGATCGGGCATCTTATAGAATGCCCAATATTCTAGGTTTAAAGACATAATGGATAGCAAGAATGCCATGACTTTGTAGTACAGCTGCTGGCTTGGAGGTTTTCTGAAAAAAAAAACATAAGAATTCAAGAGTGCTCAAATAAATGATATTAGGTACCTATCAAGATTTTCAAGACTTCATTGGATTCTGTGACTGGGTTGGTTAAATAACTCCAGTTTTACAAGGATTTTAGTTTAAACAATGCGGGTTCGAATCCCGCCGGGAAACTAAAGTAATGGTTTTAATACCTATTTTTAGGTAAAATAAATCAATGGTTTCTAATACTTACAAATAATAGTCATCTGCCATTTTGTGTCTTCCTGACCAGAATCTATAATTTTGTAAACGATAACCAATATCCGGAATACGACCATCAATATCTACAGGCATTTAAGAATCTTGTTTGTTTTTGAGTCTAATGTAGTTGAGACAAGTCCAAACTAAATCATGTGAAAATTTTTAATTTAGAAAAAATATCACACTTTAACTTTCGCATCTGTAGACAATATTTAAACGAAATAACTGGACTTTATCGCGTAATTCCCGTTTTTTTTCCGACTTTTCGAGAGTGTCACAGCTCGGTCACGGACGCAGAGCATTATTATACAGTCACGGGTAGACTGATGTACTGGAGCTACCGCCGCTTATTGAGGATATAATCTGCAACTACCCTCAATTCGTTTCAATTATTAAAAATATGAAAGGAAATCACACTAATAATATTATAAATGCGACAGTTTGGATGTTTGGATGGATGTATGATTCTTCCTCTATAACCGCTAGTAATAGATAAAACTTATATAAAATTCCGTGGCTCGCGTGAATACGTTGATATGTCGAGATGTCATTTTTTTTTTTATTGGCTTAAACGATATCTACGCCTATGAAGTATCTATAAAAAAATTGACAGCTCCCTAGCTAGACAAGTTTTCGAGTTATGGCCTTGCCAACTCTTCCATTTTTCGTATTTTAGCTGACATAACTACTTGTCAATTTTTCAAGCCACTAACACACACATGTTTTTGTAGATATTTCGATTTATCAACCTACTCATTCGCCAAAATTATATTTGTTACATGATATCTCGACATATACATATGATATTTTTGATTAACTTTTAACAAATTAAAATGTCAGGTTATGGCTAACCAAAGTATTCCGTTTAAATTGTGATACATTGAGTTGTTCAGTTATGCCCGCGCGCTCTCGCGCTGGCATAACCGAACATGTCACTCGTATTGGTAAACAAAACGTCAGTTCAGAAATCTTTTTTTTTTAAGTATTGCTTTTACATGGAAAACTGATAGATTTTAATTATTTGTTAAACTATAATGACATTTCACTTTCAAAACTATCGTGAGTTGTACTAGACATTATTTAACACACGGGAATTACTCACGTAAAATTATCGTCGATTTAGATACCGACAATGTTTCGATTCATCCGGAGAATCTTCAATCCGATTTCATCTGTTCAACAGAACTCACTTTTTTTTTAGTGAAATGTTGCAAGTTCAATTTGACCCACTTTCCAGTGTTTGATTGAGCTAAAATTTGGCACACTTATAGATTCTAGATAACAATGTAATATTATGTTAACAATAAGCTGATTTGATGCTGGAGTCAGGAGCTGTTCAACAAACCTCAATATTTGTTTGGATTAAATCTTGCAAATTCAATTTGACCCACTTTCCAGCATCTGATTGAGCTGAAATTTGGCACACTTATAGATTCTCGATGACGATGCAATACTATTGTAACAGAGACCTGATCTGATGATGGAGCCAGGAGCTGTTCAACAGAACTCACTTTTTTTTTAGTGAAATCTTGCAAGTTCAATTTGACCCACTTTCCAGTGTTTGATTGAGCTAAAATTTGGCACACTTATAGATTTTAGATAACAATGTAATATTATGTTAACAGTAAGCTGATCTGATGCTGGTGTCAGGAGCTGTTCAACAAAACTCAATATTGTGTTCGGGTCAAATCTTTCAAGTTTAATTTGAACCACTTCCCAGTGTCTGATTGAGCTGAAATTTGGCACACTTATGGATTTTTGGTGACAATGCAATATTATTGTAACAACGAGCTGATCTGATGATGGAGCCAGGAACTGTTCAACAAAACTCATATTTTTTTTAGTGAATTCTTGCAAGTTTAATTTGACCCACTTTCCAGTGTCTCATTGAGCTAAAATTTGGCACACTTATAGACTCTAGATAGGAATGTAATATTATGATAACAACAAGCTGATATGTTGCTGGAGTCAGGAGTTATTCAACAAAACTCCTCAGTAAATTTTTCGATTGAGGTGAAACTTTGCATTTTTTTCTAGTTCCGAATACATTGTAATAATATGGTGACAATGAGCAGATGTGCTGATAAAATTTGGTTGTATTCCATTCAAATTCTCAGTGATTAACAGTAGAGCATCCGTGTTTGGGCTCATTTAAAATCAGCTTACCCTTACTATGTTAAATCTCATTTCTAAACGGTATGAATGGTTCTGAGTAATAAGTAGGTACTTCAGCAACTCAAAAAACCGGTTTTATAGTCTCTATCTGTTTGCAATCCGATAATATAGCATTGTTTACCTACCAATATTCCATACATTAAAGGTGAATAAGTTGATATCTTTTGCGGCATAACTGGACATCTCGAGACGTAACCTAAATCTCATCAATTTTTTTGTTGACATGTCTTATATCATGGAAACTATGGGGAATTTTGGTTATTTATTATCATCATTCGAAAGAGGGCATAAAATAACCATAGAAACAATTAACACAAATACTGTAAACTAATTTACCGAGAAACCAGAAGAGGTCAAACTTTCAAACGGCTGCCCTGAAAAGTTGGTGTTTTATACATGTCAACGTATTCACGCGTGCCACGGATGTACTTAGGCCTTTAAATCTTTACTAGATAAATATTTATCATTGAAATATCAAACATTTCAGCTAAAAAAAGCTAATAACGCCAGTCACAAACAAAAACCACGTCAAATAAGCAGTAAAAACAATAAATAGTAAAAAGGTTAAACATTGTTCTTTCGAATTTTAGGTACACTACAGGGAATGCAACTTTGCTTCAAAAGTTACAATAACTTTAACTATTTCCAAAGTTGCTAGAAAAAATATCTACCCAAACCCCTCATATCTTTGGTCGGAAGATCGTAAAGTGCAAGTTTTAAGTGGACTGTCCTGACTTTTCGTACTCTCTCCCTTGTGATGTTTTTGGCAAGCTTTTCAGATAAAGTATATTATTTTTCTGCTAAAACGGAAAGTGGCTGGTGGCTGAATCTTCAGGAAGTGGACATTGAAATCTTCAACCATTATACATAATAATTAGTTTTGATTTTAATAATTAAGTTACTGCATATTTTTACAAAAGAATCTCTGCAACATTGTTTGGGATATTTACTTACGGGTTGGATTTCACATAACCCCAACAGTAAGTAAAGGCAGAATAATCCTCTTTCATGATGCTGTTAGCAAACAAACTCGCATTTCCCGCTACGATAGCCTGGATCGAGTTTGAGTTACCTTCACGTTAGAGGCTGATATTTCAACAACCTGCTTTGATCTGCGATCCTGGTATTCAAAACCTAGGTACTAGGTAATCACATCACACTAATATTATAAATGCGAAATGTTGGATGTTTGGATGTATGTTTGTTCCTCTATAACTCGACAACCACTCAACCGATTTTGTTGAAATTTAAAATCTAGATAGATAGTGACCGGAAATAGGACATATGCTATTTTTAGGGTTCCGTACCTTAAAAGGTAAAAAAGGAACCCTTATAAGATCACTTTCTTGTCCGTCTGTATGTCCGTCTGTCTGTCCGTCTGTCTGTCCGTCTGTCTGTCCGTCTGTCTGTCCGTCTGTCCGTCTGTCCGTCTGTCCGTGTGTCACCATCGATTATCTCAGGAACGGGTGGAGCTAGCAAGTTGAAATTTATACCATATACTGAAATCTATAGTCCCTATTGTGACTATAAAAATCAAGGTCCTGAGTCAACACTGTAAAAAGATATAGGCAAATTTAGGTTTTCGTGAAAACTTGTAAGTACCAAAACTTACCTTAATTATCAACTTTTTTTATTTTTCGGAATTTTTCCTTTACTTGTGCTGTAAGACCTTGCTTGTAACCAAATTTGACAATTCTAGGTCAACCGGAAGTACCCTAGAGGTTTTGGGTTGAAAACCTAAATGGTAGTTCCCGTTGACCTAGAATCACGAAATTTGGCAAAAAGCAAGGTCTTATAGCACAAATAAAGGAAAAATTCCAAAAAATTAAAAAAGTTGAAAATTAAAGGGTGTTCCCATACATACATAGTTGACGCCAATTAAGATTGTCCTCTGAGTTGTATGGGCGCTCATACAAATAAGCGGGCTACAATAACATAATGGGTATAATAGGTAGGTACGGAACCCTCGGCGTACGAGTTCTACTCGCACTTGACCGGTTTTTTTTTATCTATGTACCACGTGAACGAAGCCGCGGGCGGAAGCTAATTTTATAAATGCAAAAGTTTGTGAGGATGATTGTATGGATGTATGGATGTAAAAACCACTGAATGGATTTTAATGAAACTTGGAATATAATATTATTTAGTATAGTTTTACGGTGCCTGGAAGAAATTGCCACGAGCGATAAAACCGCCGATTGTAGGACATTGTATTCCAAAATTAGCATAAAGTATGTTCAAATTGTGCCCTCGAAAAAAATCTTATTAGTATTATTTTGTATTTCGATTACCTAGCTATGTTAAAAAACGAAACGAATCTATCAAATGACTTGTTATACCGGTAACAAAAAGCAAGCGGAAACGGAACTTTACACAAATGCGTCCATATACTTGGGAGGATCAAGTTCATAAGATTTGATTTGACGAATTTGTTACGCAACGTCCCAGATTTTGTAGCTCAAAGTTACTTCAATTTGAATTGAATAAGAAATGAGCCTTTTGGTGCCAATTTCGAAAGATGTGCCTTTATATAAATTAACTTTGCTGATTGCGAGAGTGTAGGCGAAGTATTTCAAGGTAATTTTATTATCTTTTCTTGAAAATGTTAACTTATCGGCTTGTAGAGCGAATTGAATTTGCGAATGAAAACAATTAAGTACTAATATGGAAAATGAAAAAAAAAATTATAGTATAAACTAGTTTTTTTTTAATAGTTTTCTAATATTATAGGTAAATACAAAAATATAAATATAAATTACGTAGGTAGGTATATTGTTCATATAAAAGTAAGTAAGTTCGTTTGAGTTTCATATAAAATTACACAAATTTCAATTTTTTTTTTTGGACTTTTCATTGTAAATCAGAATAGATCACTTTAGATTAGGTATTTAAATTATCAAAAGTTCAAGAGTGATGAGCAAAAATGAAATCATGAAAATTATAAATGAATTAAAGTAGTTAAAAAAGATAAAGATAAAGGGTCTTACTTATGATAGACGTTTAAATTTGAACACTGGTTAAACAACGTCCTGTTTTTATTTGTGAATAGTGACGAACAGAAACAGGACGTTGTTTAACCAGTGTTCAACTTTAAACATCTTTGATAAGTAAGGGGAAAGATAATTGTTTAGAAAAGTATCTTTCAGGATTTTTACAATCAACTTAGATTCGCGGCGCATAAAATTCCGAACACTTAATAAAATGCATACCACCGAAAACTTGCCGGCACTCTACAATATTGCGAAAACTCAGCGCAAAATACCCATTAGTTAGTTACGAGTGCGCGTTCCTGAATTTATCTGTTTGTTTTACAAATTAATCGTGTTTTCAAAAACTGCGGCAAGTGAACCTTTTCCCCCTTACTTATGAAAGATGTTTAAAATTGAACACTGGTTCAACAACGTCCTGTCTCTGTTTGTCAGTATCCACAAATAAAGACAGGATGTTGTTTAACCAGTGTTCAACTTTAAACGTCTTTCATAAGTAAGGCCCAATATTTCAAGACTTTTGTACCAACTTTTACTCATTTTAGATGAAAAAAAAACTGAAGGAGTTTCATTTCCAAGTTGAGTTTGTAACTCTTGAGCCTTTAGATGCATCAGAGAATTTTGACATAAAGTATGTGGTTATGTCGTAACATCATTTGTGAAAGTCAAATTGATCTCAAATAGCCTGGAACACACGTCATGCTACTAAAACGCATGCTTGTCACCTAGATTGCTTACATCATAAGCATACTTTTTTCGTATATATACAAGTTCTTATTGTATGCTGCTGCTCGAAGCTAGATTGCATAATGTCAAATAATATATGATTTAGTAAGTAGCATGTGTATTCGAGGCATTAATTCCTTTCATAAATTCCAAATTTACTCAAATAATGTGCTGTTTTTGAGATCTATAGAGTCGCAACGAAACACGCGACGCACGACGTCCCACGTCTCCGTAAATGAGGCCTATAGTCTTACTTATAAACGCCTCTCAACTTGAACACTCGTTAAACAATGCTCAAGATTCGCCCCGTCACTATTGTCACTATCTAACAAAAAAAGGAACGGTGTTTCAATTTTGACAGAAGTTGAGAGGAGTTTATAAGTAGAGTGGCTAGAGATTACCACAGTGAATGGCATTGAAAGCGATAAGGTTATTAAGAAACCTTCAAAGCTTTCAATATCAATTTACAAACTTTCTGGTCACAATTCTCAAGACACCGCATTCTTAAAAGCTTTCTACTTTTCTATTTGTCAACAAAAACTTGAGAATAGGCAAATTTAAAACCGAGAATAGGAAGATTGCTTTGAAACAATTTCGTTAGGGTACGAATTAAACTCTTTTCTACCTTTTTAGGAAGTAAGCACCTACTAAAAATATCTTAAAATGCCTGTAGATCTGAGTTAACCGTATGTAAAGTCGTGAACAATTTTTTTTTAATCAAAATTGTGTTCGTATTAGCTAGTGGTCAAATCTGGTGACAACTTAAAGTAAAACAAATATGTAAAATTCAAAACTACACTTCAATTTAAAACACAGTCGTGCGTAGTTTTGATCAAACTAAAGCGATGTTTATCTAATTTTGATGTAATGGAGTAGTTGGCTAAGTGGAGTTTAATTAGTCAATTAGGTACACAAATTATAAACAAGCTTTGAACTACACATGAACGTATCCTGTAGCACTTTGTAATGCCTTTGAATAAACTATGGAAGAAATAACTAGAGTACTGAATGCTAAGTAGAGGTTTTTTTCTTAGGCTGGTTTTGGCTGATTTTAGTCTCACGCTCACCGTCAGCGCTAATAGGCGAGTGATCTTTATTACAATGAAATAAGGATACCGATTGTTTAGCAGAAATGGCTACGCTGATTGCTCTCGTCAGTGCTGGACATGGACAGTCAGTATCCTTATTTCATTGTAATAAAGATAACTCGCCTATCAGCGCTGACGGACCAACGCTACGTGACAGTATTGTGATACAGAGAGATACAGAGAGATACATAGATACATATATACACACTCCAAACTTATGACACCCCTCTTTTTCGTCGGTGGTTAATGAAATTAAAAAGTACATCCATGTGTAGCCAGACTTTCTAGTCTCTATTCTACGGCAGGTACTATTATATGGGAAGTGTGCCTAATGGCTAATTAGGTGCCTGCTCTACAGCTGTTGTAGAAGCCAAATATAAAGTGTCTGCAGCACTACTTTTTGAGGGTATCGAATCTAATACAAATACCTATCGAATATCGAATAGTATAAGTAGAAGAATAGAAGCGTAGGTAGGTATACTATTTATACTATTTTCTGTTGTAAGTACATACTGTTTTTGTCTAAAGCACCTTTTTAGGGTTCCGTACCTTAAAAGGTAAAAAAGGAACCCTTATAAGATCACTTTCTTGTCCGTCTGTCCGTCTGTCCGTCTGTCCGTCTGTCCGTCTGTCCGTCTGTCCGTCCGTCTGTCCGTGTGTCACCATCGACTATCTCAGGAACGGGTAAAGCTAGCACATTGAAATTTATACCATATACTAAGGTCTATAGTCCCTATTGTGAGTATAAAAATCAAGGTCCTGAGTCAACACTATAAAAAGATATAGGCAAATTTAGGTTTTCGTGAAAACTTGTGAGTACCAAAACTTACCTTAATTATCAACTTTTTTTATTTTTCGGAATTTTCCCTTTACTTGTGCTGGAAGACCTTGCTTGTAACCAAATTTGACAATTCTAGGTCAACCAGAAGTACCCTAGAGGTTTTGGGTCGAAAACCTAAATGATAGTTCCCATTGACCTAGAATCACGAAATTTGGCAAAAAGCAAGGTCTTATAGCACAAATAAAGGAAAAATTCCAAAAAGTTAAAAAAGTTGAAAATCAAAGGGTGTTCCCATACATACATAGTTGACGCCAATTAAAATTGTCCTCCGAGTTGTATGGGCGCTCATACAATTAAGCGGACTAGCTTAATTGGCACCATGGCTAGGTACTAAACCCTCGCCGTATGAGTTCGACTCGCACTTGACCGGTTTTTATTTTAAATAGGATACTTACTGTTTTAGACAAATAAAAACTTGTCAATCTATGTTACACCCATGGCTATCTTGTCAGATAATGTTAGGTAACTGCTCAAATTAGAAAGCATTGAATTGAATAATAATACGACTGAAATAAACAGCATAAAAAAGAGGAGGATTAATAAGTGGCAAGAGGCAGAAATGATAGTGGCAATAATGATAATGCGATTTCCAAATAAGTTGACGATTTTGTAATTGGAATTGCCACCATTCAATTCAGTTTTTTTACTTCTTTGAGTGTTATAATTTGACATCGATAACGTAACAACAATATTTTAAATTATTATTTAGTAATGCTATTGATTTAATTTTCTAGCAAGAACATAATTACTCGAAACTAGTGCCTTAGAGTTACAATGTACTGGAACAACCATGTCAGTCGTATATTATATAATTTTATGTCTCGGTCAATCAACAAACAACCCTAAGCAATTTGTATTGTGTACCATAAAGTATTTCTGGTTTGTGGTTTTTACCATAAAATTTATTATAATATAATAATTTAAGCTGTAGTAATTCTTTCATAAAACATTTTATTTTGATTTTAATTTGTTAAAATTTAATAAAAATATTGATCTGTTTTTGTAAAATTTATAAATAAAAATTTCAGCTAAAAAAATATTAGATTTCATGTTTAAAATTAAAAAAAAACCGGTCCAAGTGCGAGTCGAACTCGTACGCCGAGGGTTCCGTACCTAGCCATGGTGCCAATTAAGCTAGTCCGCTTAATTGTATGAGCGCCCATACAACTCGGAGGACAATTTTAATTGGCGTCAACTATGTATGTATGGGAACACCCTTTAATTTTCAACTTTTTTAATTTTTTGGAATTTTTCCTTTATTTGTGCTATAAGACCTTGCTTTTTGCCAAATTTCGTTATTCTAGGTCAACGGGAACTACCATTTAGGTTTTCGACCCAAAACCTCTAGGGTACTTCCGGTTGACCTAGAATTGTCAATTTTGGTTACAAGCAAGGTCTTCCAGCACAAGTAAAGGAAAAATTCCGAAAAATAAAAAAAGTTGATAATTAAGGTAAGTTTTGGTACTCACAAGTTTTTACGAAAACATAAATTTGCCTATATCTTTTTATAGTGTTGACTCAGGACCTTGATTTTTATACTCACAATAGGGACTATAGACCTTAGTATATGGTATGAATTTCAACTTGCTAGCTTTACCCGTTCCTGAGATAATCGATGGTGACACACGGACAGACGGACAGACAGACAGACAGACAGACAGACAGACGGACAAGAAAGTGATCTTATAAGGGTTCCTTTTTTTACCTTTTAAGGTACGGAACCCTAAAAATGACGAAAAATTGACTGAGTTTAGCGCAATACACACCAAAGCCGCCGGCCCGGCGGCTTTACCTGGCGGGTTGTGTCGCTGGAATTATTTTGCAATATTTGCCTGTCATTATAGAAAATTTTTCAATTGCAACTGGTGGCTGTTGAAGAGTGTTGATTCTTCTACCACAACCAGTTGCGGGTAAAGAAAGATATTTCTGCTTTCGCAACTGGTTACGTAAATTAGTTGCGGGAATGGCCGGAAGGTGCAAAACGGAAGGTCGCATAGTGTCTAGTGTTTAACTTCAACGATCTATCAAGAACGAGCAAGCGCTTTAGCATGATGAATAGCGTAACGTGATTCACACATGAATGCGAACCCTGAATACGGGTCTCCGCGTTCATTCATAAGAGAACCAGGCGCTTAATTTGAATTTCAAAATCAATTTCAAGCACGAAAATTAGTAATTTACAAACACTTCAAAACGTGCATCAACTTATGAAAGCAATGCAGTGATAGTCAATTTTCTTTTCAGTGGGACTTTCATTTTGTATTTTGCATTTTCAACCTTATTGCTATGGAATAAGATTGGGATTTATGGTTCGTAAACGTGTTTACGTAAATGCCTTTGCTGAAATTGGTTTTAGAGCTTCAATGGACGGCGGGTCCTTTGGTAGGTGTTTCCTGAATTTGTTTGTGGACTTATGATGTTACATTATTTGCAGTGTCCGTAACATATTTGCTTTTGGTGGAGATTATTTGAGGACTTTTATTAAGCTTTTATGAAGCATTTTTATCCTATGGAGGGTGGAATAAGTACTCTATTATTACGAATACTCCCTTTATTACTTCATTTTAAATGGTGTATTGAAAAACATGATGTTCTGAGTAAGAACTTACAATATTATTATTAAAAAATAATAGGTACCTACCTACTTTCATTCACCATAAAGAATAAGAAAAACAAACTTAGGACTGAATCTAGATCACACCCCGGACACTCGACGACATCTCTATGCAAAAGCGGCATTCTAACTACCTATATTTACACTACACAATGTCAGTTTTGTACACAGTAAGGCCGTTTGTCCACCGCCGCCGTCACCGGGACGTCAACGAGAACGATATTATTTCTGGCTGAGATCAAGATGACGTGACGGTCTTCTGGTGGACAGGCGGCTATAGTAAATGTATGGTCGCTACCTCGGCGCCGTCATCTCGTTCTCGTTGACGTCCCGGTGACGGCGGCGGTGGACAAACGGCCTAAGAATGTCACCGAATGAATAATGTACACTGTGGTCTCGATCTCGTCTATGCGTTTGCGCGTGTGGCGCGTTCCATGCTCAAAGTCAGCTCGTCGCCAGCTCAAAGTCAGTGTCCATTCTATACGTAGTATTATTATCTGTTCTGTGTCTAGATGAAAAACAGCGCCAGGAGGCAAAAATCTGTAGGTAGTGCCTGGATGCGCTTAGAAATACGTAAAATGTGTCAGGCCACACATAAAAATAAATAATAACATTATTTCAGGCAATAATAGAAACTCAACTGTCAACGGATCAGCATTGCCATCCAACGCGGGAATGCAGCCAGTGTCTTGGGCACGCTTCCGACTGGCAGTGGCTGGGATCAGTTAAGCTACGTACAGATCGTTTCCAACGATCCTTAGGTGTCTTAACTGTTTCTTATTGTATTTTATAATGTTATTTAGGTAGTAATTTAGTTTCTGTAAATAAATGTCTATAGTAGGTACATAATAAAAAAAGTTTAAAGATTTTTAATAATCTACTGATGAAATGAAAAATAAACAGAGATTTGTTAAGGTGATTATACTTAGTGAATGATAGGTACCTACTTCTTTTATTCTGCTATGTGAAAATACATAAGCCTACATAAAACAGACACGATTCTATTCGTAGTTTCGAAAAAAAAAAACATTGTCATTATTATGATCCCTATTCCCTATTAGGAATAGGGATCACGTTACCCAAAAGTTAAGGAAAGTTAACAATAAACGAATTTTCATTCAGAAGTTAATGTACACATAAACTGGCAGTGATCCAAACATTATGAAAGGAAAATTTAAAACTCTACAAGGCCTTTTCCCAAAATGTTAGTAGAAAAAAACTTTGCAAAAGTTTGTTTTGACTTCATTAACTGGCCTCTTAGCTCAGTGGTAGCAGCTCTGCCTTCTGTGCTGTAGGTCGTGGGTTCGATTTCCACCTAGGACATACATTTGTGTAATGAACTTATATGTTTGTTCTGTGTCTGGGTGTTATAAAGTATTATAAGTATGTATTTACAAATATATAAGTTGTAACGTATACACGTTATTTTACGTAGATACAATAGTTTTAGGAACTTAATAATAAATAATAAAACAAAAGAAAAACAAATTATCTAGTTTTATTATATTTAAAATAAATACGTAGGTATCGAATGAAAGAAAATACATACTATTCGCTATTTCACATTCTTTTACCATGCCTAAAGTCACAAGCGATGCGCGGAATACTTCCTCATGCTGTGAACTGTACTGTTTACGCTGTCTATGGGGCCGGCATCGGCATAACGGTATATTACTGCGTAAGCGTTTTCTAACCGCCATTTTGCGAGCTCGGGGTTCAGTCGCCGCAAACCGTCTCAGAGTACGGTCACATTACCTGTTTGCGCGCGCTAGCTACGAACGTTGAATAGTCAACATTTTGCCTATTTCTTTTTACTGATATTTTAATCCTAAAACTCACTTGCAGTCGAAGGCCATAATTAACTATAAATTCAGTGTAAAATCCCGTATTCGGTAAGTGTTGAACAATTATTTCCGCAAAACTGTAGGTAGACTTTGTAACGTATTTTAACGGTCATTTATTTTATTTTGTGTTAATTTAAGTTAATAATCAGCCTTTTTCTCACAATGCTTTCATTAACTAGGTATCTAGATATCCTACAATACACTAGATATCCTACTGCACTTTTACTCTTTCATTCTATCATTTCACTATCATTTTCTCATGTACACTCCGCTCTGATTGTGACACTACATACATCACCTCAGTACTCTCCTCACATAGTTACCAGCATCTTCATCTCGCTTGGCTACGATAGTCACAATCAGAGGGAGAGAACGTTAGACGTGTCCTGACGGAATTTTTATATGGAATTCCAGGGTCCAAGTTTACGACTGAGAAGATCAGGAAGTTTTGCCGCCTATTCTACTACTGGCGTGTTCATTGGCGTTCCTCCGCGTTCTTCTGACATCGGACACCTTGCGAGACTCTCATCGGCTCCACATCAGCCTGGACTATCCGAGGGGAGTACCTACCCTACCTCCGCCTTTACGAGTGCAACCGTTCAATCAGTGACCAGGGCCATTATAGAACCGTTTTTAATAAATTTGTATACTGCCAGGTCTGTGTTTCATTCCATAACCAGCCTGACACGTATCAAAGTATTCTATCAGTTATCTGGTTCCCATAGTACAAGCTTTGCTTAGTTTGGGGCTAGATGGCGCTGTGTGAAATGTCCTGCAATATTTATTTATTTATTTAATACTGCGTCCCGTCAAGTGTAAGCTCTCAAATATACACCGTTAATTCTGGGTCAGTTTAAAGCCAGCACCCACTGCTTGTATTGCTTAATCGTATTCGTGTCGTTGGTTTAGTTTTGGAATTTGATAAGTATTTCATACGAAACTAAATAGTTGGAAAGATTAACAAAAGTGAGTAAAACACTTGTTATGGTGTCGTAGGCGCGCAGAGCTAATGACCTAGGTATGTATGTATGACTACGACGTAGCATAGACTCTATGCCGTAGCAACAGCTGAGCACAGAGCACGTATCTCCGTTATTTATCCTGCCTATGTTTCGTGATATTATTAATTGCAAAAAAATAGATCTCATATTTATTATTATTTTTGAGTAAGGTTATCGATATAGATTACGTGGCGCCGGCTTTAAACTGACCAAAAATAAACGGTGTATATAAATCGTACGGAATAAAGTAAAAGGCCTAAGTTCTTATGTAATTTTACTCCAAGACAGTTTACCCACATCTTAATTGATTTATTACACGTAATTGCCTTCGACTTAACGAGGAAACGGTATGTTATTTTATTCAAATATCATTTAGTAAACAAACATTTTAGAATACTTTTCAAAGCGTGCTCGGATAAGCTTAACGCTTTTACTCTTTTATTTTTATGGTTCCGTAGCTAAAATGACAAAAACGGAACCCTTAGGACTTTGTCCAAGGTTTTTTTGCCGTAAAAATCTAGGGTTCTACAAGGCCCTTCTCCAATAAGTCATCTAGGTATTTGATCTAAGTATGATCGTCTGGGTCTTCCCCTTGCCGTTTGACATGTACATTCATCATAAACACCATTATCTCATTAAACAACTTTTTCTCATCCTCCTTGCTCAAATTGAAATGCCTTTCTCAACTCTCATCACACCTTTCAATCTACACCGTTCCTTTATACTATTTCTCAGTATTCTCCATACGGAAGCAATAAACTGCTTACGAAGGCAGCTAAACTTCATGCTACAGCACTCCAAACAATAATAACTCGACGGAACTTGTGGATGGAGTAAGTAATTAATTTTGGCGGAAAACGCATCTTCTAGGAAAGCGAACTAACTCGTGTTTCATATTCATGTTTGTGTACCTACACACATCAAAAAAGTTTGTGATGAGTTTGAAAACGTAGAGGATACAATATGTTTTCAATAATGTGGAAATATTAATAACTGTTTCCCAGTCAAATTAAAAGTACAACATCAAATAATCAATTAGTATTTTCAAACAAAGAATATTATCCTTATAGACGTTTTGAATATTTTTAAAAATCAAAAAATATTTTAACTTTTAAAAAGTGATCGCAAACTTTTTTTTATCTGTGTTACTTCCTTGAAACTGTTTTTTGTTTGTATGCGCTGATTTGAAAAATAGCGTAACAAAAATTAATGATTTAAGATTTTTATTGAAGAACTTTTCTAGTTTTTTCACTAAAACTCTGTCACCAGAGTTGGTTACTAGCTCACACGAACTTACTTAATGGGAAGATTATCTTACAAAGTGAGTTTAATCAAACTAAGTAAAAGTATTTAGACCTATCATTTTCACATTGTAATAAAAATAATAGCACTCAACAATATAGTGTAGTAGTAATTCCGATCCAGATAGGATTGGAATTACTACCTACTTCATATTCCAATATCCTATTCCATATTACAATTCTCGAATTCCTGCCGTGAATATCAGAAACTACTGATACCAATTATACCACAGCTTATTCAGACCTGGAAATTAATATTATAAATGAAAAATGGCAAAAGAAACCTAACATTGATTTTTAAATACCTATTCAACGATACCTGACTTGACATAGTTTGTCAAATTTTTTTTAATTTTGACAATATGGCATCTGGTTGTGGCATTGGTGAATTTTGATTACTGTCATGTCTTTAGTGACACTCGCAAGGTTGAGACGAATCGATTGACATACAGACAAACAAACAGACTGATAAACAGACCCTTCCTTTGCTTTGCGCAGTCGGGTAAAAAAACTCCAGATAAAAAAATATTGGTTGTACCAGCACAATAATTCTTGACAAAGTAGAGCCATAATACTCAGTAGTAGGAAAACTCATTCCATTGCTATCTACACGCTATCTACTATCCAATATTTTTGCTTATCATTACCTCATTACACTTTGTTCCATACAAAAAGCAAAGAGGATTTCGGAACAAAGGTAGTCTGTGTTCACTGGAAAACGTATTTGTTAGATAAAACATCCAAATAATGAGGCACTTTGTGTAGTTTCAAGCCGTTTTGCAGACTTGAGTGCTTACTGCTTAGGCAGATTCCTATATTTAAGTACCGACAAAGTAGGCACTTATAGGTTAGGTACCTTACTACTCAAAACATTAATGTGAATATGGTCCGTTTATAATATTCAAATATTATTTAGATTTAAGACGATGTATCACTAACGTGACCATTTGTTTTTTGTGTCAAAGCGGGACTCTTACTGAATTTTGAAGGTACCTACCTACAGCGTGGGGAGGCGAATAGCGACAAAAAAATGAAGTCCCCGTCTCGACTATAAATTTAAAAAAACAGATCTTCATTTTTATTTTCACGACAAAAATTCGCCTTTTGTTTTCATTTTTTATATAAATTTGCCTGTTTCTGCAAAAAATCAAAATTGTTTCGTTTCTTTGGCTTGTCGGCCCTAAACTGCATTAGTCGACTGTACCTTTAAATCATCCGTAACGACCACCTCAAATCCCTGTTTCTTTGAAGCACCTACTTTGTACCCTAATCTTCAAAAGGCCATAACACCCGGCAAGTTATAAGCCTCAATCTACCACGACTAAAGTATTCCTGCGAAATCGCCACTTTGCATACAAAACAAGTTTTCAGTTAAGACAACAGTAATCGCTGGGTCAGAAATGGGACGGTGCAGTGTCAGGACAAAAAAATGTAAATCGTGAACGAAAATTCTACTTCAGAGCTGTAACATTTTAAATTCGACAGGTTGAAACAAGTTCTTGTTTTTCATTCAGCTCCATCAACTGTTTGTAGCAGAATCTATCGTCTTTTTTTGGTCTGCCTTTTCGCTACATCTCTCTAACTACTCGTGTAATAGTATAATATGAGAAGGTGTTTAACGTATCTAATGATTTTATGTGATGGTTTTACTTTCGTACACTTGCATTTTTTGAAATAGCTCTTGCGTTTACAATACTCAGTAAATAATTCATCCAAAGGTCAAGTCTATTTAAAACAAGCAAATTTAAAATAAAGTACATAAGCTAGTTTCAGGATGTCATGACCATGACGCTACGAAAGAATATCGAATCCATACATTTAGTAAAATGTAAGATTTAATTTTACTTTTCTAAAGTGCCACATGTCGCGACAACTCGACACAAAAATTTACCGTTCTGATAGAGACACCGTTTTAACGTGCCTCAACACGACACGCCAGACAAGTATAAACCAGTTAGACACACCAATCTGTCGGTGACGAGGGCGGAAATAACATTACCATAGATATAGCGTGTCCCGAGGGTAACCCCTCCCAGGGTCAGCAGCTGATAACATAAAGACGGTGCACACAAGAGCGTCATAACGCGAACTGTCGTCTTTATCTGCTCAAATCGTTGACAACGTTCCAACTCGTTTCGGCTCGATGCTATTTTGAGGGTAGTTCGAACGTTCTGGTTTATTCGCACAAAGGTATAAAGTTGTTCAACAAGACTGGCTTTAATATTCCCGTTTTATTTAGTAGTAAAACACGAAAGCATTATACGTAAAGCCTAGGTCAGCCTGATTAAGATTTTATTGAAATTTTGAAAGCTTCATTTTACTGCAGTAAATTTTGTACGAACATATTCATAGTTCATTGTGTAAACATGACCTGAATGATTTTAATAATGATTAATTTATTTTTGTCCGAACGTTATAAATAAATTACAAGTAGTTACGTATTTAAAAATCAATTGTATTTATGTATTTTTTCAGTAATTTGATGTAAGTACTTTAAAAAAAGGCAGATTTATAAAATTATGCATATTCAAAATTATACATTTTGGGCTAACCTGTATTTAGGGAAACTTATAAAGTAATTTGTCAGAACAAAAAAAAAATATAGATGGATAGGATTTGAACCCACGCCCTTCGGATTGAAAGTCAAGGTACTCGGCCAACATGGCTCTCTAGTGCCGCTAACATAGCATTTCGTGAACTAGTGCTGTAGATTGTAATAATGGGGCAAGCCATAAAAAGCTTATCAACTGCATGACATGAGAACGAAACGACGACGGAATGCAGTACAACATTTCTAAAGGTGTACGTACATAGTAGTGTAATGTTGCAATAGCTTAGGTCATGTAGGACCGTAAACTTTAATCATCAAAAAACAAAATAAGATCTTGAGTTGTAATGATTCCTAGCTCTAGCAGATATGCTACTTTTGGCATCGGCGATCGGCAATTTTTTTTAAGCTTAGTGGTATTGGACATGCCGCATGCCGGATGAACTGTGGGCCAAAACCACCACTGACTGGAGCCCTGAGACAGTGAGACGGCGCGGTAGACCACGCGAGCGATGGTGAGATGAGGTAGACACCTTCAGTGACTATCAGTGGCAGGCAATGACGTTAGACCGAACTACCTGGAAAACTCGAGGGGAGGCCTTTGCCCAGCACTGGGACAGTGTAGGCTAAAAACAACAACAACAGCAACAACATTTTTTTTAAGTTCCAAGAACATCTGATTGAATTTTTTCAAAATGTAAAACTGCATTTTAATTTTTTTTTAATTATTTTTTAAGCATGAAAAATATGTTAAAATATTGTCTCGCTACTAAGCAAATGTCTGCCACATATCTCAAACTTGCTCTATTTTCCCAGTTTTCCTTCACTCTCTCTTCTCAATTGTCAGATCTTCTTCTAGATCAATAGTTACAACTTACAAGTTTACTAAGCTCATATGAACAGTTCCATCAAGTGCTCAAACATACCAAAAGACATCGAATATCTCTTTGAAACGAATTCTAAAAGTTAAAGTTACGGAGCCATCTTTGTATTAAAATGTTACATAGAACGGAATTGAGTTCATCTGATATTAAGTCAGAACATTATTCTGTAACAAATGTGAACGATCGTGACACGGTTTGTATAGTTCAACTGCATTAATAGTTTAATAGTATCATCAACACTTCTGCATTTTTTTCGTCTTATATATTGTTCTTTACAATGAGCTTGAAGCTAACCACGTGGAACGAAACATTTTTGTATGGGCAGTGTCAAAATAATTGTATGATTATGCTTCTACAAGACAATATGAGAATAATATTCGTTATGTAATGTAATGTAATGTAATGTAATGTAATGTATGTAATGTTCTTAAGTGTTTTTAGATATGCTCTCGTTTTTCGATATGAGAGATAAGTTTTGCCTATGCTGAAATAGATCTGAAAATAAACATACGAAATTACTTTAAATCATACACTGTTAATTCTGGGTCAGTTTAAAGCCAGCACCCACTGCTTGTATTGCTTAATCGTATTCGTGTCGTTGGTTTAGTTTTTGAATTTGATAAGTATTTCATACGAAACTAAATAGTTGAAAAGATTAACAAAAGTGAGTAAAACACTTGTTATGGTGTCGTAGGTGCGCAGAGCTAATGACCTAGGTATGTATGTATGACTACGACGTAGCATAGACTCTATGCCGTAGCAACAGCTGAGCACAGAGCACGTATCTCTGTGATTTATCCTGCCTATGTTTCGTGATATTATTATTTGCAAAAAAATAGATCTCATATTTATTATTATTTTTGAGTAAGGTTGTCGATATAGATTACGTAGGCGCCGGCTTTAAACTGACCAAAAATAAACGGTGTATATTTTACAATGAAGGAAAACAGTACGCGAAAACCATTGACTTGGTACTGCGGGCTTAAAAAGGTCGCTATTGCATAATCGCATTAAAGGAATTGAACTATTGCCATTTCTTTTCATTGACTGAGAGTAAAAAGAGACGGCGTTATAGTTCATTTCATATTGTGATTCAGCTTTAGCGACCTTTTTAACCGATTTCCAAAATGTTCGGCTGTATGTATGTTTTTTTTTTTCTATGTATGTTTCTATGGACTTATGATGAATCGGTCAAAAACGCAAATTATGACCAATAGCACGAAACGTAGGGTCATGGTAGACGGGCAAGCTATACACTATGTCGATGAGTACATTTACTTGGGCCAGTTAGCTTCCTTCGAAAACAGGCAAGACAAGGAAATAGACCGTAGAATTGAAAATGCCTGGAAAAGCTACTGGTCCATGAAGGAGCTAATGAAGGGCGACCTTCCAATGTCACTGAAGCGTCAACTCGTCGACATGTGCATTTTGCCCGCCCTAACCTACGGTGCCCAGTCTTGGTCACTGACTGATTCTCAAAAGTCCAGACTCGGGGTTTGCCAAAGAGCAATGGAACGCAGCATCTTAGGTGTAAAACGAATCGACCGGATTCGAAACACTTGGCTGCGTTCAAAGACCGGCATTGCTGATGTGGGCGTAAAGGCTGCCAAGCTGAAATGGGATTGGGCGGGTCATGTCTGCCGTATGCACCCAGATAGGTGGGCCAGAATGGTGACTGGTTGGATCCTGGCAGATGGCAGGCGGCTCCGAGGCAGGCCTAAAAAGCGCTGGCGTGATGACTTGGATGCCTTTGAGGGAAACTGGAGAGAAACCGCACAAGATCGCGATGAGTGGAAGGTAGCGGGGGAGGCCTTTGCCCAGCAGTGGGACAGTTTAGGCTAGTTAAAAAAAAAAAAATGTATGTTCATCGATTTCTCCGTCAATTGTGGACCGATTTTGAAAATTATTTTTTGTTACAAAGGTATACTTCCGAGGTGGTCCCATCGTCACCAAATCAGGATCTGATGAGGGGATCCCATGGAAATCTGTTTGTAGTCTTATTTTTTGCTTTTTAGTGCAAGTATTTTATGAAGTCGATTATATTTTTTGAATTTTTTTATTAAGTAGGTACCTTTTTTAGAGGATGTTTTCGCGCTAGACACCTTTAAATAACGTCTAAATAACGTACGCTAAATAACGTAAGCTAAATAACGTTCCGGGCACTTTAGAGTTCCATAATTAATTCGTCGTGAAGGAACAGGAGTAGAATCACCTAGCTCTTAAGACGTTTCAAAGTGGTACACTTGTGATCTTATTGAATAAACGAATTTGACTTTTGACTTTTGACTTTTGAATTGACTTAGGTTGCCTCCTAAACATGTTTAAATAAATCATTTAGAATAGATGAATTTACAAGTAAAGCAGTGGGTAGAAATTTGTGAAAATATAACTAGGTTAAATTTACTGACATGTAACTTTGAATCGTATGCGGTTGAAATTTCAACTACTTTTGGATATTCAAATTTTAGCTAGTCGTTATGTGAGAACTAGAGGAATGCCCGCGACTTTCCTCTTAAGTAATCTTGTTACAAAGTTTAACCTGTTTCTCGTGCTCTGCATTTCTCATAGGATAAATTTAAGGAATTATTTATCTATACTAAATAATAAAGTGGAAGCGTTTGCTTGTTTGTTTTTGATGATCTGAAAAATTAAGGTCATAGCTGCTTAGATCAACTCGGCACCACCAACGCGCCAGATCATATTGTGCTGTAAGGTATTCTTTGTATGGAATTCTATGAACCAACGCTCACTACATCAACTTCGTAATGTCACCGGATCGCCGCGTCGCAAGCTGTCAAAGAGTTGATGTAATGAGCGTTGGTTCATAGAAATCCATACAAAGAATACCTAACAGCGCAAGGTGATGCGGTGCGGTGATGGTGCCGAGTTGATCTAGACAGCTATGACCTTTATTCGGCCTTTGATAGCTTAATTTTTGAGGAAAGTTATAGGCTACATTTCATCATCATCACCATACTCAATACTCAATACTCAATACATTTATTGCTATCACATGGTTGTAGATGGGTCAATCTTCAGAATCAACGTGTTTGGTTGATCGCTATGGTGCTTTTTTAAAATCGATATTATTGCTTTTATGTATTCTTATTTCGAGAAGGAGGTGTCTAAATAAGCATATTCTCATATTGGCCCCTGAAGGGGCAGAAAAGCAATAATATCGATATTTAAGGGGTGCCATAGCGATCAACCAGGTGCGCTGATTCTGAAGATTGACCCAGATACATAGTTGTTATAATGTATTAATTAGTTTCACACATGAACCCTGTTAGGGTATAGCAACAGGAAAGCAGACCGAGGTATTTCTAATAGGTATTTAATTTTGATTTACATGCATATCTAAATATTTAATATGTGTCAGAAAATATCACTTAAGTCAGGTTGTTGTCACGAAAAATAATAATAATAATAATAATGTCAATAAATTGCCTATTGATTTTTAAATTGTTCTAAGTAGTCTTCTATGTCATGAAGAATGTGATGAGAGTGAATGAAGCGAAAGAAGTGTGTCAGGATCGTAGCAAGTGGCGATCTGTGGTCTCTGCCTACCCCTATGATGGGATACAGGCGTGAGTTTATGTATGTAGGTATGTATGTCGTAGTAGCATTTGTCAATTAGAAATTTTTTCAGTTCATTTGTAAAAATTGAATCTTTTTGTATATTTTTTAAATCTGTCGGAAGTTTATTATAAATTTTTATAGACGCGGCAAACGGGCCGTCGCTGTGCATTTTTAGATTAGATCGTGGTAGTATGATTTTATTTCTACCTGGTCTCAGTGCGTATCTTCTAGGGAGATCATCTAAGTTTGTGTACAAGTGGGAATGTTTTCTTACAAATTTGCATATTTCCAAGATATAAATACAAGGCATCGTTAATAATTTAAGGTTTTTAAAGTGGGGTTTACAACTTTCTCTTCTTTTTACCATCACTACGCGGGTAAAGCCTAGAGGGCGCTGCTAGTTTATTACGTTTTTTTTATTTAAAACTTGTTGATAAACTAACAGGCGGCAATGAATAGAATAGAATAGAATATAATAGAATAGAATAGAATATAGTTTATTGACAACACACAGAAGACAGAGGACAGAGCATAATAAAACAATACAATAATATTATATGTAGGTACCTACATAGAATTACATACAAAAGCGATGAGTTTGGGATCTCTAACGTGGAATAAATAATATAACTTGTAAATAGTGGGTATATGCCAAACATATTTAGACGTGAAAAGTCTCATCAAATTTTTCAATTCCGACGGGATTCGAACCCGCAATGATACAAGGAAGGATCGCTTGTATCATTGCGGTTTCAAATCCCGTCGGAATTGAACATCTTTGATAAGACTTTTCATTTTCAATGAAATAATACCTAAGTGTGGTTTCACACTATAAAAAATTAAAACTACATTATGTAGACGTGGCGTGCCTCTACTAAAGCCTAATACATTTTCACATACTTAATTTCTAATTTATGAAAATCTGCCTACTATTCCGTAGCCAAATTGGTAAAGGCACTCCGGCAAAACGAGGATCGCTTGTATCATTGCGGGTTCGAGTCCCGTCGGAATTGAAAATTTTGAGAAGATTTTTCATTTTCAAATATAATTCTTAACCTATGTGTGGTAACACTATAAAAATAAAAATAAAAATCTGCCTACTGTTTTTGGAAACTATAGGTACAGCAGTGAGCCTATTTAAAATGCCATGCATATTTGCATATAATATAATAGACATATAAGTATCGCTGATTTAAAACTTCAATTTTATTATGTCATAAGTAATCTGAATACGTTTTCCTCTTGTTACTTTTTTTTTTTCATCTAATAGCACTGAGAGCGCTGTGAATGCGAAACTCCAGCGTAATTTTATATAGCTCAAAAACTATGAAAACGACTTAAAACTTACTGATGCAGAGTTAAACACCGTTTCACTTAAAACTCGGTGGCTTTAACTTACAGCTACGAGTATATTCTCGCCTTCTAACAAATAAGGAAACCAATTTTAGACTTTAGTACCCCGAACTTGGGCTCAAAATAATTTATAACAAAATATAGTATGGATGTCATGGTTCTATCATCAATAGTTCTTTACAAACTAAACCTATACATGAATTACATTGCCTAGGTCGTAATAGCCTGATTATCATCATCATCATCACTACTGGGTGTAGGCTCTGAGTTTTTGTGCCACTCCTCATTATCATGTGCTAGCCTCATCCGAGTTCGTCTCACGACGCTCTTGACTGTTCACTCGGATGAAGGGTCACTCGAGCGATTAATTCATTTTGCTTTAATTCTATGATCACACGTATAATACGGAATGATAAAGAAATGAACATTCATTTTCTATTGTTGTCTATGTCATAGAATGAAGTCGTGCGTCTTGGATGGCCGACTCCGAGTGAAGGTTCATTTTCGTGTTCAGACGGTTCATTTTGTTTTCATTTCGACTCCGCTTTCATTTTCCTTTCATTCCGGAATGAACCGATCCGACAGTGTTGGATTGTTTCATTAGTGAATTCACTTTTCATTTTTCTTTCATTTCAAGTTTAGACGCTTCGTTCCTAGTGAAAGATGCCGAATGAAAGGCAGAAATGACCGAAAAATGAAGCATCTGATATCGGCTTTATATCGTCTGCCCATGTTACAGCCGGTCGGACGTCATTTCTGTACCTAGCTGGCAGATTGTTTAACTTGTCTCAAACCTCATATTGGTCTCAAACTGTCAAATCGATCGCCTAGGTATCTTTTCATTTAAAAAAAATATTTGAAAATGGGGGTAATACCCTAATTTACTAGACAAACTACGTTACTTAACTGCATGTGAGAAGAGCGGTTTTATTCAAGTAAGCTTCTTTTTAAGGCGGCAAGGTACTCATATTTTCTGATAGTAAAAAATGTAGGCTTTTAGGTAATAAATTGAGCCTCAATTTGAGTGAGATGAAATTCCTCTTAAACATTTTTTGTGAAGCAATATAGATTCAAAATTCTTTGTACTCTAACAAAGGCATTTTTCTGAGTACCTACTGAAGTCTTGATAGAAAGTTATTACTTATTTTATTAGAACCTTTATCAATTACCAACTAGGTGCCTTCCTACTGGGTCACTGATAAAAATAAAGTAGCAGCCGTGATAGGATATAAGAAGGTTAGATTTTTCAGACAAAGTTTCAACTAAAAACACAAGTCACAATACAGTTGCACAAGGAATATCTAAATGTCGAAAAATATGGTACTTAACCTTTATCCTATACTATTAAATAAGCAATATTTGTATATTTATCTATTTGCTCTCGAAAACGGCTCTAACGATTTTGATGAACTTTGCTGTTTGGAATTTTACGGGGGCAAAAAATCGATCGGTCTCATATTTGGGAAAATTCTCATTTCAGAGAAAATTGTTTTTCTCTTTTTTCACCCAAGCAGCAGTGTTCGGTCTCCCAGATATTCTACTGTTAAGTAACTATTGACTCTCCTCATTTAATTAGGTTCTAACGCAAAATGTTGGCAAGCACGTTTGATTGAACAAAACTAAGCAAATTATATGTTTGCGTTTCCGACATAGTAGTTCCAGTGAATTTCCATGGAAACTACTAGACAGACATATATAAGTATTTATTTTCTTAAGGTTTTGTAACAAAAATTGATTAATTGTGTTTTTAAGCTTATGTTATGTTTGTTTAAGCACACATTCACAGCAATAACAACAGTGGCTTCACACATTTAAACGCACAACTTTATAATAACACCGAACCCCGTCCGGTGTTATAAAAGTGTTTTGTGCGCTACTATAAAATTACTAACAAATTTTAAATTTAGTTAAAATAATAATTTTAACGCTCCCTGATTCTCAAAAACACCAATAATAAACTCTAGTAATTACGTAGTAAAATTCAAAGTTCATAAACCTAATAGATAGCAGAGAAGTTTGATAACTTAATTATAAATTTGAAACATGTTAAAATGTAGCATTTTGAACAACAAAATGGACAAAACTGGTGAAAATTTGCAACGGCGCGGCGCTTGGTCTGAATGTAAAACTTCTGCAGGCTTTTTACCGCATGATTGCTTCGACGGTCAGCTGCGCAAATAAAATAAAAGTTTTGCTCTGAACGTTGTTCTTGGAGGATTTCATTAGGGGTTAGACAAAGAAGGAGGGTGCAGTGCATAATTTCCTGAAACTACAGATCACACATTGTAAATGTACTGCGAAGTACAATGACGAAGATTTGTAATAACTTGAACTAATAGAGGAAGGCTGCTCTGTATTTTATGATGAATAATTTTTTAGGCGGCATAAAAACTTCACCAGATTTGGCCACTATATAAACTTCCTTAATTTTTAAACAACATTGGAAATTATACTATACCTACTGCCGTCATACGGCATTATAGTTATTTAACTGTTTAAGATTTATTTATTGTTAGCACGCCTTCTGTTCTTCCTACTCTCCTACAATGTACTTTTGGTTAGCAGGTAGAAAATGCCTTCGGCAATATGTTCGCCAATTGTGCACTATTTTTGTAATTTTGTGCAATAAAGAATTGAAATAAATAAATAAAATACGGACTATACTGCCATAATACTGATAATATAATGCCTTTATATAACAACTAGCCATAGAACAAACAAATAAGTGTAATGTGTATGTTTACCTATCACTCAATTTTATCCTGGGTTGGAATCGAACCCGCGACCGACAGCGCAGAAGGCAGAGCTATTACCAACTGAGCTAAGAGGTCAGGCAATCTAGCCACATAGTCAGTGGACGTTTTTAGAATATATCATCCTATTTCGATTCTGTTTGAGTACGCGGAATACAACTCGGATTTTTCGTTTCTAAAACGCTAGATAAAAGTGAACGACAGAGAGATCCTCCAATTTGGCACAACGTGAACAATCCTTTGGAATCAGATTTGCAATAAACAAAACGGAACCAATGTTAGCCAAAAATGGGGCCGTTGAAAAGCGAATACCGCGCGGTCTGGAACAACTTGCATGAATCTAATTGGAACCTGATAATAGTGTGCACTGTAGATAGATAGATAGATAGATAGAACGCATTTATTCACCACCATATAGGTAATAAAAAGGTACATACTTCACAAAAATAAAAATACAATAAACACAATGAAAAGAAAAGTAACATTAGAACAAAAAAATGTAAATTTGAATCATAGGTACCTATAATAATAGCTCTGTGTGGTGGTGAAATGGCTTTCAGCTCAGCATTGTGCTATTGCACATTTCATGCAACAGCGCTGGTATTCTGCTGAAACCTGTGTTGACCTCACGGACATCAAGAGGCAAAGTAGCTCTAGCTAGTATCTTATACATGTTAACACACAAAATAGTATAAATTATTGCATACTCTGTTTAAACTATTGCATAAAAATAGAAGAATAATATCTAAATACGTATAAATAACACTTAACCATAGAGAACGTTATTAGGCGCTCTGAGTGACTATACAAGAGACAAAGGCTGTACTTAGTGGAGGGAGAGATAAAGTTTAGACAAAAGGGAAAGATTTTTTGTCTGCTATGCTAACCTGGTTTATTTGCATTGAAAAAATATACAATTTTAATTTACGTTTGAATAAATGAACATTGTCTAAATTTTGTATTGGAGGTGGTATAATGTTCCAGCACTTGGTAGAGGCATAGCGAAAACTACCCTTAAAAGCTGCCGAGCCGTGCACCGGTGTCGCTAGAAGAAGGCTGGAAGCAGCTCTAGTGTTGTATCTATTCCCTTCACAGAACCACTTTAATTTGTTGAAAAGGTACTCCGGCTTCCCATTCTTTATCACACCAAATAAAAGAGTTGTAAAATGCAGGTAGCGCCTCCAAGACATTTTGAGTAGCTTGGCTTTATTAATAAATGGTGTAACGTGAGCCCTGGGGGGTACAGAGAAACAAAACCTAGCACACGCATTTTGAACACGCTGTATAAGTTTATCAGTTCTGGCATAGAGCCTCTGTCCATAAACAGTATCAGCGTAATTCAGTTTTGAAAGGACAAGAGATTCACAGAGTGTTATTCGAAGCTCTTCGTTTAAACAGTCACGAATACGGTAAAGCACTTTTAGGCGGTAAAAACAGTTCCTGACAGCTTCAATAATATGCTTTTCAAAACGTAACTCGCTGTCCATGACCAGTCCCAAGTTGCGCGCTTCATGAGTGCGAAGAATAGGCTCTCCCATGATTTCTACAGTAGGGTTTTCTAATTCAATATTCTCGATTTGGTTATCTGTACCTAGTAACATAAATTTTGATTTACTTGGATTCAAAACGAGTGAGTTATTCTTTGACCACAGAGCAATTCGATTGAGATCAGCATTTAGTTTTAAGATAGCCTGTGAAGTTTCATTTGGTGGGAATGAAATATAAATTTGCAGGTCGTCTGCATAAATATGATACTGACAGTGTTCAATGGTTGACACAATATCCGAGCAATACAGCACAAATAACAGTGGTCCGAGTATGGAACCTTGTGGAACCCCTCTAGAGACAGGAGAGAGTGATGATTGGTCCTTATTTCCATTAAGATTCGTTGTCTCTACAAGTTGCAAACGATTACTGAGATAAGTATCAAACCAATGAATGACATCAAGCTCAAATCCGTAGAAGCGCAGCTTAGATAATAGAAGAGAAGTATTTATACAATCAAAAGCACGACTAAAATCTAATAAGACCAAAACAGTGCCCATGCCTCTATCTTGTGCTCTTAAAATGTTATCTGTGACATCTAGTAAAGCTGTGGCTGTGCTACGACCCTTCCTAAAACCAGACTGCACTTCTGGCAAAATTTTATTTAGCTCTACAAAATGTGAGACTTGATCATGGACTACTCTTTCAAGAATTTTAGACAGACAAGGCAGGATGCTGATTGGCCTCAAATCTTTAAAGGAACTTGGATTTGAAATTTTAGGAATTGGCTTCACCACTGCAGTTTTCCACAAAGTGGGAAATATTGATGAAGTTATGGAAGTATTGACGATACAAGCAATGGCTTCTAATGTGTGCGGTAAAGTCAACATTACCATATCAAGGCTTATGTCATCCCAGCCCATCGCATTAGATTTAAGTGATAGTAGAATTTTAAGAACTTTATTGGCCGTAGTAGTTGTTAGTTGTAAAGAGCTCTCACAAAACCTATTATATTCATAGTAAGTAAGCTGCGAAATAAGCTGTAAGTATGTATACTGTACTTACAGCCTAATATAAGGCGCATACCAGACAGAAGAGACGTAAGACGAGGACGCGTCGCGGACAGGGCGCCAGCAAACAGAGTTGCGCCCTTCTGTATGTTTTGCGTCGCGATGCTTCTATACATTTTCTACGAAAGGGACGCGGAAGAGACAAATATACGCGCCCCGTCTGCGTCTTACGTCTTTTCTGTGTGTCCCGCGTCTTAAATGTCATGGTAAGACAAGTTTATGAAGATCTGTTTAGGCGTTTGACAAATATCAGCTCTTTTCTGATGATGGGAATGTTTTTTTTTTTAAACTACTAAGGTAGCAGACAAGCATACTGCCCACCTGATGGTAAGCGGTTACTTTAGCCTTTGAACGTCTGACAACACAATGGACAAGACTGGTCCACCAGTTGTCACCGCAGCACTTCCTCGCAGAGCTCTGGCAACTCACTATGCCCTTCCTCCTATAAGACCTTCCTTATGTCGGGGTTTTTTTTTCAATTTAATTTATTATTAGAACTAGGTGATTATGCTTCCATTCTTTCGATACATGTTTTATTGGGGCAATAATTATAACGTTATTTGGACGTCTGTTTTGGGTCTGTTTTGGGTAATCAGACGTCTAAATAACGTTCAATAACGCTCAATAACGTTCAAATAAAGACAATTTATTCTTGATGACTTTAAAAATGCCACCCATAATTCGCGATTCTATTTTTACACAAAAAAAAATGCTTCATCAAATATTAAAAAACATTTTTGACTCTTCATCGAGATGACCAAGAAAAATCCAGCGCAAATAACGCTAGTGTAAAATTAATGGCTATGCAAATTCTCGATTGCATCCCTACACGCTACGTTCCCAAATGTTACACAATCGGCACGTAGGTTCTACCGCATTTGCATGTGTAATGCTCCTAATTAGGCTACCGAAACAGAATGGAAGCCCTCAGCTTTCCTTTTGTGTGTGTCCTCTGTTACTATTACCACTCGAACGTGACGGAAGGTATTTTGAGAAGTTTTTATGTAGGTACTAGGTAAGTAGTCAAGTTCCAGTGGGGAGCCAGTAAAAATAAAAACCGGTCAAGTGCGAGTCGAACTCGTACGCCGAGGGTTCCGCACCTAGCCATGGTGCCAATTAAGCTAGTCCGCTTAATTGTATGAGCGCCCATACAACTCGGAGGACAATTTTAATTGGCGTCAACTATGTATGTATGGGAACACCCTTTAATTTTCAACTTTTTTAACTTTTTGGAATTTTTCCTTTATTTGTGCTATAAGACCTTGCTTTTTGCCAAATTTCGTTATTCCAGGTCAACGGGAACTACCATTTAGGTTTTCGACCCAAAACCTCTAGGGTACTTCCGGTTGACCTAGAATTGTCAATTTTGGTTACAAGCAAGGCCTTACAGCACAAGTAAAGGAAAAATTCCGAAAAATAAAAAAAGTTGATAATTAAGGTAAGTTTTGGTACTCACAAGTTTTCACGAAAACCTAAATTTGCCTATATCTTTTTATAGTGTTGACTCAGGACCTTGATTTTTATACTCACAATAGGGACTATAGACCTTAGTATATGGTATAAATTTCAACTTGCTAGCTTTACCCGTTCCTGAGATAATCGATGGTGACACACGGACAGACGGACAGACGGACAGACGGACAGACGGACAGACGGACAGACGGACAGACGGACAAGAAAGTGATCTTATAAGGGTTCCTTTTTTTACCTTTTAAGGTACGGAACCCTAAAAAGTAAGTTCGTATGAGCAAGTGGAGTGTTGGAGTTTTTAGGCCGCCTAAAGGCCTCCGTCATGGCTTATCTACTTAAAAGCTGGGACCGACATTTAACATGCCCTCCGAAGCACGGAAGCGCTCAGCTCGTAATACCACTTGCGGTCACCCATCCCAACAGTGACCGCGCACAACGTTGCTTAACTTCAACGATCAATTAAGAACGTCCAAGCAAGCTACGCCAAGAGCGCTTCAGTGCTCCAGTGGGGAGCCAGTCAAGGTGATAAGATAAATAAACGTCCAAGCAAGCTACGCCATGAGCGCTTCAGTGCTCCAGTCAGTGGGGAGCCAGTCAAAGGCTAGTTATACTTACTTAGACATAATATTGAAATGCTCTACTACTCAATAGGTTTATTAGCTAACCAATCCATTTGATACCACTCAGAGCATCGCTTCGCTTTGTCAATTTATCGGGAACATCTAGGTAAGATACATGAAAGGATTTTAATTAAAATAGGAACCAACTACCGCTAAGCGTTTGTGTTGTGTTTATTTTCAGCGCCACATTTCGGTAGTTTCAAGGTGTCTCATTACATTACAAACCAATGAGATTTTACCAATAGAGACGTTATACTCATTAAAAGAAGCTCTTTAGCGCGGCAAAATTTTGTTATAAGTAGCTATAGTCTGGCAAAAAATAATAGACATAAATGGGGGCGCGACTGTGCAAGCTAATTACGCGAAATAGATAAATTCTCTTTTAGAAGGAATTTACCTATTACTTCTGACTGACGTCTTCGGTACCAGTACCATAGGCAAGAAACCTGTACTTTACCATAGATTAGTAGAGAAAGGGTTTCCATTGTAATGAAATTTTAGTTGCCGTTTCTACCCGTTTTTGCCAGACTATACTTAGGTAGAATTTATGCAGCTTCGTTTAATATTGATCAAGAAAACTAAAAAAATAGCAGAGATATACAACCCCGTTGTCAAAAAGAGATAAATTATGTGCATGCTGCCTGTAAATGCGTGTAAAATTGGAGTAAGACGTGCGACTGAATTGACTCAAGCTAATTAGCTTAACTTTTGTTTGCCACGCAGAGTGGGGTACAACGCATCTACCTCAGTTTATATAGAAGATCATTGTTACAAAGACAAACCCTTTGGAAAGACAAACACACTTATTATAATGCGCCCATCTGTAGTGTAAATATAGCGCAAGTGCGGTACGGTCGTAAATTCAAATTTATGGTAACCGGTGCTTCACGGAGATTCATCTCAGGTTTTGGTACATATCATTGAAATGTTATTGTTTATTAAACTATGAATATTGTCTAAAGTTCATTGACAGAGTTAACGAAAATAATTTGTGTTTTTTTTTTTCAATCATCAAGTTCAAACATAGTGTCAGAAGATTAATAGGTACAAACTCTAAAATTTAGTAGGTAAAGGAAAACCTTATGAAAAAACAATTAAGTAGTGATCTTATGAATTTCAATAGACTAAAGCTGGTAAACTTGGATGATCTGTTCCTCAGGTTATAGTTGTGAGCCTGTATACATTTGACATTTACCTTCTTGGCTCTGTGTATGTTTACTAATAGTAGGTACCTACTAATAGAGAACACTCATTTTCCACCCGCCTTCTGTGGGTTTCTAAAATTGACTAACGTACCTACCTAAGTAGGTAGGTACTTATACGAAGTTATCTATTTTCTCTTATTTTGTTGATTACGCAATCACGAGCAACAGCAAGAGTGGTACATTCACAAACATCTAGAGATTGAAACCACAAAATGTAAAACCACAAAAGTAAAGGTACAAAGTACCTACCCTGAGAAATAGCAGTAGGTACTCGCACCGAAACAACTCAGAGCAGGTGGGGAAACTGAAATTGAACATTTGTCAAATACTAGCTGAAACACAAACTGAAGTAAAGTCACAGGGCGGTGCGGTAAGGAGGAAATATACGGAGCATATTTCAGTTGCGTTGGAGTGTGTTTTGCTAGATGAAAAATACAAGGCGCTCCTGAAAATGAAACCTGTACATTATTAACCTAAATGGCGGTAGACCTAGGCCAAAATAAATGAATTCTCGGCTGAGACACGAGAGGCATGTTTTCAATTCTGTGACAAGATTTTTTCAAATCCCTATTAGGTCGATGACGCAATATAAAGTCTATTTCTTTTGTTTACCTATATAATTTAGTTTCCATAATTAATGAGGTTAGGTAAAGGTTGATTCACATGGGCCCGACCAGGTGTAATGTGAATCAACCTTTTACCTTTAAGTAGGTAAGTAAGTAAGTTCCTACCTACTTATTATTTTTTGTTGCTCTAAATTAGGTAAGTATTGTGATTAAGTAAGTACCTACCTACTTAGTGTAATTGGTTAATCCGCATAAAATTTTAAAAAATATAAGTAATTTTACATTAGTTTCAATTTTGATTTCCATTTTGATGTTTGCCCCGCAGAGTTTTGCCCCACAAGTAAAATTCCACGTTTGCTCCACATTAAATTCTTTGTCTGCCCCGAAAATTTACTTTCTCTTTTAATTAGGTAAGTAGATTAATACTTACCTTCATGATTATAATAATACTTACCTACCTACCTAGGTAGGTACTTACATACATTTTTCATAGTCTGTCATAGATTTTTAAATCAGTTTTTTGTCATTTATGAAAAAGTACGTTTTTCTCGAGTTATCAGGGCTTTCATCTAGGGGTGCGATATAATGACAATTTTATAGGTACCAACTTATTAGTTGTTATTTATTATTGTAAATTGTTCCGGAATCATAGTCTGTCATAGATTTTTAAATCAGTTTTTTGTCATTTATGAAAAAGTAGGTTTTTCTCGAGTTACCAGGGTTTTCATCTAGGGGCGCGTTATAATGACAATTTTATACTAACTTATTAGTTGTTATTGATTATTGTAAATTGTTCCGGAATCATACTTAGTCTGTCATAGATTTTTAAATCAGTTTTTTGTCATTTATGAAAAGTAGGTTTTTCTAGAGTTACCAGGGTTTTCATCTAGGGGCGCGTTATAATGACAATTTTATACCAACTTATTAGCTGTTGTTATTGATGATCGTAAATGGTTCCCGAAAACAAAATCATTCTAATCAGTTTGTATACAAAACGAATACCCACCGAAAAACGTTTGTAAGGTAAGTGGTAAGTACCTACTAGATTCCTAACTATGTACAATCTATTATAAGTCACTGTGGGTAAAGTCTGGTGGATGTTATGCAAACACAATATCAAACAAAGCAAGGAAAATGGCTTCATTATGTCTCATTCCGTGTTATCAAAATAGCAGATTGTGTAATGGTCCCATGGATAATGGGGCAGACTCGGTGTACCGAAATTAGGGTCTATTTGCTAAAATAAGGGAAGCATTCGTTTAAAGTTTATCGCTATTTGCGACTTTTAAGTGATTCCATTACTTACTTTTTACAAGCTTTTTTTCACTTGTAAAGTTTGTAAGTTGTCTGATTCCGAATTTGATGATTTTTAGCCACTTTACAGTACCCGATTGAGCTTTTACACACTATTGATTCTCGGTGACCATGCGATTACGGTGGAGGGTGACTTTCTAAAAATGAAACTAAAAGAAAACTGACTTTGAGTTTGAAATCCGAGATATTTATAGATAGATAGATAGATAATGCTTTATTGTACAACAAAAAATAAAAGTAATCACAAGAAATAAAAAACAGCTCAAAAATTAGTACAATGGGCGGCCTTATCGCTGAAAGCGATTTCATCCAGGCAACCTGTTATATTCCTATGTTTTAAAATGATGCCGTGGCATCGAAAGGGGTAATTATCCACGTCATCATTTTAAAGCTTCCTATGCTTAATTATGGTAGGTAATACCTATTTTTATCTCTATAAGTTTGAATGTCCATTGGTAAAAATTTAAATCCTTTGCCATGCCGTTCTGGTCTGTGTAGGCCTTAATGCGTCTTTTATCAGTTTTCTTAGGTGTATTAATATAACAATAATTAAAAATTTAAAAAAACCGACTTCAATGTTATAAACTTAACAATTTTCTGCACTCTCGATGTGCATTTTTGTTCATTATATCCGAAAACTCAGATCTTAACCAAATTATTATGGCACCAACTGGAGAGTGTAGGTAACTAACATTACAAAAAAAAATCCATATCGTTCCAGGGCGTCGATTCTCGTACCGAACTTTTTATCAACCTCAACCAAAACCAAAACTAAAGCGACTGTTTCCATGACTACTAATAACAAACGACTCAGTTGTGGTGAGGTTTTGAACTTTGGCAGTACAAATTTTTGAAAAGCTATTCTACTATTTCACCAAATGGCTGACATTTAAGAGTTCGAACCAAAACCAAAGCGGTTGTCATTTAATAGAATACAGGCCCAGGGCCTGTATTCTATTAAATTAATGTCAGCCATTTGGTGAAATAGTAGAATAGCTTTTCAAAAATTTGTACTGCCAAAGTTCAAAACCTCACCACAACTGAGTCGTTTGTTATTAGTAGTCATGGAAACAGTCGCTTTAGTTGAGGTTTTGGTTGAGGTTGATAAAAAGTTCGGTACCGGAATCGAGCCCCAGGCGTCTTTGAGTAGGTAATCGGGTAACATTTAAATAAAAATATATAAAATATTATCTCTACCATAAGAGATCTTTTTAATTTTTTAGAGCAATCCATTTAGAGTTTCAGAGTTCTTCGAAAATCTCTTCGGAATTTCTTGCTTTCCGTTTAATGTATTGTTATTTTTTGTCAATCTCCTTTATTACACATTCTCGCTTGTGTAATGTAGCAGTGCCATTAGGAAAAATTTGATGCGAAAATAAAAGCTTTGGAACGTTACCACAGAATAAAGTGTAAGTAAGTAGTGTTTATTTGGGGAATTTTGAATGTATTTTTAATTAAAACGTTTGTAATGCAAACACCCAAAGCTACCTACCTAGCAAAATCATGCATTCTACTTGAGTGTTTTTTTTTTTTTTTTTTAACGAAAATAGGTTCGCGTTTGACCACACCCTGCCTGATGTAAAGCAACAGTGTGGTCTAAGATGGAGCACACTTACCTAGAAGGAACCTATTGACTCTCGATTTGAAGACACCCAAATTATACTTTTCTGGAAATACAGACCCCGGTAAGGAGTTCCACATTTTCGCCGTGCGTATGAAAAATGTAGAATCAAAGCGCTTAGTACCTACGAACACTGGGAAAGTGTAAAAGTATTTAATAACTATGTGACCGAATATAATTATAACGAAGTTATTTATATTCTTACAAAAACAATGAGTGACTTGCGGCTCATACCCCTCAAACTACTTCAGGCCATATTCAATTTAAATCCATCGCAATATAGTTCGAATTCCATTAAAGATCGACGATCAATGACGACCCTGGGAATAGCTGAGATGCTTCGGAAGCATCTAAATATTTGACTGTGGATATTAAAAGCAAGCGCATGTCGTGAATTTCCGGTAGCCTGATATCTTATACCACAGAATAGGTACAGAAGACTGACTACGCGAAAACGTTTATTTAAATAGCGACTCTTTCTGCAAAGCAACAAAGTTCAGTTCAGCTCACGTAAGCGCTCATTGAATAGTGCAATATTCCTTACACGTGCCTACACAAATTCTCTCTTTCTAACTAATTACCACATAAATACAAATTTATTCAATTGTTATATAATAAAAACTTTTAACTTACTCACGATACACCATAACCGTAATTGTCACAATGACGGTAGGTAATTAATTATCACATTAAAGTAATTGGCATTCATATAATTATATCCCTTTTGTTTAGTATAATTATATTCATTGTGTCGATTTTTTTTTACCTTTGGATCAGTGGAAAACATTGATATAAAATGTGCTATAGTCGTATTGCTCATTATACGGACTAAAAACATCAAAATTGAAGGAAAAATGACATTTTTTCCTTCAATTTTAGTCCGTATAATGAGCAATCCGACTATAATTATTCCAATGGTGGAAAAACACCCAAAACTTTGCTCAGATCTTTCTACACAATTCCTGTAACTGACTGCGATATAATCGTTTTGTTGCGAGAATCCCATCATTTCAACAAAGGTCGTCAAAAAGAATCGGATATGACGAAGACCACAGAGTAAATACCAGTACCCAATACCCACTGATCCTTCCAATCCAATCTCTAGATCAGGCAGGGTCTTTATTAGCGTTGAATATGACGTGACTGACGCGGCTCGTTTGTCCCGTACAAAATTCAACTTTGTGTGATAGGCTCATTTTCTAAAAATGTCATGCTTCAATTCAAATGTCATATGACCGTACACAATATGACAAAATCAGAAAATGACGTTACTCTTTCTTCAAGCTTCATTCAATCTTCAATCACTCCTCGCTTGACAATGACAAGAAAAAATTCAGAACTGATCGGACAGATTGTCATATGAGAATGAGTGAGTAGTCCGCCAAAATAATGAACAGTCAACTGAAAATGATCAGCTCAAACGAGCCGGCTCACGGTACCGGCTCAAAATGAAAATGAACCTACTCTGACAAAAGTCAATCTAAAATCATGTCATACCCAACATTAGTCTTTATATCGTGGCGTTGGGTATTGTGTCCCTTGCACACAGCGAAGGAAATTCAGAAAATCAAATATAAACGCTCGATTGCTGGAATGCCGCGCGACACGAATAATTAGTACTTTATAATAACTATTTATCGTAGAAAAGGATAGAAAATGTCGTTAGGCGAATAAATGTACAGGTTAGAAGAAATTAGTCAATGTTTGAACACATGCAACACTGTGCGCACGCTGGCCGTTGCTACATTCATGGTTGGTAGCATAGCAATCTTAGTAAGTAGACAAAATCTGTAATTCACCTATGTTCCACAATAAATTTATTATGAAATAGTAATTATTATACTTTGCGTTGTAAGCTGACAGACTCTCTTATGGAATCCTAACTATTTTAAAATGCCATATACCAAAATGTATTTAAATGGTGTCTTTTTAGTCTGTCCCTCAATATCTCACAGGAAAATATTTACAGACAGAAATTCATTTAGAAATAGAAAATAAATAAACATTTTTACGATCAATCGTATTTATCCTACTGGTAAGAATAAACTGTACAGACAAAAATACATTTAGAAATAAAAAAAAAAAATTTACGATCAATAGTATTTATCCTACTGGTAAGAATAAACTGTGCACATCGTCTCCACCAGATGACGGCAAGCGTAAACAAAACACTTTATTAGCTCGCCTGGAACCGCTTAGTATTGGAAACGAAACTAATACGCGAAATTAAACAAATATGCCCGAAATTAAACAAAACTAAACTGTGTGGAAATGAAATTCGGAGCAGGTAGGCTTAGTTCCTAGCTTTGTTAGTTTCATCCCAATAATGTTTACCGTTTTAGTAGGATACCCTGATTTGGGAATTATTATTCTGTTTTCTTTTAAACTATGCCAATTCTGGATGGGCTTTTGACTAGGTACTTACATTGACTTCTGCAGGGCGTTTCCTTCTTTTCAACAAAAGTCAAGGTAATTAGCTTGCACATAATTTCTAACAACGGGGTTTTATAAATCTCTGTAATTTTTTTGTTTTCTTGACATTATATTAAAGAAAGCTGCTTATATTCTACCTAAGTACCTATAGCTATTACAAAATTTCGCCGCCTTTTAGAGCTTTTTCTAATGAGTATAACGTCTCTAATGGAGTTGGCCACTTACTTATACGAACTTACTTTTTTTATGGTAAAATCTCATTGACTTGCGGTCATTCATCCAAATTATGACAGCTCTGAGCGTCGCTTAACTTCAACGATCTATGAAACAAGTCTAAGCAGACGCCAGGAGCGCTTCACCGATCAATTTATATTCACAATTGATTCTATTTTTATAACCTGAAAAGGTTTTTACGGTACTGAAACTAAACAATACAAACCCGCTATCACGCTTTCAAATGTCGTATTCATGGAATCCGTAGATAATAAAATGTTTATTACTCCATCTTTTTCTCTTTGTCATAAAATGTATCTAAATTCATAGGGCCTCCAATACTCACTCTAGGGAAATCTGGAAAAAAACCTTATATCGGCAGGTTGCTTATTTACATAAAATTGTATAGATAAACGAACGATAAAATTGTAAATTAGCAGAGAGGAGAGACTTTGCTTATTTTTATTTTGAAATAAAAAAAAGTGGGCCACTCTTTTGGCCCGCTTGTAGAATTGATTTTTTTCATAATTGGATAAGTACAAAACTTTGGAAACAAAATGTTCCATCAGTGCAAATAATATTCCGGTACATACATAGCCTATGTTAGCCATATCCTAATAGTGAGCCTTCAAAAAAAAAATTTAAGTTTTATAAAATGATGGCGCGCGTCAAATGAATTTATTTATAAACGTACCACTGACATAAAAAGTCTTCAAGGAAGTTCTAAAAAGGGTAGTAAAACCGTATGGTAGTAATTTTTTCAAATATTCCCTATAGGTACCTAATTTTACTTAAAACACCCATCAACTTCAAGTTATACCACCAAGATTAAAAATTAAAACAATCACGACCCCGGAACATGGGTCCGCTAAAAACTCTTTAAAATAAATTTAAATACGTCAGCAGTTGAAAATTCATTTCTGAATTTCGTTGAATAATTTTCTTGGCGCTTTGTGATGGCCTCGGAGCGGTTGCAAATTGTCTGTGGCTAATTAAAGTGCTACAATCAAAATTAAATCGGGTTTCATTTAATTAATTATATTTTTTATCTATACTTAAATTATTAAGATATAGTATTGAAAAGTTTTATGGACACGGGATTTTATCGCGTAATTTACCTTATTTATCCCGACGTTTCGGCTATGTTACAATAGCCGCGGTCGCGGGCAGACTCAATATGAATATAAATAGTGATCGCGAAAGTTTAAAAAAGACTGATGTAGGGATTGTTTGTATGTTTGGATGTGGGTAGTATGTTGGTATCACTTGAGCGAAGTTGTAATGAGTGACGTGTAATTAATTAATAGTCTAATTAATGTACTCATCATCATCATAATTTCCGCTCATTTCCACCCACTGTTGGGTATTGGCCTCCTCTTCATCATTCTCTCCGATCCCTAGCGAGTCTCATCCACTGATTCCCGACTATGTTTACAATAATTTGACTATCGGGCGGGTAGTCTGCCTCTTGGTCGTTGAGCTTCCCGGGGCCACCATTCAGTTACCGCCTTTGTCCACCTTCCGTCATTCCTTTTAGCCAACTGTCCCGCCCAATTCCACCTTTGTATCGATAGAAATGCGCGTTTGCAGCGCGTTTGTTTCCATACAAATGCAAACCAGGAGGGGAGGAGCGCGTTCGCAGCGCGTTTGTATCGATACAAACGCGCTGCAAAAAAACGCAGTGTGGCACTCCCTTACAAGAAAAACTGATATACCGATTTTCAAACGAAACTTTCGTCAATCTAACCACTTAAGTTTAATTAAATTGTTCTATATAACGTACTATACTTTTTATAGAACAATTTAATTAAAATTCAAAACATTTCTATAAGTAACTTAAATATTTGCTCAAAATTTGAGATTTTGTAAAATACCGCGACGTTATTTCTTAGACAAACACGACATTTTACTTCAGAATTGTATTTTGCTACAAAACATTTTGTGAAATAGAAAGAGTTTTTAAAAGAAAGCATTTGACCTGTGTTTCTAATATTCAATTCTGTCTTCAAAAATTATAATCGTAAGCTTATTTAACAGCTTTCATCACGATGTTTTCTTTCACCTTTTAGAGGTAGTAGCTGATAAATACGTCAAAGCCGCAACCGCACCGCAACGCATTGCCTTGTGCGGCTTGGTATTATTTGTATGGAATTCTATAGACCAACGCTAATCAACTCCGTAGCGTCACCGGATCGCCGCATCGAGGAGTTGATGTATTGAGCGTTAGTTCATAGAATTCCATACAAGGAATACCTAAACCGCACAAGGCGATACGGTGCGGGGCGGGTAAGGAGTTGACAAGTTAGCTACAAGTTGTGATCTTGTATCTTGTCCTGATCTCCATAATTTCCGAAATGATAAATCCATTATTACACGTCTGAAATCCCTCAGTCATCGAGTTGAAAGTAGAGGCGTACCTATAATTCAGCTAATACAGCAACAATATTGAATATCAAAAAGAAAGAAAAACAAGTAACGTCGATGGGTTTGAAACCTGCCACGTATGGAATACTAGCTTCTGCAAAATGTGGGTATAGGTACCAAATAATGTAGGTATTTGAACAACCTTTGACTGCCCCTTAAAAGTATTCAAAGGATCTAAAAAGATCTGAGAGAATGTTTACCTCGCCATGGGAATACAGTCGTGATCATTTCATTTTATTTTTCCCTGTATTTCATTCTGAAATACAGAATGAAATACATTAGTTTTGTAGGATGCATTTTGAGTAAGAACTCAAAAGTCAAAAGTCAAATTCGTTTATTCAATAAGATCACAAGTGGACCACTTTGAAACGTCTTAAGAGCTAGGTGATTCTACTCCTGTTCCTTCGCGACCAAGACCGTGAAGAACCAGGGCAACAAACACGGTTTGCGGTACAAAATGCATCCTACAAAACTAATGTCAGTTTATTATGACAACGGCCCCCTGATTGTCTACCTTTGATAGCGACCAAATTCAGTCTCAAACTGTCAAATGTGACAGTTTAGTGACCACTGAAGTAGCTCTGTCACTCTCATCTCAGCGAGACGTAACGAGACAAAAGATACCTACGCGATCGTTTTGACAGTTTGAGACTAATTTGAGGTTTGAGCATAGATGTATAATAGTACCTACTAGATTCACTGACAGCGTGCCGCCGAAGGGGACAAAAATTAAGTGGATCCATTGTTTCGTAGTACACCTAAGGTCCATATTCGTACAGAATTTCAGAACATAGATGTTCTCTACCTACAAAGAGCCGGCACAAGATGAGGGACTAAATATATTATGCTCCGTCTCATCTTTTCACAAGAATTTTGTAAATATCCTGCTTTGTTTTTGTGTGAGTGAGAAGGGACGATCCAGCAGTCTATAGTTTTCTTTGTCTTTGGGTTTGAGACAAGTTAGACAATCAGCCTGCTTCCTGTCTCGGTCGCCTGTTTCGGTCTTGGGCACTAACCGCCACCTTGAGGTTTATGTTTATTTTGCTTCGCTTAGATTGCTTTCAATTTCGCCTAACGTCCGTTGTAACTTCTTACATTTAATAAGATGATGATTAACCCTAAGTCTGTGCACCATTAAATGTGAAATACTACTCATTAAGAGAAGGAAGGGGCTACACAGAGTTTCTCAATCTGAAGTAATTGGTATAAAAGAAAAATCTTAAGAAACTAGTGAAAATAAACGAAACAGGGCAAAGACTATATTACGCACAATAGCCTATCTCTTACTTTAGGCTTTCAATATTTGATACAAAAATTTGCCTTGTGGCGAGAAATGAATCCGCAACTATCTGTGTTTCAAACGGGCCTTCACCACAGAGGCGTCAAATATGGGCAAGTCTATTTCAAAGGACTTTCCATGAAGCTGATTGATTTTATTAATTTATTATACCATCATTTCCAGAGGTGTTAAAACCTTAATAAATCAATAATAAAAATATGACCTACAACTTCGCACCTTTTGAGAGTTTTTTGGTGTTGTCAAGAATCATTAGCTGTCGTGTGGGCTAATAAAAAACTGTATTATTGGTCCAAGCGCAAAATTATTTGTTTAATCTTCGTTATCTTCGTTTCATACGCACGGCGAAAATGTGGAACTCCTTGCCGGGGTCTGTATTTCCAGAAAAGTATAATTTGGGTGTCTTCAAAGCGAGAGTCAATAGGTTCCTTCTAGGTAAGCGTGCTCCATCTTAGACCACACTGTTGCTTTACATCAGGCAGGGTGTGGTCAAACGTGAACCTATTTTAGTTAAAAAAAAAGTTATATGGACGGTGAAAAATAGCCATGCAAAAAGGTTAAGAAACACTGAGCTAGAGAGCTTATTGCCATTGAAAATAAATAGGAACAGGGAAAAAGCCTTTCGCCAGATGAATTCTTTCCCGAGCAAGTGTTTGCTCTTAGAATCCGCGGTGCAAAATGAAAGTTTATTGTGTTGAACGTTTTTGAAAGGAACATAATCGAAAATGAAATGAAATGGCTTGAATAGAACCATCTCAATTATAGTCGGATTGCTCATTATACGCACTAAAATTGACGATCAAAATGTCATTTATCATTATATTTTTAGTTCGTACAATGAGCAATTCGACTATAGGTGATGAATAAAAAATTTTTAGGAGATATAAGATTATGTCACATAGTTACCTAAGTAGGTATGTATTTTTTTAAATTTGTTAAACTAGTAGTTCGCCCCGAACTGAGATCTCGCGCACCGTAGATGGCTTACATTTGGACTTTCTTCTGACTACCCCTATAATTTCAAGTGCTACTACTGCCGAGTATGCCTATTGCGCTAGCTCTTCATGGTAAAAAATACTTGCATGCATGCAATACATAATGTCGTGTCTAATTTTTCATTTACTTCATATTTTTTATGAATTCTCGTCGTATTTCTAAAAGTATACGTCCTAGAATAAAAATAATAACTATTTTGGAATGTACAAATAAAGACCTATCATTTGACACCCCACTCAATATATTTGTTTACTTAACTTTTTTTACCTCAATTATTTTCATTCTTTATCAAAATTTTTTTTTATCACGAAAATAAATCAAGTAGCATCTAAAATCATTGCAAACCAAACCGCAACGATGCCACTCTCTTTTTAAGACCGACCAGTCAATGAGCTACGAAGACATCGAAACTCTATGAAACGGGAGCTCTTGCAGCTCTGGTTTCGTAGTTTTTGTTCTTTGGTCGTATTTCAAAAACTATACATCCTAGATTAAAAATAAAAACCATTTTGGAATGTACAAAATAAGCCCTTTCGTTTGACACCCCACTCAATATATTTGTGTAACTTTAAAAAAAAATTACCCCCTTGGGAACCTAATATCTTCACAACCCCTTCATCGATTAAGCTCATATGCTCCACCGTAAATTTCCTTACTACAACCTATTGACCTACCAAGTTTCATGCAGATTGGATGAACGGTTCGAAAGTTATGCGCGAACAACAATTCGTGAAACATACATACAAACATACAAACATACAAACATACAAAGCAAAATCGCCCAACTTACCACTAAGATCTTCGCTTGCTTCGCTCGCTCGATCGATTAGAAATGTAGGATTGTCGGGCTCACAAGAAGTATGAAGAAACCATGTCTTCATCTAGTGACAAAGCCGACTCAGCTGAAAAGATGATATTGACCTATTTTTATAAAAAAAAATTACCGTAGATACTTTTTGTCAACAATACGTTTGACTTTTTTTTCTGAATTATGTAGAGGTTACCAATTTTTCACTTTTTTAAGTACTTATACTATTGTTTCATACTCAAAGCTCTACCCTTTGACCGATACTTTTCTGTCAATAATATTTTTGACAAACTTTTGATGCAAGATCGGAATTCGAAGCCATATCCTTCGGATTGAAAGTCACTATGCCACTCGACTCACAAAGCAATCATAGGAAAATTCAAATTTAAACTTCTCTTTTAAATGAATGAATTTCAAAACTCTGTGTAATTGACCTCATCAGCTCATCACATTTTGATAGCACAAGGGACCATTGAGCAATCAATCATAAGTAATGTGTAGCTGCAAAAGTAGCATGACAACTCAATAGGGAACTCCCACAATTTTTTTTTGTGATTTTATACGATAGGTTATATCGTCAAATAACCGTAACAAAAATTCCAGCGCCGAAAAACTAAAATTTTATAACAAAAATAATTTTTAAAATTTATCAAGATTTTCATGCATTTGAAACGGACGTGACGTCACAAGTCACCAAAATTACACGCGCTTGTAGGTAGAAAAAAAAAACTTTCTGTCGAGTTTGAAGGAGTGTGACGTCACAGCATACGTGACAAATAGCGTTGCGTTTCAAGTCTTATGAAATTCCCACTATATTTTTGCACTTTTTAATTATTAATTTCTAAGCGAAAATGAAATAATATTAAAAAATAATTACACACACATAATTCTAAAGCCATAATGTTCATAGAAAAATACGTTTAACCCGCTTTTGAATCAGACGCATATTGCCTATTGAACAAAAACAAGTTATTACGTCCATAAGAAAGTGAGGAAGAGCTGCAGTAAAGCTCTTGCTTTGACTTTTGCTCAAAGTTCACGTTTTTAGAGCTTAAACTCTAAAATTAGAAGAACATTATTTATAATTGAATAGGTTAATTGTGCTAAAACTTTGCCGGTCACGTCGTAAGTTCCAAAGCTAAAAGCAACAATGAAAAGAAACGGCAACTTTTCATTTTGTACTTTGGAAACCCTTTTTCTTCTAATCTATGGTAATGTTCAGGTTTCTTGTCTATGGTAGATACAGGTACCGAAGACGTCAGTCAGAAGTAATAATTTCCTTCTGAGAATTTATCTATTTCGCGTATTTAGCTTGCAAAGTGGCGCCCCATTTATTTAATTATTTCTTGCCAGACTATACTTCATTTCAACAATGTCCCGTTAAGTGTTGGCATAGGCTTACTCTTAACGCCATTATAAATAAGGAAAAATAAATGTCTAACTGTACTTAAAGTAGTAAAAATTATCAAACAACATGTAAAAATCACTCAAACTTAATCAATTAATTTTAGCTTAATATAAGGCATTAAATTTTATGAGGCTGTATAATTTTGTAGGAACATTTAATCAGCAGTGGGTTCTCAAGCAATAGTTTTTTGTCAAGTTTTTTGTTTCAATAGGAATATTTTCGTTAACCTTAATATTCTTGTTTTGAATTTTATCATCAAAATCTTAACTACATTACTTAGGTGAGGTCAAAGTGAGTTTATGTGAGGTCAAAGTGAGTTGTTAAGCTAGTTATGACAGCATTTGTACTGGAAAAACAAATCATTTTTTGCAATGGAGCCTGTTTTCATAACGTGTTTCCGAGTTTTATTGTTTCAAATATTTGCATGGAAATAAGCAAAGGCAGTGTTTTAGTGCGTGGAATAAAATACTTTATTTTCTTGTTATGTTTTTGGGATGAATGAATGTGAAAACGAAACAAAATCCCCACGTCACGGTCTGTCACGGTACACGTTTTTTTTAGGTTGATAATATTGTACACCATACCTTCGCAATATTAACGATTGTTTTCATCCAAAAGAAGAAATTTCTTTTAAGCGATAAGACCATCCATTTTACAATTATAGGTGGTACTATAGAAATATTCTGGGATCTGAAATATCTGAAAATGAAAAGTCTTATAAAAATTTCAATTCCGACAGGATTTAAAGCCGCAATGATACAAGCAAAAAAATACAAGCGAGCTTACGGAGGATCGCTTGTATCATTGCGGGTTCGAATCCCGTCGGAATCGATTTTTTTATAAGACTTTTAATTTTCAATGAAATAATACCTTAGTGTGGTTTAACACTTACCTAGGTATTATTTATATGGTTCACTATAATTTTTTTTAGAACGTGTAGTGTACAACAAAGAGTTTTTCATTTCATTCATTATTCAATATTTTTTGCAGATGGCTAAAATTTGGAAGTCGCTTAACAAACTCCGCACACAAGTTGGCCGATGTAATAGCAACTTAGCCAAATGGGGTATAGGAGACCCTTCCCAAGTACAGTGCGAGTGCGGAGCCCCAACACAAAACATGTCACACTTGCTGTCTTGCAGAGTCATTCTGTACTTGACTCACTTCGAATTCTATCAAGTGACTGAGCTCACTAAATACGCAAGAATGTATTGTAAGTGTTTATAGTAAGATTTAAATTTCGAATACGAAATTTGAAATCTCACAGCGGATTCAGCTCTTTGACGTTCGAAGTGAGTTTACAGAATGAGCCTACTGCCCTCTGTGCCCAAACAACTGCGCCCACGAAGATCTTGTTGCGGCTTCAGATAGGGCCATAGAGGTGGCATCATATTGGAGCGAATGAATTTAAATAATCAGAATCAGAATCAGAATCATTTATTTCGTACAAGAGGGTACATGTCAGAAATACACATTAATAAGCATTTATAAAAATAAAATGCATTAAATAAAATAAAATAAAATAATACCGCATAGTCAGAGCATATTGACACGATGAATGAATGAAATGAATGCAGATGTCTAGTGGTCAAAAGCACGTGTTTATCAAACAGTTCGTTGGCTTAACTAGTTTTATCCACAGGAAATGTAAGGTGAGCTTGGAGATGATGAATCAGCGGTCTTTCTCAACGATTTAAGCCTTAACCAAACCAGAGCGTCCGCGATGGCGTGCAAGGTGGCGATCAGTTGTTGCCCAATCAGAGGACACATTGTGACACCGATGATGACAATTGGTGTCACGACGTTCTCTGATTGGACAAAAACTGATCGCCACCTTACACGCCACCGCAGACGCTCTGGTTTGGTCAAGCCTTTATACTGCTAAGAAATTAAATTACTATCGATGCACAGTGAATTTAATTTACTCCTTTGATATAATATAATAATACAAATAGTCCAAATATAATGCTGGTTTATGACCGCAACCTAACTTCAATCAAAACCTGTTTTGCAACTTACAAAAAGAAACAAAAACTAAGGCCCAGTTTAAGTGCTAGGTTATATACCTACATTTAGATTATTTATCACGACGGATATATATATTTTTTAAATCAAATTCTGATGTGCGTGCGCATATTAAACCACTTTATTAACCTTTTTTATCATAAAGTGTCACTTCCTTTTTTTCGTGTCGATGCTTCAATTCTTAATAATAAAGACTTACTTAATACTTTCTTAGTAGGTACAAGACTTTCTTTAATATTTTTAGAGTACTTTTTACCTTTTACAGGTCCGTACGTAATATTTATTTATAAGACTACCTAAAATATTTCGAAATAAATAAAACCCTTTCCTTTCAGCCACTTTCCCTGTCTGAAAAGTATTTGAATCATTTAAATTGTTTCACTTCTATTATTTTACAAAAATCAATTGTTAAAGAACAACCAAACTTGAGGCGCTTATGATTTGATTCAATGATAATATTTATTTTTGGATCCTTTATATTTTTGTTCCTAGTTTTTAATTAAAAATGTAATTGGCCCAATAACTCTTCTGTTCCAAATTTAACTATATTTGGCCATCTATTTTAAGTACTTACACTTACTTATTAAAATATCACTATAACCGAAAGCTCTTGAACTTGAAACTCGAAAGTTTTTTAAAAAAATATTTTAAAATACCTCAAATATACATGTGAATGCATGTTTTTATATTTTTTTTTACGAAAACTGAAATGCGACTTCGATTCTCACAATGGCCACCTCGACCACCTTTCAAACGAAAAAGATTTTCAAAATCTGTCCACAATTAACGAACGTGTTGGTGAAAACCCATAAAACAAATAATAAAAACATGTAGTCAAACATTATTAAAACATCTTCCTCTCTGAAGTTAAATTATAAAAGTAAGTACCAAAACTTAGTCCGAATTTTCGGGTTTAGTTTTCAACGAAGACCTTGTCACATGACGTTAAGTCACGCAATACAATGAATACTGTCAAATAGGGGTAATTTAACGATCCGTGTAGAAGCACCTTAAGCCTTGTAATGAGCATTACGCCAGCCTATTTACTTTCATTGCTAACGCACTCTTAGGTAGTCGACACACGAGTAATTTCGCTCATTCAGTCGCAACTTATACCAGGGTCCCCTTGAGCCCCTGACGCTGATAAGATAGGTATTTAAATAACTATAGTGGGTTATTAAATAAGACGCAACTATAATTTAGTTTGCTGTTTGATACCTCAAACCCCGGTAACAGCAAACTAAATTATGACATGAACGCAGCATGAACACTACTGCATTTATGTCAAAATAGTTATAACTCGGTTCATTAAAGAAAGGAATCTAATCGAACGAGGCGCTTATCATGTTCTCTCACTTGCACACTAGTTCAGTCTATAATTACGGAGCGAGAGGACATGATAAGCGCCGTCATTTTGGATTCCTTTCTTTAATGAACCGGGTTATATCTTATAGCGCGCATCTAGACGTCCGTTTTTTTCGCCGGACAACGGACCGTGTTTTTCACCCGGATTAGCGGTGGTGTATGGTAAGTACGTAATGAATGTACACGCGCCGTATATCGGTCCGGCGAACAATTTTTGCGAACCTTAGTGGTTTTTTCTGTGCTATAGTTACCTAAGTTTCATTTGTAAAATTTTATATGGTAAATAAATAAAAAAAAAAAAAAAAAATTCATGCCGTTTATATGGATTTCGTTTATTGACGGTCCGTTGTCCAGCATAAAAAACGGACGTCTACAAGCGCTCTGTTCAAAGAAGAGTTCCAACTAGTTATAGGTATATTTTTTTTTAACAAAAAAAATATTGCAGATAATACTATAGGTACGTTGAAATAAATAATGTAGAGTCCAATTACCACGTCAATAGATTTACCTCAATAAAAATAATAACAGCTAGCTAATAATTATGGACGGGTAGGCCCGATTCTATCAGGAAATAACATCAAAACATTTTAATCTTGATTAGACACAATTTTTAAGATGTGCCTAATTTTACAAGGACTTATAAATCTTCAATATAAATCTAATAACCTAAACTTGACCACTATATTGAGGTTTTTGGACTTGTGTTGTTAAATTAGTCAAATTAAAACATAATTAAAGAAATAATGCATAACATTTTACACAGCATCATGTAGCCACAAGCTAAGCAAAGCTTGTGTTACGGGAACCACATGACTGATATACTACTTAAATACTTTTTATTTGTAAACATAGATTACTCTACATAGAAAATGCCCAGACTCAAAACAAATAGAGATCGTATAAAGATTTACCCGCGGCGGGGATCGAACCCGCAACCTCATGCTAATTAAAACTTTTGAAACTATCATGGTTGTAAACATTGTAAACACTATAAACGGGATATTTACCATTGATTTGGATTTTTGAGTTTCCCGATATTTCGGCACAGTTGCATGCGCCATGATCAAATCCAAAAATCATGGTAAATATCTCGTTTATAGTGTTTACTTCTGCTAATTATTAAAAATTCGTTGATAATTGAATAAATTCAAGTAATAAGCACAAAACATACAACGCCAAGGAAATTCAGGGTTTATTTGTAGCGTCTGTGTTTAATTGTAATGTTAGACTGTTGAGAACAGCGATTTATTTGCATACAAGAACATTGTTTTGGTCCGGATATTCTGTTTTAGAACCCATTCTGACTATTACTAAATACTACCACTGTGCCTCATTAAACCCTATTTAAGTGGTCTTTAATAATACAGTAATTCTTAAATCTTTATAAGAAATCACTTTTTTAATCATTTTCTTCTTTTCGCTGAGAAATGTGAAATGGGAAAAAAATAAAAACAAAATATTTTCAGGATGTAGAAATTTTTCAGCATAATCCATTGTTTCAAATTCATTGACACCTGAAAAATAACTAGTTTCCACAACATTATTTTCTTTTACAGTTCAGAGCATTGTATTTCTTTAGTTCATCTGAAATGCTGGATTTGTACTCACATAGCTTTGAGATCGAAAGCAAAACTAATAATCTTTCATTTCAAATGTATTTCAATTGAACTACTTACTTATATTTTTTCTTATAGGTAATTTAGTTGGCTGTCTATGACATTACCATGGGGCGGGATGCAGGTCACTAACCCATTGTGTGGCCGTGAAAAAACCTGCGTCATGGAAAACTAGCCGTGCGTTTGAGAAGGTCGATTGATTGAACATAATTAAAACTAATTTATCCCAGAAAAACAAATATGTCATAAACTACTTATCAACCAATTTCCGCCCGTGGTTTTGTTTGACAGCGACAGCCTTATAAATATTTGCTCTAATATTATGTGCTCTTTCAATCCGAATATTGTGGATTAGCGCAAGTCACATTGGATCTTGCGCGGGCGCGGACAAGGATCGAGCGTCTTTAAATGGCGTACAAAATGTATGACAATAGAGTCGCAATTTGAACATACTGAATGATATGGCACAGACGCCCGTATGGCACGCCATGTCGGTTCAAATTGCGACTCTATTTTCATGAATTTTGTGCAAAATAAATCATTTCATTTCATTTCATTTCATTTCGTTTCATTTCGTTTCATTTCGTTTCATTTCGTTTCATTTCGTTTCATTTCGTTTCATTTCGTTTCATTTCGTTTCATTTCGTTTCATTTCGTTTCATTTCGTTTCATTTCGTTTCATTTCGTTTCATTTCGTTTCATTTCGTTTCATTTCATTTCATTTCATTTCAAAGTCGCCCCTGCCTTGTCCGCGCCCGCGCCAGATCCATGTGGCTTGCGCCTTAGCTGTGGCCTTAGTGCGTCCTGTATACGAATCAACAAGAATTTCAGTATAATACATAAACATTGATATTTACATTTGTAGGTACACTAACATTGTTCTCAATGAAAAGGCAATGCCGGATTCTGATTGAAACGTGGCGTCTTTTTTATTATTAACACACTTTATTAGCTTCACCTGTAACTTTTTTTTAACTAAAATAGGTTTGCGTTTGACCACACCCTGCCTGATGTAAAGCAACAGTGTGGTCTGAGATGGAGCACGCTTACGCAGAAGGAACCTATTGACTTTCGATTTGAAGACACCCAAATTTTTATTTTTTGGAAATACAATCTAATAAGTAACGGAATATTTGACACACTTTAAAACGCCGGATAAAATTGAAACTTTGCACACATATCAAGGATTGATGACAATACTTAGAATAATTTGAAAATGGACCTTTTTATAATATTTTCATAATGACTCTGCTTTTACCAATATTTTGTCTGTAAAATATTACTACTCAGAAAATTATTTAATATTTTTTTTTGCGTCTAACCAAACCTTGTTTTTATAGTACAGAATAGTGTTGCAAACGAAAATAATATTTTTATGAATGCATATCTCTAAACTCAGTCCGAAATGAATATAAATAAGAGCTCAAAGTGTGTATGTATGTAGTACCTAAATAGACTTTTTAGGCCAGAAACCCTCGCGGGCGTCCTAAGAAGACCTTACCAAAGTTTCATCACAATCTGATCAATATAGGTCAGAATCGCATACAGGGCAACCACACAAACATTCGTTTTAATATACTATATGGATTAAATAAATAATTTATTCAAATCGAACGTGACTACAAACATCCATACCATCCATACAAACATCCCCATAAACTTTTACATACTCGTAAACAAGAACGACCTCAAATAACCATAACTCATGTTGTCGCTCGTAATTTCCTACATTATGTTAATTATTGACATTATAAATGCACATAATTGAATTTGATCAGTCAAGGTCATGTACTTAACGTAGTTACAATGATTTAGTTAGAAATGTAACTGATGTTATATTTATTCACTTTCAAATAAGTACAGCTTTAGAAATGTGTTTTTCTTTTCACTCATATTATGTTAAAGAGAATCCGTGGGCCTGTAAAAATGAATTAAAACTCCTTTTTAGATTTAGGGTGTCTTTCATGATTTCTAATTGTATTTAGCTAGCCATAACGTAAATATTTTATGCGTCAAATGCGTTTACTAGCTAATCCTAAGCGCATTTAACGCAATACAATTAGAAATCGTGGTGAAAGACGCCCTAAGAGCGTTTGTCCACCGCCGCCGTCACCGAACCGTCACCGTCAACGAGATTATTTGTGTATGAGATCAAGATGACGTGACGGTCTTCTGGTGGACAGGCGGCTATAGTAAATGTATGGTCGCTACCTCGGCGCCGTCATCTCGTTCTCGTTGACGTGCCGGTGACGGCGGCGGTGGACAAACGCGCTTAGGCTTGTTTCACTCTTCAGCGTGTCGCCGGTCGCGTCCGCGAGTTGACCATTCACAGCACATTTCTTTGTGCTGTGAATGGTCAAAATTAATTTCTCTGTGCTGTGAATGGTCAACTCGCGGACGCGACCGGCGACACGCTGAAGAGTGAAACAAGCCTTAGATTGACATAGGGAGTTGCGTAACAGACATAAGTAAAGTAACATGGTGTCCTTTCAAAAGAACACCGTCCATAGGCCCTTGAGAGTTCACACCACAAGGTAATTTTGTTTGTTTTTATTACTTACGTAACTTCTCGACCCCGTATTCTTATTTTTAAGGAATTTAATGATTCATTTATTCATTAAATTGTAACGTATCGTTTTAAGTTATTTGTCATTGCCTATTATTATATTCAGGACGAAACGGACAATAGAGGTTGACATTAAATGCGTTAAAATACATTTATTAATTACTTCAGAATTTTATTCAGTGAAACAGACCCCAGAGAAGATGGTGGGACCACCTAGAAAGTCGTGCGGGTGCAGTTTAGCTCAAATTAGGGAAAAAAAGAGATTAAATAAAAACTACCTGGGTAAGCAAAAGTTGTAATTTTAACCCCACTGGATTTGGACATACCTCTGACTACCCCTTAGACATCTTCTAATGATCTAAAAATGCCTAAAGATCTGATCCCGCGCAGCACAATGAGAAACCCTGTCTGCGTCATTCGTCGCCGCATTCCAAACGAGTGTCTATTAATTAAGTTTATAATTTATGTATTAGTGATAAGATATAATATGTTTAAGTATATAGGCCTTAGTTTAAGATAATTAACATCCTGTAACTTCAACTAAGTTTTATTGCCTGAAATAAAATGTATATTACCTACTTACATTATTAAAGAATATGTCAGGGTCTGTCGGACTTTGGGAATACAGTGGTGATCATTATTTCAAAGTCAAAGTCAAAGTATATTTATTGTGAGTTTCATATTTATCGATCGAGCGAGCGAAGCGAGCGAAGATCTTAGTGGTAAGTTGGGCGATTTTGCTTTGTATGTTTGTATGTTTGTATGTTTGTATGTTTGTATGTTTCACGAATTGTTGTTCGAGCATAACTGTCGAACCGTTCATCCAATCTGCATGAAACTTGGTAGGTCAATAGGTTGTGGTAAGGAAATTTACGGGGGAGCATATGAGCTTAATCGATGAAGGGGTTGTGAAGATATTGGGTTCCCAAGGGGGTAAAAAATTATGAAAGTTACACAAATAAATTGAGTGGGGTGTCAAACGAAAGGGCTTATTTTGTACATTCCAAAATGGTTTTTATTTTTAATCTAGGATGTATAGTTTTTGAAATACGACCAAAGACCAAAAACTACGAAACCAGAGCTGCAAGAGCTCCCGTTGCATAGAGTTTCGATGACTTCGTAGCTCATTGACTGGTCGGTCTTAAAAAGAGAGTGGCATCGTTGCGGTTTGGTTTGCAATGATTTTAGATGCTACTTGATTTATTTTCATGATAAAAAAAAATTTTGATAAAGAATGAAAATAATTGGGGTAAAAAAAGTTAAGTAAACAAATATATTGAGTGGGGTGTCAAATGAAAGGTCTTTATTTGTACATTCCAAAATAGTTATTATTTTTATTCTAGGACGTATACTTTTAGAAATACGACGAGAATTCATAAATATGAAATACCTAAATGAAAAATTAGACGCGACATTATGTATTGCATGCATGCCAGTATTTTTTACTATGAAGAGCTAGCGCAATAGGCATACTCGGCAGTATCAGTAGTAGCACTTGAAATTATAGGGGTAGTCAGAAAAAAGTCAAAATGTAAGCCATCTACGGTGCGCGAGATCTCAGTTCGGGGCGAACTACTAGTTATTTAGTTTTTCATTCCAATTTTATCTTTGGTCAAATAAGCCAATTATTTCTGGAAACCTTCACTAGAACATTTAAATTTCCTTTTCATATAGTAAATAATATTTTACAAAGTTCATCAGGAAGAAGAAATTATAAAATACCACCTTATTTTCCATCCGATTCAAAAACACGTTAAAAGGGCACAGTACAGAGAAAGAAGTGAAATATCAATCAACTTGAACTTTTCCTTATAAAGTTTTACACCGGCAATTTTACAAAACAAATAAATAATAAAAAGCAGTAAAAAATGACAATGTTTAAATACCTAGGAAGTTGGTAAGAGTGGGGCACACTGCGTTTTTTCAGCGCGTTTATATCGATAAAACGCGATGCGAATGTGATGCGAACGCGCTGCTCAAAAACGCGCTTCAAAAAAAACGCAGTGTGCCTATATATCGATACAAACGCGATGCTCAAAAACGCGCTTCAGAACACATTGTGTGCTCTAAAAGGTTACCTTTGAGATCTGGATAATATATCGAAGAATTTTCAACGACAAATATGACATTCTGCATCTGATTATCCAAGGAAATGTGGGAGGGAGAAGAGGAGTTGGCAGGAGATGCCATTCCTGGCTAAAACACCAGCGGGACTGGTCGGCAGCAGTAGTACCATATCTCTTTTTAAAGCCGCAGTTTCCAAAATTAAGATAGCCATGTTGTTGTCCAATCTCCAATACGACGGAAACCTGAAGAAGAAGTAAAAACAAATTAAGTTGCTTACAAAATTGTCAGTCTATCTGAACTTGATAGGATCGGAGGCATTTAAATGTTGACTATGCCATATTTGGCAATTTCGTGTCGATGACCGAAAAGAAATGTTGATATTCGAGCGAAATATTTTGTATAATTTTTAAATATCGACATATTTAATTATAAAGATGCTTGAGATTCTATCACGTAGGTAGGTACATTATTTATTTAAAAACAAAGGACCTTTTAAAAATGGAAACTGGAGATTCCATTTTTAAAAGGTCACAGTAACAGTTTGGAGAAATACCTAGCTTATTAATATTTTATTTTCAAATATATTTTGTATAAACTCTCGAATAATTGAAAACGAGTCTGATAATGCATTTAAGTAACGTTTTGTTTAACGGTTAAACCTATCACGTGGTATACTTTAACTTGCAAGACAGTCCGCTTAAGTTAGAGCATTACATTTCATCACAATGAGATGCTACCAGTCTCCGATATAAACGATCGGAGTAGAATGTGTAAGTCAATAACATTAAAGAGTATAAAATAATTGAAACATACATTCGTGAGCCTGCTGACGTTTTCAATAGGTGAAAGCACTCAACCCTTCAATTTATGCCCTTTTGTTTACACTATCCCAAGACAGGGCTATAAAAGTGAAAATTTACCGTGTGGGTGGACGAGGATCTATGGATGTCAATTTCGGTGGGAATGGGGAAAAACTTCGTATTGACGTCTTAAGGTCGTTTATGGGTCGGGCCTAAGGGCCTTATCACGTTGGCGGTTTGCGAGCGTTTTCAAAGCGGAACGGGAGCGCAGAAAGCGCGCTGTGGGTGCGCAGCAAACATGCTGTGGGTGCGCAGCGAACACGCCGCGGTTGCAAAGCAAATTAGCAACCTCTTCGTCGCCTGTACGACGTGCGATAGGTGAAAGGGGAGGGGCAAGTTGGCTTTTTACTAAGAGTGTACAAAATGGCGTCCACGGCGCTACCAGCATAGTGTGATCACTCTCAAGGTGCATTTTTGTTCATAACTCCGAAGATACTTTACAGATCTTCATAAAATTGTATGGCATAAGATTCCGACGACTTGAGAACCTCCTTATTTTTTTGAAGTCAGTTAAAAAGGCTCCTCAACTCAATCGCCATAAAGTTGGTAGTTGGTAGTAGGCAATGTTTGTACCACGGCAAGCTAGTTAACTAAAGAGATCAAATGTTAACACCGGTTACAAACTGTCAAACCACTTATTTAAAAGCATCGCCCAGTTCGCTTCTAACAGGGTTTAGAGCAGGAACTTTAGAGTTGGTACAACTTTATGGACCGGAGTTTCTAACCCCGTTTGTTTCAAAGTGCATCAGTCTGTCAACAGAAACGGATCGTCTGTTTTACTGCTTTTTGAAAGCTAGCACGAGTTTTTATATGAATTTTAAAGATATTGTTGTTTTTACGGAACAAAATACTAGTACCGCAAAACATGTTAAGGTTATACAGTAGAAAATAGTGGAGATGGTATGTTTTATTATTACTTTGACAACTAATTAGATTTCAAAGATCAAAGATATTTGACATTATTTAAACAGGCGTGGATAAAAAATATAATTTAATTTAAAAATTAAACATTTCTGCCTGCTCTATCCTTAAATTAATTATTCAAAATGTAATTCATGCTTAGTAGGTATAGTTATGTGTTTAATAATTTTGTTTAGTGTCATATATGTAGTTTATTTTGCTTGTTTTGAAACAAAATTATGTTATTTTGACTTTGATTTTGCATAAAAACCTACATGTTTAGATTTACAACAACAAGAACTACGTCAACAATAAAAACAAACATAAGTTAATAAATATAAAATGGTATTTCACAATTTACGACTAAAAATTTAATTGACCGCGATAAATTATAGCATAAAATGTAAATTAGAAATATTAAAATATTTAGCTAAGGCAACGTCATTGTGTAAAAACAAAACAGAGTTATGCCTATTTCCATTAGCGTAGTAGATATTTTCTCAGATAAATAACTAAATATTAAAGGGAATTTTACACAGTGATTTGTTTTTGATGAATCATCTAGTTGAAAAATAATGTTTCTAACTCAACTCTGGCTACCAGTAAACACATTACATTTGAGGTACAGGGAAGAAAGATCATTGTCATAGTCAACTCATTTTGAGTAAATGATCAAACAAAGATTGTCAATGTTCTACTTTTCCTACAGCCATACAATCTATTTTGAGCCTTACGTTGACACTGATCGTTTTTAGAGTAATTGGGGTGTAGGGCCAAATGCTTTTTTTAATTTTCTACGAGATGGCATTTTTAACTCAATACCGCAAAAAAACTGACACTGATCTCTCTTCACCCTCATTTATAAATTTTTAGTACTCCTCATTTATAAATTTTTAGTATTTATATAACAAGTACCTATACAAAGAATTTTATCCTAACCAAGCAAGGCTGTAAGTTGTGCTAGACATCCTGTTGACAGGGTTTTACGAGTGACTGTGCTAAATGAGTGTTAAAGCCAAGGGCTGTGCTAGTTAACGAATATAAGGGACCACAGAACAAAAAAAAAAATAGACTTAGCATTTGGACGTGGTGTGCATAGTCAAACGTATCATACATCATACATACATAAAATCACGCCTCTTTCCCACAGGGTAGGCAGAGACCACGGATTTCCACTTGCTACGATTCTGACCACACCTCTTTCGCCTCATTCACTCTCATCATATTTTTCATACAAGCTCGCCGGTTTAGGGTACTTTTGACTTAGCCTTTTCCAAAACATCACCAATCTGATCCAGATATGTTCGCCTTAGTCTTCCCCTTCCAGTTGTTCCATTCACACTCACACAAACGTATCACTACTAAACTAAGTGCCTGTAGCTCCATTCTACCATCGCAATGCTTGCCATCGGCAGAGGATCCATCCTCACACCTTGAAGCCAATGTAGTCACGTACGGTGCGGTTCCAGAGGAATTTCCTTCCGCGAACAATTGGGTTGTGGAATGATCTACCTGCCGCGGTTTTCCCCAGTGACTACAGTATGGGATTGATTCTTTAAAAAGGGCGTTTTGAAATTTTTAAAGGACTCCTCTGGTATCGCAGGCGTCCATAGGCTACGGTAACCGCTTACCATTAAGTGGGCCGTATGCTTGTCTGCTACCTTAGTAGTATAAAAAAAATTGCTGAATAAAAATTCCTAAAATGTTAAAAGCTTAAATCCGCAACCGTGTGAGCCGCGTTAGCCTATTAGAATAGATGTACTTTATAATTTACTTTAATGGATTTTTTTTATTATTTCACAACCTTTGTTCTGTTAGCGCTCATTCAGAAAATGTTTCAGAAAATTTACACTCCAAGAGCTAAAAGGGTGTCAAGGTTAAATTAAGAAACATTCGTTCGGACAAAGCGTTGAATTGAAACAAGTGAATTTCTAAGTATTTATTCGCACGTCAGTTAAAATTTTTTTAAAACGCGTTTAGCAACGTTCAATTTTGGTAAAAATAAATTAAATAAAAAAATAAAGAACCAAAAACCTAAAGACAGACTATCCAGTTAGCCAACATGGCTTCCGAGATAGTGAATAATTGTGCCGCTTTAAAAACCGTTCTTTCATGTTTCTATTATTTAAAAAGATCTGAGATAATGTCTACCGTGCCTAGGGAATAGAGTCGTGATCATCATCAATTTTTTTTTACTTTTTAAAATGTGTTTTAGTCTTGGTCTATGGTCTCCTTCAAGGATAACCACTTGATTAAATCTTATTACCGTAATAAGTTGTTAGTTTTATGAGAAAAACGTGCTCATGCTCTGACTCCTTTTTTTTTGTTGATATAAAAACCATACACATTTACCTCACACACCTGTTTTACTGAATCTGTACGAGAGGGAGAGAAATAAGAGCCGTGTTGGCCGAGGGGTATAGTACCTCGACTTTTGATCCGGAGGTCATGGGTTCGAATCCTGTCCGTGCATCAATGGATTTTTCGTTTCGAAAAATTATATGCGCATTAATACGAGCTCGAAACGGTGAAGGAAAACATCGTGAGGAAACCCGCAGCTTAGTCAGCCCCACACGTATTAACCATGTCTTTCCTGTGGATATGGCCGGTTAAGCTGAGAGGATGGTGTAGGTGCTGGGCAAGCCTAGTGTCCCGATATGTGTAGGCAAAGATTGCCTCCTGACACTGTGTAAATCAAGGTGTAAAGGCCTAACGAGATAGATGTAAGTACCTAGTTGGATTTTTATTTGGTACAGAATTATCCAATACCCAAGTTCAACGACTATTACTGCTAAACTAATAAAGTTATCTTAACCGCTATAATTTTCCTTTATAGTTCATGAAAAGCACTATCACCATGAATTTTTCCATATTTTTCAAGCCAGCAGTTTAGCTTTTAGAGGGGTAGGGGAGGGGGGCGCCCTACTGGAACAAAAATTTGCAAACGTTTAATATTTCGTAAATGGAGCATTAAATCGAAAAATAGTGATAGCAACCCCTAAGTCATTTTAAAAGACCTATTCAACGATACCCCACACGATGGATAGACGAGGAAAAAAAAAATCATCCCCACTTCACACGTAGGGGAGTTATAAAAAAACTGAGACAATAAAAAACTCCTAGACCAACTTTATAATATGCGGCATTATATTGTAAACGAGTGTTTGGAAGTATTTAGTAATTTAATTATTAATTCTAAAATATAAGCATCAATAAAAATAAATTGTACCTAATAAGTTCTATAAAATATAACAAATAGTAAACTACATTATTATCATGTACATTACAAGCTATAAATAGTTTCGATTAACATTAATTGTGCGTTTTACATAAATATTTTATAGATATGCGTATAACTTAGCTTTTTCAAAGCGATGAAGGTATAAAATAATCATTTTATGAACATCACAGAAATTATAAATTAAATTAATACTTATTAAGGTAAGTAGGTACCTCGTCTACAACCTTACATTATGAACAATACGTCACTAATAGATTAAAATTATAGGTTTAAAATATTTGTAAAATCATTACCTAATTAGAACATGTTTGTTGTGTCGATTTGGTTGTTCACTTTCTTTCACAAATCGTAGCTTGATAGCACTAAGATTTTATTTAACACACGGGAATTACTCACGTAAAAATATCGTCATTTAGATACCGACAATGTTTCGATTCATCCGGAGAATCTTCATCTGGGTAAGGAGGGAGTCTCACACTGCAGTGTGAGACGCGACCGCGAGGAGTAACCTTGCCGCAACTCCCTCCTTACCCAGATGAAGATTCTCCGGATGAATCGAAACATTGTCGGTATCTAAATCGACGATATTTTTACGTGAGTAATTCCCGTGTGTTAAATAATGTTTAGTACAACTCACGAAAGTTTTGAAAGCACCAAGATTATCGATATTAATGTAATTTTAACTATTATAATAATCTTTAAGGATAATTATTAATACTAGGTAATTCAAATAATTTTCAATAATAATAATTGTAAATATATGAATTATACATACATCTAAACCACAGCTACATCTATTGGTATGCATAACTGAATAATAAATAGACGTAGGCCACTAACATAATGTTTTTGTTTTTAAACTAAAATACTTATGTTAACACATTTATCGTGTTTCTTTCCACTGCAATTAAACACAAATAAATACATCATAAAAGTTATATCGCAGTTTTGATGTGATCTGGTGCAAAAAAGCAGAATCTGTGGTAGCAGAAACAGTGTCCTAAGATAAATAAATCATCATCTCCTTGCCCTTATCCCACTAGGTGGGGTCGGCACAACATGTTCTCCTCTTCCACTCCCTCCTATGACTCGTGATCTCAGTAGTCACTCCTTTCACACGCATGTCCTCTCTCATACAATCCATCCAGATAAATAAATAAAATAAATAAATAAATAAATAATAAATAAATAAATATTGCAGGACATTTCACACAGCATCATGTAGTCCCAAGCTAAGCAGAGCTTGTGTTATGGCAACCACATGACTGATATACTACTTATGTATATTTTTTTTTGTAAATACATACATAATATACATAGAAAACACCCAGACCCGAGACAAATATTTGCAGATCATACAAACATTGGTCCCGCGGCGGGGATCGAACCCGCAACCTCTTGCGTCACAGGCGGGCCGTCACCCACTGCGCCACAGAGGTCGTCGAAATAATGCTGGACCTTTCACACAGCATCATATTGTAGCCCCAAGCTAAGCAGAGCTTGTGTTATGGGAACCACATGACTGATATACTACTAAAATACATTTTTTTAATGTAAATACATACATAATATATACCTACATAGAAAACATCCAGACCCGAGACAAATATTTGCAGATCATACAAACATTTGTCCCGCGGCGGGGATCGAACCCGCAACCTCCTGCGTCACAGGCGGGCCTTCACCCATTGCGCCACAGAGGCCGTCAAAGTGTCCTACGATTAGAAAAAAGTGGAAAAATTTCATGCTCGTCTGGTAGGGAAACTTATTATTTTTAAGAGCTCAGCTCTTGTCAGTGCAACAATGCAATTCTCTCCTTAATCTCTTTCCAATACGTTTTCTTTTATTTCTTTACACGACATGACAGTGACCTTCTTCTTAATCTGACTCATGATATTAATTCCTAGTATTCTCTTTCCTTGTCTTCTTTCTACTTTTCCTTTTATGATGTTCCTTATAAAGCTGAATTGTCGTTTAAGATGTCCATCTGGAATTTTTTTTTCAATATCGAATCGAATCGATAAGACAGCTCATTATACAATTAAGCCATTAATAAATCCTACTAATATTATAAAGGCGAAAGTCCGTGTGTGTGTGTGTGAATGTTTGTTACCACGTATCTCCATAACTACTAAACCGATTTTGATAAAATTTGGAATGTAGATATTTTAGGTTCTGGAATAACACATAGGGTTTTATCCCGGAAATATGTATGGTTCCCGTGGGATAAAAATAGTAGTCCACGTGGGCGAAGCCGCGGGCGTTCACTAGTGTACAATAAAGTCATTTCATTCATTCATTCAACCAGTACAGACAATTTAATATTCAAACCCAATTCAAAGTACTTTTTAATGGTTGACTAGTTAATAATAATCAGGCTTAGATTAACCAACTGGTTACTCTGAATGTGCAGTTTGCGTTTCACCGAATTGCAATTGGTCTAGTGCAGTGATGGGCAAACTACGGCCCGCGGGCCATCTCCGGCCCGCGAACCTTTTTAATCCGACCCGCCCCGCGCCAGCATTCTTACTCAATCCTTAGTACTATTCATCTATAAATGTAAACACTTTCAAATTTTTTTTTAGTGATTTGTGAGTAAAAAACTTAGGCCTTTACATCTGTACTAGATGATTTATACAATGTCAGGAGGCAATCTTTTGCCTACACTTAACGGGACACTGTAGTGCCCGGGACAATTTTTAGATTGGAGTAGGTAATAGTAAAAACCAGTAAAAAATCTGGGCCTTATTACATTTCATTGGTTTTGTTTGGCCCCCGATGAAAAAAGTTTACCCAACCCTGGCTAGTGCCACAAACCCGTGTTATTAGAGCAGAAGTCAGTAGAAAGTGAACAGTGTTGGTTAACCGCTACGTAATTTTGCATTACCGCTTGCAGTTTAGATATGAGTTAATTTACGGTCTCCCGAAAAATGCAGAGGTTTCACTACAATATTTTCAAGGGAGGGTTTTATTAGGTACTAGCTGATGCCCGCGGCTTCGCCCGCGTGGACTACTATTTTTTCATTTTTTCGGGATAAAAAGTAGCCTATAGTCGTATTGCTCATTATACGGACTAAAGTGAAGGAAAAAATGTCATTTTTCCTTCAATTTTGACATAAAACGCATCAAAACTAATCAAAATTGAAGGAAAAATGACATTTTTTCCTTCACTTTTAGTCCGTATAATGAGCAATACGACTATATGTCATATTTCGGGTCATTAACTATCCTTGTTTCAAATTTCAGCCAAATCGGTTTAGTAGTTATGAAGATGCGTGGTAACAAACATTCACACACACACACACACACACACACACACACACACACACACGGATTTTCTCCTTTATAATATTAGTAGGATATTTGAGCGAACATAACGATCATGACACTATAATTAAAAAAAATTGTTGCGTGAAACGAAAAGTCTACTGATGCATTTTGATTAGAACCCACGACCTTTGGATCAAAAGTCGATTCACTATCCCACTAGGCCAACACAGCTCTTTTTTATTGTAATCCCGGTCTTACCTAAAGTCGTTTATCTTTATAATAATTCGATTAAAATACTTCTAACCACAATGGCTCATATTTATCATGATTATTAATGTAACTGATTACATTATCGACAGATCTTGATAAATGGCATTTTTAATGCAATCTGAATGCGCCTGCATTTATATCATAAAAGGTAATAAAAATACCAACATTTATTATAATTACCTATTTATTTTCACTTAAGTTTACAAATAGTAAGATTGTAGCATAATGTTTCTGAAATATTTTATCAAAAATCATCGTTTGTATGTGTGTGTGCACGTGTGCATGTGCATGTGTCTGTTGAGTGTGTGTTAAGCCTGAATGATGATGCTACTGATGCTACTTAAAGCATGCTTATTCGCTACTAGGTACTTTACGTTATTAAGGCACGGACCCACCGCGGCACATGCTGTGCACGAGCACGCGGTGCATTTTAGCTGCGTGGGTACATTTGTTTTACAGCGTGGATCTACGTTTCCACTGTAGTACACAAATATGAGCCCACGACTATGTACAAACATAGTCGTGGGCTCATATTTGTGTACACGTATTTGGGCCACGTTACAGTTGTCTGTAGCGTGGCCCATCACGGCACACGGAGAGGCTACGCAGCCTACGCACGTTCCACTGCAATCCATGGACACGTGTACCGCGTGCATAGCGTTGGCAGCGTTGAGCTGCGTAGTCGCCATATTCGAGCAAGCTGCGCGTCTACCAATGACGTCAATTCATGCGTAGCGTGTCCGTAGGTTGCAGTGGACACAATTACATAGTATCCTGCAAAGCGACGCTTGACGCACGTGCGCGTCCTCTCCGCGGACCGTAGTGGGTCCGCAGCTTTAAACAGGAACTATTGTCAGAAACAGAAATATTCAGACGAACTTGATCAATTTTTGACGTACGGAATGTTGCCGAGGACCATAAAGGTGGAAAGAGAGGGAGAGGCATTGCCCAGCAGTGGGACGCGGCTGATTCTAATATTAATAATAACAAAATACAGACCAGGCTAAAGGCCGATTCTACTAATAAACTTTTTATCAACCAAAGCGTCAACTTCATCTTAGATTTCGGTTTGTTTCATAATCTTCTAATAACCAATGTTACTCTGTTGTGGTGACGTTTTCAAACAAATTAATGTCATTTTGGAGAACGAAACAAAACGCAGCGGTAATGATAGGTACTGAAATGATTGACGGAATTATGATTCGGGCCGAGGGCGTTAATCCATTTTAACAATTCCAGACACACTGCGTCTCTTCACGTGTAAGGGTAGAGTGCAACCTACACTTCAACTTAAAGATGAATGATGCATCTTACATCGAAAATAAGTGAATGAACTTTTTCACTTTTTGTACAAAAAATAAACAATAAAGTTCACAGGTTACCCATTAAGCCCGTCACAGACGTGCCATAATTTGTATTAATATACTGAGCTATACAGGGTGGAAAAAATGAATGGGCCCTGGAGGGAAACTACTTTAAATCCTTAAGATACAGTATTTTACTTAAAGGAAACATTCCTTTATTTTTAAAAAGAAATATAACTGCATTCAAAGATTTTCTAAAATTTGCTTGCTTCACCCAGGAATCGAACCAGCTAAAAATTCAAAAATTAAACACTCCTTATTTTATTCCACTAGTCGATACATTCAATACTAAAGATAAAACTTCTCAAAGAAACATGAGGTCTTACACTCGTCTGTCGTGCAGAAAATTCATGAAATCTAATAATAGGTCTTTACCTATGAAATTGCCGTTTTTCGGTACTGGTCATTTCAAATCAAAATATTTTGTGGTTTGGCTACGAATTATAATTTTAAATTAATTTTATTATTATTATTATTATTAAAATTCTTTATTGCACAAAAATTACAAACTAGTGTACAATCGGCGAGCATAATGCCGAAGGCATTTTCTACCTGCTATTAAAAACATGGGATTATTTTTTCAAAATTAGTAATTTGTTTATTGATTAGCGTTATGTTTTCATCGCAGTTGAATCTTTTTCGTCATCATGGATACGTTAAAAATTCGAGTAATAGGCATGATGACAGTAATCAAGTATCGCCAAAATATTTATCTGATCTAATGAAATAGGATTCAAAGATTTTGAAAAATGTATTTATTCTCTTATTAATGTCGAGATTACTAATTTATTTGCTAAAATAAATCTACAAAATACAACAATCCGCCATGATAGCCAAAACGCTCGCCGGTGTCATGGCGTCTGTCATTGCGTCTCGTCTCGGTAAACATCCTTTTGTTTCTATAGTAACTATGTAGGCATCACTGGTTGATATACCGATTCGTGACGTAAAAACAGACGCCATGACACCGGCGAGCGTTTTGGCGTGAATTTGAAAATTTATATTTAAATGTACTTTTATTGCACAAAAACCTTAATTTTCTACAGAAATATGATATATTTTAGACATAATAGATCCTTCTGAATATCATAGAAGAGATTTTGAAAATTAGGATTCATGCCTATTATGGAATATGAGTACCGTCGTGGCAGCAACGCGCCACAAGCGGCACGCAACATCAACGACGTTTACAGAGCGAACACTACAAACGAACGAACAACCTGTTATTGTTTTAAACTGAAAAATCTTATCAAAATTTTCAATTCAATTTAAAATGTAAATACCCAAGTGTGGATTAACACTATAACAAAATAAAATTATACACCTGTTATTGGTTTGCCAGCTTCCATTCTGGAAATTTCGACCTGAAAATGAACCCCGTACTCATCCGAAAACTTTGGTTGACAATTACGAATTAAAGGCGATTGTGGAGTTCATCACAGCTTCTTAACAAACGGGATAAGCATTACTGCAAATGTGTAATTTGAATAACTGAACACAATGTTGGAGAAGCTTGCAATCTCCAATCAGCTTTGATCAATCGCTCGTCACCGATGCTCCTGCACGACAACGCGCGACCTCATACTGCATAGTAAACGGTCTCCAAGTTACAAGAGCTAGGTTGGAAGCTTTCTGTCATCTACCGTACTCACCAGACCTTGCGCCTATAGACTTCTAGTTTTTCCAGAATTTGGATAACTTCTTGGTGGTAAAAAAATTGAATTCACGAGAGGCAGTACAAAATGCCTTTGAAGAATTTGTTGCCTCCTGTCTAGCTGATTTCTTCAAGAAGGGCATAATAAACAGCCACGGCATTGGCAAAGATCTATCGATTGCATGGGTGATTACTTTGATTATTAGAAATAAAAAATATAGGTAGAAAAAAAATGACGTTAACTTTTTTCATAAAAAACGGCAATTTCATAGGTAAAGACCTAATATTTAGTACATCATGGCTTTAATTGTAATTTAGCTCTACAGTGGAATGGTGAGAGGTATCAAGTAGTGTGATTCAGATCTTCTCGGAATGTATTCCGAATTCAGAAAATAACGTTTCTTCGCTGAAAAACCGTCAACTTTTCGAAGAAAATAATCGAATCGGATGCATTTTCGGATGTCTGAATTTCACCTCAAATAGACAAATACCGTCTAGAAAAGTTTTGACGCGAATGGTGAAATAATAAAAATTAATGAAAAAAATTGTGAAAATGTTAGATTTCATGATCTTTTTTATTTCTAAAACTAAATGTATGTTATAAAGATTTTATTATGACATTAATCCTATCGATTAGTGGTATTAAATAGGGCGAGGTTTGTTTTTTTAATTTTTAGCTGGTTCGATTCCGGGTGAGGCAAGCGAATTTTGGAAAATCTATGAATGCAGATTTGTTTCTTTTTAAAAATAAAGGAATGTTTCCTTTAAGTAAAATACTGTATCTTAAGGATTTTAAGTAGTTTCCCTCTGGGGCCCATTCATTTTTTCCACCCTGTATAATATTGAAAATTATATGAACACGGGATTTTATCGCGTAATTTACCTTAATTATATAACCCGACGCAGACAGACTTAAGTCTGCCCGCTTTTGTAACATAGCCGAAACGTCGGGATTTATAAATAAGGTAAATTACGCGATAAAATCCCGTGTCCATATAATTTTCAATATAATAATGTATACAACGTTGATTTTTGGTCAGTTTAAAGCCGGCGCCTACGTAATCTATATCGATAACCTTACTCAAAAAACATAATAAAAAAGAAATCTATTTTTTGCAATTAATAATAACACGAAACATACACGATAATATGAGAACTGATAGTAGTCCGCCTCCCTGAGTCGGCCGCCGCGCCGACAAAGGACTAGTACAGTCCTTTGTCGGCGCGGCCGGCGGCCGGCTCGGACGCAGTCCCAGCCCGCTCAGATAGATTCTCTATCTCGCTCACTCGAACTGAAACGCGCGCGACGGTTGCGCGCGCGCGGCGGAACTTCAGTCAGTCAGTTGTTCGCTGCGCTTGAGATGATCGTGTCGTGTCGGGTAAAATTGAACAAGCATTCGAGGATGTGAGTGAAAAGTGATAGAGATACGCTAAACAAACTGACTGAAAACATTTTAAAACGTGCGCGGTTGTGCATCGAAAGGGGAGGCCGGTATTTTGAACAATTGTTGCAGTACTGGTGAAGTACCATTCTACCTGGGATGTGCACAGAAACATGAATTGATTTGTTAAAAACAAACTTCAGAATCGTGTTGATTTTCATTATTTTAGCTAAGTAGGTACCTACTTAAATACCTAGCGTTGTTTCCAATTTTTTAAGTACGCCAGAAAAGTTATTACGTATCCGTATCCCCCAATGATTAATTTTACTTCGTTCCTACTAACACAGTTCTGTTAAAAATGTAACAAGTTACATAAAGTTAGTGGGCATAACTTTTCTGACGGTCCTAAGCCCGTTAAGTTGAAGGGAAAATTGGTTTCACTGATTTAAAAAATAGTTACCTACTTATGTACTTACAAGACTACTAGTTACTTGTAAGACTTTAACCTACCTACATAAAATTAGTTACCTACCTACTTACGCAGGATAAATCACGAGATATGCGCTCTGTGATCAGCTGTTTGGTACGGCGCACGATGGTCCCGAATTTAGTGCTCCATACACATAGAAACCGAAACTCGATTTTTTAATTTTTTTTTATTGGGGATTGTTCTAGTACACTATTCTTATTCAAATATGTAGGTACAGTCACCATAGCAAGCTTCATGACGGAATAAAAAAATATTTAGTTTTTTTTTGTATGGAGGAGAACACATAAATTGGATTATCTCTCGACTCTTAGAAACTCAAGGGCTGCCGCTTATAGAGGGTGTACATCCACACGAGGCCGTCCTCATAAGCTACCAACCTTGCACGGCTGGGCACGGTTTTGGCGCCCAGAGCAAACTGAATATTCGAAAATTTGCCAACTACACCAAAACTAGAATTTCGTAAATGTTTGCGTGGTAGATTGTTCTAATTCACTATTTTTATCTAACTATGTAGGTACAGTCACCATAGTAAGCTTTACGTAAGAAAAAAAAAATATTTAATCTTTTTTTGTGTATAGATGAAAACACTTAATTTGGATTTTCTCTCGACTCATAGAAACTCAAGGGCTGCCGCTTATACAGGGTGTACACACACATAAGGCTGTCCTCATAAGCTACCAATCTTGCACGTCTGGGCACGGTTTTGGCCAAAAAACGAATAATTCGAAAATTTTACAGCAATACCGAAACCAAGATTTCAAAAAAGTTTGCATGGGGGATTGCTCTGATACACGATTTTTATCTAAAAATGTAGGTACAGTCACCATAGCAAGCTTTATGACGGAATAAAAAATATTTAGTTATTTTTGTATGGAGCAAAACACTTAAATTGGATTATCTCTCGACTCTTAGAAACTCAAGGGCTGCCGCTTATACAGGATGTACACCCACATAAGGCCATCCTCATAAGCTACCAATCTTGCACGGTTGGGCACGGTTTTGGCGCCCAGAGCAAACTGAATATTCGAAAATTTGTCAACTACACCAAAACTAGAATTTCGTAAATGTTTGCATGGTAGATTGTTCTAATTCACTTTTTGTATCTAACTATGTAGGTACAGTCACCATAGTAAGCTTTGCGTAAGAAAAAAAAATATTTTGTCATTTTTTGTGAATGGATGAAAACACTTAATTCGGATTTTCTCTCGACTCATAGAAACTCAAGGGCTGCCGCTTATACAGGGTATACACACACATGAGCCTGTCCTCATAAGTTACCAATCTTGCACGTCTGGGCACGGTTTTGGCACCCAGAGCCAAAATACAAATAATTAAAAAATTTTACAGCAATACCGAAACCAAGATTTAAAAAAAGTTTGTATAGGGGATTGCTCTAATACACGATTTTTATGTAAAAATGTAGGTACAGTCACCATAACAAGCTTCATGACAGAAAAAAAAAACTATTTAGTTCTATTTTTGTGTGGAGGGTAACACTTAAATTGGATTATCTCTCGACTCTTAGAAACTCAAGAACTGCCGCTTATACAGAGTGTACACCCACATGAGGCCGTCCTCACAAGCTACCAATCTCGCACGGCTGGGCACGGTTTTGGCGCCTAGAGCCAAATGATTATTTGAAAATCTATAAACTACAGCGAAAGAAAAATTCAAAGCTTGCTGTCGTGACTGTACCTACATATTTAGATAAGAATAATGTATTAAAGCAATCTCCCATGCAATCCCCCATGCAAACATTTACGAAATTCTAGTTTTGGTGTAGTTGACAAATTTTCGAATATTCAGTTTGCTCTGGGCGCCAAAATCATGCCCAGCCATGCAAGATTGGTAGCTTATGAGGACGGCCTCATGTGGGTGTACACCCTGTATAAGCGGCAGCTCTTGAGTTTCTAAGAGTCGAGGGATAATGCAATTTAAGTGTTTTCCTCCATACAAAAAAAAACTAAATATTTTTTTATTCCGTCATGAAGCTTGCTATGGTGACTGTACCTACATTTTTAGATAAAAATCGTGTATCAGAGCAATGCCCCATGCAAACTTTTTTGAAATCTTGGTTTCGCTATTGCTGTAAAATTTTCGAATTATTAGTTTTTTGACCAAAACCGTACCCAGACGTGCAAGATTGGTAGCTTATGAGGACAGCCTTATGTGTGTGTATACCCTGTATAAGCGGCAGCCCTTGAGTTTCTATGAGTCGAGAGAAAATCCGAATTAAGTGTTTTCATCCATTCACAAAAAAAGATTAAATATTTTTTTTTTCTTACGTAAAGCTTACTATGGTGACTGTACCTACATAGTTAGATACAAATAGTGAATTAGAACAATCTACCATGCAAACATTTACGAAATTCTAGTTTTGGTGTAGTTGACAAATTTTCGAATATTCAGTTTGCTCTGGGCGCCAAAACCGTGCCCAGCCGTGCAAGATTGGTAGCTTATGAGGATGGCCTTATGTGGGTGTACACCCTGTATAAGCGGCAGCCCTTGAGTTTCTAAGAGTCGAGAGATAATCCAATTTAAGTGTTTTGCTCCATACAAAAATAACTAAATATTTTTTTATTCCGTCATAAAGCTTGCTATGGTGACTGTACCTACATTTTTAGATAAAAATCGTGTATCAGAGCAATCCCCCATGCAAACTTTTTTGAAATCTTGGTTTCGGTATTGCTGTAAAATTTTCGAATTATTCGTTTTTTGGCCAAAACCGTGCCCAGACGTGCAAGATTGGTAACTTATAAGGACAGCCTCATGTGTGTGTACACCCTGTATAAGCGGCAGCCCTTGAGTTTCTATGAGTCGAGAGAAAATCCAAATTAAGTGTTTTCATCTATACACAAAAAAAGATTAAATATTTTTTTTTTCTTATGTAAAGCTTACTATGGTGACTGTACCTACATAGTTAGATAAAAATAGTGAATTAGAACAATCTACCACGCAAACATTTACGAAATTCTAGTTTTGGTGTAGTTGGCAAATTTTCGAATATTCAGTTTGCTCTGGGCGCCAAAACCGTGCCCAGCCGTGCAAGGTTGGTAGCTTATGAGGACGGCCTCGTGTGGATGTACAACCTCTATAAGCGGCAGCCCTTGAGTTTCTAAGAGTCGAGAGATAATCCAATTTATGTGTTCTCCTCCATACAAAAAAAAACTAAATATTTTTTTATTCCGTCATGAAGCTTGCTATGGTGACTGTACCTACATATTTGAATAAGAATAGTGTACTAGAACAATCCCCAATAAAAAAAAATTAAAAAATCGAGTTTCGGTTTCTATGTGTATGGAGCACTAAATTCGGGACCATCGTGCGGCGCGGCGGTCATTGGCTCTGCGCGCCTCCGACATTTTACCAAGTACGTATCTCACTTTTGTCAATCTTTTCGACTATTCAGTTTCGTATGAAATACTTATCAAAATCAAAACCTAAACCAACGACACGAATGCGATTAAGTATTAAAAGCAGTGGGTGCTGGCTTTAAACTGACCCAGAATTAACCTTGTATAGTGATCGCGAAGGTTTAAAAAGACTAAGCTATATATTTTATTATAGTAAACCACCACACACGGTAGCTACTTTAATATAAAATGATGGCCTCATTAGGTATGTGATCGGTATAAATTAAAATGTATTGCTATATCTATATACAAATTTTGCTGACGTAATATAAATAGATAATTATATTATAATTATAATATAATAGCTCCATCAGTAGTCGTTCGAATATTATTATGGAAAATTTATCGTAATGTAGTGCTATAATATAAATTATAGCTACGTATGTATTCTCTAAGGACATTTTGTTTTTGTAAATAAATGGTTCACTAAAAACCCTATGGCAAAATCACCTTAAAACATACAATTGCAAAGGTTGAAATCATTTGACCTCATGAACTTTGTTGTTTGTAATTTGTCACAAGTATGACAGGAGTTCATTCACCATTTTTTTACATTCATAAGTCATAATATTTCACGCACATAATTAATTATTCTATGATTTATTCACTTTAGATCATCATGACAGATCATCCAAATCTAATAATGCTTCTTGATGACTGATGATATGCTGAAACCTCTTTTTGATGACTATGCTGCAACCAATTCTATTATTCTTCGGAGGGCGCCGCAGAGTGTGGCAGTAAACGTGTTGAACACTAATAAATGGACTTTTGGACTTTTAGGTGTTTTATGATAGCAATTACAGTTTTTAAATATTTTGATACGGGTATTTATCACGTTTTATATTAGTGATGAGAAAAATTACTTTAATTACTTTTAGTACAATAAATATGTTTGCCCATTTGTATTAATTCAGTTTTATGCGTCTAATCCTAATTGGCTAATTGCTTTGGTACTTGTTGATATTTAGAATTTTGATCAAATTTTTGGAAGTCCAGTTGTGTACACAATTTGCACAATGTCCTTTTGATAATTTTATGAAGAAACTGCACTGAAATACAAACAAAAAATAAATCAATGCAACAAATGAAATAAACACAACTAGTAATATAGTATTTGATTAAAAATGATCTAATTAATGACCTCTGTGGCGCAGTGGGTGAAGGCCTGAGATAAGAGGCCTGAGACGTAGGAGGTTGCGGGTTCGATCCCCGCTACGGGACAAATATTTATATGATTTGCAAATATTTTTTTTGGATCTGAGTGCTTTAAGTAATAAGTATGAATTTATAAAAAAAGTACCTATGCAAGTAGTCATATTATGTGGTTCCCATAACACAAACTCTGATTACTTTGGGGCTACATGATGCTATGTGAAATGCCCAGCATTATTTTTTTATTTAATACTAGCTGCTGCCCGCGGCTTCACTCACGTGGTACCTGGATAAAAAGTAGCGTATGTTACTTTCCAGCCCTCCCCCTATATCCACACAAAAAATCACGTCAATCTGTCGCTCTGTTTTGACGTGAAAGCAGGACAAATAAACAAACAAATAAACACACTTTCACAAATATTAAGGGTACGGATTATTTTATTTTCGTTCACTCTAAATACCATAGCATGACATTATAGTGTCATTCTCTAATTAATATAAATAAGTGAATTAAGTGTATTTGCAGTGTAGTATTAGTCAGCTGGATAAGTTGGTCTTGACTATTCAACTATGTAAATTTTAATGAAATAGGTTTTTAGACGTGACACATTAAAATGACAAGCTGATTTGGTATTAACTAAACGAAAGAATTAATTAAGATTATTAATTAAAAAGTTAGTGGGGTTGTCGGGATTTTTTTAAACAACGTGTAGTGGTGGGGCTACTTAACTCAGTAGGGACGTTGGGACAAAAAATTCCCAACGACTCCACTGGTGGGGTGTGGTCGTTGGGAACGAATCAACAAAAGAGGATATTTCTTCAAATCCAGGTTTTAAATCCTTCTAAGATATCTAAGAGGGTAGGTAGTCAGAGAGACATTTTAATATACTGTTTAGGTAGTCAGAGAGACGTTTTAATTTATTTAAAGATTTTAAAGATTTCGATACAAATTATATCCGCTAATCAAAAACACGTAATGAAACCGGTCACAAGTTTTGACCTAGGAAGTTTTTAGACACGTGTGTTAGTAAAAAAATATGTTGTAGGAACTGTGCTGAACCGGAAATAGGAGATTAATAATTAGATAATCTTTTAACATATAAAATTTTAACGAACTGTGTAAAACCATATAAAAAGATTCATTTATTTTATGAAAAAAGAGAGAACATTTAAGTATGTATATTTTGTAATTAGGTAAGTATGTAATTTAAAAAAAAAATTTAGAAAATTTTCTAATTTATAGTGGTTTTATACATATTTTACTGAGATGTAAATGTGTTTTTACGTACCTACCGTGATGATTCTTATCTTATCTTTTGCCAAAACCGAAAAAATGAAAAAAATATTTTCCTAGCTATTTTTATAGATGGGATTTTTTTTTACAATACGTGATGATTCTAATATATCTTTTACCAGAAACGAATAAATCAAAGACTTGTTTTATAAATATTTAGCTATTATGTACAAAAAGCATACATAATACAAATTGTATTAATTGACAAGTTTTCTGTTTACTTCTCGAAGAACTCAAATAATTTGGTAAGACAGAAGGAATAACATAACAATGCCCTCACGATTTTATTACAAAATGATAAACTATAATTAATGCCAATAAAATTTTATTACCGCCGAATGAAAAACAAAAAAGGTTCGAATAGCCTATGATATAATTGTTCATTTTAAATTGCACTACATCGCGAGCGCATTCAGTCAGTCGAATCGCGACTTCTTTACTGTCCGCACGCGCATCGAGTGACGCAAATGCGCAGCGATGCGAACGGACATTCGAAATTCAAAATTTTATAAATCAAATTAGGAATCTGAAGATTTCTAAACATTGGGAATATTTTAATTATTGTTTCTAAGTGCAACTCTACGACTATTTCGTTTAAAATCGTTTGATATCAATAGAGAAACAAATTTGTGATTTACGAGTAAAACTGACTTTTTGTTGACTCTGTGTTGTCCTGAAAAATAGAAAAACATCAAATTTGTGCTCTATAAGAATTGTAATATACACCTGTAGTACGACATAACAAAAAGTGTTTCAAATACATAGGATATTGAATGACAATATTCAATTTGAAGAAATTGTGAATTGAAATGTGCTGAAGCTTCAAAACTAGCTATGTCAAACGTTCCTCTTGTCCGTCGCGCGATCGCCGGCGCTGCGCTTGCGCATACTTCCCCATCTTCACACCCTAATCCTGTGGTCATCGAAGAGGGCCAGGAAAACCAATGGACTCCGGGTGCTTTGGAACGAGCAGGGTCGACTCTGAAAGCCTTGAATCGTATGGCGAAACGACCCCCTGTGCATCTGCTATTCGAAGATGTGAACTACACTGTTAGCAGTCATAAAGGTAACTAATAGTTTTAAGTTTTCTCTACAATTTGTGAAATTTTGTATTGTTGCTATTATTATTATTAACAGCCTGTGTTATCCCACTGCTGGGCAAATAAAAAATATCTCCATTCAGTTCGATTTTAGCAATGTCTGACATACTAAAACTTGATCTTTTAAATTTAAGAATTTGAAAATAAAATTAGGATTCAAACTGTCAGAATCACAGTAAGATTTTTTTACTCAATATGATCATTCCGAACACTTTTACACATCATAAGAGCTAGATGATTCTACTCATGTTTCTATGCAGCAAAAACCATGAAGAATAAACGCAACGAAAGTTTGGGGCCAATTTTCTTTTCCGTGGTACATATTTGATCGCGATATTTTTTGAAAAACTAAAAACTGAAAATTTCCTTGATACATAATCAATTATGGGACCAACTGGGGAGAGAGAAAGACTTAAAAAATATCAAAATCGGTTCACAATTGACGGAGAAATTGGTGAACATACATTAAAAAACATACAGTCCAACGTAAAACCTCCTTTTTTGAATTCGGTTAAAAAGTAGAATCTACTATCTTTGTGATCCACAGTGCTCTTAGTGAACGAATAAGTACCTATTTTTTTTTACTTTTAAAGGAAATATTTATTTTATTTTCCGTGAAGATCTTCGTGAAATTGCTTCGTGGTTTTGCCCATAAAACTTTACGAGCTAAAATAAAAACTAATTATTTTACCCTATTATTTATTTTACGTCTTACATTTTAAAAGCTATAATTTATTTGCTACGAGTACCACATCTTAAATTTTCAAAGTTAATTGACTACGACTCCTATTTCTAATTACTTAATTTTAATATGTAAGCATAGTAGGTACGTTGTTTATAGTTAACTGTTATATTGAACCAGTTTTTAAAAAGCAATTAAAAAAAACTAATTAAATTATGCGGTAAACATGACATTGATTTATTGTCAAATAAAAAATCATAAAAATTAATAATTATACCTACTTAATCTTTTCAAACTATAAAAAAAAATAAAAAATATTAAATAGACACGTAATTTAAAAACAACTAGACTGATTTTTATAATCTTTGAATTTTTGGATTTGTCTCCGTCCCGAATAGGAGAATAACTATTTAATTATCGAAAAAAATCACAAAATAAAATTATGAAGAAACTCATGCATTATTTAATGATATCTTGAATTCTGAGTCTGTACGAAATTTGCTGGTTCATCTGGTTTTGTTTACATAATCGATCGAGCGAGCGAAACGAGCTAAGATCTTAGTGGCAAGTTAGGCGATTTTGCTTTGTATGTTTGTATGTTTGTATATTTGTATGTTTGTATGTTTGTATGTTTCATTTTTATGTTCTCGCATAACTATCGAACTGCTTATCCAATCTGTATGAAACTTGATAGGTCAATAGGTTGTGCTATGGAAATTTGCTGTGGAGCGTATGAGCGTAATCGATGAAGGGGTTGTAAAGATATGGGGTTCCCCAGGGGGTAATTTTTTTTCAAAGTTACCCAAATATATTGAGTGGGGTGTCATATGAAAGTACTCAATTTATACATTCCAAAATGGTTTTTAGTTTTCTTCTAGGTTCTATAGTTTTTGAAATACAGTGAAAAAGAAAAATGATGAAAACCAATTAACGGAAGTATGGAGAGAGCTCCCGTTTCATAGAGTTTCGATGTATTCGTAGGTCTGGTTAACCGAGAAAGAGCGTGGCATCGTTGTGGTTTGGTTTGCAATGATTTTAGTTGGTAGGTAAGTATACTTGATATTTTTTCTTGAATATGGAAAATAAAAGCCGTGTTGGCCGAGTGGAAGAGTGCTCGACTTTCGATTCATAGGTCGTAAGTTCGAATCCTGGCCGTGCTCATCAACGGATTTTTCGTTTAGAAAAATTTAAATGCGCATGAACACGAGCTCTAAACTTTCTAATAGCGGCGATGGGGGAGGGGGAGGGGGAGGGGGAGGGGAGGGGAGGGGGAGGGGAGGGGAATGGGGAGGGGAGAGGGAGGGAGAGGGAATTGATTTTCTCATACATTTTGTATTGAACTGCTATTTTAATAATTTCTCGAACTAAGAGGCCTTTCCTGAGGAGCGGTACGAAGTTCGCGGGGTCAACTATTGAATATAAAAAATAGACACGACTTAATGTATTGCATTAACGTAGGTATAGGGGTAGTCAGAAACAAGTCCAAATCTAGGCTATCAACGCAACGGTGCGCGAGATCTCAGTTCGGGGCGAACTACTAGTAATAAAAGGATTCAAGAAATCCTTAAGACGTTCTTTATCTGTCTAACATGGCTTTGAAAAAATATGAAGTACCTACATACGTAAAAAACATACTCTTGAAACCTAATTTTTTGTGTAGTTTTATATGCTACAAATAAAACTCCACTTGCAATGTAGCACTTGGTTAGCAAAAAATATAGTGGTTACTTGAGGTGTTCTATTAGTACTTAAATGCAATTTCATCATTTTTACCGAAACTAAACTACTAAGTACATATTTACATAACATTATAAAATACAAAAAGAACCAGTTGAGCCACCTAAGGCTGAAACTCCACCAAAGTGGAGATGTGTGAGATGTGTTTTAAACAACCAATAGAATTTCGTTATGCAAACATGTCATCTCGTCTTTTGAAATTCTATTGGTTGTTTAAAACACATCTCACACATCTCCGCTTTGGTAGAGTCTCAGCCTCAGGATCGTTTTTACCAAGTTATTACGAGTATTAAGTCACTTCCTTGCTTGTCTGTCTGTCTGTCATTCCGGGTGAAATCTTGTAACTCAAATTTCAGCACTTCCGGACTCCGGCTGAAACTTTCAGGGTAGCTCGATGACAAGGCATTCTAAAAAGTGTTTTTTTTTTAATCTGCATTTCACTTGCGAATTCTCCGTAGATGGAAAGGTCTGTACCTAGAAGAGTGTAACATTCTGTAGCAATAAAGGCCTGTTGTCGAAAGTGACAAAGATGGAAGGTTCTCTCGGCGAAATGTCCGTAGATGAAGACTCTGCTGGTGAAACGGAAAAAAATGAAGCGTCTTGTCGACGAACAGTCCCATGACGAATCGGACTTAGGCGAACGGTTGTGGAATCATTTTTTTCACATTTTGGAAGTGCTGCCTTTTACCTAATGAGCTAATGTTTATACCTTTTTCAATTTTAATCAGACTACATCTGCTGAGTACGGGCCTCATCATTTTAACGCCATTTCTCTCGATCCTGTTCCAGTCGAATCTAATGCTTCTGCATTGGATTCTTCTGATTGATGTGATTTAGGTTCTTTTAAACCACATCAACTTTAAAATTAGAAGGACGATTCCAGTTACTACAGAAAAAACTTAATAGAATTTAGTCTTGCCGTTTAGGAACTACAACCCCAAGTCAGAAGTTTATTAAATTAGATAGATTTCAAAATGAAAAAATCTTTTGTGAACTATTTAAAAGATTTAATTTAAACCCACACAATGAACTCAAAAGACACGAAGAATGATTTATGTAAATCACAATGAACTCAAAATATACGGAGAATGATTTCACAGATCATAAATCTGATGAAAGTTTACAGTTGCACTGTAAAACTTTTACTGCATCTACTTTCTTCTCCAAACTGTACCTAAAGTTTGTAAAAAATACATAAAAATAACACATTATCAAAATCCTGTATCCGGTATGAATGAACGTTATTTCTGTTACAATACCTACTACAAAAATATTTGAACTGGTCTGTCAGCTCTGTTTTCTGCTTTGTAGATGCGATTTCCATCCAGAACAAATTTATGCATGATGGTTATTAGATGATTGTCTGGGTATTATTAGATGTTTATATTATTTGTATTTAAGAGCTCAGCTCTTGTCGGTGCAACGATGCAATTCTCTCCATCTATCACTTTCCAATGTAATTTCTTTTATTTCTTATACGACGTGACAGTGACCTTTTTCTTAATCTGACTCATGTAATTAATTATTGGTCTTCCCCTTCCTCGTCTTCTTTCTGCTTTTCCTTCCATGATGTTCCTTATGAGGCTGTCATGTCGTATAAGATGTCCAATCATTTCTCTCTTCTGTTCTGTTAGGTGTTTATAAAAAGTGTAAAATTATTCTATCAGACATCTGGTTTTCCATAGAAAAAATTTCGCTGAGATTTGGGGTAAGATTCTGTTCAAAATATACATAAAAAAATATACTACACTCATTTTCCTCAATCATTCTGAGAGCATCTCGCCTGGTGTGGTGAATAAAGTATCTTCGTTTTACAATAGATCGTGGCAAAATAGAGTTATTTTTTTCCAAATATATTATTTCATTTATTTTTTCTCCCAAATAGGTACTTACTCTTATATTTCTGCGATCACTCAAATTTTTTACAAAAACCTTGACTTTTTATATTTATTTATTTTTCATATAAAACTTTAGTTATGGGTTCCTATCTTCGTGCAAAGGTATAACCGATATCAATGATTAAGTTACATTTGAAAATGAACAACTTTTCGAACCTTTAGAAATTGGTCAACCTGACGAATATGGATTCCGTGGCTGAGTTAGTAAAGGCACTCCGGCTTAAGGAGGATCGCTTGTATCATTGCGGGTTTGAATCCTGTCGGAATTGAAAATATTGATAAGATTTTTCATTTTCAAATGTAATAATACCTAAGTATTAAAAAATGATGAAGTTTCTATTCCATGGCTTTACAAAAGAAATTTTGATGACCACAAAATCCAAAACGTGCTCTTTGTGTTACTAAAAAAACTTAAGCCTTTACATCTTTACTAGATGATTTATACAGTGTCAGGAGGCAATCCTTGCCTTCATTTAACTGGACACTGTAGTGCCTGGGACAATGTTGAGATGGAGTAGGCTCGCCCAGCACTTACACCATCCTCTCAGCTTAACCGGCCATATCCACAGAAAAGCACTGGTCAATACGTGTGGGGCTGACTAAGCCGTGGGTTCCCTCGCGATGTTTTCCTTCACCATTTAGAGCTCGTGTTAATGCGCATATAAATTTTTCGAAACGAAAAATCCATTGATGCACGGCCAGGATTCGAACCCACGACCTTCGACCTTCGGATCGAAAGTCGAGGTACTCATACCCCTCGGCCAACACGGCTCTGTTACTAAGCATAAATAATAAAAGCGATTATGGTATCTACTAACTGCTATAAAGTGGGATGTAACTTTATTGTCGTATCTAAATAAAAAACTAATTGTAAAATTGATAGATTCGTATCAATAAAGTGGTCATTTATAAATGTCTCATTAATACCAAAAGAGGTATTCACCAAAACGTAATTCCTCAGAAATGAATGTCATCATAATTATTCACAAAAATATTTCCGCCTGTATTAGTTGCCTATATTAAGTAGTTAAATTAGTTTTAAAAATCTCTGTTTCCGACTATTTTTATTTCTGAAATGATAATAAAAGGAATTTTAATTGCAACCTTGAGGTTTTGTGAATGACGTGCTTTAAATTATAAATGCATTCATGATGAAATAGAGTGAAATTATTTATACTAACTTCCTAACCCGCGGCTTCGTTTGCTGATAGAAACATTTTACTTTCATGAGAATGTTCAGATTGGTGATGTTTTGGAGAAAGGCAAGGCAGGTCAAAATTACCCTAAACCGGCGAGCTTGTATGAAACATGTGATGGGGGTGAATGAGGCGAAAGAGGTGTGTCAGGATCGTAGCAAGTGGAAATCCGTGGTCTCTGCCTACCCTTGTGGGAAAGAGGCGTGATTTTATGTATGTATGTTTGAAAATGTCAGACTTGCACACAAAAAAAATGGGCAAAAAGGAGAAAATTCGGTCTGGTATTGTTTTTCTTTGGTTTTGCATAGATAGCGTTTGTGACATTGCGCACATATTTTAATTTTATATCGACATTGTCACAATGTCACATTGTACATTTTAATCTGAATCTAGATATATTATCGTGTATTGATTGTACCTAAAATGTAAACAAGTATTTTCGTTTGTTCGGTTGTTGGGAAGTTAAATGTTAGTGTTTAAATTACGTTTGAACTTCACGCAAATCAATCATTTCATTTCATTTCAATCGATTTGTACTCGTAACTTGCAACAAAATATTGTTTTTGAAGAATTATAAGCAGCCCCCGATTGTCTATTTTTGATAGCGACCAAAACCGGCCTCAGACTGTCAACTATGACAGTTCAGTGACCACGCTAGTAACTTTGTCACTCTGATCTTAACGAGACCAAACTTGACAGTTCTGACAGTTTGAGACCAAATAGCAAAAATAATGAAATGCTGGACATTAAAACAGCATCATGGGATCGAACCCCCAATATCTTGCGTTTTAGGTGGGCCTTCACCCACTACGCCACAGAGATCGAAGGAAAAGGCTAGTATGAATTATCTTTTAACTATTGTATGTTTAATGTTTATTTCCTGTAATAAAAAATAATGGTCCTAGACAGGTATTTATGTATTGACGTCAATACGTAAAAACTAGGAGATATATAGACTGCCATATTTTATAATTTATACTTTTATTGATTTATTATTCATTAATGTATTTAGCACGTCTTATTTTTTAAAGATGTCAAAAGGGGTAATCAGGGGTCGAATATGTTTTGACAAATGGCCACATTTTGCAGTAGTTAGCGTTCCATTCATGACAGTTTTCCTTGCAAGAACGGAGAACAGCGGAGAAGCGGAAGAGTTTGTTTGTTTGTTTGAACGCGCTAATCTCAGGCACTACCAGTCCGATTTAAAAAAATCTTTTGCATCTGATAGCTAAACTGTTGAGGAAAGTATAGGCTACTTTTGATCATCATCATCATATACCATCACTACGGGGGAAACACCGTAAGGGGTGCTGCTAGTATCTCTATTTGACTAAAGATAGAAGACGGAGTTCGATAATACTGGTATTTTTACTTGTTTTTTCTTGTGCTCATAAATAAGCGTTGTCAAAAATCAAGTTTTTTAATTGTCTGAGGATTATTCTTCTTACCGGGTCCACTAGTTTAAATCTATCTATACCAATACATATATTAAGCGGAAGAGTTTGATTGTTTGTTTGAACGCGCTAATCTCTGGAAGTACCAGTCGGATTTGGATATTTTTTTCTGTAATTGATAGCTAAACTTTTGAGGAAGGTTATAGGCTACTTTGCAAAATTTTGCTAAATTGGCAAATTACTAAGAATAGTGGGGAAAATGTTTTGTATACAAAGTATTTTGAATCTTATTCATGCACTTTAAGATTATTTTCATACATATTCATATATATTCATTCATGCACGATATGAATATAAATACTTAAATAAATTAATAATACTGGACGTTTTACACAGCATTATGCAGCCCCAAAGTAATCAGAGCTTTGTGTTATGGGAACCACATGACTGATATACTAGTTACTTTTTTTTTATAAATATAAAACCAATACGATAACATAGAAAACACCCAGACCCGAGATAAATATTAGCAGATCATACAAACATTTGTCCCATAGCGGGGATCGAACCCGAAACCTCATGCGTCTCTGGCGAGCCTTTACCCACTGGGCTATAGAGTTCGTCTTATGAATTCACAACCTTGAATAGAAAGGCAGAAATCGTCACAATTCTACAATACTAGTGAAAACGAAGCTTAATATCATAGAAACAGGTCAGCGACCGTGACCACGACCGCAGTGGATACTATTCAAATTGAAAATTATACTGTAATTACTGCAATGTTTACAGAAAACTGTACTTTATTTCGAACGAAATAAGCATCATAATTTAGCATTAAACGCGATCCGGTGTTTTAATTTGTGGTCCAAGAAAATGCTAATCTTATTCATTGACGGAAATATATTTTGCACATTTGAATACCAACCTAGAGATATCCACTTAGAGCAATCTTTTGAATAACAGCTATTTAAACAGCAACAGCACAATATAAATATTTTTGCTTTTACTAGAAAGGATTTGAATAAATGAATTCAAATTCAATTTTATCAAAGCGTTTGCACAATTCAATTTCAACCGCAATTATAATTTGGGATATTATTCTAAAGCAGTGTTCCGCAAAGGGTGTGCCGCGGCACACTGGTATACCGTGGTCATTAGTTGGTGTGCCTCGGAAAATAAGGTTACCTATCTCAGTCAAGCTACTTCAAATTTGGACCGCATATTCTCAACTAAACAAGCTCGTGTTTCGCATAAAAAATGATTTTTCAATTATGGTGTACCTACCTCCAAAATTTTTCATGTACAGTCAGCGTCATCAATCGGTATCCCTCTATTGATTTGAACAAAGACTCTTTTCATTTCAACCTTGGATTTCAGTCGGGTATTATATCAGCTATTTTTGTTTAGGAACTCGAGTGAAATTAGATATCCATAAGTAAGCAAGAATGTAAAAGTTTTTACAAAAGTTGAGATCAACGGCTTGAAAACTGACCTCTTACTAGGGGGATACCAATTAATGACGCTTTCTGTACCTTGAACACAAAATGTTTTCGGAACACTGTTCTAAAGGACTTTTTATATTATATCTATAGACCGGACATGTATCTTAGCGTGCCAGACATCGACAGACAATGACATACATCGTCGATCGCGGCCGCTCTCAAACAAAAGACAGAGAGAAAAAGCACTGCACGGCTCCAATACGATTCTCTCTTTACATTGACCGGTTATAATTCTGGTGCTGGAATTTTTTTAGTCCAGAAGACCTCTGTCCCGGTGGACGGTTTATATAACAAGCCCGCCATGTCGTATCATAAAAGCGCTGTTGCATTTTGTGATCGTGCTAAACGCCACACAACTTCAACTAACTAAGAATCCTAAGAAGAAGTAAGCAAAGTACACGAGCATTTCATTTCTTTACTAGAGTAGACACAATTACGGTCCGTGAGACCAACTAAAATAAAATAATAAAAAAAAATGAAATTATGATCATGGCTGTATTCCCAGGCGCGTTATACATTCTCTCAGATATTCTTAGGCATATTTATGATCCTTTGAAGATGTCAAAGGGGGTAGTGTGAGGGTATGTCCAACCAAAAATATAACCACATTTTGCAGAAGTTAGAATTCCATACGTGACAGGTTGCAAGCCCATCGATGCTATTAAAAAGCTAACTGGTTTTCTCACAATGTTTGCCTTCACCGTTTAGAGCTAATGCGCATGTAATTTTTCTCTCTACTCGAATGTCAAAAGTATAATTTGCTCTTTATTTTCTACTAATGCGGAAATAGTTGTAAGTCATTGAGATAATAAGTTTAAAGTAACAACAACAATAGAAAGAGTACGACAAAGTTTAGGTCCATTTTTTTTTTATTTTGTGAAAAAAAAACTTAGTTTTTTAAAACTTAAATTAAATGACTGAACATAATTTTTGTATACTTAACTACTACAACAAATAAATTGATGAATAACCAGGAAACTAACTTAACCTTACTTAAGGTTCTACTTTGAAATCACCGAACTTTATAATGAACTAACAACTAGAAATCTTAATTGAATTTGTTTTTTGGTTACATCCTCTAAGTTTTTTTTTTTTTTTTTAATCTAATCTTCAAATTAAAACACACTTACGCTCAGTTAAACCTTGGTAGGTGAGCACTAATGCAATTCATCAGTAAAAAATAATGAATAGGTACTAATACTTTGCACTTCTGGTTGGCTAAAATTGCCGTCAACGCAATTCCTTCAACGTATTTCAAAAAATTCAAAATTAAAATATAATTTATTCAGTAGGACCACTTTGAAACATCCTAAGAGCTAGGTGATTCTACTCCTGTTCTTTCGCGACAAACACCGTGCAGAATCAGGGCATCAAACATGGTATGCGGCCTAGCTTTCTTTTCGGTGATCCATCCGCTTAAATCTAAATAGTCAAGCTCCAGTGGAGAGCCAGTCGAACAATGAGTCTCGTCGAAGTCGTCAGAAGGAAACAGAGGATTAATACCTCACGCTACACTTGGCTAACTTAGGTGGAACTTAGCTTACTTAAAAAAAAAGATAAAACTAAGCAAGATAGTAAAGATATTGCACAGTACATATCTGTATCAGTACAGGCGGCCTAAAAAACTCCGTCACTAGAGTTGGCCACTTGCTCATACGAACTTACTTATTCTAACATAAGCTCGGGTATTCTATATTAAAGTTATTCTGAACAAAAGGTAACTGAAGCTTTCTCGACACTTATCTAATGAACTAAGTTTTACAATTGAACCCTCGCGACTTCAACCCGTATTGTAGGACTTTCACTTTGATGTTACTCGAAGGATTGCAGTAGGTTAACAATACTTACAAACATAGATAAAATTACGTTTTTTTCTTGTACCTACCTAGAAAAAAGGCAGAGACCACATACTTAGCGTCAATTCACACGTACCACTACCACGTCGCAGCGACAAAATGTGGTCCAGCTGTGGTTACGTGTGAATAGTGTCGCAGCGACTTTTTGCAGTTGCGTTGTGGTACCGACAAAATGTCGATGTGGCAGGCGCCAGCTAGGCGCGCGCTGTTGATGACGTCAAGTCGTCGCGATGTGCGATGTGGTTGCGATGTGGTCGTATTACACAGGTGGTCGATAACAACGACAAAATGTGGTACGTGTGAATTGGAAATTCATTTTCAATACAAATATACGCCCGACCACGTCGCGTCGTTGTGGTGTGGTTGTCGGTGTCGTGTGGTTGTGGTACGTCTGAATTGGAACTTACACTTAAGTACTTCGAAATCTTTTACTTAAGACTTTTTTTTCCCATTGACTAGCTAGAGCACGATAGAGTAAAATACTTCATACTGCATAAATAAGATGCAGTCAAAAGTATTTTATACTCGTATCCCTACATAGATACAGATCAAACACAGTACCCTCCTTTTCAGCTTCGCCATGGTGGGTTAAAACGAATCTTCATTTGACTTATAGTACAAAGTATTCGTTGAACTTCTTTTGTAAAACTTTGTTTATAAAAACTAGTTATAAAAGTCACGGAAGGTCTTATTAAGAAAGCTTTCCTTACATTCATGAAGATAGCCTTCAACGGTTCGATGACCTTTCACAAAAAGCCATCTACTGAGGAAATGAAACGGATAATAATTATCCGTTTTAGCCAATTATTGGCTAAAAATTTGTAAGAACAATAAGACGGGAACTTTAAGCAGCTTTGTAAAGTAAATTAACTGACTATGTGACTCTAAGACTGGAATTATTTTGGAATAGATTTCGCTTAATAGTAGTTCGTAGAGTAAGAGGTAAGTAATCAATGATATTATATCCCTAGATAATTATATTACGTTTATAGTTACCGACGACGCCGACGTTTAAAATCAGACGAGATAAAACAGATTTACTATTGCATCATAATAGTGCACATTATGTTGTCAAGTTCCGCAAATGAATAGTACCTACATAAAAGTACCTAATATTATTACATATTAGCATTTTTATTGTTTTTGTAATTTACTACACGTGACAAACACGTCTTCGTCGCCCTGCTTGACGCGGACTAAGGCTGGTTTTAGTGTCACGCGTACCGTCGGCGCTGATAGACGAGTGATCTTTATGACATTGAAACAAGGATACTGATTGTTTAGCAAAAATGGCAACGCTGATTGCACTCGTCAGTGCTGGACAATCAGTATCCTTATTTCATTGTAATAAAGATCACTCGCCTATCAGCGCTGACGATGAGCGCGAGAAAAAAAACCAGCCTTAGAGAAGACGTCCAAGTTGGGACGTTTCCGAGTCTTCATTTTGCGTGTGCTAGAAACATGTCTATTATTTTAAAATGTCATTGTTAGTACTTAGTAGAGTTTGTATCAATTCGCTGTCGATAGCGATAGAGACCTCGATAATAGTCACAATTTTTCGTTTATCGTTTTCAATGGAATATGAATTAGACCCTAGTGATCTATATCTTTCATTAAAAACAACGACTTGACTATGATTATTATGACCTCCCATTTATTTGATATTTAGGTAAGTACTTACCTATAAAATATTTGGAAGGTCAAAATAATTTTAATGATTTCAAATTCATCACTGTTTTAAATAGTTATTGGGTTAAAATTAACCATCGATTTGATAAGTGTCTGTTTTATTTGTTTTGTTTTATAGAAGGTTGAATTCAAATTTAAAATTCATTAGAAACCAACTAACAATTTCAAACCAGCATAGCTAACAAATACAATTGTCGGTACACCAAAAAATAAACAACTGAACATACAAAAAATAAAACATTCAAATGAAACAAAACTGCATTTTAGATATTTTCAATTGTTCATTTGTTAATTGTGATAGGCACGAAATTGTTTCGATGAGGGAGGCTAAAATGGCCGCTACGCAATTCCTTTTACACATAAAAACAAAAGGGGGTAGGTATGTCCAAACACATTTAGTAGGTACAGTCAGCGTCATCAATCGGTATCCCCCTATTGATTTTAACAAGGACCCTTTTCATTTCAACTTTGGATTTCAGTCGGATTTGCTAGTATAGGAACTCGAGCGAAATTAGATATCCATAAGTATAATAGCAAATCCGACTGAAATCCAAAGTTGAAATGAAAAGGGTCCTTGTTAAAATCAATAGGGGGATACCGATTGATGACGCTGACTGTACATGTCCACATTTTGGAGAAGTTAACATTTTAAAAGTGACGACAAGCAAGCGCATCGACGCTATTAGAAAGCTAATGCCTTTTCAAACCCGCATATAATTACTGATTGAATAAACAATGACATTTATTCTTCTCTAGGTCAATAAATTCACATTCTTACTCTTGAATACAACAGTAAAATAAAAAATTTAGGTCCAGTAGTTCAAGCTTAAGAATGGATCTCGGTTATTGTCATGTTTTCCGAATATGTCCGACAGCAGTGTATGATTCCACAAAACAGAATGCGACAGAAGTGCACGTCATTATCAGCGCAGCTCGCACGTCTTGCAACTAATTTGCTTTTCTTAAAAATGACATTAATCTGTATTTGTTTGCGATACACTTGAAATTATGAGTATTTTTCATTTCCAAATGACGTTTCGTCAACCGTTTTTGCAATTCTAAGCGATTATTTCCGATGTCTTACGAAAACCATTATTATTGTAGTTTTACTGTACTAAGGGCTGATTTTTCAATCGATAAATAACTTTTATCTGAGGAATAAATATGGCGTTATGACAATTTTCAATACAATATCTGTCAAATCGCATATTTATTTCCTCAGATAAAAGTTATCTAGGTATTGAAAAATCAGCCCTAAGTTGACAGTATTTGACAGATAAAAGACAGATATTCTTATATGGTTATCACAATAATTAGGTTTTTAAATACCTACTATTGTGAAAATGACATCAGTGATTTATTATTGACGTTTTATTATTTTATTGCTTTATAATAAACATCGAAACTGTATAATTTATTATTGGACTGGCAGGGCCATTATTTTACTTGTTAAGGAAAAATTATGTCTATGTAGTATATCTTGTGTCAAAATATAAAGCTGGAATCTGACGATTCACTCAAGTGAAAGATCACTCGAATGTATGTATTTATGACACTTTTCTTTTATTTTATGTTGAGATGTTTGTGTCATTTTGAGGGAAATGTGCAAAATGAACGACGAAAATGAACAAAAAATGGACCGTCTGATTTCAGCTTAAGCAGTATCTCTCATGGCGTAGCCAACTTGCTAGCTACTTGTAAAAAGTTTATTTGTAATAAATAGATTTTTGGACTTGACTCTGACTACTGCCCTGCCTTAAAGGATTTTCAATATCTAATGATTTCAGTTGAGACAACCCTGAAACTATTTATTCATCTATTTGTTCACGTTTCCTAAACTAAAAAACGCAAAAAACTTTTTATACGAAGATGTCATTATTAAAATGAATCAAATTAGTCAGTGCCTCATATTTCCAATTTAATTGATAAAAATCGCAAAATTTACATAAAAACACGACATTGTAAATCAATAATATTTCATTTTATGGAATTTATAATCTGCGCTATAAGGTTCAATTTTCTTGCATTTCGATTCGAAGTAATACGAGTATTTTTCCGGTTTCGCTGACGTAAACAGAGGTGGTGTAAACGTGATTATTTAAATTACCTGATTGTCTGTCATTTTATTTATTTGAAATCTTTAGCAAGTGCTTAGCTAATAGTGCAGGTGTAACATCACCAGCTTATTTGTTAAGTTGACATTGCAAAACTTATCAATCACTGAATTAAAAAATATAAAACGTCATTTTTACAAAAAGGTTTCAGTATTAAATAAGGTTTCAGTATAAAATACTAGCTGCTGCCCGCGGCTTCGCTCGCGTGGTACCCGGATAAAAAGTAGCCTATGTTACTCTCCAGAACCCCAACTATCTTCACACAAAAAATCACGTCAATCCGTCGCTGTTTTGACGTAAAAGGAGGACAAATAAACAAACATATAAACACACTTTCACATTTATAATATGGGTACGGATAAACGTTGCCAACAAGCTAAGCGGAGCGAGGATGCGTAGCGGGCTTTTTCCATTTGACAAAGCCACATTGACATGTTACACATTCCTTGCAACACATCCCTAGTTATGCATCCTTAGCAACGCATCCATCGTTTGCATAACAAACTCATCCCCCACAACGCATCCTCGCACATTTTTGGTGGAAACGCAGTTTAGAACGATGATGTATCAAGATAATTAATATGTGCTAGAATATCCAGAATTTTCCAGAATTTCTGAATTTATTATCTCGCCCTACTTCCTTCTTTCTTATACTTATCATAAATCTAAGTTTAAAATATGTATTTGTTTTACGCTTCAACTGCTTTACCAATTTGAATACCACATAATAATTAATAATAATAACACTCATAGCTGGACCTTGAATATAATTATAATAAAGACTACTTTTTAGTAGATACCACGCTTTGTATGTAGGTGGAAACTACCTAAGAAATGACCAAAACATCCATGGTACGAATTCAAAATCCTCTAAGCGTTGGAATTTAATGTCCTGAGAATTTCCCGTCTCTATCCCGCCTCCTCAATCCGTCATCCTCAATAGGTTAAAGGTTTTCTTGTGTTCATACAATCAGCAAATACAAATAAACCCTTTGTTATTCGCTGAAGCCTACAGTGTACAAACGTAAACAACAATTACATCAATTATCGCACACAATTTAATGTATCGAAGCAACTACAATTTAATCTGCATTGTCCAACTTGAATAAAATAACCGAACACTATGGCAATACTCTGTTTATTCGAATTTATTCAATATGACAACATTGTTTTTTGTCGACGCTATCGAATATGTTGAATACCTATTTGAATGTATTGCTAGTGATTAAAACAGTATAATGAAATTTAACGACCGGTTCATATTGTAAACTAATGTTTCGTTGCTGGCTTTCCTGTTCGCTGGGAAAATTATCCATAGTAATTTATACATTACAAATTTTCGACCATTTGAAAATGCGCACAGCACTCTATGAAATATTTCCTATAAAAGTAATGTTATGCAGTGTTGCAAATAATTGACTTGATTTAAAAAAAAACTAATTGAATAAAAACAAAGGGTTATTATGCAAAAGGTACCTTAGCATTACAACACTACGAATACTACTAATGTAATTGGCGATGATTATGAAGTATTGACAAATTAAATTATCATAAACCGAAAGCACTTACTTCATTTACGATAAACGCCAAATAAAAACGACAGCCCGAGTGACATTACAATATTTTGAAAATTGTAGTAGGTACAAGTAGAGTCAGAGCGAAATAAGAGCTTTTGGTTTTAGTGATAACTTCATTAGTAGGTAAAACTATCCATCAAAATCGTCGCCTGTCTTTTTAGCTTACTTTTTTTACTTTTTTTTATTGAACTTTAGGCACGCTTACTATTCTTTTAAATTCTATTAAGTTACTCAAAACATTTTCTACCAAACAAAATTGAATTCTAATTTCGTCACAACCAAAACAGAAAAGCTGACGACATTGTCGTTGACGTAAAACAGTCTGACGTCACATTGAATATACAGCTGGTTCCTTCAGCAAAGGCAGGTTTATATCGAGACAGTTACTATCTTCTATTTTTTAATAAATAATTTGACAGCAATAATAATAATAACTCTTTGGCCTCTATTAATAAACTCCGCTCAACTTCTGTCAAAGTGGTGCAACTTTGACAGAAGTTGAGCGGAGTTTATTAATAGAGGCCTTTATTTTAAGCAACACAGAACAGAATATAAACTATTGGCAATAAAATTAACGTTTTCTTTGACACTCAAAAACAGCCAAATGATCACGACTGTATTCTTAAGGCTCGAAAGACATCATTCAGATCTTTTTCTATATCATTAGGTATCCTACTAATATATATAATATATAAAGGCGAAAGTCCGTGTGTGTGTGTGAATGTTTGTTGCCACGTATCTCCATAACCACTAAACCGATTTTGATGAAATTTGGAATATAGATAGATAATAACCGGGAATAGGACATATGCTACTTTTTATCCCGAAAAATTGCACGGTTCCCGTGGGATAAAAGAATAGTAGTCCACGCGGGCGAAGCCGCGGGCGTCAGCTAGTAATTTATAAAAAGAAGGGAAAATATTTTTTTTACGGTAAAAAAACGACTTATCTATAATAAACACCGTTAGTTGTTGTCATCATGATGTAGCTGTATAATGTTTGCATTAATTTGATATTTGAGTGCTGAGTCGCAGATCACACTGGTTTTAATATGTATTGATAGTAAATAGACATCCTTACAATGTTCTCAAAAGTAAAAGTCTACAATATTTTATTCAAATGACAACAATCACTGGATCCGTGTAAAGCAACCACGTCGACGTTATTTCATGAATTTTATTGAATAACAATAGAATGTATGCTTAGAAAACATACATTTTTCGTTCCTTACCTCTGTTTTATTTCTACGTAAAAATATCAACTCAAGATTTCTAAAATCATTACCAACTGATAATTTTTATTTTATTTTACTTGTCAATTGGAATTCTTACTATTTTTCCCGTTAAATGTAGAAAATATCCATACCTACCCATATTATAAATGTGAAAGTGTGTTTGTCCTGCTTTCACGCCAAAACGGAGAGACGGATTGACGTGATTTTTTGTGTGGAGATAGTTGGAGGGCTGGAGAGTAACATAGGCTAACTTTTAGCCGGGTACTATGCGAACGAAGCCGCGGGCAGCAGCTAGTTATTGATAATTCTAAACGTACGAGTTACCCTAACATAAGATAAATTTTGGCCTATTTAAGCTCCAGTGGAGCTAATCTATTTGTTTGTCTTCCAAGTACCACATGTATACGGCAATTTCCCCGCAGACTGTTAATTAATAGGGGAATATTGTTTTGAGTTGGAACCTAATTGTTCGGGACTTGCTTTCGCTCGTGATTTTACGTGGTACCTGAATTACGGTTTATAAGATATACATTATTGTTAAATAAACTAAAACACCCTGTATTACTAAGTTCTTCCAATAGCCATACTTACAAAGAAGTATATTAGACACAAACGTTTGTTTGAAAAAACTTACCAAAAACGAAATGCAATCAAAATTTTTTAACCCTTTTACAGCAAATATATCAATATTCCTTTTCATTTATTCTGTAGTAAGCTTTTCGAAACAAAATAGTAACAGGAACCTAGATAAATACTGCCATAATCTAAATAATAACATATTATATAGATAAAGGTTACGCTCGAATTTTAAATGATTTAGGTATTACGTTTGTATTAACAATAAGTGTGTTGCCGGCATCTTAATCACCTAAATTTCATTAGTCTTTCACTATTATAATGGCTTCAGAATTATCGTGCTGCAAAGTCCATAGTAGTAAGTGTATTGTAAAGTTCATAATACTACCTCCTCTGAGAGAACATAGGACTTGTCCAGTCCAGCACCTAAAACTTCTTATTTAAATCGGTCTCATTCGCAGGAAAGACATGATCAATACCTGTACTGTACAGTAGGGCCAACGGATCTCGGCGTATGTCCGACTAAGCTGGTTTCCTAACGTATAATGTGTTTGAAATAAAACACATAATTAAATGAATTGTGTAGTGTGTTATGAGTCCTTCAAAATAATAATTTATTAAATAAAATTTTAATAAAAAAATAAGTAGGTAAAATAAATTAGGAAAAAATAAGGAAAACTCAAAAGAACCTATCAATTATCAGAAAATCAGAAACGGTAACGTATTAATTAGGGCCCCAATGAATAATCAATTAAAATTCAATTAGGTTAGTAACTGTTTTAGGAACGTTCAGATCACATTCGTGCTTTGTGTCACGTTGTTTCGAAATTAGGTTATTCTGCAGTGCGACTTCCGAAAATGCATCCGATTCGATGACTTTCTTCGGAAAGTTAAGGTGTTTTCAATGAAGAAACATCACTTTCCAAATGCGGAATACATTTCGAGAAGGGTGCCAATTCTAGATGACAACGTCAATCATTCCGCTGCGTTTAGTTTCGATCTCTTAAATGTCAGCCATTTGGTAAATAGTAGAATGGCTTTTCAAAAATGGGTTCTGCCATAGCTAAAACGTCACCACAACTAAGTCGTTTGTAATTATTAGAATAGGCAACAGTCGAAAATCTAAGGTTTAGTTGAGGTTTTGCTTGTGGTTCATAAAAAGTTTTGTAGTAGAATTGCCACCAAGGTCTGAATCACACCTCTAATGTAATAATTAAGTTCTAGGTAAGTAAGTAAATAAAACTTGGAAGCTATCACGATTTATGAACATTTTAATTCTTATTTTACTATCATGATTTATGAGTAGGGGCATTTCCAAATTAAAGACATTATACCCACTTTTTGCAAGTAGGTACTCCACGATACAGGTTTTAAACTCATCGCCACCGCCTTGGAAAATAGGTACCTACTGACTAATAAAATAAAATAAAATAAAATGAAATGAAATGAAATGAAAAAAATATTTGCGTGAAGTGTGGTGCACAAAGAACTAGCAACTCTCCTATCTAAATTAGATCCACACACTTCTAACGATGTTTTTCTTCGCCTAGGACTCGTGTATGCGCCTTATTTTTTTAAATGAAAAATTGTTGCACGACTGGTTATTGAAATCACGACCACAAGATAGATAGAAGTAAGTAATAATTTGTCTCAGCACCTTGAAATTGTTGCCTGAGGCCGCTCGGTACCTACGTAAACATACACTAGGGCTGCCTTTCTTAGGTTTAAACCTAGGAAAGCTTTTATTAAAAATTGACAAACTTATTTTACCTTTTGACAAAAACTAACTGCAAATTATGTAAGTTTAGTAAAAAGTGTCCTATAAAACCCAAGTAGAAACAATTAAAATTAAAATCCAACTAAAGCAATTATCAATCCAATGATCAAAATAATACAAAAATGGCACACCCCTCCGAAGTATATCGAGATTTCGAAGCACCTCGTTTTGGGCCGTTTGTATGAAGACGGAATATTGCCTTAAACGCCTTCCACATGGTCGGGCTCTCTCCAGAGCGGTCACCTTGGCAGAATTTGCCGTATGGACGACTATCCGCCGACATGACTTTCAATGATCTTGGTCGGTGGGCGTGTCCCTCAAACTGGTGTTTATGTCAGTATAACAGATAAATAGAACTATATGAAGTACGACCGAGAGCTCAAATCACAGTGAAGTTGGGAGCTTGGCACCGACCGTTGGCCGATCTACCAGCCGACATTCCAACCAAGGTCACCTCTGCAGAGAGCCCGACCATATGCCGTGTGGAAGGTTTTACTTATAAATTTTGTGTCACGACCTTCGGATTAACAGTCGAGGCATTATCCCACACGGCTCTTGGATCAGTACCTTTCATCTCTTCACTGAACATCAGGAGATGAAAAGGTATAATCATTTCCTCTGTAATCTAAGCCTTTGATCATTTTGTGTAATTGATGCTGTGATTATCCTTTTATCATTATAATTAACGAGTTACATTTTCCTTGAGGTGGTTCGCGCTCGAGACCGAGAAGAGATCGAGACCAGAGACCGAGACAGGAGACCGTTGTCATATAAAACAGTTCTCTATCTCGTGTCATTTTCGCGCGACTTTACAAAGCCTATCTCTGGCCCCTGATTGTCTATCTTTGATAGCGACCAAAATCGGTCTCAATCTCTCAAATATGACAGTTCAGTGACCACTCAAGTAACTGTAACTCTCATCTCAACGAGACAAAAGATACTTACGCAAACGTTTTTATGGTTTGAGATCAATTTGAGGTTTGAGATAAGTAAGACAATCAGCCTACAGGTCTTGGTCTCGGGCGCGAACTAATTAACCTGGTTTTAAAATAGTGATGCTTATTTATATAGGTAAGTATACCTATATATATTTTTTTCCTTAATTATATTTTGAAACGGTCAATGATATTTCTTTGTTTGAAGTAAAATCGTAGATCATAGTTACTGTTCATTCTTATAAAGTGAACTAGTACTTCTAGTATTACCTATTAATTTAAATAATCTTCAGAATCATTTTAATTCCGAAAATAGATAATAATCAAAGAATTTTATAAACTTCAAAATCTGAGAGAATGTCTATTGTGTCTTGGTAATGCAGTCGTTTGTTCCTTGGAATAAAAATAAAACAGTATTTCAAGCAAAAAATGAACAAAATAAGACTGACTTTAAATCTTTAAATCAAAGTCGTCGAGCGAAATTGTCAGATAAAGAAGAATCCATTCAAAATCTAATAAAGTTACAGTGGATGTAATAAAAGTCAACAAAAAGAAAGAACGAGTGATTGATTCGGATCCTAACGCGTAAGAATCGTTGCGGAATTTGTCCTACATTGATCAGAATAAAATTTTATAACAAGAACACACTTCGAAAATGTCTCGCTTTCATAATGGTTCGCTAGTCCTTTTTAAAAGCTTCTTATTTTTCCTTTTAGTTTGTAAAAGTTTGGGATCACCGGAGTTAGGCTAAGTTCAGATGAACGCGCGGCGACGCGCGTTGCCGCGCGGTTCAGCTGTTCAGATGGCGACGGCTTGGTGCATGGCGGTTCGCGCGGGAACGCGCGGTGACGCGCGGTCATCTAGGTACACAACAACATTAATTTGTTACAATCTCAAGCCACGCACCGAGCCAACTAACTGCGCGTCGCCGCGCGTTCATCTGAACTTAGTCTTATCGTATGTTGGTATAATCTAGCTGATTCTAGCTAGTTCTCTGGAAAAATCGAGTTCTCTGGTGACGGAGTTGTTAGGCCGCCTAAAGGCCTCATGGCTTAACGACTTAAAAGACGGGACCATTTTGAGTTTTTCGAGTCACTTTTTCTTCACGCTATGTGCGAAGTTGGTATTTTTTGTTTGAAATTAGTAATAGATCTGGGTAAAGCATGACTATTTTAACGTACCAGAAAAAATAAATATTAAATTTAAAAGTTTTTTAAATGTTAGACAAAGTTTTAGTTTTTTGTTTATTTATTTATTTTTTTTACTTTTTTTATTTTTTAACAATTTTATAAAAAGTACAAATATAATCTTAGCATAGAAAGTGCAGGGATACAATACAAAGGCACTTTGACCAACTTGATTTTTGCAATTTAAACAAAATCTCTCCATTACTAAATCTGTATACTTTTAAGCAAGTTACAATAAAACAGCCAGTTTCATTTATAACAGTTATTATTATAATAATTCCAAAGTGCCACCTTAAATTGCCCTGCATATTTTCTTAAGAAACCTTGCGATAGATGTTTATCCAGGTCAAGAACTTGATAACAAAATGGTTATCATTGTTCTCTGTAGGCTCTACTGGTTTTGTAAACAATCCAACTTTGTTATTTCCCTATAGATGTTTCGTTTTACAATTTCAAATGTTTGTGGATCTTGTTTACTTTAACGGCTTTAATAAGAAACAAAAACTAAATAGTATAATAAATCAAAATAATCAATCAAAACATGTTTGGCTCCTAAAGATACGCGGATGATCTATTTAGTGCTAAACATCTTTTATCATCGGTACCTATTCAAGTAGAGCCGTGTTGGCCGAGGGGGATAGTACCTCGACTTCCGATCCGATGGTCGTGGGTTTGAATCCTGACCGTGCATAAAAGGATTTTTCGTTCCGAAAAATTTATAAGCGCATTCCACTGCACTCTTACAAGAAACTCTACTAACTCTGTTAGAAGATCGATAGAGTGAGAAAAATCACCACCAACTCGAATACATGTTTTCCAGGAATAGCACAAGCAAACCAGCTTACTTCACCTAGTTTCAAACATTTTCAAGACCCAAGTATGCACTAAAGCATTCGTACAAATCTAAGCAAGCATATTTGGAAGAGCCGCAGCGATTTGCAAGATGAACGAGCCGCGATTGCACATAAAAATGCACTCCATTTTGAATTCTAGCTGCGAAGTAATAAAGGTTTAAAGAGTTGGACAATATTTTTGCTAGACTACCTACATTACTGGTCTCGGTGACACATAGCCTGGATATCTCTGTAACATATCTTTCGCGGAAGGAGTGATAAAGCTATCGAGCACTTGGAATTGTTCGCATTTTTCATTGCTATTTTCCGTCTGAAAACTATTTTGATAGACTTTCTTTTAGAATGAACTGGTTTGTTGACTATGGAAAATGCTATGGGAATGTTATTTATTTTGAGATTTATTTCATCCACTGCGTTGTTCGTGTGGTTTTTCCATTCTCCTTTAGCATTTCACTCGATTTTAAATATACTATCTCTTCTTCTACTTTTATGTATGGCATCCCTACTTTTATATAATTTTGCATACTTTCACTCTATAATGTGCTACGGATTAATGTTTTGGGGTACTGCATCAGAATCAAATCGCATATTTGTACTACAATTGCGATGCATTAGGTATATAAAAATCTTAAAGAATATACCACACCTTGGAAATACAGTCGTGATCAAATATTTTATTTTTTAGCTTATTTTTGGCACTAAGTAGGTAATCTACCCGTCGGAAGCTAAGTTTAAAAAACTGTACCTACCGTAAATAATTGGGCTAACTAAATTATTACCAAAAACGATGACATGAGATTTTTCAACAAAAGTGTAATTTTAGGAGAGTATCGTAACAATAGAACTATTGTTCATTGTTGTTTTACAATTTTATTGTCAACTCTAATTACATCAATTACTACGCACACAATGATTTTTGACATTGACAATAATCTTTTACTATGGGATTTATTTCTATTTTGGGATAAGTATTTACAGATAGTCTAGTCTAGGCCTTTGATTATATAGGTACTTTCCTGTGTCAATCAATGAGTCTTATTTTCTTTTAGTATTTATTGACAGTTCGCAATATAATATTCTAAAATCGTTTTCATTTTCATATTTATAGTCAAAATGCACACATAGTCTCATTCAATTCAAGATGAATTGAGAACCTCCTCCTTTTCTTGAAGTCGGTTAAAAAGCGACTACCCACTTGACCTAAACTGTAATTATTGTGTTTACGGCAAACGCATTCATTATTATTATGCGGTAATTTACCTCACTGTTGTAGGTAGATGGTCTGCATCAAGATAAAAATAAACCGGTTATTTCTCACATAGAACCACTTATGTAGATTTCTTATCTTACTGACAAATCAACGTACCCGTAGTCTAAACTTGAAAAACCCAGAATTCTTTCTTGCTCTTTACGTTGCTCCGACTTTTATAGATGACAGGTAGGTAACATAGACGACGTTTTTCGGCAACATATAATTAGATTAGAGAACAGTGTTGGCCGAGTTGGTTAGTGCCTCGACTTTCAATAAGAATGTCGTGGGTTCGAACCCAGCCGTGCATCAAAGGATTTTTTGTTTCGAAAAAATTATATGCGCTCTAAACGGTGAATGAAAATATCGTGAGGAAACCAGTTAGCTTTCTAATGGCGTCGCTGGGCTTGCTACCAGTCACGTATGGAATGTTAACTTCTGCAAAATGTGGGAATGTATGAATGAAGAATGGATACATCTTCAAAGGATTTAAAGATATCTAAAAAAATCTGAAAGAAACTGTCTACCGAACCTTGGGAATACAGTCGAGATCATAGAATTAGATGAAAGAGTAATGTAGGTTGAAGTCTGCGTCACGAAAACAATTAACCAGTTATTTCTCACATCTACTTTTGTAGATTTGTTGACTTACTGACTGACATAATTATCAACTACTAGCTTCCGCCCGCAGCTTCGCTCGCGTGGTACTTGGATAATATGTAGCCTATGTCCTATTTCCGGTCATTATCTATTTATATATTAAATTTCAATTAAATCGGTTCAGTGGTTGTTGAGTTATAGAGGAACAAACATACATCCAAACATCCAAAATTTTGATGATTTTGCTCTAAACTTATATGACTCAGAACTCTTTCTTGCTCTCTATAGTTTTGGGCGAAGACCTCGATAACATACAACAAAAACGCATCGGTAACATTAATGACCTCTCAAGCGTGGAGGGTAAATGCTTGTCACCTCACCTCATTTTTGCTTCCATAACAATTATCATTGGTAGCAAAAAATGATCTGCAAACATTTTTTTTGGTTCTAAATGTTTTTCTATCGTTTCTTGTGCGCATGACACAAGGCATCTTAATGTGAATGAGGACTTTTTGTGTAAGGTTTGGATGTTACTTTTTTCATACTGTTTAGGATAGGAAAAAATATATAGATAGATAGATAACTCTTTATTGTATCCAACTTAATACTAACACAATAAAAATATAACAAAGTGAAAAAAAAAAGAAGGTACAATGGGTGGCCTTATCACTTTAAGCTATCTCTTACAGGCAATCTTTGAATGAACAAAGAAAGAAGAAAAAGCACGGTGTCATCATATTTAATAACAAATACATATACCTAATTATTTTAAAAGTATACATATTTGTAATGTGTTATCTTAGGATATAATTAATTTTGGAAATACTATCGTCAGTTCAAATTATGTCTGGGTGAAAGTGTATATAAATGAATGCATTCAATAAGTAAGTCGGTTATGTTTATTCATATACAAATTTAGAAATTAATGTTTGTATGTTTGTCCTCTATGCGTTACTAAACCATTGATCACATTGTGCTGAAACTTTGGTAGGGCTGAGGAGGCCCGCAAGAGTTTCCGGCCTAAAAAAATGTATATAAAATGAAATATATAATAAATAAATATCCGTACCCATACCTATTATAAATGTGAAAGTGTGTTTATTTGTTTATTTATTTGTCCTGCTTTCACGTGAAAAAAAGAGCAACGGATTGACGTGATTTTTTTTTGTGAAGATAGTTGGATGGCAGGAGAGTAACATCGGCTATTTTTTATCGGGGTAGCATGCGAGCGAAGCCGCGGGCAGCAGCTAGTACCTATATAAAAAAGTATATATTTTTTAAATAAGTACGTAGCATTGCAACGCATGCCGCGTACCTAGAGCTGGTAATTTATAAAAATGGAAATTGAGTTCAGGGCGTCGATTCTCGTACCGAACTTTTTATCAACCTCAACCAAAACCTCAACTAAAGCGACTGTTTCCATGACTACTAATAACAAACGACTCAGTTGTGGTGAGGTTTTGAACTTTGGCAGAACAAATTTTTGAAAAGCTATTCTACTATTTCACCAAATGGCTGACATTTAAGAGATCGAACCAAACCAAAGCGGTTGTCATCTAGTAGAATACAGGCCCTGTTGTCTAACCTAACCGGTCTAGGCTATAGTTGCATTGCCAAACAAAGTTTTTAGCGCATTGTATTATTTATTAGCACACCTCAACGAACAAAGCAGCAAATGTCATATATTAGTTTTACAAAACAAGTAGATGGACTAATAAGATCCTGGTTACCCTTGAAATAGCTCTTCCATCAGTGGAACTTAATAGCCACTTACTTGAGTGGTTTAACTTTAAGTAGGATTGCAAAAGATACTTTGAAGTTAAGTAGGTAAGTTTATATAACGCTTTGCTATCTTCTGCATTTGTAGAAGAGATACTTACTCTTAGTGAGCATTTGAAGCACAGAGAACACAAGAAATAAAAATAAAAACATAACAAAAATATAAAATTAAAAATTATGACATTAGCTATCATTCTGTCGTTTGTAGTAGCCCCTCCAGACTCTCGAGAGAAGGCTCGGCGAGAAGTCTCGCCGAGACTTCTCGAAGAACAAACAAGCTATCCACACTCTCAATTTTTCTCAGTCGTGATGTTTGAAATCCTTTGTCTCGGCCAAAAATACCGACACCGATCGGAGAACAGGCGTGCCCGAGAACGAGAAGGCGAGAAGCTCCTCACACTCACGCTTCTCGGGTGTTCTCGGGGGTTCTCGCAGAGAGTCTGGAGGCCCTATAAGACAAAAGAGGCGATTCCCATTCAACATAACTAATTTAATTTTTTTCTACTTTTTTCGTTTTTATTAATAAAAATTACTTAAACCTTTAAATTTTTTTTCTTTTGTTCGCTCTAATACATAGTGTATTATACGCAAAGCAATTAGTTTATTTTTATTTTTATAGATAAATAATTATAGATTATAGATTGGCCAATTAAGGTAACGGAGTTTTTAGGCCGTCCCAAGGCTCAGACCGACAATTTAACATGCCCTTCGAAGCACGGAAGTGTAATTAACAGTTATACTTTAACCATAACTTTTATACATCATTTTCTAATTTTTACTAAACATTTTTTCCTTGACTGAACTAAATCAAACCCTAATTAAGACAAAGGACGAGTTGACGAATGAAAATATTATTTATTTTGAATTTCGCCAACTCGTCCTATGAGACCAGTTTCATGTGGGACGAGTTGACGAATAAGTCATCAATTTGTATGGAATTACGAGGTAGGTACACTTAAACTATTTGAAATGAACATAGAAATTTCGTAAAATCTTCATTGAAATAAAACGGATAAGATTAGTGTGAGGTCTGAGCTAAAAATAGTCTAAAGGTTCCGTGATAATTTTACACCGTGTTCAGTATCAAAAATGAAAAAAAATTTTAGAAAAACCTCTTTATTTACAAAGATCCTTAACAGATCCTCACTAAATTTTTGTGGCACCAATCGGAAAGCTTACCCTTTCAAATAAAAAAGAATTTTTGAAATCGGTCCAGGCGTCTTTGAGTAATCATCAATGAAGAAACATAAAAAAAGGATTGCGATGAATTGAGAATCTCCTCCTTTTGAAGTCGGTTCAAAATGTTTTCGTTTTTTTTTTGCTTTTGAGGTATAACCCTAAAAGGCCACGGCGGAGTGCTTCAAGCGGCCTAAAAACCCTGTCACTAGATATAACCATAACTTCAGCTCAATACGAACTGACTTACTATACCCTAAAACGTTTTAAATTAGACATTGGCTACTAACTAGCTCATACAAACTTACACGTAAGTTTTTCAACATAAGAGATGTGATTTGTCAATTTTTCCTAACTACTTCAACTTTGTCACAAGATATAACTTTATTTCAATAGATTTTATAGCTTTTCTGAACTTTACAGTTTTCAACAAGTTTAAAGTTGAATGGAGCTTGATCGTTTGGAGCAAGTTTATATCTAACAAAGTGGGAAGAATGAAAAATTTTCGTTTATTTTAATTTTTTTGCACACAACATAATACAAAAAAATGATCAAGTAAATAAAAATAATAAAATTCTATTTCAAAAGTTTCAAGGCAATGTTTGAAAATTGTAAATGTAAATGAAAATGATTGTGTCATTTGAATTGCACTTTTTTATAATCCAGAACAGATATAAAAAGTTTTAAACCTCATGTTTTCGACCATGTTCATGTTGACAATAGAGACCAAGACTCATGGGCGTATTAAGTTAGATTTATATTAGACCGGGCCGTGTCTGTGGCCCGGACGGGACACGGATTTGAAACGTTACATACATTTTGTATGAAGCAGTCTATATTAAAAAGGGCCTGATCCGTGTCCCGTCTGGGCCCGTCTACTAACATTCCTATGGACTCCGCTCCGGAACGGCACGGACACGGCCCGGTCTAATATAAATCTAGCTTTATAAGGAGGGGGCTTAGGGGGACCGGACCCACCCTTAGCAAGAGCTTTGGAACCCTTGAACAGTTCGGGGGAAACCTAGTCAATCTTTATATTTTTGAACTTTTGGATTCCTCCCATAACAAAGCTATAGCTACGCCCATGCAAGACTGACTTCTCTATTTACTTATTTTTTGCTAGGAGTGAGTAGGTATATTCTATAATTTATTTTCTAAAGAGTATACATAATATCAAACCGGTCTTCGATACCTACTTACACCACTAATAGGACAGGATTTTTCTTCCACACTGTATTTATTTGTTGTATATATAAAACGTAATTACATATTAGATTATCTCATTCATTGAACCAATTAATCTGGTTACTATTCTGAAGGTGAACCGGGTATCACTTACCTGTTCAATACAAAGCAAATAAAACGTTTAAAATCCACAATAATGAGGTACGCTTCACATTATTGTATTTGGTAACAAACATTGTCCTGAAAAAGGTTATTTGCGGATTTGAATACAAAGGTGTCGCTAATTTGGTCCTGTGCAAATATATTCGTACCTGTCCCTTACCTGAATTCTTAGCTTAGGTGGAATGCTGTTTTATATTCTTCGGGAACAATTTTATGGCGAATAAGCATTACGAAAAGCTACATTTGGTATTGTACTATCAACTAAAAAAATCCCAGCAAATTATTAAAAAGCCTATTATCGATTTGAGGTTTTATGTAAATTATGTAATCAACATTTTTGATAAAGTTAATTAAGTTTTAAATTAAACCTTACAACTAATTATTTTTCTAATGTAAAATATTTTTTATTAAAATTACAAACAAGTTAAAATTCCTACTCAACTTTGTATAAATTATAACCGGCGGGCGGTGGGCTTGTAACCTGTATGGAATGTCAGATTATGGACTTGTTAGTGAGGTGTGGATTATAACGAACTAACCTTCATTATACATAATAGAAAATCTGACATAAAAACCAAATTAATTTAATTAATTAATAAAACTTAGGGTAAACAATAAACTTAGGCGTTTACATCTTTACTAGATGATTTGTATAGTGTCAGGAGGCCTACACTTATCGGGACACTGTAGTGCATGAGACAATATTGAGATGGAGTAGGCTTGCCCATCCTCTGAGCTTAACCGGCAATATCCACAGAAAAGACATGGTCAATACGTGTGGGTCTGACTAAGCCACGGGTTTCCTCACGATGGATGTTTTCCTTTACCGTGAGCTCGTATAATGCACATACAATTTAAAAAAAAAAAAAAAAATTTGGGGCGAATGCCTTCTTAATAATTTACTAACATTACACCCTGATTACATTCGCAATGCGACAAAAATATCTACGCAGATACAACTTAATCTTATCTTACTTACATTGACAGAATGCTTTCGGAAAAACTTCGACCCTTTGGGATCTTTTTAGCTTATCCTTTAGTCTAATCCAAGTATGAATGTAGAGAGGATGAATAACTAAACAAGTGTATGAGGCGAGTGTAAATGAAACAGCTGAAAGGGGAAGACCACAAGAACATTACCTGGATCAGATTGGTGATGTTTTAGAGAAAAGCCAGGTCAAAAGTACCCTAAACCGGCGAGCTTGTACGAAAAATGTGATGTGAGTGAATGAGGCAAAAGAGGTGTGTATCGTAGCAAGTGGAAATCCGTGGTCTCTGCCTACCCCTGTAGGTAAGAGGCGTGATTTTATGTATGTATGTAACCCAAGTATTCCACGACCACTTTTAGGACACAATTCGAAAAAGTATCTACATAGATACAACTTAATCTCATTAGTCGTATCAAAAAGTTCCCTCTCGTTGCTCTGATTTTGTGGTCCCGAAAAGTCCTATCTGCACTACAAGTTTATCGTTGACCATCGAGTATGCCATTCTAGTTAGGACCGGGTCGAAAGGACCACATTACATTAGATTGAATATGGGTCGGCAGAAAGATGCGCAAAAAGTGACCACTTATTGATCACTGCGACCCGTGTTCTGATGTTTGCTATTTTGTTGTTTCTGATTATCTTTTGCCCTTCAATTTTGTGTGATCAGATAAAGAGTAAACGTAATATTGTTTAAGAAAAATAATAAGAATCATTTATTGTAATATACGGGCCATATACGAGGAATGGCAAAGTCCAAGTTCCGCCTTATGCCTAAATGAAAGCTGGAAAAAAACTGAGTGTTTTTTGTGTTTTTTTTTTGTATTTGTTTGGTTAAATCCACAAATCTATATTTAAGGGCTCGGCGAACGTATCTACTTACCTAGGAACGTAACACCAAAATAATTTAAAATTTGAGCATATTTTTATCACTTTACGTTATTATTTGGATAAAGGTAGTATTTATCTAGGTTCCTGTTAAACTTTTGTTTCAAAAAACTTACTATAGAACAAATGAAAAGAAAAAATGCCATTTTTGGTGTACCTACAAAGATTTCAATTCAATTGGCTTACATTTCTTTTTAGGTAAGTTTTTCGGAACAAAAGTTTAACAAGAACCTAGATAAATACCTACTCTCCTAATCTAACAACATAAACTGATTTAAACATGCTTACATTTTAAATGATTTCGGTATTACGTTTTTATGGAAATTCGCCGGTCGCAGCCCTCTTAAGTCTATGCCTATTATGGCTTTAGATGTGCATTGTGCATCTGACTATCCGTTTGCACATCCTCAAAGGATTTTAAATGCCTAAAGTTCTGAGAGTATGTCTACAACGCCTTGAGAAGTCGTGACTATTGTTCATGTTTCGTTTCTATTACGGCGTAAAACGTGATTAAACAAAATTGTAATACCTTTAAGATGTATTTACTAAAATATGGAGATACCGTCTCCTACGTCAATGCCCATTAAAAGCATACTAAGTATACCTATAGCAACTCATTAGCTTTCAATAGTTCAAACGGCTGCTATTTATCTGCTTTTATCTTCTTTCATTGACATAAAAGTGGCGAGATTTAAAAAAAGCATCCTATAAATCCTTGCTAAATTGTCAGGTTTTTATGCGAAAGACCGAGAGATGTTAAAGAAAATGTCACATTTGTATGAAAAATGAGATACGCAGCGTTGTCGCTTTCACATTTAAAACAAAGGAAAAAGCAATAAAAAAGTACACTCATAAAAGATTCTTGAAGTTCAATGTCTTCGTCGTAGCTTCCTTATTGTACGAGGGTTTAAGTGTTTATGCAATTACAAAAGAAAGTTTAAGTAGAAAACCTTCCGGGTTTGAATTGAACGTGAGGTCGGAGGCTACGACTAAATGTTTCCTTAATAGTTTGTTGTTATTAAGCCACTACTATACGTTGGCGCAGGCTTGCCGAGTGAACGCCAATGCCAACGTGTAGACAGCACATTTGCCTTGCCTTGCCATCGCTCGCCTAGCTGGCCGACTACAAGCGCCAATTTGCATTGGTTTGCATAGACTCGCCAAACGTCGGGACGGTAGCACTCACCTTGCATCAATTGGCCTTCGCTGGCTTAGGCTCGCCTAACATGTATAGGTGGCATTAGGATCGATTCACATCTGACGGAAAATCCGTCGCGTATCGTCGATTGCACAGTCGACCGACTGACGTCTTATCGGTCGAGTGTGCAAGGTTGAACGCTTTATTATTTGTCTGGCTTTACGCAACCGACGCGACGACACGTGACGGATCTTCCGGCAGGTGTGAATTGACCCTTAGTTGCATTAAGATTTAATCCATTCAAATATATTATTACACTTTTTTTAGGTTTGTAATTCTTTCCTTCGTAAAAATACCAACAAAAATATTATATTTTACGTAATTAAGTTTGGAGTTATTATAAGTTCATTTCATAATCCCTCTAATTTTAAAATTGAATTTAAACTGTAATTAGTTAAGGCTAGTATCAATTTATAATAACCCCATTTGACTTGTAATTTTGTAATTTCCTTAGTTCAATGCCCTGCGAATGTATTTGAAATTAGCATTTATAATATCAAGTATTGACCTATAGAAACTTGTATGGTTAGTATGACGAAAGTCTGAACTGGTAAGAACCCTTCCTATCTCTGGAACTTCTGATATTTAGATACATCTCAGTAAATTATATTTGCAATATGACTTGAGGGCTTCAATCACACACAGCGCAGGTAATATAAAGCTGCGTACAGATATCGCGTACCCTGGGTACGCGTAGTCAGTATACGCGTACAGTCCATACCTCGTATAATGTATATTTTTACATCTTACGATTTCTATGGAGAGACCCGGGATGTAAATGTACATTAATGTACAGAAAGCGTCATTAACTGGTATCCCCCTAGTAAGAGATCGGTTTGCAAGCCGTTGATCTCAACTTTTTGTAAAAACTTTTACTTTTCATTTTCTCATCCTTGCTTACTTATGGATATCTAATTTCGCTCGAGTTCCTATACTAGCAAATCCGACTGAAATCCAAGGTTTAAATGAAAAGGGTCCTTGTTCAAATCAATAGGGGGATACCGATTGATGACGCTGACTGTACATTACCTGCGCTGTGTGTGAAGCCCTTTAAGGATTATGATATTTGGAATTTCTTGTGCAAAATAATGGATTACGCACGCATCGTCAGCATTATTTGGATTATATTTTACACCAGCACCCTCGCGGCGTCGCTTCCGTAGTGATGATATAATAGAAGTATAAATTTAAAGGTTTAAAAAAACGTATAGGGGCCATTGACTATATTCAATTAGACGCTTTAGTGCAGTAGATAATACCGGAAAATACCAACTGATGAAAAAAACAACTATTGTTTTCCGTATAATTTACATTTGATTTCTTAAACACACCCATAAACCTGTTTACTCTCTGTTAACATCGGTTTATTTGTGCGAATGTATTTAATAGTTTGTAATTATTATGATTTACCCGGAAGTTGATGTTGTTCAATTGTTTTATTAAGTAGGTTTAGGACGAATACCGTTGGAGACGCCTTCCTTCCGGAAAGTTAGTTTTTGGGCTAACTGTACTTTTTTCAAAAATCTATTATGCAAAAAACTATTTTTTTTTTCTAAATAGTTTCCAATAGAAACCAATAGTTTCCTAAGAACAATACTTTCTAACTATAAGAGATAGCTTCCCTGAAGTGCCCAAAAAATTGCCACACCCTGTATAATATGTATATACATTCCTGTTATAAGTGAGACTCGGGGTTAGGAAGTAGAATATAAATCAGTTAATTATTTACATTGTATTTTAATTTACGTAGCTTTATTTGGCTCAACGAATGTTTTTTTCCTTCAATACTAATTTAAACTAATGGGACTAACTAACGGGACTTTATCGCGTAATTACTTTATTCTATTATTTCCCAACGTTTCGAGTGCGTAGTTACGCGTAGAAGAAGTCCACAGATTGCGAAAGTTTAAAATGTGCTTTCAATATTAGTAAAATACATTCGTTTAAATTGAGCAGCGAGAGTTTAATATTTCTAATGCTACATTATAAAAACTTTTTGTAGTAGCCTCTCATGTCCTACTGGGTAAAGGTCTTCCCTTGCTTATTGAAAAGTCTTATGGACACGGGATTTTATCGCGTAATTTACCTTATTTATCCCTTATTCCTTATTTATGGGATAAATAAGGTAAATTACGCGATAAAATCCCGTGTCCATAAAACTTTCAATATGAATAGTGATCGCGAAAGTTTAAAAAAGACTATTCCCCTTGCTTTTCAAGACTTGCGGTCCGATTCTTGAGCACGTTACGTTTTGTTTAGACAGAATCAGACCCTAGTTGTCATTGACTGTAATTTTTCTATGAGCATACACGTGGGACTTGCAGCAAGTTCGCAAGTCACTAAAACTTGCAGAAGCCCACTTGCGCGAGCGTTTACACGTTGGAAGCCGCTTGCGCTACTCGACTTGTGTAAGATTTATTGCTAGTGGACATCCTGCTTTAAAAATATGAAATTGCACTCAATTAAAAAAATCTTTACTGGTGCTTATCTATGAAACTACGCCCTTTAAAATTCTAGTTAATATTAATAGACTAATCATCTAGCTAGGCCATTGGGCCCTTTTACAAAAGATGTATGTATTTAAAATTGATGACGTTATGACGTATCACTAGCTAATTGACAACTTGAGATAATTTGCACGTAGATGCAAGTTGGTTAATTATGGCGTACCTACTAGGTGTAAAAATATACTCTTACAAAATGAATTGCATAGTCACATTTGCAGTCATTTATTATTCTGGCTCTACAAAATTATATATTATTTCACGTCAACAATGAGTAACCAGTTTTAAAAATATTTCATATTTTGTTAGCTTAATAATTATGGAAAAAAAAAATAATACGGAACAAGATAAAAATTATTTGATTTTAGTTATTTTCTTAATGAAAGCGTAGTTTTTGTATCAATTAAGCGATGTGTATGAACTGTATCTAAATAATGTAGATTTCAAAATAATTATTTTATTAAAAATAAATAATTGAAAACTTTACGAAAGAATTTTAAAATTATTTCAAGGATGTCCATAGCGTTTTTATATTTTTTGTAAAAAAAAATCATAAATTTAATTAATACAGTACCTACCGAATATTGTATGATAGGACAGCAAAAATAATTGGAATATAATGACTTTCTACTCAGTATATTGAAATAAAAGGTATTATGTAAAAAAAAAAAACTTTTAATTTTCAATGAAATATAGAACCTAAAGAAGTGTCGATTGACACTATGAAAATAAAAATTCTATGATAATAATAAAATTTATAAAATCCTATAAAGTTTTGACTTTTTGTATTGATGTTATGAATCCATTCAGCTCTGTAAAGCCGTCTTTTACACCCAGTACCGACTTCCTGTCTGATAGACAAGTACATAACAAAGTATTTTATAGCTTACTTCACCTATGATTGAGGTCGTCTGTCCAACCGCACGTGATGAGTACTGAAGCGTGGTAGACATAGTAAAGACAAAGCAGAAAAACACTAAGTTTACTAGATTTATTTGTGCATACTAGGTCAGTAGGAAAAATGCGACTTTATTGGTCGCTAAGAAATTCTTTGTCTGATACATTCAAGTTTTGTTATTAAGACGAACAAAAAAAAATGCATAGTGACAATTCAACTTTCGTAATTTTACTAATAGGATTTTATATTGTTTGTTTAAAATATAAAGAACCGTGAGAGGAAGATAAGTGATGAGCAATACTACTCTATCCAAATATTTGTTCTGGCATTACAACTCTCGTATTATTAAATTAGCTTCCGCCCGCGGCTTGCTCACGTGGTACCCAGATAAAAAGTAACCTATGTCCTATTCCCAGTCATTTTCTATTTATATTTTAAATTTCAGCCAAATCGGTTCAGTGGTTGTCGAGCTATATAGAAACAAACATTATATCCATCCATCCAAAAATCCAAAATTTCGCATTTATAAAATCAGTGTGGTGTATATCTTATCTAGTGATAAATCAATAAAGATATCAAGAGTGGTAGTGCCACGATCAAGAATACGATTGATACATTTTAATTAGTGTCCGTTTTTGCACTTCTTTTTTTGGAACTCCCTGCCGGGGTCTGTATTTCCAGAAAAGTATAATTTGGGTGCCTTCAAATCGAGAGTCAATAGGTTCCGGTCAAACGCGAACCTATTTAGGTTAAAAAAACCTATCTGAGTTAAAAAAAAAATGGAACATGTAACTGCACAAACAGGGTTTATAGAGATATAGAGTTAATGTACTGCTTTTGACTCTTCAATGGAACAGTAAAACCGCTTATTAGTGTAAGTTACAAATGGTAGTTAGACTTATTGCGTCAGTAGAACGTAATAATTGTAATGACGTTCTATAGGAAAAACACGATATCATGGAAATTCACGAAAGGTGTTATTACACCTTAAGCCATCTCACAAAAACAAGACTGTGCACAGTTTGTGCGAATAGCCCCCCAATTCTATTAGATGACAACTTCAATCATTCCGCTGCGTTTTGGTTCGATCTCACAAATGTCAGCCATTTGGTGAATAGCAGAATAGCTTTTCAAAAATTTGTTCTGCCAAAGTCCAAACCATAGCCAAAACCTCACCTCAACTGAGTCGTTTGTCATTAGTAGAATACGAAACAGTCGAAAATCTAAGGTTTAGTTGAGGTTTTGCTTGAGGTTGATAAAAAGTTCGGTACCAGAATTGACGCCCAGGACCCATACCATGAGCTTTATATGCGATCCAGTTTAGGTCCTAAACTGAACTGCTTCGCTAACTCGTCACATGACGTATGCTATGACGCTGACGAAATATCATTTAATACGCGTTAAGTTGGTTCACTTTTGTGTCAAAATTGTCACTTTTAAAACAGATCATGGTACGAATAGTTTGCGATCCAGAGAACCTAAACTGAACTGAATTGTTTACTAAGAGCTCATGGTACAGCTGCTGATCTTGAAGCCGATTGCACGCAACGTGTTACACAACAACAAAAACTCAACACCTTTTGTGATAGATTACCACTCAAATATTTATAAAATTAGAATGGCATGGAAAATGGGACACCTGCTCCCGAATTGTGTACGGAACCCATCGTAGTTTACGAGAGGTGATAATGAGATGACAAGTTATGACCCTATTCCCTGAACCCCTGTAAAAAAACTTGCTGTCATACGGAAGTGATGAATTTTGGATTATTTTTTCTCCCAAATACTGAACTTGTTCATCCGGACTACGATACTTATTGGTCGAGTAAACCTGTCATCTTTTTCGGCAGTTATTTTCTTCACCCTTCAACTAAAACAGACTTACGATATTATAATTATTAACCCTTACAGCGTTTCCACATTATCCGATCCGATATCGGTATCGGACGCCGATACGATATCGGGGCAAGTAAAATGTAGGAAAGATGTCCGCTCCGATATCCGATATCGGGTCGGACAATGTGAACGGCAGGTACATATTCTATACATTTTACTTGCCCCGATATCGTATCGGCGTCCGATACCGGTATCGGATCGGATAATGTGGAAACGCTCTTATACCAAAAAACAATAAAATCAGTTATGATAATAAAATTAATTCTGAACTGATGTACAGTAAAACCAGAAAAGGATTGCGTTTACAAAAACCATTGACGACAAAAACTTTATCCAAACAAATAATGACCAATGTCATTTTTAAGAAAAGCGAATTAAAGCTGCTGTCGCATTCTGTTTTGTGGAATCATACACAGCTGTCACAGCATTAAAACTACAAAAATCTATTTTGTTAACTTTTTAATGGAATTTTAGCATTTTTTGGAAAGGACAGTTATAATAATAATGCATACGTATTGTACGAGTATAGGTATAGCGGTAGCGATTTCCGCTTACGTGTGAACATACCCACTTTAATTTCGCTATTGACAGTACCACGGTAGCAATCTGAATGGGCCTTTATTACTGTTTTACAACTTACTACTCATAATTAATGCAATCCGGTTGAATGAAACCGGGTTGAATCAGTTCATTAAGTTCACTTTCTGTTCCTCAACGGTGAATGAATACATCAATAATTCACTTTCTGTGTGTTTTACTTCTGATAAGCGTTGAAATGAATGGTTTATTTTCCCTAGAGAGATTTGTGCTACCTATTGATCGATGCTCATGTTTTTGTTGTTGTTATTATGTTAGGATGTAGTGGTACCATCAGCATACTCATCATTTCCTGGCCCTTTTCCCACTAGATGGGGTCGGCACAGGTTTTCCTCTTCCATTCCCTCCTATCACTCGTCATCTCAGTAGTCACTCCTCTCACACGCATGTCCTCTCTCACGCAATCCATCCATCTTTTCTTTGGCCGTCCTCTAACTATACTCTACCATACTCTACTTATACTCCACCATCAGCCTACTAAATTTATATAATGTAGGTCATTTTTTGGAAGTTAGTTATATTATTTTCACAAGAGCTCATGGTATTATGCTTATCTAGGTAAGACTTTTTTTGAACAAGATTGGAACCCACAACTTTTGAATCAAAAGACGAGGCGCTATCTTATTCTTCACATATATTATTCCCGTTGTAAGTCACATAAATTGTATCCTCATGGTGTAAAATAATGCTCTAATTTAATTTTTTTTTTGTTACAGGAGACAAGAAAATACTAAACAACGTATCAGGAGAATTTAGATCTGGAGAGCTAACATGTATCCTAGGACCGTCAGGAGCCGGCAAGTCTTCACTTCTGAACATCTTAGCAGGATATACGTAAGTTATATTCATATTTATACAACTTGCATATAGGTACCTATCTATTGAACTAGTAGTTCTACGAACAGTAGAGCTCGCGAACAGAAACTTTTTTGCAACATTTAATATCCCAATAAAGTTATTGTTTTGTGATGAAAAGTGGTCCCGGGTGCTCCATCAATCACTACCTATTATTAAAGGGCCGATTCCACTGGTAGAAATGTAAAAGTGAGCAATTTACTGCATTTTGAGGAGCTATTCTGCTTATCACGCTGAAGATCTTCATCGGATCTTCACCAAAGTATGAAGTCAAATTCCTTTTAAATAATAAGAGAACTATCAAAATAGAATCTCGTAAGGTATATTATCCAGTAGCCCCCTTTTTGCCCCTTTTTGGAGGAAGTACCACTCCAATTAAAAATCACCGACAACATAAAAACAATTTGAAAAGTCGTAGAACCTGTTACTTACCAACCTACTTACTAAACCTACTTACTTACCAAGTTTTGTTAAGATCGATTGTAAAATACGACCTGGGCCTCGAGCACGAGTATGCACAAAGTCTACTATTCGATCCGTGACTGTAGTATAGTCTCTCAAATGTATTGGGATTTTAGTTCAGTCAAGTTACCACTGGAGGCGCTGCACCGGAATCCCATACATTTGAGAGACTATACTACAGTCACGGATCGAATAGTAAACTTGTGCATACTCGTGCTCGAGGCCCTGTAGACCTCTATAGGTCGTATTTTACACTAAACAAACCAACCAGGTCGTACCAACAAACTGACAGAGGAAAGCAAATTTTGCCGAGCGCTCGGTCAGGAAACTAGCAGTTCACACCGAACTGAGGGACCTATCATGATACCTATCATGATATGATAGAGAGCGGTCACGCGGTCAAGCGTTTAAGCGGTCAGTTTTGCATTATTTGTATTATATTACGTTAAATAGATATACTCACACACTGGAGGCATTCCGACCGCGGCGGTCAAGTAGAACAGCGGGGTTCGTGAGCAATTGCACGCTCGAACGCAGAACGCTTGACCGCGTGACCGCTTTCTGTGTGATAGGTCCATGAGATCTCGCGTACCGTTGAATAGAATAAAATAGAATTTATTGACAACACACATAGAAGACAGAGGACAGAGCAAAAAAAAAAACTACAAAACGAGTACTTAAAAATAAAATAAAAATTGAATAAGTACACACGACCATAGGCAGGCCTAAAACCTGAACAACATGCTCTGGTTGCTCTGTCTATGTTGCGTAGATTTGAACTTGTTTCTGACTACCCTGATGATGATGATGATGATGATGATGATGATGATGATGATGATGATGATGATGATGATTGATGATGCAAAATATTTTACTTCAAGAGTTCTTTCCCAAAATTTCATAAGTATGACACACAATAAATACAATGCGCATCCTTTTAATTCAACACAGATCCATTCAGTTTAAAAAACCTTTTGAAAAGATCACTGAACCGACAAATAAGCAACTAGCCTTCAATTGATTTTAAGAGTTCCTTAAGTTTATCTTTATACGAGTTATACCTGAGTCATTGTTTATACAAGGTGCAAACAGTCTACTCTCAAAAACTGATCAAAATACTCACAATGATACTTACACAGTAATTTTAATAAAATGATTTTACAAAAATTTAAAACTTTTAAAAAAAATCAACTTCAAAGTGGGCCACTTAATACTAAGTAAACTATCGATATGTATCGTTAGGTGTGTCACAATTCTTAAAAATGATAGACAAGTTTTCTTTGTAACCGACAATAAGAAAAAAAAATGTTGTTGTATTTTTCTTTTACATTAATTGCGAAATTGGATACTTTTTCTTTTACGAATTATTCCAACCTGTCACACTGCTTTGTTTACCTTGGGGGACAGTTAGGAAACAAATGTTCGAACCCCCAACGCATTATATTTTATTTAATCACTAGCGATCGCCCGCGGCTTCGCCCGTGTGGACTACTATCCCACGGAAACCATACATTTTTTCGGGATAAAAATTAACCTAAGTATTATTCCAGAACCTAGACTATCTACATTCCAAGTTTCATCAAAATCGGTTTAGAAGTTATGGGGAAACATGGTAACAAACATTCACACACACATGGACTTTCGCCTTCATAATATTAGTAGGATAGTAGGATACAACCATGTTTTTTAAGTAGTTTGAGTACACCCAGTTCATATTTCGGAAATGATCAAAAATGTTCTTACAAGTATATTATGTAACAATGTAAATAAACAACATGTATGGAGACATTGACCTGGCATTACATAACGGTCTGCATTTTTTGCAATCGTAATTGCATTTCATTGAAAAGGCTATGACTGGCCGTGACATAGTTTTTATACAGATGTTTCTATGCACTTTGATATTGTAATCTGATAATTGATGACAGGGATTTACTATTTACTGACATTCAAAATTATAAGTAAGATTAGCTGATGATGATGGGGGAGACCTTTGCCCAGCAGTGGGACAGTACAGGTTAAAAAAAAAGATTAGCTTAATCCTACACAGAAATCCTACAATGCCCTACGAATCCAATACAACAACGGTTTCAGGATGCTGTTGAGGCTGCCGCGGTTCTGTAGCGCATCGCGGACGCACGCACGGATGACTTTTTTGCGATCATGCGAAAAAGAACGGCGTCCCTGGTGCGCCGGTTGCGTGGTGGCACCAATGGCCTTCTAACCGTTGTTGTTGAGGATCTCTGCTCGGCTTATATGAGACACTGGCTGGCAGTGCTTCGGCCAGTCACACGCCTAGTGTCTCAATAAGATATTTTATTTTTATGTAATGTAGGTTAGTTACTAATCTAGGTTTAAGTTAGTACTAACACAATATGGACACAATTAGTCTGAAATAAACGTAAGTATTTTATTATTATTATTTATTATTAATCTTGATGTGCATTGGTACATTAACTTTTAAAAAAATAAAATAAAACACAATTTATAAACATTAAAACTGACGGAAATAATAAACCACTATCATCTAGCTTCAAAGTATGCAGAGCTTGTGTTATGATTAATACATAGGTACATACATTTATACATAGAAAAACATCCAGGCCCAAGACAAATATTTGCAGATCATACAAACATTTTCCTCGCGCCGGGAATCTAACCCGCGACCTTCTGTGTTTCAGGCGGGCATTCACCCACTGCACACACAGAAATAGGGTATTACACCCTTTTTCAAATTGTTTTAAATTAATCCTAGAGTGATAATAAACCACTAAAACTTTATGTATTTTTTTTAAACCGGTACTAACCGCTACTAAAATTAACCAAGATAGATTAAAAGTAATTTTTATGGCACTACCATTAAAAATACTTTTAATCTATTGTGATTAATTTTCGCGCAAAAACGCTAGCCGCCACGCTGCCCGGCTCGTGACGTCGTCGTGACGTAATGACGGAATATGGCCAAATGATGCTGAGTGAAATATGTGAAACATTATTATTATAATTCTTTTATCTGTTCTAGGTTAAATGGAGTTCATGGGCGTATAACAGTCAACGGGCTCACCCGAGACATGCACGTTTTTAAAAAACTCAGCACATACATAATGCAGGATGACTTGCTGCAACCAAGACTGACGGTTCAGGAGGCGATGATGATAGCGGCCAACTTGAAGCTGGGGATGGAATTGGGGAAGGCTGAGAAAGAACTCATTGTAAGTAAAATTTCATTCTTCTTCTTATTGCGTGTCAAAGGTACAACTAAATGGAATTCGAGTAGAACCTTGCCACCTGCACTCCATCGTATATGGCGTTTATTAGGTCATCCCTTGTGCAGGCGGCAAACAATTAGGTGGGACATGGTTTGAATGGAGACCCCGCAGTCGCAGTGACTATGTGTCGGGTCGCGGTAGCCCCATTTACACAAATTTTCTCTACAAAATTTCATAAAAAAATAAACATCATGTCTTTAGTCTTATCAATCGATCTACATAAAATCAATTGAAATATGTATGTTTCCTCATCACTTGAGAACAACTCGACCGATTAGGTTGATTCATTTTTTGTTGTGTTTTTAACTGTCAGTACCTATAAGGTTTATATTGTGGTTTGTAGATTTTCATTTTGGATAACTTATTAGAAAAAGTTTTATTCGTCATGGTTTAACGATTTTATAGCCAAATTCGAAGATCTATCAAAAACGACTAAGCCTTATTTTAACTTTCCTCAGTTTCTTTATCAAAATACCTGATCAAACTTGGTGTTAGAAAATGAAAATGGATTCCGTTCCAGAAAGTTCGATCTCATTACGGAATGAACATGTAGGCATTATTTGTTATTTCCCTCAGGAAATTCAGAATATTACTGCCATGTCGCCAGCTCGGTGTCCTTGCTTATTTGAAAATTCAAAAATGTCAGCTCAAAAAAGTTTTATGTAAAAAATAAACAGGATGATCACTGAAACCCCAGATGTTATGAACATTTGAACATCTACTATGTATGTATAGCTAGCTTCCGCTCATGGCTTTGCTCGCATGGTACCCGGATAAAAAGTAGCATAAATCCTATTGTCGATCATTATATATCTATTTAAATTTCAGGCAAATCGGTTCAGTGGTTGTTGAGTTGTAGAGGATCAAATACATTCATCCATCCATCCAAACATCCAAACTTTTGCATTTTTAATATTAGTGTGATATGATGTGATCTATGTCTTTTAATAAGATAGTGGCCAACTCCGGTGATGGAGCTTTTAGGCTGCCATAAGGCCTCCGTCATGGCTTAACGGCTTAAAAGCTGGGACCGACAATTTAACGTGCCCTCCGAAGCACGGAAGCGCTTACCCATCCAAATTGTGACCACGTAGAATGTTGATTCACTTGACTGACCTATAAAAAACGTCTAAGCAAGCTACATCTATCTTATTCTATATAATCTTATCTATAATATCTATTCCGATACATAAAGCGGAAGAGTTTCTTTGTTTGTTTGTTTGAACGCGCTAATCTCAAAAACTACCAGTCGGATTTGAAAAATTATTTCTGCATTTGATAACTCTTGAGGAAGAATAAGGCTACTTTTCATCATCATCATCACCATTCATCATTACTACGGGGGCAACGCCGAGAGGGCGCTGCTAGTTTTGTTAAAGACATTCTTTAGAATTAAGGTCGCGAGATTATGTCTTTTTTATTTATTAAAAGTTTTTCTACACTATAACCTCAGGCTTACAAGCGTCCAAAATTCAAAAAATAAATACACCATTATAGCTTAACGATATAAATGTCCTTTAGACCCCAAACCAACAAGTTTTAGAAAACAAGAATTTTAAATTAGTAACACCGCGATTACCTTGTTTGGACCTCAAAAGTTTCTGAATCAGAAAAGTTTCGTAATGTTTTGAAAGATCAAATAAAAGTTTTTAAAACCTGACATAAATGTAGGTATCTGAGTTTAAAAAAGAAGTATTTGTTTGAAGCTGGATTCGACCATGTTTTTTACTAGTTGTATTTACGTGGTTTCTATAGCGTGGGAGAATTTTTTTTACTACTTCCTATTAGCTTTTTATGTCTCAAAATCGCAGTTTTTTTTATTTATTTTAAGATAGGTTAGCTCTTGACTTCGCTCCTTGCCTGGGCATGGATGAAGTCGACGATGGAGCGAGCATCCCTAGAAAATGCCTATTAACTCTCCTTTTATAGGTGTTCGGGTTAAAATGTAGATGGAAACACAGACGAAGGCAGTTTATTCCATTTGACAGCAGCACGCATTTCAAGAGACGATTGGAAGCGCTTCGTTCTTAAGGGCTCGGCGAACGTATCTACTTATCTAGGAACGTAATACCAAAATAATTTAAAATTTGAGCATATTTTTATCACTTTACGTTATTATTTGGATAAAGGTAGTATTTATCTAGGTTCCTGTTAAACTTTTGTTTCAAAAAACTTAATATAGAACAAATGAAAAGAAAAAATGCCATTTTTGGTGTACCTACAAAGATTTCAATTCAATTGGCTTACATTTCTTTTTAGGTAAGTTTTTCGGAACAAAAGTGTAACAGGAACCTAGATAAATACCTACTCTCCTAATCTAACAACATAAACTGATATAAACATGCTTACATTTTAAATGATTTCGGTATTACGTTTTTATGGAAATTCGCCGGTCGCAGCCCTCTTAAGGCTGTGTGCCTAATAGGCAAACTGTGAGCGGCCGACTGAGTTTGCGGCGTATCGGTTTAGTAGGTACGCTCTTCCATATATTTGAAATGGAGTGTCCACAGTTTGCTAGTTTTGCGCTCACTGTACGCAGTTTGCAGCGTTACGCGCAAAACTAGCAAACTCTGGACACTCCATTTCAAATATATGGAAGAGCGTACTAAACCGATACGCCGCAAACTCAGTCGGCCGCTCACAGTTTGCCTACTGGGGACACAGCCTAAAGGGATCTCAACCAAATGGGGATGATAGTTTACAGTGCGTCTGTAGTTTCTATACCTAGTTAAAGTTAAATTAACGTGAATGGAACCACTAGGCTTAAGCTAGTTAATTCTACAAGACATCATCGGCAACCATTAGCATAATGACAGGGAATTGTCATTAGACATCATCCACGTGCCAATTAATAGTCATTTGAGAATTATGTTGTTATATTATTAGAACCAATATAACTGATAGCCTTAATATCCGGTTGATGACACCTATTGTTCGCATATTTCTCATGAAATAGGTACAAAGTACAGAAAAACATTATAAAATCTATCAGAAACAAAACAAAACATTAGTAGATACCTATGCCAAGTAAGTTAGTAAGTTAGTCGTGTTGGTATTCAAAAACAGAAAACACAATTTATAGTTTTTTGTGAATGTCTGTGTAGGTATATTCATTTATAAAGGATTTTAAACGACTCCAAAAAAGGAGGAGGTTGTCAAGTCATCGGAATCTTTTTTTGTACTTTTTTTTATGTAAGTATGTTCACCGATTAGGTACTTGAAGACGGCTGGACCGATTTCAATTTTTTTTAATGGTTTTCTTTCTGATTGGTGCTTCAAAAATTTGTTGAGGATCTGTCGAGGATCTGCGGAGTTATCAACAGAAATGCACCTCGAGAATGCAGAAAATTGATCAGTTTATAACATTAAAGTCGGTTTTTTTATTTTTAATTAAGCTACATGTTGTTTAAATCACTCACAATAGAACAAAAGGGTTAAAAACTCCCACTTTTTTCTGCAACTGTGTAAATTCACAGAAATCTGACTCCAAATCCGAGGCCGGATCGGCATCAAATGTATACGTGATCTAATCAGATTTAAAAGGGACATCTCATCTCGATGAAATCAAGGAGTTTCGTTTCTATGCATAAGTAACGAATACAATTACAAGGAAGACTTTGTTAGTGTAAGTTTATGAGTAGGGGATCAAACAGGACCAAATAGTAAATCTATCCTTCATGGCTGTGTAATAAACTTTACGATCGATGAACAAGCCAATAAATCTTAAGGTTCTCTTGGTGACCTATTGAGGTAAATTATTATCTTGTTATAAAGCCGGACATGTTCATGCAAAACAAATTGATAGTACGTGTGTATAACGTGTTCCTACTTAATTTTCATGTTTGAGACAAGTTCTTCATTGAGATAATAGGATAATTTTTATCATTCATTTTCTTTACTAAATCACATGGATGATTAGGAATGTTCTATATAGGTACTTACTTTATAAGATACTAGCGGACGCCCGCGGCTTCGCTTTCGTGGACAACTACTTTTTTATCCCACGGGAAACATGCATTTTTTCGAGATAAATAGTAGCATAAGTCACTTTCCAGCCCTCCAACTGTCTCCACACAAAAAATCACGTCAATGTGTCTTTCCGTTTTGACGTGAAAGCGGGACCAACAAATAAACAAACAAACACACTTTCACATTTATAATATGGGTTTGAAGGTATGGATACGACTTACAACGGATCTTGACACACATCTTTCGCAAAATGTCATCAAGTCTATCCAAATATTATATTCTCCTCAGTTTTTACCTTCCTGCTATCTCAAACGTATATATTTTTTCAGGTAGAGGAGATCCTGCAGACCATTGGACTCTGGAACCATAGGAACACCATGTCAGAGAAGCTATCGGGAGGTCAATCGAAGAGACTGTCAGTTGCGTTGGAGCTGGTGAACAATCCTCCTATAATCTTCTTGGACGAGCCTACTACGTAAGTGATATACATCGATCACGTCACAGATTTTTTGGTCTATGGTAATTATTGTAATGTTGAGCTGCTGTAGAGTACGCACCATCACTGAAGCCTGATAGACGCAGCGCTGCTATCGCACCTAACCTAACCTAGTTCAGGTTAGGTAAAAAACTACTATTGTCCAAATAAGTCTTGAACACTAATAATTACGCAAGTTTGGACGTTCTTTAATTCTACGCACCAGAATAACTGAATGACCGTGACTCAAAGAGCTTAATAAAGTAACTAATACAATTAGTTCCCGCTTTTGCCGTAGGACTTGAGTGCTGGCGCGGAGTCTAACTTTAATGCGATGACAATATTAACCATCGATGTCATCCAAGCATATAATGAAATTGATGAATCAATGATTGATGGTTTATTATCTATGGCTATACCACTTTTTATATATTCTTTATCTATGGTTATACCCACACAGAATGTTGGTTCAGGTTTGCAAACTGAGTTCAAAAAATAATTTAGAAATAACTCTCCCAGCTTACTTAACAAACTCTATCTGCGCTTTTAAATTGAGTTACACAGAAGATCATTAGTATTCAAAGTTCAAAACCAATCTGACTAGACTAGTTACACAGTTCTATCAATTACCCGTGTATGCCGGGATTATTCTTTGGATATGGGGGATTATTTGTTCAGTTGGATTGCGTTTTTTTTTCTGTTTCTCTGTAATGAAGTATGTAAATATTGTAAGGGTTTTGAGCTTGCAATCCTTCACTTGAAATTATTATTACGGAGGCCTTCAGGCAGCCTAAAAACTTCGTCACCAGAGATATCCACTAGCACATAATACGAATTTATTTAATTACTTGTAAAAGTGGATTTGTGCAAATGTTTTTATAATCTGCAAATGTATGTGTTTGTCTCGGGCCTGGGTGTTTTCTATGTATAATACGAGTATGTACTCGTATGTATTTACAAATTAAAGTTTATAAGTAGTACCTATATCAGCCGTATGGTTTCCATATCACAAGCTTTGCTCTTGGGGCTACATGAGTGCTGTGTGAAATGTCCAAAATTATTATAGTTTTTTTTATTAAAACTTTTAGAACGCCAAGTTCCAATGAAAATCAACTACCTAGCCAATAGTCCCACAACTTTTTACAACCGCGCCAATTTCACAAACTATAATCGCCATTCCATGGGTAATCTTACGTAAAAGGGTGACTTTGAACCTTTTCCAACATATTAGTACACCCGAATCTATAGGCTTCAGAAACCTTACTATTATACAGTGGGCTCTTAAGCCCCCTATTGAATAAGGTAAACAGAATTGGAAGTAATTGCATTTACCAACACCAGTTACTGTAAGATTTTATTGAAATTGTTCGGGTATCGAATCTGTAACTATCAGTAGTAGAAAAACATAGGTATTTGATTGGGATTTTATTACTTGCTCTAAAATTAAAGTGTAATTGTATTGGACGAAATGAGGTGGATATTTTACTCAAGTAAGTTTCGGAAGGTTAGGAAAAATAAGGGCTAGTATTTAGGCTTGGAATACATTGTACGACCTATGTGCCGCAGTGGGTGAAGGCCTGCCATAAACAGGTGGCGGGTTCGTTTCCCACCGCGAGGCAAATGTTTGTATGATCTGCAAATATGTATCTCAGGTCTGGATATTTTTCTGAGTGTAAATGTATGTATTTACAAAAAAAAGGTAAAAAGTAGTAGAGTCATGAAGTTCCCATAACACAAGCTCTGCTTACTTTAGGACTAGACCATAGGTTCTCAACGTGGGCGATAACGCCCCCTTGTGGGCGTTTGAGACTTTCAGGGGGGCAGTAGAAGACCCAGAGAAAATTGGGGGGCGTTGAGATGAAGCGGAGGGGGCGATAATGTAGTCTAAAATAGGAAAAAAAAACACCCTAATCCAGTGGTCGTCAAAGTGTGGCCCGTGTGTTGCTTGGTTTGGAGTTCGCTTTTTTTGCATCTAGCTTCATGAGACCACAGAATAGAAACCGACAAGCAGCGAGCCTTTCTATGAGCACCGCAAACAAAATCAAGTGTCACGTGTTACATTTGTCTTAAAAAATTTGGCTCGCTGCGCTCGCATTTAACATTATAAATGAGGTGTGTTGCGAATAAAGTGAGTTAAGTCTAACCACAGAATATGAACCGATAAACAGCGAGTTTTTCCTTTGAACACCGCAAACAAAATCAAGTGTTACATGTTGCATTTGTCTTAAAAAATTCGGCTCGCTTCGCTCGCATTTGGCTTCATATGTAGGTTAAGTATATTGCGAGTAAAGAGCGTAAAGTCTAATCACAGACTAGGAACCAATAAGCAGCGATTTTTTTTTTGATCACCGCAAACACAATCAAGTGTCACAATGTTGCATTTGTCTTAAAAAATTCGGCTCGCTTCGCTCGCACTTCACTTCATAGGTGAGGTATATTGCGAGTAAAGTGAGTAAAGTCTAACCACAGAATATGAACCGATAAGCAGCGAGCTTTTCTTTGAAAATCGCAAAAAAAAAGTAGGTAAGATATTGGGGGGCTCTAGAAAAAAAAATGTTTTCAAAGTGGGCGGTGGGGAAAATAAGGTTGAGAATCTATGGACTAGACGATGCTGTGTAAATTACTACCTGGTGAATATGAAATATCGAGGATACAGCGACGCCGCGCTCCGATTTTAAGTACCTTGGTTCGCTTCTCCAAAACGACGGCAATATTGACCGAGACGTAAATAATAGGATGAATGCGGGATGGATGAAGTGGCGACAGGTCTCAGGGACGATATGTGACCCGCGAATGCCTCTTAGGCTTAAGGGAAAAATGTATAAGTCAGTTATCAGACCTGTCGCGATGTATGGATCGGAGTGTTGGGCAATGAAGAAGACTGATGAAAGGAGAGTGCATGCTACCGAGATGCGGATGTTGAGATGGATGTGTGGGGTGACACGTTTGGATAAAGTAAGGAACAAGTATGTTAGAGGAAGTTTGAAAGTGGCGCCTATTATTGAAAAGGTGAGGAGTGCTAGGTTAGCTTGGTATGGACACGTTATGAGGAGGGATGAAATCCATGTCACAAAAAAAGTGATGAGTATGAGTGTGACAGGATACACAAGTAGAGGAAGGCCGAAGAAGAGGTGGTTGGATTGTGTGAAAGAGGATATGAATGTGAGAGGAGTGGATTCAGAGTTGACGAATGATAGAGGTGAGTGGAAGAGAAAAACATGTTGTGCCGACCCCACTTAGCGTGGGATAAGGGCAGGAGAATGATGATGATGACAGCGACGCCGCGCCGTATAGTTATTTATTTACTGTGTAAATTCAATAAAAACTATTTCCAATATTTGACACACTAGTATTTAAATACGTTTTTAGGCAAAACAATATTTGTAAAGGATTTCACGCTAAAGTTTATGTTTTATTGTAAGAACCAAGTAAGAAACCACAACAACGGATCATTGCAAAGCTGTTCTAATTTTATGATACCATCAGTACTTAGTTTTTGCTACAATAAGGCTAAGTTCAGGTGAACGCGCGGTGAATTCTCTAAATAATAATCTATACCAATTTATAAAGCGGAAGAGTTTTTTTGTGTTTGTTTAAACGCGCTAATCTCAGGAACTACCAGTCAGATTTGAACAATTATTTCTGCACTTGAGGAAGGTTATAGGCTACTTTTAATCATCATCATCATCATCATATACCATCACAATTTTTTCTGCATTTGATAGCTTAACTCTTGAGGAAGGTTATAGGCTACTTTTAAAATTCATCATTATCAACATAATATCCCTACCATCACTACGGGGGCAACGCCGCGAGGGCGCTGCTAGTTACAGTACATTTTGTGATATCTGTTTTTGATGTCTTGAAAGTGATTCTACTCTATCTACAAATACCGTGAATAATTTAAGGACTAGACACGTCACAACGTAGTTTTCTCAAGATGAAATGTTTAGTTATTTAGAGTGAAACTTAGGATACGACTTAAGGCGTGACGTCATAAAAATAGCCAGTACTTTTATACCTTACACTTAACCCTTTTTAATCCAGTGAGGTTCCTCTTGAGTTAGTAAATACTCGTACGCCCACACGGTACCAAACATTTCTCCCTTATCCGTTTTAGCACAGTATTTATTAAACAGTAAAGAATAACTAAATTTTTAAGAATAAAATAATTTTGAAGAATGATTGTGAGCTTGAGAGTTTGTAAGCTTGTTGTTGTTATTTTTTTTTTTCAAAACTGTACAAGGCTTTAACCCTCTAACTCTACAACATAATTTCACAATTATTTTTTACGTAAGTAATTAAATTAATTAAAATCAGATCTGACTCTGAAAGTGACCTCATGCTGAACTACTTTTAAAATTTACTTTTTAAAAAGAGACGAAAATTTAAATTCTCAAAAAAATCTGCTGTGTGGGTCTGGACCTTATTACCTTATTACCGGAGGCCTTTAGGCGGCCTAAAAACTCCGTCACCAGAGTTGGCCACTTGCTCATACTTACTTTACCGTTATATTATACAGCCAAGTTAAACTTTGCTATTATAAGATACGAGTATTATTATTAAACCTGATGGTGTTACAGTTATTTAATTTGGTCCAGTATCCATCATCATCATCATCCGCAGCCTGATCTCTCCCATTGCTGGGTACAGGCCTCCCTTTGTTTTTGCCATTCTTCCCGGCTCTGCGCTTGCCTGATCCACTGCCGGCCCGCTACGCTAACAATATCTCCAGTATCCATACTGCTTGTAATTTGTATTGTTCTGACGGAAGATTGCTTGCATCTCTAAAACAGTATACATTGGTGCGTGTGTTCGATGAATAATTAAACGTGCGAGAGCACACAGCGCGGTGAATGTGCAATTTCGTTGAAGCGTCGAATTTGATTACTCGGAGCGTTCAGTTTTATTGTGGTGGTAAGCAAATGTTTGCGTTTGTAAAGAATGGGCCTTTCTAGAAGCAGGATAAACTTTACCCTGTGAACAAAAACTTCGGCATTTAAAAACGATTAAAGTGAACTACTGAGTATTTTCATTCAATATAATCAAAATGTAGAACAAATATTGTATTTGGACATTACCTCTGACTACCCCCTTAGACATCTTCAAAGGATCCTTAACAGTTGTGAGAGAATGTCTACCGCGCCTTGGGGATACAGTCGTGATCATATTTCATTTTTTTTATCAAAATTTGGAGCTTAGGTACTAATTTTAGGCTGGTTTTACTGTCACGCGTATAGCTGGAAACAAACTATCGGACGCATCCATAAGTCGCGACTGTTAGCCGCGACTGATAAGTGTGCACACCGTCCGAACACCCAGCGGGCCAGATTGCCTTCGGACGTCTGAAGGCCCAAGGACGCGTCCGCGACTTTCGTCAGATAAAGTGCACAATTCTATGTTCGTTCTACATCCAGATACCTATTCAGTCGCGGCTGTCAGCCGCGTCCGTCAGCCGCGTCCGATAATTTGTTTCCAGCTATAAGGCCGGTTTTAGTCTCACGCTCACCATCAGCGCTGATAGATGAGCGAGCTTTATTACAATGAAATAAGGATACTGATTGCTTGGCAAAAATGGCTACGCTGATTGCTCTCGTCAGTGCTGGACAATCAGTAAGTATCCTTATTTCATTGTAATAAAGCTCGCTCATCTATCAGCGCTGATGGTGAGCGTGAGACTAAAACCGGCCTAAAGATCACTCGCTTACCAGCGCTGATAGACCGAAGGCTGATTTCTGTCACGCGTACCGCGTGACAGAAATCAGCCTTCGGTCTTAACGCCGACGTTTACTAGATGTGAATCCTGAAAAATATGACGCTTAATGTATGGACTTATTGTAACTTAAGAAACCATAAAAAAACAGTAAGTAAATTAATTACAAAAGTAATTTTTTTTTGTCACTGGTTACCTACTATAAATACCTTCATTTTTAAAACATTACTTACATCCAAATTCGTTGAGAGCCCATTAAATTTTAACCTACCTACAAACATTAATTTAAAACGGCGCTTAACTTTACGAGGTTATAACTCAAATTTATTTGTTCAGGAGCTTCAACTAAGCGCGAAATTTCTAAACGTACATTTTGGGGTGGTTAATGAAATGTGGTTGAAAGTATACAGGTTACTTCACTTTGCACGGACTCGTACAAATTTAACTTTCTACATGTTTTCATACTTTACCACATCAGAGGGGTTAAAAAGGTCGATATATCAGAATGGTTGATATTCCCAGTGTTCGTACTAAGCGCTTTGAGTCTACTTTTTTCATACGCACGGCGAAAATGTGGAACTCCCTGCCGGAGTCTGTATTTCCAGAAAAGTATAATTTGGGTGTCTTCAAATCGAGAGTCAATAGGTTCCTTCTCAGTAAGCGTGCTGACCGCACTGTTGCTTTAAATCAGGCAGGGTGTGGTCGAACTCAAACCTATTCTAGTTAAAAAAAACACGTTAGGAATTGAACTACATGCCGTATTTCATAGACTGAGAGTGACAATAACGGCTTTATGTTGCTATTCGTATTGTGATTCTGCTAAAGCGGTATTTTGAGCCCCGCAGAAATAGCTTGTGACATCACGCTAGGTTGTTGCTCTGAGGTGCTCAGATTTTGTTCCTATGCTTTTGTCATCATTTAGTAGAGATTATATTTTGGGAAATCGTCCAACCTTACCTACTTAAACAACAAAAACAAACGGTCTGTCTCTAGGACGATAGACTACTTCTTTGATCATCATGCGTACAACATCCTTAAAATATTAATGGTTAATAGTAATTAGAGGATAAAATATTACTAAGAGGATTAAATATTTTTTCAGTGGCTTGGACATCGTATCAATCCGTCAGCTGGTTGTTCTCCTGCGTCTACTCTCGCGACAAGGACGCACCATCATCTGCACCGTTCATCAGCCTTCGGCTTCTCTCTTCACACTGTTCGACAGGATCTACGTATTGGCTAGAGGCATGTGCTGTTATCAGGTTAGTAATGTGATTTTGAAATTAGTAGTAAGAAAGTACTATTATTCTGTGGTAAGACCAGCGGGGTTTCACTCCGCAGTTTAGGGACGTACGGCCGCATGCCTTTTCGGGCAGGCGTATAGCAATGGGTTCCCACTTTCCGCTTTGCTTGCATGCTAGTCGCCCGCGCCGATTACTTAATTATGCGACAAGTCGACATTCCGTGTCACTCCGCGCCAGACAGCGTTAGAAAGAGAGGCGATGATTAGGTGAATATAGCGCTAAGCACTAAGCACTTATGCGAGCTGAATTGTACTTTGTTGCGGCGCAGCAAGAGTCGCTATTTATATTATTTTTTAAGAAGTGAACCTTCTATACGTAGTACTATTATTCTGTGGTAGTAAGACGAATGAGTCACTAAAAAAAAAGGTAGGCTCTGAACCTTGTATGGTATGTTGCCCTGGTACTTCACGGTATTGGTCGCAAAGGAACAAGAGTAGAATCATCTAGTTCTAAAGACTATTTAATGTGATCCCAGTGTTTAAATGTTTTGAAGTGGAGCTTTGGATTTTTCTTTTCGAAACGAGCTCTAAACGGTGAAGGAAAGCATTGTGAAAACTATTTAGCTTTCTAATAGCGGCGATGGGCTTGTAATTTGTCACTTAGCCTGGCCGCATACGAGCCACAAAACGCCGTTACCTACCAACCTATTTACCATACCCCGGGCTGGGGATCCTGGTGGACCAACCCCCTCTGACTACCCTCTTAAACATCTTAAATTTTATTGATCTTAAGAATAGAGAACATGCAATCGTAATATTTTTCAATAATTTGTGTCTAAAATGTAAAAAAAAACATAAAAAAAGGGCCAGTGCAACATTTTTATTTTAGTTACTATTGATTTTTAGCAAATACTATGAATTTTAAGTACGTGAAACGGAACGTGTTTTAATACACCAATCAGCGTCTAGTGACGTCATTGGTGTCAACAAAGGGTTCTGTTTTGTGAGGTTATCAAGGTGAACATTATTTATTCCGGAAAATAATTGCATTTTTCAAATAAAAATGGAAGTCGGATTCATAAAAGCAGACTCCAGGAATCTACCAGAAGTTAGTGTTGACATGGTTGTAAAATTTTTTGTTGAAAGTGCAGAGTTTTCAAGTGTAGAAATGAAAGGGACTAAACTTTTACGGTATGTATACTTACATAGCACAGAGTGAGACTTCATATTTTATTTATCAGCTTCTACACATAGCAGTTATTTCAGGTCAACACGAGAATCATATGGGGACAACGCAATCGGATACGTCCAAATAAAAAGAGATGTTGAATTGTGTACCGTAAAAAGTAAAGTTACTCCAGAGCATAGAGTACGAAAAGAAGGCTACCGTGTGACAGCCACAATAAATGAAAAAGAAGGCTTGGTTCAGTCCTGCCAATGCGAAGATTGTGCAGCTTCTGAAGGTGAAGAATTAAGGAATTAATTTTAAAATACAAAAGCAAACTATAACACGACTAAAATCTATCTCCAGGTGGGTGTAAACATGCTGCTGCACTATTGCTCTGGTTGCACAGAAGATCCGAGGAGCCTTCGACCACATCAATCACATGTTATTGGATGAAATCGAAATTATCAACATGTGCTTCCGGAAAATCTTTCTTAAAAGTTAAAGAAATGGGTCACATTCCAGTCAATAGCAGTTTCTCTCAAGTAATCAGTTATTATTATGCTTAATAAACTTCTTTAGAGAAATAAACAAATGTTCCTATGTTTATAAGTAGATACAGAGCTACCTATAGATCGTTTCCAACGATCCTTAGGTGGCTCAACTGGTTCTTTTTGTATTTTATAATGTTATGTAAATATGTAGTAGTTTAGTTTCTGTTAATAAAGGTTGAGTTAAAAAGTAGATACATACTAAATAATAACTACACTTTTAGGTCAATATTTTAGATGAATTTCTAGACGCTACCCAAAAAAAACGATTGCGAAGCGAGTATTATTCGCTATTTTCGAGAAGATCAACAAACTACAAGCATTCATAAACTGTGTTCAGGCCTGGTTGGAAAGTTGGATTCTCCACAATCTTTTCTTGAAGTATTATCGAAGGAAATGACGGCTGACAATATCAACATGATTTTTTCCACCACCAAAAGTCAAAGTGATTCTCCATTGTGGTTTGAGTTAAGGTACGTAATACCTACGGCTTCTTAGTTTTATTTTAATACTAGCTGACGCCCGCGGCTTCGCCCGCGTGGACTACTATTTTGTTTATCCCACGGGAACCGTGGAATTTTTCGGGATAAAAAGTAGCCTATGTCACTCTCCAGCCCTCCAACTATCTCCATACAAAAAATCACGTCAATCCATCTCTCTGTTTTGACGTGAAAGCAGGACAAACAAACAAACAAACACACTTTCACATTTATAATATGGGTACAGATACATACTTACCTACTGAACTCATTAATCTTGAATCCCTAGAAATATTATAGGTATTTACAAAAACAAACTCATATTCAGACATACAATACATAACATAGACATAATATGTATTTATAATGTAAAAATATAGTTATATTCTATTTTTGCAGATATGGAAGGATCACTGGCTCAACTCTTTATGAAGCTTCTCACTGTAAAACTAAAAATGGTTCTCTTCTGAACAAAATTATGGGGGAACAATCCAAATTTACTTCCATTGCGATGGATAGAGGGAAAAAACTAGAAAAAGAAGTTCTTAAAGTTGTAAGCAAAAAAGAAAAGGTAGGTAATTTCATGAATTTTTGTAGGTCATATGTCTATGTCTATGTCTGTGTTCTATGTCATATTTTATTTACTAATGTTTGACGAGTCACAGTTTGTGCATTTAGTAATTTATAACTACCTACTTAGTGAATTTATTTTGTTTATGTGTTACACCTATGATAATAAAGGTGTTTTCTGCATTCCAGATTAAAATTGAAGAAGCTGGACTTTTGCTTAATGCAGAGTATCCTATTTTTGGTGCAACACCTGATGGGATTACTGAAAATTACACAGTAGAGATAAAATGTCCTTCAACAGATGCTACACTTCTTTCCTATGTGAAAGACAATAAAATTACGCCAAAATTCTGGACACAAGTACAACTTCAAATGCTTTTCAGCAAAAGAAAAATGGCAATATTCTGTGTAGCACAGCCAAATTTTGAAAATTCAAAAGAAGTAGATGTTTATTATGTGCCATTTGATAACAGTATCATGTCTGTTTTGGATGCTGCAATGAAGTTCTGGATAGATGCTGTATTTCCAAAATTAAAAGAGATATATATTTAAGCATACTTACTTTTTATTTTTCCAAAACATTTGTAAACATCTGTCTGTCTATACCATAGGTTCTCAACGTGGGCGATAACGCCCCCCTGTGGGCGTTTGAGACTTTCAGGGGGGCAGTAGAAGACCTAGAGAAAATTGGGGGGCGTTGAGATGAAGCAGGGGGGCGATAATGTAATCTAAAATAGGCAAATAAAACACCCTAATCCAGTGGTCGTCAAAGTGTGGCCCGCGGACGGTATTGGTGCAGCCCGCGGCCAAGCAAACAATTTTGATAGATAATAGATAATGATGATAGATAATGATGCCACGTTAGAGAAAACGTTGTGCCGACCCAACCTAGTTAGAAAAGGGCAAGGAATTGATGATGATGAATGAAACTACCTACGTTCGAGATAGGGAAGGTCGCTTTGTTTGCTTGGTTTGGAGCTCGCTTTTCTCGCATCTAGCTTCATGAGTAGGTATCATACGAGCAAAGTGAGTTATGTCTGACCACAGAATAGAAACCGACAAACAGCGAGCCTTTCTATAAGCACCGCAAACAAAATCAAGTGTCACATGTTACATTTGTCTTAAAAAATTTGGCTCGCTGCGCTCGCATTTAACTTTATAAATTCTTATTTATAAAGTTATATTGTGAATAAAGTGAGTTAAGTCTAACCATAGAATATGAACCGATAGGCAGCGAGCTTTTCCTTTGAACACCGCAAACAAAATCAAGTGTTACATGTTGCATTTGTCTTAAAAATTCGGCTCGCTTCGCTCGCATTTAACTTCATGAGTAAGTAAAGTATATTGCGAGTAAAGAGCGTAAAGTCTAACCACAGACTAGGAACCAATAAGCAGCGATTTTTTTTCTTTGATCACCGCAAACAAAATCAAGTGTCACAATGTTGTATTTGTGTCAAAAAATTGGGCTCGCTTCGCTCGCATTTTCTGCATAAGTAAGGTATATTGCGAGTAAAGTGAGTAAAGTCTAACCACAGAATATGAACCGATAAGCTAGCTTTTCTTAGAAACCTGCAAAAAAAAATCAAGTGTCACGTATTGTATTTGACTTACAAAAAATCGGCTCGCTTCGCTCGCTTGGTTTGAAGCTCAATTCATTCGCATTTTAACTTCATGAGTAGTTATATTGCGAGCAAAGTGACTTTTGTCAGACCGCAGAATAGGAACTGATAAGCAGCGAGTCTTCGAGCCTCGTAAACTTATGATAAGTTTCAAGTTCGTTGGTGCCTACTAGGATTTTAACCCCTTTAGGAATTTTGAAAAATCGTCAACTAAATAATTCAAGAATGTGCGGCCTGCAGTGATACCTCACAATGTCCTATGCGGCCCTTAACCAGAAAAGTGTGACGACCATGCCCTAATCACTATCACTAAATAACAGCAGTTAAAGAAGTAATAGCCACTGTGCTCCAAAAAGGTGTTTAAAATTCGCGACAGTAAGAAAAATAAAAAGTAGGTAAGAAAGGGGGGGGGGGCTCTAGAAAAAAAAAATATTTTCAAAGTGGGCGGTGGGGAAAATAAGGTTGAGAATCTATGGTCTATAGTATAGACCATAGATTCTCAACCTTATTTTCCCCACCGCCCACTTTGAAAATATTTTTTTTTCTAGAGCCCCCCAAAAAATAAAAAGTCGCCCCCCCCCCCCCCCCCCCCCGCTATCTTCATCTTACCTACTTTTTATTTTTTATTTTTCTTACCAACTGTCGCGAATTTTAAACACCTTTTTGGAGTACAGTGGCTATTACTTCTTTAACTGCTGTTAAAATTAAATCTTCCCCAACAGTATGTGGTTTTCTTGTTTTAATTTTAATTTTAGGTAGGTACTTTAGTGATAGTGATTAGGGCATGGTCGTCACACTTTTTTGGTTAAGGGCCGCATAGGACATTGTGAGGTATCACTGCGGGCCGCACATTCTTGAATTATTTAGTTGACGATTTTTCGAAATTTCTAAAGGGGTTAAAATCCAAGGTACCACCTAACTTGAAACTTATCATAGGCTCGAAGACTCGCTGCTTATCAGTTCCTATTCTGCGGTCTGAAATAACTCACTTTGCTCGCAATATAACTCCTACTCATGAAGTTAAAATGCGAGTGAATTGAGCTTCAAACCAAGCGAGCGAAGCGAGCCGAATTTTTGTAAGTCAAATACGTAGGTACGTGACATTTGATTTTTTTTGGCGTTTTCTAAGAAAAGCTAGCTTATCGGTTCATATTCTGTGGTTAGACTTTACTCACTTTACTCACAATATCGAGCGAAGCGAGACCAATTTTTTAACATAAATGCAACATTGTGATATTTGATTTTGTTTGCGGTGATCAAAAAAAAATCTCGCTGCTTATCGGTGCTTATTCTGTGGTTAGACTTTACTCACTTTACTCACAATATACCTTACCCCTGAAGTTAAATGCGAGCGAAGCGAGCCGAATTTTTTAAGACAAATGCAACATGTAACACTTGATTTTGTTTGCGGTGTTCAAAGGAAAAACTCGCTGCTTATCGGTTCATATTCTGTGGTTAGACTTAACTCACTTTATTCACAATATAACTTTATAAATAAGGATTTATAAAGTTAAATGCGAGCGCAGCGAGCCAAATTTTTTAAGACAATTGTAACATGTGACACTTGATTTTGTTTGCGGTGCTCATAGAAAGGCTCGCTGCTTGTCGGTTTCTATTCTGTGGTCAGACATAACTTAATTTGCTCGTATTAGGGAGTGTCCACATTGCGTTTTTTGCAGCGCGTTTGTATCGATACAAACGCGATTCGAACGCAATGCGAACGCGCAGCCCCCCGCGCAGCCCCTCCCGGTTCGCTTTTGTATGGAAAAATACGCGTTGCGAACGCGCGTTTGTATCGATACAAACGCGCAGCTCAAAAACGCGCTGCAGAAAACGCAATGTGGACACTCCCTTATACCTACTCATGAAGCTAGATGCGAGAAAAGCGAGCTAAAAACCAAGCAAACAAAGCGACCTTCCCTATCTCGAAGTTTTATAATCAATTATAATTATTATTGTAGCAACGTAGGTAGTATCATTGGATTAGGGTGTTTTTTTTGTCTATTTTAGATTACATTATCGCCCCCCTGCTTCAACTCAACGCCCCCCAATTTTCTCTGGGTCTTCTACTGCCCCCCTGAAAGTCTCAAACGCCCACAGGGGGGCGTTATCGCCCACGTTGAGAACCTATGGTCTATACCAATATAATAAAGCGAAAGAGTTTGTTTGTTTGAACGCGCTCATCTCAGGAACTACTAGTCGGATTTGGAAAATTATTTCTACATTTGATAGCTAAATTCTTGATGAAGTTTATAGGCTACTTTTCAGCATCATCATCACCATATTATAATTACCATCACTATGTGGGCAACGCCACGAGCGCGGTTCTACTGCTAGTACTAGTATTCTGTGCTGCTAGTATAAAATAAAATACTTTTTTTTTATCCTATTTTAATCAAAGCCGATTGTAAATTTACAAGAGCACAACAAATGATCATAGCATAGTCTACATGGGGAATTAAAAAATGATCAACACAGGCATGTGGCTGTAGAAAAGCAAATTCACGCAGTCTTCTGATCACTCTTTCAATGTGAATCCGTAGGCTTGCAATTTTTTTCGACCTTAACACATCTTTCTTCGAACTTTTCTTGGTGCTGCTAACAGTGGGTGGTCTGATCAACTGTACTTGTTTTTTTGTCAACACTGCTTCAATGTGCTTGAACCCTCTATCTGCCATAATACTAACTTCAGGTGGTATAATGTCCATAAATCCGGATTCTTCAAAAATTATTAAATCAGAAGTTCGGCCACCAAAGCCCTCTGAGATAAAGTTTATAATTCCGTCAGGAGTTGCAGATATCAGATATTTTACAGTGTTACATTTTTTGTAAGAAGAATAGGTCAGAGATTGGTGTACTGCATTACTAGGAACTTCTATTTCTATTTCAAGACAATCAATTATACAATATGTTTTAGAGTAAGAATTTCTGAAGCTGATCGGCAAGTTGGCAAGAACTAACTCTCGTGATGGTTTTATAATGAACTTTTTTAATATTTCTGCCATTTTCCAACAAGTTCTAGAAAATATTCTGCTTGCTGTTGTATCATGTAAATCAAAATCTTCAGCTAAAATGGAAAATGGTTCATTCAATCGCAGCTTTTTCAAAACTAGGCAAATGTGATGAAGTTTGCATTTAATATGTTTCTGTAGAAGTTCTACAAGAATACTGCTAGAAAGTGGAACTCCTATGTACAACTTAGGCTGTGCCATTATCCTGCTCATTGTTATGTCGCATAACTGTCTTTGTTTTAGCTTTTTACATTCACTTATAACAGATTCTGAAGTACTCCCAGTCTCTTCATGTTCAAATAAACTCCTTATACTGTCACTGTCACTGGAGTAAATTAATTTATACATATTTAGTTTTATTGGTGATGTTTTCTGATTCCTTACATAGACTTGTTTGGGTGATAAAGCTACAGTCGCTTGGGGTATTCTCATTTGTACTTGAACTTGTTTTGATCGTTTATGAGGATATAAAGCTGCCTGTACACTCTTATCATTGTTTATTTTAATATTTTGAGAGTCATGTGTTTCTTTGATTTCCAAATCTTCCAGTATTGGTTCTGAAATATAAAAAAATAAGTAATAACTTAGTTCTTCATTAGAAAGCATACTATACCTAAGAATAATTCTGAAATAATTGATCAAATAATAGGTACCTGGTGTATTTTCAATACTCTCAAGAATTTCACGTCTTTTCCTTTTGATTACCGCTGATCTAGGCTTTACTGGCATCATTCTATTTTGACATTGAAACATGTGAGGTACCACATCTTTTTTCAGAAAAAGTTTTCCACCAAAAATTTTAAACTTAATCCAATTGTCGACGTCTTTCTCCAGCTGTAAAATACACAACAAGTTTATTAAATTGGTTGTTATGGTAGGTAATTTATTTTAATCTATGCATCAAGCTTATCTGATACCAATACTTAAAGCAGAAAAGTTTGTTTGTTGAATGCGCTAATCTCAGGAACTAGCAGTCGGATTTCAAAAATTATTTCTGCATTTGATAGCTTAATTCGTCAGGAACGCTATAGGCTACTTTACACCATCATCATCATCATCTTAGCTTAGCGTAGCGTTATTCTCTTTGATCATCATCACATACCAACACTACGCGGGCAATGGAGCAACTAGGTAGTGTAGAATAATAATTGCAGACTTACATCAAAGTGATCTTCACAGCATCGAATAACTGTCTTTGAAGAATAATTGTCACCCCTCTTCGCAGCTTGAAACCACTTTTTTCTCAATTTTGGGTCAGAAGGTCCAGTTAGGAAAATTTTATTTGGAAACTTCGTTGAAGTCGATGGACACATTGGCACAAAACACAAATCAACACGTCTTTTTTTCTGAACATTGGTGGCATTGTTATGATCACCTGATGTTGATGGATAGTCCATTTTTTCCATTGTTATATTTTAAACTAAAGTATTATAAAAAAATCAAAAATTATCTCGAGTAATCTCGACAGTCAAAACATAAACAAACAGAACATACAGTGACATAACAAACATGAGTGACGTCATCGGAACTGTAGATGCGTTTTCGCGCCAACATTTAAACTGTCGGCTTGAAACCGCAATTTTTGATAGAAAAATTTAGTATTTTAATTTTTTTTTAAACTCGTGGTCTATTCTACATAAAATTCATTCAAATGAAAGCAAAAATAACAATAATGCAGGTTCTCTATTGAGAGAAAATCTACCGCGTCATGAGGATATGGTCGTGATGATGATTCGTTTCGTTTCATTTCTAACATCCACAATTGTTTTCGCTGAAATGGATTGCCTTAGTTTGCAAACGACATAGTTCAGTCATGTCAAATAGCATCAATTGTACAGGAGTTTTATGGCTTCAATTTTGGAAGCAATCAATTCTGAAGCTGAGCGATAAAAAATTGATCAATGTTGCTAAGCAAATCGAGAAAAGTGACGTGTTTCGGAAGCTTGCTGAAATAAAAGAGTAATAAAAATACCTTTAATTATATCTAGTATGAACGTAAGCACAAACGAGCGTCTTGTGAACAATCACGAAACTAGACTATAAAGTTTTTTCAGACTTCAAACGATATTTTTTATGTGTTAGCGTCTTATAAATCGGTGAACACCGGCTGCATGCACGAAAAAGTGTCACGATCCGCGAGCGAGCGCGCGGAACAAGCGATAGAGAGGCACGATCGGTGTTAAACCTATATTTTATTGTGAACCCAGTCTTAGTAAGATAGTTGGGTAAGTAGTTAGACAAATCAAAACTAGATGGCGCCTAAGCGTTCGTTTCATTAAACGCGTAAAATTTTCGTCCGTAAACCGACTTTACAAACAACCATTTTTTTTTATAAAATAAAAAAGAGAGCCACAGATTTATAAGCCTAAAAATAAGAAATTAAACCAAAAATTTCGGCTATCTTCTGGTATAAAAAGAAGTAAATAGCTGTACCTAAGTATAATCCGAGACAGTAAAAAGAATTAGTCAAATTAATGAAACACAATTATTTTAACATTTTTCTTCAACGATATATTAAAGAAAATTGTACACATGTAAGTATCTATAATTTTTATTTGTTATAGTGTTAAACCACACTTAGTTCCGTGGCCAAATTGGTAAAGGCACTCCGGCTAAAGGAAGATCGCTTGTATCATTGCGGGTTCGAATCCCGTCGGAATTGAAAATTTTGACAAGATTTTTCATTTTCAAATGTAAGTATCTATGTTTTGTGATTTACAGCTTAAAATCAAATAGAAGCGATCTGTACTAAATTTTGTTGCTGATTTAATCGCAAATAGCATAGTAGAATCGCTCGCATACCGCAATACGTGCCACCAGACGAGGGAATATGAATTCAAATATTTTCCGATGGTGCGTGCTGGCTTTTAACATCGCGAGCTGATGGTTTTCATATTAATCGATGGGGAATTTCTATTGTGAAATTGTGCACTTTTCGTCTAACTGTAGACGGGATATTTACCATGATTTTTGTATTTTTGAGTTTCCAGATATTTCGGCACAGTTGCATGCGCCATGATCACGGTAAACTAAAGTTTTAGCGAGTTAGCGAGTTTGTGGTTTATCACTGGCAGACGAAACGGTCTACCCTCTTTCTCAGTCTTTTACTACGCTGAACACCATATTAGGTAGATATAGTGTTTACAATGTTTATAACCATGATAGTTTCAGAAGTTTTGTAGTCGTGTAAATAAGGATTGGAATATTCAGACGACATTATCTATTAATTTTCAGACATTCAAACTTTTTAGGTCAGTTTATATCTACAGATATTGAGTGAGCCAGACACAATATGCTGTATTAGACAAAATAATATTCTTTTATACAGTACTAATCGATTCATAACTAACGTAACGTGGCCGCGCAGACACGGGTAGATACTGTATTCGCGCAAATATAAAATCAATTTTGTCTCGGTAAAGATTCAAATCTTGATCTACATGCACTGTTTCATTTTCAGCAGTGTTCTTTCTACACTCAGTGACATTCAAAATAGCAAATTCATCTAAAATTGTGAACTCACGGGCGTCTTACAAGAATTTGTAATGTGGCCTATCGCTCCAAGTAGCAAACTTTGATTGTCTCTAACGAACTAATTACTAACTCTGTGAGACTGATCAATCAAAAGTTTTTGCACAAATGAAATGGTTTATTCATTAGAGGCTCGAAGACATGATTTGAAGTCGCAAAAACTTTGAAAATCATAAAAATATATCATACAATTTATTGTGACTGTTTTTAAAATTATAATTTGTTACATTTTTAATAACATCGGCACAGGATTAATCTTAATTTATTTTATCCGGTATTTATTTAATTACTAGCGAACGCCCGCGGCTTCGCCCGCGTTGACTACTACTTTTTTATCCCACGAGAAACATGCATTCATCTCGTCGGGATAAAAAGTAGCCTATGTCACTCTCCAGCCCTCAAACTATCTTCACTTCTTCATGAAAGCAAGACAAACAAACAAACACACTTTCACATTTATAATATGGGTATTGATGTGATAATGTGATATCACAAAAGTGCCAACAAAATCGATATAAATATTTTTACTTGCTGCCCTTAAGGGCATTGAGCGAGAGTTTGATCTTTGCTTCACGCTTGACATGGATGGAGTACACCCAGTGGCATCTCCATATTTTTTCCTGTGCTATAGTAGATCTTGAGGGGCTGTCCTCTCTGCCTGCTAAAAGTTTTGACGTTTTTCATGAGATTGTTGGCAAGCTCATTTGGGTGTAGCTCCATTCATTTGGCATAAGATCTTAGTTTGTTCACCACCTCCTGTTTAATCATTGACACCTATAATAACTACCACCCTATAAAAGAGGCAAATTTCAATTTTTGCGCTTAGCAACACATTTTGCTATTCATTTTAATTTATATAGAATTCCTATTGCTACGTAAAACAAACGTTTCCATGTTAATTGGATGAGTAACTAATTTACTAGATCAGATTCCGAGAAATGCTGGATTTTTTGTCTTTATTTTCTCTTCTAAAAGATTTATGTTGGTTTTCTAAAACTGCTCATTAGTTTTTGTTATTTACTTCGTTAACTGACTCTCATTCTAAAAGTACTAGGTAGGTAAGTAAGTAAGTTCGTATGAGCAAGTGGCCAACTCTGGTGACGGAGTTTTAGGGCTAAACTATTAATCTTGAAGTAGGAAACTATTAAATAACAAATAAAAATTTTACTTTTTGACTTTTAACAAGATAAACTCTGAAGGCTAGAAGCAATTCTTTCTAATCCCTCAAATTTCTTATTAATCCCTCGAACACAATACATTTTGTCCAATTAATCTTAACAACAAAAATCTTCACAAAATGGCTCAGTAGAAATCCCATTTAAACCAAAAAAAGAACGTTATACACCTTGTTAAAAATGTAAAAACTTTTTTTAAACTTGGTCACTTTGAACTAAGATTTATTTGACGTCGTAAAGCAAAAGTTAGAGTAATTATAAGTTAGAGAAAGGTTGCCTGACTGAATGCTGGGGATACACCTGTTACTAACCATTTTGACCTTTGACATCCTGGGTTCTATACATGCGTATTTGTCATGTTTTTTTGAAATACGCGGTAACCACGCGGTTAGGCCGATATAGATCTGGTCTGAGTATTTGGAATACATTTAGAACTTTTAACGGCTTTTCTAGATACTTTATACAGCATCAAGAAGTAACCTACGCCTACGTACAAAGATAAATCTGTAGTGCCTTGGACGGACATTGTTTAAACTGAAAAAAAACCGATTAAACTGAGAAGATGGCTTAGATCCTAAATAATCTTCTCATTTATCCATCGGAAAAACATGTTCGATGAAATTGACTAAGCCATGGCTTTTCTTACGATGACGTAATTTAGAGTAGGTACATGTTGAATTTTTTTTTGAGTTCATGTCATTTAAATTTTCCGGAATGAAAAATCAATCCACTAACTTTACCGAAAGCCATCGGCTTTCAAAAGTGAAATTGCATTAAGTTGTGATTTCTAAGAACTTGTTTCAGCATATCTCTAAATACCACTGAATTAACTTCTAGATTAGTTTATAGTGTAAATAAATCGACAAGTACGTTTGTATAGAAACAAGTGCCCGGGGCCCCAATACAAACCATTTAACAAATTAAACAGGGTTCTCTAAATTTAAACTAGCGGTTATATATTTAGGAACGTTTAAATTATTACTTTGCTTGCTTTAGAATTTAAGTACGGACTTATTTAATAACAACATTGAAGCTACAGTGAAACATAATTAAGAGGTATCATAAGTAAGTCAAGAATAAAAGTACGTATAGTGTATGATAATAAAACGTTAACAGGTTCAATAATGTTTCATGAGCACGGTAAATATTCGCGTAGATCTAACATGTCTACGACATGTCTAATTAGTAATTATGCACTTATGGCACATGCTTTTTTTTTAAAGCATTTATCCACATTATAAAATCTAAGCCAAGCAAGCCCACTACCGATTCTTGAAATACTAGCTAGTTTTTTTTATGTTTCCTTTTTTTAATTATACAATAGGTACTTATTACCTAAAACTTTGTAGCGTCGTAAATCAAAACTCAAATAACTTAAACTGAAGCACATTTTAGATGATGTAAATATAAAATCTCTATTTCCGGTCACAAAGTACAAAATTCATACCCACATTATCTGATAAACTATACGAGCTATACTTCGACCCAAATAAACTTTACTTTTGATTTCGACAAGTTAATTTCAACTTCGGCCAATTGGAAGCTACGTAAAGGTCAATTAGAAAACGGTTTATGTTTGACAATTTAAATCGGTTAGATAACCATGTCGCCAGCCCACGGGCTTAACCGAAACAAATTTATTATTTTTAAACGAGCTAATTAACTCCCAGATGGAACTCGCGGGACTGTTGGGGTGAAATGTGCTACAATTTTATTACATCACATCCTTATGTATGTATGTTTGTATGAGCTAGTGGCTGACTCATTTTAGTGACGAAGTTTTAGACCGCCTGAATGCCTCCATCATGGCTTGATGACTAAAAGACCTACACAGACCGGGACGGCATGGCAAAGGATTCACCAATGGACAATCAAACTTATGGTGATAGAAATATGATAAAAATTCCTATGCTTTAAATTAATGCCGTGGCATCGAAAGCTATATTTTTTGTATATCGAGGAACAATATCACTAATTGGTCAGCACGGTTCAACCGGATTACTTCGGCGCCATTAAAAACCAGCGCTCTAACAGCCATGGTGCTGTTGGAGCAAATGCTGAGGAGTAGCCTTATTTTCTTGTCACTGTAATGTAGCATTTTTGATTTGTGTTGTATGTATCGTAGTGGCGAAAATAACACTTTTTTCTATTTCTATGTCTATTGTCTATTAACTTGATATTTACGATATCTTTATCAATATAACACTCTTACTGCTATACAAGATTGCCTCAATCGTTTTCGCCCTCACTGTCCTCAATGACCCACTGAGAGAACTCAGTATATTTGCTAAGGCCGGATCCGCTTTGAGTGGCAAACGGAAGCGACCTTTGTACTGCTGAACTGGTGACAGAAAGGCAAATTACAGCTTTGATCCTGTCATTAGCTGTGAGGCGCTTGCTGAATTAAAGACACTGCGGCAACTGTTTTGGTGTTTCGTGGTTTATTCACCTGTGTAAAAAGGTTGTCTTTTTTGGAATGTTATATTTTTCATTGTAACTCTGAATTTTCCTAGTTTATGACAAAATATTTAAAACTTTTTAGAAGAGCATGCATAAGTCTTTTTTACTTCACATTAATATACCATAGTGTAGATTAGATTGTATATTAGTTAAGTGAGAGAATTAAATATGTTTATTTGTATGCCTATATCGTTTAAAAAAAAATATGGCTTGTCTATCTCTATTGATAGACATGCCATTTAAGCTCGGAGAAAAACATTCGACGCCAAACTTGTCTAGAAAATTTATTAAAACTTTTAGAAACTTTACTATTTAGTGCTAAAAGCTTGAAGGCATAAGCGTCTGTCCTTCAGAAAACTCCAATATCCTATATTATATCACCAACTAAAACTTTAGCTAATATAACAGCTACTTATTCGAAGTTTACCTCTTAAATATTGCTTGAGGATACCTCTATAGAAGTTTCATGGATAAGAGAAATATTAACGCTTTAATAGATACAAACTTCGCGGAATTACTTTGGTTTTGTAGTGCAGTGATTTATATGGGAACTGTACGTACAAGTACCTACTAAACGTTTATTGAAAGTAGTAAAATTCAAGTCAGTAATATTTGGCGTAATAGAAATTTTGGTTTTATGGCAGATAACTACAGAATAGACTAACTTTGGTAACAGGAATGTATTATAAACATTTCATGTTTTGGGGAAATAAACGAATCTAATTACTTTTGGAATTAAAAACATTTGGTTCAAATTATATGGAAATGGAAAAACTGTATAAATAATGTAGCTACTTAAACAAGGTATAAGATTTAACTGTGTACCTACAACAGTTACGTTGTATTGTGATTCTGATTCTTAAAAGTTCAAACCTCTTAAAATGTTTAATTTTATGGCACCAGCAGTGTGATTCAGACCTTCTCGGAATGTATTCCGAATTCGGAAAGTGATGTTTCTTCGCTGAAAAAACGTCAACTTTCCGAAGAAAATCATCGAATCAGATGCATTTTCAGAATTCTGAATAGCACTGCTGGCCAACTTATTAAAGCCGACATTACACCATGCTGAATTCAGTGCACTATCTGCTTGTTCATTTATAAATTAGCGCTCTGTCTCCCTCTTTGGCCTAAGAGTTGCGTATTGTGCATCCTACTTTTACCGGTGTTAACTGACTGAAGTTAGCCACAGTTAGCCTCAGCAAAAGTAGGATGCACAATATGCAATTTTTAGGCCAAAGAGCGAGACAGAGCGCTAATATATGAATAAACAAGCAGTTAGCACACTGAATTCAGCATGGTGTAATGACAGCTTAAGGCTTATCTATTCACGAACGACATAAAAGTAACTCTTGCTCTGCTCAGTGATTCTGAATACCTCGATGGAAATGGCAGTTTCAAGTTCTTAGCGAAAGATCCTCTTTAGGTACAATCTATAACTTTGCCGCTGCAATTTTCATATTTCTCTTTATCGACACTTCTTTTAGTTTGTGACTTACTCGTTCTCGAGGGGAAAGATTCTTTAGATTTCCCTTTGTTTTGTTCTTTTTTTATCGTATTGATGCAAAGGTTGTTGGTATTTATATACAGGGTGTGGCAAATTCTTGGTCACTGAAGGGTAGCTACCTTTTCTCTTGTAGTTAGAAAGTTTTGTTCTTAGGAAACTTCAGTTTTATTTTGAAGAAAAAATTATTGCATTTTTAGATTTTTGAAAAAAAGTACAGTTAGCCTAAAAAATTACATTTGTCAAAAAAAACAAGTTGGTCTTAATCGACTCTATTTCCCACCAGGAACACTTCTCCCAAAGTAACTTATCAAATAAAATCGTAAGTTTTTGCAATAATTAAAAAAAACACATCCCATACATTTACTATGAAATTAGTAGTTGTAAACATTATAGTGCCACTTATTCGATGGTTATTAATTTAAATTCGTAACTGCTTCGGCATGCTGGGAGGCTATTGTAAAACCTTAGGCGCCTAAGACAGAGCCGCAAGAGAGAGTGGTGTGCATGGAACATACCATTAGTACATCTGCAGGGAAGCACTTTGTTCTAAATTTAAATACGTGCTTTACAATAGCCTCCCAGCTTGCCGGAGCCGTTATGAAATTAAAATAAGAACGATCGAATAAGTGGCACTATAATGTTTACAACTACTAATTTCATAGAAAATGTATGGGATGTGTTTTTTGAATTATTGCAAAAACTTACGATTTGATTTGATAAGTCACTTTGTGAGAAGTGTTCCTGGTGGGAAATAGAGTCGATTAAGACCAACTGTTTTTTTTTGACAAATGTAATTTTTTAGGCTAACTGTACTTTTTTTCAAAAATCTAAAAATGCAATTATTTTTTTCTTCAAAATAAAACTGAAGTTTCCTAAGAACAAAACTTTCTAACTACAAGAGAAAAGGTAGCTACCCTTCAGTGACCAAGAATTTGCCACACCCTGTATATATATTTATTAGTGTTATTAGAAAGGTGGTTTTTTACCTGCAGTGGTATGATAACGACAGACGTGCCGTCAAACTTTATTTTACTTCAAGTTTTTTTTTTTAATTTATACTTAAGTCAATAACACCTTTACGGATTAGACAGGGTTTTTTTTAAACACTGTACCTACAAAGTCCAATAATAAGATAATACGCTTTTAAATGTATTGTTTTTATAATTTTAATAGCAAAATGTATCAACATAAAACGTATTATAAAGGCAGGTAACCCCGTGATCCACGAGTTATGACTGACTATTATCGAACCATAATCTTAGGGTTAAGCACGTATCTTTAGCCATAAAGTTTATGTTTTGTCGCATTTGGAGCAAAAAGTCATTTAGTCTCGTATATAAACAGTGTTACATTATTGTAAAGGTGTGTGTAAACTGTCAGTTTACTTTTTGCGTCCTACTGCTGGCCAAAGGTCTTGATCAAAATTGTTTTTTCATCTATGTTTTTGTTAATAGGCAATATGCGTCTGATTCAAAAGCGGGTTAAATGTATTTTATCATGAACATTGTTGCTTTAGAGGTATGTGTGTGTAATTATTTTTTAATATTAAACCATTTTCGATTAGGAAATAAATTTTAAAAATTGCAAAAAATAGTAGGAATTTCAAAATACTTGAAAAGGATGTGAAAGGATGTGACGACACGAGTTCATAAGAAAAGTCAAGGACGAGTCAGATATGACGATCCATAGATAAGTTTTTTTTTTAATTTTCACAATTCCTATACTCGAACTTATTGTTGTCACAGATTACTGTTGTACTTAGTATCAATTTGACGTCACACGTCAAAGTTCACAAATTGTTACTACAACAGTAATCTGTGACAACAATAATAATCGTGTTTCAGATGCGTGAAAATGTTGGTAAATTTCAAAAATTATTTTTGTTATAAAATTTTAGTATTTCGGCGCTGGAATTTTTATGACGGTTATTTGACGATATAACCTATCGTATAAAATCATTAAAAAAAATTGTGGGAGTTCCCTATTATGAAAAATCTGAAATTAAGTCCTGACTCTTAGATAAGGTCTCATTTTCATTATTAATTCATCTCTGTTTTTGTCTTGTTTTAAGTATAATTATTTTATTATCATTAAAAAATAATAAAAATTATTTTAAAATCTTCATGTAATTAAAACAAGACTATTTTTTTTTCAATTATTATGTACATTTAATTTATAAAAAAATAAAGTAGACTCAGGACCGTCTCTTCACAAAATCTATCCGTTATTGTAATGAAGGTAAAATATTTTTTCGGCTATTGGAACCTCTGAGTTGTGTCACAATATAAATGCAAGAATTTCATGATTTTACCAACCCTATGCCATAAATTGGGGGTAACGTTTATATTTAACGCTCATTTATACTGTTATAGTAAATGCTATACTTATAAAATGCTATAGACCAGAGGTTTTAAGTATACCATTTTTTGTTGTATGCCTGTAAACATAAAAAAGTTAAACTGACCATCACGTTTTTCTTTTCCATAAAAATTGCAAAGAAACGACGTATTTTGCCACTGGTGTTGCCTCTAGCTATACTCGTAAATACAATACTAACTTATTTACACTTTAGCTTTGCTCATAATTATCTCCAATTTTTATTAAGAGATCAAGTTTATGATTCATAATAATTCATAATTCATTTATTGTTTGTGAATCCAGGTACATAAAATATTAGATGTCAAAGAGTGGTTTATGGATTTCAATGAAAGAGAACTTATCTTTAGAACTATTGAGAAATTAATAATGAAATACGATCACGACTGTATTCCCAAGGCGCGGTAGACATTCTTTCAGATCTTTTAGGCATTTTTTGAGATCCTTCGAGTATAAGGGGTAGACAGAGGTATGCCCAAATACATATTTAGTACATGCCCACGTTTTATATATGCAAACGTGACAGGTTACAAGCCCATCGACGCTATTAGAAAGCTAACTGGTTTCCTCACGATGTTTTCCTTTTCCGTTAAGAGCTCGTGTTAATGCGCATTTAAATTGAGTGCATTGATGCACGGCCGGGTTCGAACCTGCAACCTTCGGATCGAAAGTCGAGGCACTAACCCACTTGGCCAACACGGCTCTAACTACTAAAGTGAGTTTTAAAATTATTTTACTTTATTTATTTTATTTGATAATGTATCTGTCGCAGGCGACTGGTTGAATTAGCCATTCAATTAAATGCCTAGCCATTTCATTGAGCGCCGCCATTCAATTAAATGGCCGAACGTCGGTTAGTCAAATAGTTGAACACAACGTTCAACACTACGGCTAAACGAAGGTTAGCCATTTAATTGAATGGTGGCGCTCAATGAAATGGCTAGCCGGTTCACTTGCTCACTGAAAAAATAAGTAGGTTTAGATTTTTTTTTATAGCACACGTATCTCACACCCACGCAGAAAGTCTGTTGAAGGTAAATCCGTTATTTTGTGGTAGGTACACGAATAACACTGGGAATAGTCTTTTTTAAACTTTCGCGATCACTATTCATATTGAAAAGTTTTATGAACACGGGATTTTATCGCGTAATTTACCTTATTTATCCCGACATTTCGGCTATGTTGCAATAGCCGTGGTCGCGATACTACCGCCGCTTCACAATGGACCTTGAAAACATGCTCCAGTCTGCCCGCGACCACGGCTATTGCAACATAGCCGAAACGTCGGGATAAATAAGGTAAATTACGCGATAAAATCCCGTGTTCATAAAACTTTTCAATGACACTGGGAACTTATTTTATTTATTTTTCACGGCAAAACAACACACAACGTTCACGAAACACCAGCTGTAGACGCCATCTTGTAAACAAAGCGAAAGTAGTGCCGCGGTGGCGGAAAAACATACTAATTCAATGAAACGGCGGCCTTTCAATCAGGCAGAGTGTTAAACGCTTAAACGTTTTAAACGCTTCAATGATAACTATCCGCCTAGCCATTTAGTTGAATGGCGGCACTCAATGAAATGGCTAGGCATTTAATTGAATGGCTAATTCAACCAGTTGCCTGGGACATATCCACCAATCGAAACCACAGGGCTAAGTTAGTGTCCAGATAAACACCAGTTTCTATTATTTACATTCATTAAATTAAACATTAATTTAAATTGGTAATTGCTAAAGAGAGTCACTGAACTGCAAACATTCATTTAAATAAATACAGATGGTTTAATAAATAAATGTGCATTCCAACGTAATGTGGGGCAAGGACAGAAAGATAAGGGTTTTATAAATAAAATAAAAAATCTTACAAATAACTTTCATTTACAAAAATAGTCACCAACCTTCGCTTGATAAGGGGATACTTTTACCGTTTCTTTATCGGCCATAGTTCCGCTTGACTGAAAATATCTTTGGGTTTTTGAATTTACTTTCCGGCTATAAACGTCCGTATAAAGGTACAGGTACGGCAAAATAACTTTATCCTGTTCAACCCCAAATACAATAATTGAATGTACCATATTACTACTATACATTCCAATTACGTACATGGATTAAATATTCCTTTTTAATAACTAGTTACGAATCAGTGAAAAAAGCGCTCGTGGCGTAGCTTACTTGGACGTTCTTGATTGATCGTCGAAGTTAAGCAGCGTTGTGCGCGGTCACTTTTAGGATGGGTGACCGTAAGTGGTATTACGAGCTGAGCGCTTCCGTGCTTCGGAGGGCACGTTAATTGTCGGTCCCGGCTTTTAAGTCGTTAAGCCATGACGGAGGCCTTTAGGCGGCCTAAAAACTCCGTCACCAGAGTTGACCACTTGCTCATACGAAAAGAAGAGGTGAAAATAATTCTTCTTTCGTAACTAGTTATGAAAAATAGTTATGAAAATGGACCAAATGATATTTTTGGACCGGTCGCGTAGTTATTGCTGTCGTATTGGTATTGCAAGTTTTACTTAATCAGGGCGCGGGACTCAAATAAAAACCTTCATATCAAAAGTTGAATGCACATCCCATAGTCACACATAACTCAGAAAAATAACAAGTAGTTAGACTAAAGACAATAAATAAAATAAATAAATAAATAATGCTGGACATTTCACACAGCATCATGTAGCCCCAAGCTAATCAGAGCTTGTGTTACGGGAACCACATGACTGATATACTACTTAAATATTTTTTTTTTGTAAATACATATATAATATACATAGAAAACACCCAGACCCGAGACAAATATTTGCAGATCATACAAAAATTTGACCCGCGGCGGGGATCGAACCCGCATCCTCCTGCGCCAAAGAGGTCGTAAAATTTATTTATGGTGACAATGGTGACACTTCATTTCCTTATCGCGCTGAACATCTCTAACACAACAGGTAACACAATCTCGGTCGGAAAGTTTCAGTTCATTTGTTAACCCTAAGATGCAGATTTCCCAGCGGCCACAGGCGTATAGTTATTCCTTTCTAGTTACTAGAAACTCTTGTTTCATTAGAAAATATAACTGAAATCTAAAATGTGTCTTATGAACCCAGTGATAGAATTAAATATTCCTTGTAATATACAAGACCAATATGGGTAAGTGTCTTCACAAAACTTACAACGAAAGGCCTCAAATTACAATCAAATAGGATTAAATATGTGTTTTTATATCTTTTGAAATGAACAACATGTTTATTTGAAAATAATAATAATAATTTGACAATCAATTCGCGACAATTTTTATATTCTAAATAAATTATTTCCTTATAATTTTAACCAATAACTTTGCATTGATTAAAAACCATTTAGTATAAGAAATAATTTTCACTATCAACAGCTAGAATTTCGGCAAAGTATAATATTATCACATAAAATACTTTACAATAAATGCGCTATTGGACTTGCCACTGACTGGTCCCTGAAGATCTTCAAATATACAGTACTTCCAAATAAATAATGCGTTTCGGAAGCCAACATAAAAAACACTCACAATGTCAACTTTATCACAAACCAATAAATATCAATGTAATTTTATGAAAAGCAAATAAGTTGCAAGCCGTGCGAGCTGCGCAGCTAACAACGTGCACTTCTTTCACATTCTGTTTTGCAATTTATACTGTCGATGTCGGTCATTTTCGGAAAACACGAAATTAGCCGATGCGCATTATTTATCTTGAAGTAGGTACTGTATTTATATAAATAGATATTTAGATCTGAGCAGATTTCTGCCACACCCAGGGATTTTTTATAAACTGCTTCTAATGTACTGTATTCATTACTTGAATACAGTCGTGATCCTGTATAAATTATTTTACGCACTTTTATCCTCTGTTGAGTGAAAACCCGCGCACCCCAGAACTATTACATTATTCTACACAACTAGACCAACTTTAGCACTTTGCGAACTACAAAGATACACTCCTTATTCATTGTCTTCTGCCTCATTCGTTGGTAGTTTGAGAAATTAATTTGGCTTCCTTGAGGAGACCGCTTAGTTAAAAGATCGTGGATAGTTTTCTTATTTTCAGTTACAGTTTTTATAAGTATTCACGAATGTTATTTAATGTATGAAATGTTCTTTTGTGAATTATAATAACTTGGTTAGTGTTAGCGATGCCATGCCATTGCCATGTGCAAGCTTACTTTAGAAGACAACCAGCTAATTTGGAACCTTACAGCGCGTTCATAGAGGGGTCAATCTTCAGAATCAACGCACCTGGTTGATCGCTATGGCGCCCCTTAAATATCGATATTATTGCTTTTCTGCCCCTTCAGGGGCCAATATGTAAATACGCTTATTTAGACACCTCCTTCTCGAAATAAAATACAGAAAAGCCATAATATCGATATTTAAAAAGCACCATAGCGATCAACCAAACACGCTAATTCTGAAGATTGACGATCACAGCCCAATCTTTTAAATATTTTGGCAATCTTTGTTCGTCTTCGACCACGGTTTTTGAAACCCAAAACGTCGGGAAATACTATAAAAAGATAAATAAAAAAGTAAAATCTCTCTCTCTCTCTTCCAAGCTATTCGTTCCACATGGTGATGGGGTCAGCTTTCCTAATAGTTCTAATAGCTCCTAATAGCCTCCACTTCGCTCTGTCCTCTACGTCATTTTCGGAAGCTTGGTATGGCACTCTCAATCCTATGCCAAAGTATTTTAAAACATTTCCAGCGGTACATTTGCCTCGTGCGGGGACCACCAGCAAACCCTCTGTAACCTAAGTTTCTTTGGTAAATAAATAAATTTGTATAGGTATGTATCTACCTATTTTTATTTGTATTTTTGATGACAAGTTACGTTTATTTCAGGGAGCACCACAACTGCTAGTTCCGTACCTAGCAGAGGCGGGTCACATCTGTCCCACCACTCACAACCCAGCTGACTTCGTGTTGGAGACATTGCATGGTGACGCGGAAGAAGCTGCTCAGCTGTCGGAGCTCAGTCAGAACGGCAAGCTTTGCAGGAAGCTGGACAGAATGACTGTAAGAGGAAGGTATGTAGTTCGAAATGTTTTTGCATAAAGATCTTTAGATCTAGTAAATTGATTATCTATTCTTACCTTTATGTAGTTTATGTACTTATTAATGTTATTAGCTTCTGTTACATCTTCTGTCCCCTTCTAAGCAAACCTGTTGTACTTAGATTCTATATCGATGGCAGCAAAGTAGAAACGGATATCTGCATTTTTGCGAAAATGCTTTTTTTACAAAAATGAGCTTATTTTAGCCTTATCTACAAGTCTGCATTAAAATAATTTCATATTTCAAAATAATGAAGAAAATCTGGCACGTATAAAAAGACATCTACATTCAAATTTTAAAAAACGTCGCAGTAGAAACGGACATTTACATATGACGGCCTTTACTTCGGAGCTTCGACAGGTAACCCAAAAATATGTACGACGTAAGCACGGACATCTGCCACTTATCCGTTTATCCGTCGTACTTTTTGCATATGTCCCAATCTAATTAATTTACTATTCTTTGTTTTATAAGGAAATTCATAAATTTTTCTATAGATACACTATTTTACACATTGATCAAATTCTTTGTTTTATTTTAAAATTAAGATGCAGAAAATGAATGAATTCAGCTAATTGATCTACAAGCAGACACTTACGGAAATTAAGATACCTGTATATATACAGGGCCTTTTCATAAAAGCAGGTTAATGCCATTTATTAAAACTACTTTATAAAATGTTTAGAATGTGCTTAAGCTACATCTTCAGGTTTACAACAACTAAATTAAATTCGTGTAGAACCTTGCCATCTTTACTCCATCGTCTGTGGCGTTTATTAGGTTCTCCGTAAATATTTTCACATATTTCCTCTACATCAAACCACTAGGTACATAAGTTAATATTATTTACATATTATTTAGATCTTAGGAAATTACACACTTGAACATCTTTTGATTGATGATGAAGAGCGTTATCACTTACGACCTCTGCTAAAATACATTATAAGCCAAATGCTAGTCTAGCCAATTTAACTGTTTGCCCTCAATCACGCCTTTACACCTATGCCTCCTAGGTTTATTTCGTTTGAAAAAGAATCGCATTTGCTGGAACTTACTGCTGAGGATGATCATTTACGTTCTTTCAATCCACAAATCACTTTACCATGCATTTTAATCACTAATTCTAGTGCAACATCATCAGCAATGGTGTTTCTAGTGAATGCTCTTTTCCTTCGCAGAAAACGATGTACATTATCAGTTCACGTTAGGAAGAAAAGAGGAAAATGCAGAAAAGAGAATTAGATCGATACAAGAAGGTTTTTTTGTCTAAATTTTGATAAAAAGCTCTTATCAGAAGATGGTTAAGAACAAAAAAATAAAAATATGTGTAGCTTCCATGCGAAAACTGTAAAATTAGTGACAAAGTAAGACGAAGTAGGTAAGTATTTGATTTATTTTAAGGTTTGGGTATTGATGATAAACAATGGGAACTTCTAATAAATAATAAATTCCCATCTACCTATTTGCCAATGAGGCCTATAATTAATTGACTAACTAACTTTCTAAGACTGATTGAAACTAAGAGAGACGTTAGAATTTGATGGGTAGTCTATTTTGATTTTTTTTTTGTTTTCGTTGATGGTAACTGGTATCTAGTGTAATACCTACTTAATAATAAATTTCATGATGTTTTCTTAAAAAAAGGTATAAATACCCATACTAATTTGTGAGATTTGGGAACTAAATGAGTTAACTGATAGACGTAGATGAAGTTTAGTGAAATGTTAAATGCAAAGTAAATGAAGACATCTACAAAATTTGGTCAAAAAAAGGAGAATACTGTTTGCATGGTGCTTAAATTTTCTTTAAATATCATTAGAAATATTACCGGATGCTCAATATCTTAGTTTATTCGATATTTAAGGTGGAATAAATGCTTTTTTATCACAACGTATAAACGGATATCAGGCAAATGTCTTCTTCTACGTCGAAGTTTTTTCAGAGTATAAAAGTACATCTACATTATTTCAGTAAAACAGTGATATATCAATAAAATCTGTTATACAAACAATAAAGAAGGTTATTTTAATGCACGTCAGAAAATTTCATGTTAATCGGTACATTACTCTCAAAAAGGCAACATTTTTTCACTAAATGTGCTCTCCTGTAAAGTATCGTTTTTGTAGTTGTCCGCATCTACTTTGCTGCCATCGATATGTGAAAACATTTAAGTAATTGGTGTTTAGTTTAATATTAACTTTAGTAACACAGTTTTTTTTTTTGTATAACTGTTTCGTTTTCCGAATAAACTAAAATAGTTCAATGGTGAAGTAACATTAAGGTTTTTGTATCACTGTTTCGTTTTCCGAATAAAATAAAATAAAATAGTTCAATAGTGAAGTATCCTTATTAAGGAAATAAAATACACCAAAATATTTGAGGATTATTTATATTCGAAAGGTACGTTAAAAGCTTCTAATATTTTTTTCTCTTTATATCATTAAACTTTACCGGTAGGTACAAAAATTTCAAAATCATAATTTTCTTACTCATCCCACTTAAGTTTGGTTTCTTCAGTAACTGTAAAATTTAAAATGACTTACAGAAAACCGGTGCTACACTCAGATGAGTCTATCCAGCGGATATTTGGGGAGCACGTAGCCAAAGAACAAACACATAAGATGGAGTTCCCAACCACATTCCTGACGCAGTTCGCGATACTCAGCAAACGGATGTTTACACAAACAACTCGGAATTCTGTAAGTATTTTTCTACTTTTCTCAATTAGATATGATTCTATATCGGTCAGGTAATGGAATTCAAAATTCAAATATCATTTATTCAGTAAGACCGCTATGACCACTTTGAAACATTTTAAGAGCTAGGTGATTCTACTCCTGTTCTTTTGTGACCAACACCATGAAGAATCAGGGCGACAAACACAGTATGGTGCCTAGCTTTCTTTTCAGTGATCCATCTGCTTAAATCTAAATAGTCAAGCTCCAGTGGGGAGCCAGTCGAACAATGTGAGTCTCGTCTGTCGTCAAAAGAAAAAAAAGAGGATTTTCATTCCATCTATTTGAAAAGGACGACTTTGTTCGCCTTTAAGTGCGCCCAAAGTAGCTGATTCCTCTTCAAGGAACTTTTAGCGGGCAGTAATGAGTTTTTAATCCTCTTTATAAGTTTAGCGGGCAGTAATGAGTTTTTAATCCCCTTTAAGTGCGCCGGAATTATCTTTGCCGCGCACCTATGAGGTACAACTACTTCGCACTGCCAAGTAGTTGTACCTCATAGGTGCAAAGATTCCACATTCAAGTCTCGAATCTAGCTAGATGAATGAGGACTCTTCCAAAAACACCACAATTGTAATCACATTAGAGATGTATTACTCTGTGGTTTTAGCATAGCTATAGATAGCTAGCTATCCATACAAAAATTGTAAGTCCAACCTCATAAAATCCTGTGCGTTTTCGTCAGCGCGATCTAGAAAACCGCCATCTAGTTTGTTTTCGTGGAACTATTGATGGCTGTTCTAGAGTTTTTTTGTTCGAACTCAGGAATCTCAGGAACTACCAGTCCGATTTGAAAAATTATTTCTGTATTTGATAGCTAAACTCTTGAGGAAGGTTATAGGCTACTTTTCATCATCATCATCATCACCATAAACCATCAGATAAACATACCGCCCACCATTCAGCCAGCGCGCGGCCGCTGTCTGAATTAAAAAAAATTAATCCCGGATTACTCATCTCAAGTGGAACTTCGTCGATTTAACACATTCTTTTCTCTTCCCTTTTATTTTCTCATAGATTGTAATGAAAAGTAGAGTGTATTACTCGGGCACAAAATATATTTTTGGCTCGGGCGACGTACTTTAAATCCCTCGCTACGTTCAGGATTCTACCAAAGAATCCCTCGCTACGCTCGGGATTCTACTCTAGAATCCTTCACTTCGCTCTGGATTCAAAAAAGCGCCCTCGCCGTCAAAATATTATTTTGCCCCCTTATAATACAATCTACTATTAATTAGGCCGGACATAAAAGTCGTAGGAATTGAGATAGGTAGCAGAGGTTATAATGTGTGTCAGGTTTGCGACCAAGACGAGGCAGCACTGGAGTTATGATCTAAAGCTGATGTTTCCATCTTTAATTAGTGATCGAGAGAAACTGAAAAAAAAACAGGAGACTAGTCCAGCTTTGGGATTTTGCTGGTTGAAAATACTAGTTAGGGGTAATGGACGAAAACAAGAGAGGCCCCCAGGGGTAAAATTGTTCTTTGGTTTACCCTCAAAATAACTTTAAATAACTTATCATAAACCTCAAATTGGTCTCAAACTGTCAAAACGATTGCGTAGGTACCGGTCGAACTACTAGTAGGACAGGATGGAATAAGCGCGAACTACTAGTAGGGCAGGATAGAATAAGCGCTTTTGTCGCGTTCGGTCTCGTTGAGATGACAGTGACAGGAATTACTTGCCTGGTTACTGAACTGTCATATTTGACATTTCGAGACCGATTTTGGTCGCTATCAAAGATAGAAAATCAGGGGGCATCTTTAGTCACAACGCTTTATATTCCTCCCTGCCAAAGTAGATATACTGGAATCTTTCGAAATTAGTTTCCTACTTTTTAGTTTTAATATCGCCTAACCTTTTTTCCTCAGATAACCTTATGGATCCAACTGGCTCACCACGTGATATCAGCTATACTTATTGGAAGCATATTCTTCATGATCGGCAACAACGGATCCGTACCAATGTGCAACTTTAAGTTCTGTCTCAGCTGTCTTGTGTTCTTTATGTACACTTATATAATGATACCGGTGTTGTTGTGTAAGTTATGTACCTTTATTATAATATACCGTCACTTTACTTATCCATATAAACTGTAGATAGCAGTATTTTTGGTACCTAAACAAAAACTCCGCAAAAATATTTATCCTAAATCTTGCACAAACAGTTTATTAATTTTTTTTTTAATATAAGTATCACCATCTTTTTTTTTTTTTTTTGCTGCTTAAGATATTTTAAGATACATGAGAGGCAGTTTGTTGCGTTCACTATTTTGGTCGTAAAGAAAAAAAAAACAACTTTTTAAACCGGTTTGAAGTGATTCATGTGTTGACATTCACCTTGACTTTGTGGCACGTGGTCGTGGTGAATCATAGCCTGCATACGAGGCAGAGTTTTAATTTAAAATTCTACAGACCATGCCATTATACAGAATATTATGATAAATCTACGGAATAATTTAAATTCAGATAAGTACTTAGTTTAAAATCTTCGGACAACGTCGTCAGTTTTGCCAAATTCTAACCAGAAGCATCTGCTTAGAAACCCACGACACAAAGATTTTAAATTTGTTTAAGTATAAGCATTGCTCTAAAAACTGCAAGCATTACACCCCAATGAAAAAACGCTACTAAGCTTAGGTGGAGCTCATCATTTCTATACGATTTTGAAGAGTAAGAATGTCTCAAATAGTTAAGTACGTCTCAAACAGTTAATTACGTCATAAATATTTAAGTAGCATTTCAGTATTCGGGCGTTAGAACACTAGCCATCGATTATGTTTTACTTTTATAAATATAAGTAGGTACTAAACTTTTACCAAACTTCTTTTTTTGACAAGTAGAACTTGAATTCTAAAAAAAATTGTCACAGTTGAAAGCCCTAGAAAACTAACCATTAATAACTAAGACTGAAGAATTGTGTTTTTACCGATGCTTTCCTTTATTTCAGTTCCACTAGAAGTCCGCTTGATACGCAGAGAGTACTTCAACCGATGGTACAGTCTCAAAGCTTACTATGCTGCATTGACTTTTTCTACCATGCCTGTAATGGTAAGTCTATAGAATCAGAGTCAATTCATGCTAGCGCAGAGTCGAAGTGCAGCGAAGTGGTCAATCTAAAAGTAAAGCGGGGAATCCATTAGACGGACATGCCCGCGGGTAAGTCTGCAGATATGCCCGCCAAACATCGCTACTATGTCTGCCAGTCTGACTGCGACGGTCCTACACTAGCAAACATTGCACAGACCTATAGTAGCGAGGTCTGGCGGGATGTCTGCAGACTAGCCCGCGGGCAATTTGTCCGTCTAGTGAATTCCCCGCTTTAACATAGAAAAATCACTCATATCTACACAGTCATGCACTTATTTTTTTAGACGCGCTTCCGTGCTTAGGAGAGCATATTAAATTCTCGGCAGAAGCCGACATAACACATAGAAATGTGTTAAGTCTGAGACTCCAGCAAAGCGGAGACGAGAGAAAATGTGTTTAAACAACCAATAGAATTTCGCTTTGCTGGAGTTTCAGCCTAAGCCATGATGGACGCCTTCGGGCTACCCTAAAACTCCGTGACCAAAATTAACTACTAGCTTATATGAGAATAAATACATAGTTATAATTCCATTGAAAATGAAAAGTCTTTTCGAAATTTTTATTTTCATTTTCAATGACATCTCCTCTCGTCTTAGCTTTGGTCACACCCCGGACACTCAACGAAATATCTATGCAAAAGCGGCTTCTAACTACCTATATTTACACTAGACAATGTCAGTTTTGTAGGTACACAGTAAGGTTGTCACCGTATGAATAATGTACACTGTGGTCTCGGATGTGTCTGCGCGTGTGGCGCGTTCCATGCTCAAAGTCAGCTCTTCGCCAGCTCAAACTTCACAATGCCCATTTTATACGTAGTATTTCTATTCTGTGCTTTGGTAGAGTCTCAATCTAAGCCATGACAGATGCCTTCGGACTACCTTAAAACTCCGTTACCAGAGTTAACCACTAGCTTCATCATCATCATCATCCGCAGCCTGATCTCTCCCACTGCTGGGTATAGGCCTCCCTTTGTTTTTGCCATTCTTTCCGGCCCTGCGCCTGCCTGATCCACTGCCGGCCCGCGACGCTAACAATGTCGTCGACCCATCGTGCTGCCGGGCGTCCGACGCTTCTTTTGCCAGTCCTCGGCCACCATTCCGTCAACGCTTTACACCACCTGTCATCACCACGTCTCGCCAGGTGTCCCGCCCAACTCCATTTGAGTTCCATGACCCGAATACCGACATCTTTGACCTTGGTTCGTCTTCGGATCTCGGTATTGGGAACTCGGTCTAAAAGCTTGATGCCGAGCATGGCACGCTCCATGGCCCTCTGTGCAACCCTCATTTTGTACACAGCCTCCTGCGTAAGGGTCCATGTCTCGGCACCGTAAGTCATGGTGGGCAGAATACACTGGTTAAATAGACGGGTCTTCAAACACTGTGGTACGTTGACGGATTTTAAAATGTCATCGAAAAACCACTAGCTTATATGAGAATAAATACATAGTTACAATTCTTCCTTCCAGTTGGTCCTCGGATTCACCTTCGTAGTGATAACCTACTTCATGTCAGGCCAGCTGCTGGAATGGGACAGATTCCTTCTGTTCACTGCCTGTGCGCTGCTGACTGCGACATGCTCTGAAGGTCTTGGTTTGGCTGTTGGATCGGCTTTTAGCGTCACGGTATGTAGATTTTGGGAAACTGGACATTATAAAAAACTGTGCTCATTTAACTTTTAGAAAAACCACTTTTTCACCATCTCTGAGTGTTAACTGGACCTTTACGTCTTTACTAGATAATGTAACAAGTGGCAATGTTTTGCCTGCACACAACGGGACACTAAAGCACATGGGACATCAACTTTTTCATTTCATTTATTTTTCAATGCTTGTTTCACCACCTCTGAGTGTTAAGCCTTTACATCTTTACTAGATTAGTAAATGTATACAGTGTCAGGAGGCAATCTTTTGCCTACACTTAAGGGAAACTGAAGTTCATGGGACATTGTTGAAATCAAGCAGGCTTGCCCAGTACTTAAACCATCCTCTCTGTTTTACTTCATCCGAGAAATCGTCATTTGGGTAAAATAGGAAGGACTATGTAGTTCACTCCTCGTAATTGCGTCTTATTCGTGTGAACCTCTTACCCAGATGAAACTTCTCCGAATGAATCTAAACATTGTCAGTTTCTAAATCGACGACATTTTTAAAGTCCTGTTGTATTGTGTTGTTACAACATTATAATGTGTCGTAATTGAAAAATTTATTATCAAAACTTCAACAATTTCAGAATGGTGATGCGCTCGTGGCATAGCTTGCTTAGACGTTCTTGATTGATCGTTGAAGTTAAGCAGCGTTTTACGCGGTCACAATTTGGGTGATATTCAGTGGCATTACGAGCTCAGCGCTTTCAATCCGTGCTTCGGAGGGCACGTTAAATTATCAGTCCCTGCTTTTAAGTCGTTAAGCCTTGACGGAGGCATTTAAGGTGGCCAAAAAACTCCGTCACTAGAGTTGGCCACTTACTCATACGAACTTTCTTTTTTTTTAGAATGGTTCAATCATCGGTCCCGCGACAGTGGCTCCTCTGCTCGCTCTGTGTTGCTACGGAATGGGCTTCGGTCCCACCATCGAAGGGAGCATGAGAGCCCTAATGTCAGCTTCCTACCTCCGCTACGGCCTTTCAGGATTCTCTATAGCTTTGTACCAGAATCGAGGAATGATGGACTGCCCCAACGATTTCTGTCTATACAACGACCCACAGTTACTACTCCGTGATGTTGGCATGACGAATGACACTTTTGTGATGCAAATCATAGGTTTGATAGCTTTTACTTGTATACACAGGGTTTTAGCTTACTTTGCTCTTCGTTATAGATTGACTGCTGAGTTTTCTAATAAATTCATGTGCTATGTTAGCAAATTCTTGAAACATAGGTAACTTTTAAGGGTTTAGGTAATGGAATTTGATATGTACCTATGTATAAGGCCTAATTTATCAGTCGTCAGATATTATCTGTAAAAATACTTCCGGAATTTGATAGCTATTGTAAAATACGGTATTTTAATTATACAGATTAATTTAACGTTTGATAAATCGGCTATAAAATGACTAAATTATTATATTTAATATTTGCTCATTTTTAAGAGTTACTTTTGAATTAAAATAAATATAAAAAAAAGTTTTTTGTATTAAAATATACAGATAGGTACCGTAAAATACGCCAACATTGCCCGCTTTTTTCGAATAATTTCAATTTTTGTAAAAAATTTCTATGGGAACGTAAGTATTTTCTTTTATCATCTGCTATTATAAGATTATGTGCATGTATTACTTTATCAGATTTTATGATGCGTCAATATTTAATTAAGTATTTTATACATTTTGATGGCGGGCAAAGTTATCTGGACTTTTAGCCAACATTGCCCACGTTGATTTTTGACGCAAATATAGCCTCTAGAGAGATGAAATAAAAAGCCAATACAAGAATTTAGGCAATAATGGCGTTTACTTTAGGTTTTAAAACGATACTATAGAAGGTTTCCTAGCAAAGTGGCTGGGCAAAGTTACCCTGACATTTTTTGTCTTTTTCATACAAACCGCATTTCACAAATTAAAAGTGCTAGGGTTGGCACTTCTTAGTTAACTGATCTTGTGATCGTAGTTGTTGTAGGTATAAAAAAACTGGTTATTTTTCATTCAGGTATTTATTTAATAAACTTTAATCAACATATTTATATAGGTACCCAAATGAAAATGAAATACTAATTGAGATCAAATGATGTTAGGAGCTAAATTAAAATAATTACTAAACTATTAGACATTTTCAGCTAACTGTCACTATTATTATTGCATTGTCACCGAAGACTCATAATTTTACCTAAATTCAGCTCAATTTGACACCGGGAAGTAGGTCAAATTAAGCTTGCAAGAATTGACCCGGACAAACATACTTACAAACATAGGAACTTACAAACATACAAACATTGCAAGTTAATTAAAAGCTTTAAAAAAAACAAGTTTCTGAAGTGCCAACCCTAAGCTTATTTTGATGGCGGGCAATGTTGTCAATAGTAGATCGCTACATTGCTGGATAACTTTGCCCACCGCTATAACTCTTGTTTGAAAAGACATTCAGCAACGATAACAACATATTAATACTCCTAAAATGTTCTTACATATCATAATATTTATAAAACTAACCTGTGTTTTCGCCATCACTCACAATTCACTTATGAATTTGCACCAAAATTTGCCCGCGAAAATACGCACCTTACTCGAAGAGTTCCAACAAGTTACTGAGTGAAGCTAGCGACACACCAGATAGACAGTGTTGCTAGACACATAACCTATTTTCTATCAAATTCAAAAAATGTTAACATATTATTCAAATATTTTTGCAATTTAAAGATTTGCTTAAAAATTGATCTTCGGGCAAAATTACCCTTGGTGGCAATGTTGGCGTATTTTACGGTATTTATAATGTTCATGAAAAAAATAATGTTTCATATACTTAATAATTCAGACAAATAATGCAATATTTGTGAACAGAAAAACGATTTTACTATGTTTTTAATTGTATAAAAATTGTTACAAAAGATAATTCTAAAGCGTAATCGTTTTGAAGTTATGTACCATGAACAAGTAAGTTACATTAAATAGTTGAACGTATTAAAGTTATCTGTGATCTTAGGTGAGAATAAAAGTAAATGTTAGTTTAAACGTAGGTATATTTAACTTAGTATTTCTTTACGGTGGTATCCGAGTCTTTGATTGGCCAAACTTTTCAAAATTCTATAGTTTTTAATTTCTAAAGTGGTAACCCACACTGAAATAGCACATTTAGGTTGGATTCGACCAAACTGGATTAAGTTTTTAGTCGAAAGTAAACTACTGTTTGTTTTAATATTTTGACATTGTAAAGTTGATACCTTATAACCAGGATAATTTGCATGCACATAATAATGTTCGGTTGCGCTTTCTAAACAATTGTATTTCGAATTATGTTGGCTAGTTAGGTACTCTGGAGTAAGATGACTTTTGGTCGAATCCAGCCTTAGTCGAATGAAAATTATTATCAAAATTTATTCCGACGGGATTCAAATTCGTATCGACCGATTAGTATTCAGTGGCTGATGCCCGAACACTGAAACGCTACTTAAATAAAAAAAATATATATATTTGAAACGTACTTATCTATTTGAGACGCTCTTATTTTTCAGAATCGTATTCAAAAATGACAGTTCATGACAGTTAATGTCAAGGATAAGCAACACTTAAACTAAGAAGCGTTTCAGTGTTCAGGTGTGAGTTGGTTTGGTTAAAGCACTGTGGCTTCAGGAGGATCGGTTTTATCAATCCGGGTTCGAATCCTGTCAAGAATTTTTATTTTAGATAAAATGTTTGAAAATACGGTACTAAAATGTGAAGTTAATACCTAAGTTGAAGACTTGATCGAGTTTGTAATGTTCTATTATGTGACTGTTTTGTATAATTTTATACATGAATCTCTTCATAGAAATTGAATCTGTAAATGTCAGATAAGGGAGTGGCCAAATTGCGTTTACTGAGCGCGTTTTTGAACTGCGCGTTTTTATCGATACAAACGCGCGTTTGGATACAATATCTATTTATTCTGTGGGAAGTGAAATGTCTGCGCGTTTGTATCGATATAAACGCGCAGTTCAAAAACGCGCTGCAGGAAACGCAGTGTAGCCACTCCCTAAAAGACGTGATCATTGGCCATCAAAATGACTGTCAGATTCAAGGAAATTTTCGTAGTTTAAAATTTCCTTTGTCAGATTACCATGGATATACCTAAATCATTAAGCTTTGTAATGGACTAAGCGCTCAAATGGACGCGTAAACTCGGTATGATGAATGAATTAGGAAAATGATGTGTGAGATGCGACCGCGAGGAGTAACCTCACCGCAACTCCCTCCTTACCCAGATGAAGATTCTCCGGATGAATCGAAACATTGTCGGTATCTAAATCGACGATTTTTACGTAAGTTATTCCCGTGTGTTAATACAATGTCAAATGATGTAGGTATGCATATTCCTGATTACGCGTACTTTGGAACTCTTAGTCCATACGAAGCTTTAGAGTCCCAGCTTTGAACGCTCGCGTAGAAATGTCGTCGTGGATAAGCAACTTATGAAATTAGAAAGAGAAAGGTATATTGAATAACGGGGGAGAAAAGGAGAAAGACACTGTTTTGTTGACTGTCACTCAAGGAATTTCTATACTACGTACCCGGAACGCTGACTGAGACAGAAAACAAGGTCCGCTTGAAATCAAACTTGGGCGGTGTGTCTCTTTCTTTTTGCAACTGTGTGAAAGAGACAAAGCACCCAAGAAAGCCTCTCAACAAGACCAACAATCCTTATAACCAAGATTAAATGATAATAGATCGTTGTTCAGTCGCGATAAGGTTCAAAATCCTTTGTACATTAAATGTCAGTTAGCACTCCAGTTGCGTAGTTTAGAATCTTCTTGCTGTCACTAAACAAAGTTTTGGATTGATATTATGGGTATTTTAGACTTAACCAATGGATCACCATAGATAATACGAGTTACCGTGATCTTGCCAAGGATGTACTTAATTTAATTGGAGTAAGGGTAGTAATAAAAAGTTTTAAAATAAAAATATCTTTTATTACATTATTTATTTACAGTTAAATAGTACAACAATGAACTATACCTACTTTTTATAATTATTCTTAAAATCTAACAAAAAAATTTAACGTAAGGTATTTATTTAAACGTATATGATGCCGAGTCACCACCAATGGATGGGTGACCGCTAGAAACATCCGAGCTTCGAAGGGTAAACTTAATCGGCCCCGGCTAAAACACTGTTTTTAAAAATATAGACAAACATTAAGGTTAGTCACCCATTTCCACTTATAGTAGTTTGTTTGACGGGAATATTAGTTTTGCTATCTGCTACCTAATAGGTACACTTTAAAAGTCAAAAGTATCCCCATTATTCATAATAATTTGTCAAACAGCAAGGTACATAATAAAATCAAATAATGTTTTTTCTTCTTACTCTTACAACGAAAAGAGACGGCAGCATATTTACTAACCATCTGAGCTCTAGGAAGACTGTACCTAAGTCGGTTAAAATCGGGGACAGGCAGGAATTTTGATTCCTATTTGTCCCCTCTCGGGGACAGGACGTAGGGACAAACAGGAATAACCCAAGTTGAGAGGCGTTGATAAGTAATACCTATACTATTTCTGTATCTATAATTCAGTTTTATAAACTTCCTTGTCAAATCCTGCATTTACAATTCCAGTGCTTTCAGTTTCCTTTGGTTCGTTTTCAATGATCCTCGCTTGCGGTGGTCGCTTTGGTCCTGGAAATAATCAAATGATGTATAACTGGCTTAAACCATTAAGGCTGGTTTTAGCGTCACGCGTACCGTCGGCGCTGATAGGCGAGTGATCTTTATTACCATGAAACAAGGATACTGATTGTTTAGCAAAAATGGCAACGCTGATTGCACTCGTCAGTGCTGAACAATCAGTATCCCTATTTCATTGTAATAAAGATCACTCGCCTATCAGCGCCGACGGTACGCGTGACGCTAAAACCAGCCTTACAGGCAATATCCGTACCCCTATTATAAATGAGAAAGTGTGTTTATTTGTTTGTTTATTTGTCGTGGAATCACGTCAAAACAGAGCGACCGACTGACACGATTTTTTGTGTGGAGATAGCTGGAGGGCTGGAGCCTAATATAGGCTACTTTTTATCCGGGTACCACGCGAGCGAAGCCGCGAGCAGCAACTAGTAATTTTATAATTGTTTTAAAGTGTTAAACCACGCTTAGGTATTATAACCTACATTTGAAAATGAAAATCTTATCGATGCTTTAATCGATAAATGGTCTTAACAAGATTTTCAACCCTGACGACTAAGGATTCCGTAGCCGAGTAGCTAAAGGCACTCCGGCTAAAGGAGGATCACTTGTATCATTTCGGGTTCGAATCCCGTCGGAATTGAAAAGTTTGATAAAAATTTTTATTTTCAAAAAATAATTATGCTACCCCTAGTTAGTGTGCCAAATTTCAGCTCAATCGGACATCGAAAAGTGGTTCAAAATTATGTTGTAAGATTTGATCCGTACTACGAGCGTTTACACATCATTATCCGATTTGATATCGGTATCGGATGCCTTTGACAATGCCCAACCAGATGTCGGAAATCGGCAGGTATTTCATACATTTTACTTGCCCCGACATCGTATCGGCGTTCGATACTGATATTGGATCGGATAATGTGGAAATTAGTGTGCCAAATTTCAGCTCAATTGAACACCGAAAAGTGGTTAAAATTCTGATTAATTTATCAAGATTTGACCCTTATTAACAAGACAAATTTGCTTGTAAAATGGTCATTTTCATACCTCCCATGAAGAGCTTGATCAACGTAGAGCAAGGTGCATCTACTAGCATCGTCAGTACATAAGCCACGATCGCTGCCAGCAAGAAGTCAGCAAGGAAGATATACAGCTGAAATCACAGATATAGTACCTACTAAGTTACGCCTTGATTCTACGTCATAATTTATTTGGCAATAGCAGTGCCCTAGTGGCGTAGCCCCCGTAGTAATGGTAGGTATACGGTGATGATGATGATACTGAAAAGTAGTAAGTATACATATACTTAACCTTTCTCAAGAAGTAAGCTATTAAATGGTAATTTCTGAGATTAGGTCCTTCAAACAAACAGACAAACAAACAAACTCATCCGCTATGAAAAGATTGACTGGCCCGACAAACGTGAGAACAAATTCAAATGGTTTTAACATTATAGAGACGATGCTGATGTAAAGCTTGGGACAATGCCTAGCTCTTAAAAGTAAAAAAGTAAAACATCTGACGACCTCTGTGGCGCAGTGGGTGAAGGCCCGCCTGTGACGCAAGAGGTTGCGGGTTCGATCCCCGCCGCGGGACAAATGTTTGTATGATCTGCAAATTTTGTCTCGGGTCTGGGTGTTTTCTATGTATATTATGTAAGTACTTATGTATTTACGAAAAAAAAAATGTATATAAGTAGTATATCAGTCATGTGGTTGCAATAACACAAGCTCTGCTTAGCTTGGGACTACATGATGCTGTGTGAAATGTCCAGCACTATTTATTTATTTATTTATATCTACTCACCGAGCTCTGAACACCAAATTGTACTGGTGACAAGCTTGAGGAGTTGACTACGAAGATCAGTGGAAAATGCACGATATACATGCCATATGAAAGACGACTCAGCACTTTGAAGCATCTTAGAGATAACACCCAATTTAATGGACCTGAAATAAAAAAAAATAGCATTAATGGTGGATAGAAAGCGGTTTTCATATTTTCGTCAGCGCCACCTAGGAGTGTCGTACAGAACTACAAAAGAAAACTACACAGGCGCGCAGTGCAGCTGACTGGGTTTATTCTTTACCCGGTAGATGATGTTGAACTTTTGTACATTGACGCTAGATGGAGTAAATTGGTTCTTTCGTTATTATTTTGATCCAGCTTACAATAATAGGTAAGTAGGCGCCTACTTATAACATTTTCTGTGAAATTTTTGTAATTGATTTACGCATCGAGAATTTTATTTTCATCTTAAATAAACCTAGGTCTATCCCAGACCATAATAAGTACCTACCTGACCTACATAAATCGTCAACGTGTGCATGGTCAAAAACTTGTATGATGGATGGACCACAATTTGAAAACATTATTATCTATAGATTCAAACAAATTAAGCTAGCCCATAGGGTACCAGGGCCCGTATTCAAAATTCTTTCAGGGCGTCTAATCGAAGCGACGCGTGATCCTAAGTCTGGCACTTATTTGGCTCGTTTCCAGCGATCCTTAGGTGACTCAACTGGTTCTTATTGTATTTTATAATGATTTAATAAATATTGTTGTAGTTTGGTTTCAGTAGTAGCTTAATGTGTTGCTCTTATTTGAGTGTCAAAAAAACATTGTTAAAAGCCGCGCTAACTTGGCAGTTGAATAAGAATAATGTGGAAAATCTTACCTCCGTAACCCGTGGCACAACCAAACACAATCCACCCCACAGCCAAAGCCCAGGCCGGTCGCATGTACGAGTTGATCACATTGTCCACTAGCTGGTTTTTCCAATCCTGTTGCATAATTGGGTAGTGAATACCTACTACTGTTCCTAGTATGGCAAACGAGCATATCCAAAGAATCGCTGCTTGGACCTAGAAGAAGGAATAATAATTTAAGGTGTACTTACACAATTATAAAAAAAAACCCGCATTAATACGAGCTCTAAACAGTGAAAGAAAACATCTTTAGGGAACCAGTTAGCTTTCTAATAGCATCGATAGGCTTACAACCTGTTTCTGACGCATTCGGGCAAAAAAGAAGGACATTATCCCTCGAAATTTATTTCAGGATTTAAACCTTTGCCAATGTCCAACTTGGATTAATGTCCAATACAATTTTTGTACAACACGAATTTTGTCCAACACGAATATGAATTTTGTACATCTATGAAAATTATCAACCAAATTAATTTTAGTTTCTACGTTTCGAATTAGGGATATTATCTGCTAACTTAAGGTAAACAATGAATATGTAACACAATTTAGTAACATACCCTGGGAATATTTGGTTTCTCATCCTTATATAAATTCAGAAGGTATCCATACACCATTCCTACAAAGAACGGTGAAGCACGTGCCAGCGTGTTTACGTAGTAGTACTTCAGGAAATAATTTTGATCTTCAGCAGTTCGCCTGGAAATATAAACAACATGTCAATAGTAATTTTGGACTAAAATATTTCATTTGCATCAATCTACAATACCAAGGAGAATAAATAAATAAATATTGCTGGACATTTCACACAGCGTCATCTAGCCCCAAACTAAGCTTAAAAACTAAAAAAAAAATGAAACATAATCAATACGATGTCATGAATTAGGTTCGAATCAGCTAGTGGACAAATCAGATGACGGAGTTCCACCAACATTATGAAGAGGACAGGTATTTAATCAAAGATGACTAGTAAATCAGTAGACAGGCCCATGTAGATGTCACAAAAATAGTGAATAATAATACTTATAACAAGAATGGATGAAGTCGGACTGTTGAAGATGACTTTTCATGTACTTACGATGGCATAATCGGACCAGACTGGAATTCCATTATAAAGTTGTATATACTCGATCCAGCTAACGAGAGTATGAGTCCAGTTGCCAACGAGATCCAAGAAGAAAGCTTTCTCCCTCCAAGTATCCAGTATAGAAAGAGAGGCGAGATGATATAGAGCTGAACGTCAATGGCTAGATACCAGCTGTGGGATAGGCACTGAAAAAAATCAAAAGGCTTAGAAAATGCTATTTTCGTTTTGTAAGCATTTGAAATAGCAAAGGCACGATTTTGACTTGCTGATCGGTTTTACTTATATACTTTCCAACATCTTGGTTTAAATATATTTTGGGCTGGTTCTTCTCTAGAAGTTTTATTTTACTCCCACTATCCATAAAATAGTTTTGTAAAACGTCTTTTGTTCATCCACTACATACCTTTTTAAATTTTATCACAATGCTCTTTCCCTTTTCTTATTTATAATTTTCATTTAAAAGTAGGTATTTAAATAAAAGATAGCCCCTCATGTTTTTGAGCATGTCCACATTGTCTTTAGATATTAGAAAAGGCCTAAGCATGTTTTCTCATTTTACCAAATATTTACTTTGCTTGAGATGTTTTTAACTTATTTTCTGGAAATAATTCCATAAACCAATACCTAAAAACCACAGATTCTACAAGGTTTTCATTATTGTATAAAAAACACTTATTACCATCTGAAGGGGGTTGACCCAATTCTGGACGTGCAGTAAGGTAGACCACCAGTTCATGCGACACCTTTCCACCTGCGTCGCCACCACGGTCCAGTAAGGCCCGTCAGATATCCAGTTCAATAGTGACGCGTGAATAAGAACATATGCAGCAAGTAGTGGAAACATTCTTAGTATACGGTTGAGGTAGAATAAGTGCAGCATTCTGATCAGTTTTGCTGAAAATAAAATGTATTTGAGATATTATGTTGGTTGCAAATCGCTTCTTGAGTGCTACTTTTAATCTGTATGACTATCTACATCGCACTAAATCTACAGATATTTATGAATTATTTGAAGATGCATGAAAGAGCAAACACACATTAGACTACTATGTATGTCCACTTTTGTAAGCTATCATCTTACACGACAAATTCAGTTCAGCTAGCTATTGCCTCATACCTACGAACAAACATAAATAGGGTACCTGAAATTTTTCCCAGGGCCGTATATAAGAAAACCAATTGGTTACTCGCACTGTTTGCCTTCACCATTATGGGAGGTTTTCCAAAATTAAAAATTGTATAAAACTCCTCAGAATTCGAATCAAAAGTCGAGAGAATCATACCCCACTCGGCCAACTCGGTTTACTTTTGGATAATCTGCCTTCAAATACAATTGGGTACTAACCTCTTGACATTTTTCCAACTGTAGTATAGACGAGAAGTAGTCCACTCAGCATGAAGAAGGTATCCACGGTGATAGGGCCAGTTGTAATCCATAAGCCACCTACTGATGTTATCCACTAAAAAGAAAACCACAAAATAATTATTATGTCTTACAACGAGCATCGTGGGAGGAACTTGGATGAGGCTAGTGCAGACCCCGTAAGGAGAGGCACAAAAAAGCGGAAGCATTTAACCAGCAGTGGGTTAAATCAGGCTGCGAATTATGTTATTACTAGCTGCTGCCCGCGGCTTCACTCGCGTGGTACCCGGATAAAAAGTAGCCTATGTTAGGCTCCGGCCCTCCACATATCTCCACACAAAAAATCACGTCAACCCGTCGCTCCGTTTTGACGTGATTCCACGACAAATAAACAAACAAACAAACACAGTTTCACATTTATAATAGGGGTACGGATGTCACGCTTGTGCGCAAAGTTCTCTCAAATAGTCTCTTTAATAGTACCTACCTATCTAAAATTCGTAGTTCACGATTGTCAAATACAACAAACACTTTTCAGATTACTTGAACCACGCATTATTGAAAACATTCAAAACCATAGTCATTACTGATTTCATTGGTATCAAACTTACTATGAAACTCTACAAATTTTCGAGTTCAGGAAATACTCACATTGAGAACGTCATATGGGTTAGCCAGGATAAGAGATACTTGGTTCACATACGTGTGGCCTACAATGACCCACATCATAGCAAAAGATCTGATTCCATCCAGACATTCTATAGTACCAGGCACAGCGTTATAAGTGAAGAGACGACGGGAATTGGTATAAACAGAGAACGACAGGAGTAGCTTACTGAGCCGCTTTGCATCTGAAATGAAATCAAATGTTTTATTTTTGAAAGACACACAATAAGAATGTAATAAAGTGTAAGTAAATATAACACTGTAAAAATTGGTAAAGGAAAAACGATATGAAAATAAAACAAAAAAAAAAAAAATACTTTAGTCTAATTCATAAAAGTTATCTATTGCGTAAATACGTAAGTATTCGTTATGATAAAAGTTAATCATAGTGTTAATCCGTACTTAACAATAGATAGTATAATTTTAATCAACTAACAGAGGACTACGTATTTCAAGGACTGATAGAACTTGATGAGAAAAAATATTAAGCCTACGTCACAGAACTTAAAATAATAAGTACCACAATACAATTATACTAGGTACTTCCTACGCTAAAATGCGGTTAAAACGGAAATGCAATCGTAAAATAATGTTTTTTCATCGATTTTTGAAACATTTAAGGCTAACCATGGCCTTTGCGTCTAACTTCTATCGTAGATGATTTATTCAAGACGTCAGACGTCGTCATAACTGAACGCAAGTTTTAGGTGCTGGGCAAGCCCATTCCATAATGTAAGGTATTCGATGGTAAAGCAGCCTGCTATCTTCAGGTTCTAATTTGATGAATGTTTGAATTATCGAATCTTACCTCTACCAAGTACAACTGTCTGATAGACATCGAAAGCTGTGCTCATTGCCACCAGTACTAGGAGAAACGAAAATACAGCGCTGAAATGAAAGAAAACACATAATTTATTTAACTAAAAATTAAAATTATTTTATTACTTTCTAAAATTTTTGGGACAGACTTATAAAATAAATCATTCAGAAACTAGTTAATTTGTGAAATGTGATATTTATCTATTTCTATAATGAGTTTCACTTCACTTCAGAAAACTTTTCACAAATACTCACATGAAAACATAATCAGCGGCCACCCATCGCTTATCGCCCGGTAATCTACAGTACGCGTCAGTATATTGCAAGTTAATGTCGGTTATAAGTATTTCGTCTATAGCTTGCTTCGTAGTACATACTTTAGGGATACATACTGCTAGGAAAAGATCAACGTCTGCTAATGGACTGTCCACTGCAACTCTGAAAATAGAAACAGACATTGTAATTTAAACTTTCACGATCAGCGGAGTTAAAAAGGTCGCTATTGCAGATTCACAATAATCTGATTCACGGGAGATTCGTATTGATATTCAGCTAAAGCCATTCCTCTTTAATTACGTCAAATGTTAGCTGAATTGTACGCAATTCACGCAATTCAATTCACAGCAGAATCACATACTAGGCCTGAAATTGCCATACGAAAAAAAAAAATCCGGTCGGTTTTTATTATTTTTTTTGTTTTTATTATTTGAACTTTCTTTTCAACTATTTAACAAATAATTAATACGATAAGCCATATCTATAATCACGCACGTGTCACGCTAACTTAGTGTGAAATATCTTTGTAATTGCGTGTTATTGTACCTGACTTATAATTCTATGAAATGAATAAAAAAAGATAAATCTAAAAGAAGAGCATGGCAGAGGCTTTCTTCAGGCTTTATTGAAAGTTGAGTTATTTACTAGCCCAACATTGTTTCCGAAAAACATTAAAGTAAATTTATGTATTCCTAAACTACTTAAAATAAACAAGAATTTACCTTTAAACCTGTACCTATTGAATTCATTATGACATGACATGACACAATGATTGCCTACTAACAAAATCCTATTTCTTTTCATAATGTTCGCAAACTGTCACGGCAGTGTTTCCTTGCAGTGCTCTGGCAACCTTACTAACCGTGGAAACACAATACCTTTCGAGAAGAATGATGTTATTTGGCTGCGATATTCTGTAATCATATTTTGCAATATAACTTGCAATATTTGTAGACAAGTTATCCGTTTCATTTGCAAACCATTAAACTACTTGGTCCGATCGAGCTCAGGCACACCTTTTGATTCTCTATAACACTGCAATATTATGGTGACAACGAACTGATCTGATCATGGTGTCAGGAGCTGTTCCATGGAACTTTTCAGTGAATAACAGTAAAATTCACCTTATCGAGAAACAATTGTTTATTGAGGTGCAGGATAATAAAGTCGTGCTCTAATTGCAATGTCTTATAATAATATCTAGAATACAATAATACTTTAAGCCTAAGTTTTATCAACCAAAGGCTTAAATTCAAAATTGCTGTCGATTTTTCTGTAGGTATACCTACTGACTAATTAGAACACATACATACAAACTGAAAACAAACGTTTTTGTTAATGATATGCTAAAGACCAGAAAAGAATAACAGACAAAATGGCATTTTAAAATTACCGATTTTAATACGTTTTTGGGTTCAATTATGTAGTCGAAACCAACTTTTCTTACTAAAACTACTCTCAGGACGCCAACTCTGTAAGATACTCTTTGACACTTTCAATAAAATGCTGTTTTAGTTTTTATCGTGAACAAAATAAGAGCTTCCGCATTTTGTGAAAATTTTGTTAGTCCATCTATAACAGAATTACTACCATTGTCTGTTTATTGTAGACTAGCTGCTGCCCGCGGCTTCACTCGCGTGGTACCCGGATAAAAAGTAGCCTATGTTACTTTCCAGCCCTTCAACTATCTCCACACAAAAAATCAAGTCAATCCGTCGCTCTGTTTTGATGTGAAAACAGGACAAATAAACAAACAAATAAACACACTTTCACATTTATAATATGTGTACGGATGATACTACCAGCCGCTCTACTGTTTGTGTCGCTGCCAATGTATACTACCGCTTGATTTATTACATACCTTGATTCTCCATTTGGCAAATATTCAAGATATCCTCGAAGTTGGTGATTTTGTCTCATCATATTTGCATTAAGCTTCGACACATCTGGATTTGTGATTGGCGGCCATGTTATCTCAGGTAACGGAGGAAGAATTGGTAGAGACAAATTTTGTTGTAAAGGTACTCGAATCATACAATATTTTCCTTCAATGTTTGAAACGGGCGATTCTTCATTTATATTCAAACATTGGTAGTAGTTTCCATAGTCTGCCAAGTTTCCCTCAATTATTCCTTTTGGGGTACGGAAGCTGGCGTCGATAACTGAAATAATTATAAAATAGTCACGATTTGAGTTGTAAAATGCACCCTTCTAATCTTACCTTATCATAGTTGTGTTTTTCTATTACTGTACCAGAAAAAAAACAACTACTAACTAAGAAATTTAAAGTAGGAGATTTGAAATAAAAAACTAGTTTGAATAATTTGAGATAAGTAATCAAATGACGAGTATAATGACACCGCAATTTTATGTTTAGTGACTCAATATTGAAATGAAAAATTTTATAATTTTGCTGTTACCTACGGTTTAGTTTAGACTATATTTGTGAGTAAAAACTCGGAGGGCACGTTAATTGTAGGTCCCAGCTTTTACGTCATGACGGAGGCCTCTAGGCGGCCTGAAAAGTCCGTCACCAGAGTTGGCCACTTGCTCACACGAAAGAAGAATAAGAAGTAGGTAACCAGCATCTACGCGTCCAGTAGTCGCAAAAAAATGTAAAAAATTGCTGTTTTTTTCCTGAACTTATTTAATGAACCCAAGTCATAGTGCGTAAAGCCTACGATGTTATAGTTGTTCTATCTTACGAAGGCCGGTTAGTCTTAATTGTGTGTGTGTGTTCACATGCACGTTGTTTCTGTGTGCGTAAGCTCGGGAGCGCTCAGAATCGGTCCACGCACACAGAACCTATTAAGGTTTCAAGGTACAATACATATTGTTATTTATATTTATTTATGGAACAAAGAAACACAATAATACAAAGATACATATTGTATCCCTGTATTTTCTAAGTAAAACAATAAATAAAAAAGAAAAAAAAAAGAAACAACGTGCATGTGCATCTACACACACAATTAAGACCAACCGGCCTTCGTGAGATAGAACAACAGAACAACTGTACGCTGGTATTGTACAGACTAAAAATAAAGAAAACACTTACATGTGTACAGTAACATAGAATCATTGTTTGACAAATACGTTAGTTGCTGAGAACAAAGCTCAGCGTCCAAGGCGTCATCGTAGAGATTCTGATCAAAGACTTTTTTACCATCCGGTATAGCCTTTTCCACATAAGCACTTGCACAACCCAAAAATAAAAAATAAAATATCAGCTCCATATTCCACAACAATTCATTGAACACATCTAACAGTGATTGACTTAATAAACTAATTTCTGTGATTTTTTTATCTTATCGATAATTATAGACAAAAATAATTACTAAATTTTGATAAATCAGGAATTATGATAAGCTCCGATTATTAAACCAAAGAAACATAGATAAGTAAATACATGTTCCAGTAGATAAGGTGTAGACGTGATTATTGTGATTATAATTCAGGACTTGTGAAACCCTCCTCAACAAAACACACTTATATGACTTATTATATTGCATTGAAATTAAGGATACCACTAGGGATATAGATGACAAATGATTGAGAACAAAATACGTACTAATACATAAAAACCTCCAAAAACTGCGTAAGAATAAGACGCAGGCCAGATAGAAGAGACGGGGCGCTGACATTTGTCTCTTCCGCGTCCCCTTCATACAAAATGTGACGGCGCCCCGTCTCTTCTGTATGTTTTGCGGCGCGATGCTTCTATACATTTTCTATGAAAGGGACGCGGAAGAGACATAATGTCTGCGACGCGTCCTCGTCTTACGTCTTTTCTGTATGTCCCGCGCATAAGAACAATCAGTCATATTCTCTTATTTTATATATTTTTTTGAGAATTAATAAATTGTATTTAAAAGGAAACCGAGTTTTTACGTGTTAGCGTCTTATAAATCGATGAACACCTGCTGCATGCACGGAAAAGTGTTACGTTCCGCGAGTGGAATACACACACAGTATAAACACATAGCACTATCGGTGTTAAACCTATATTTGATTGTGAACCCATAGTCTTAGTAAGATAGTTGGATAAGTAGTTAGACAAATCAAAACTAGATGGCGCTATCTGTACAGTGTACAATCGGCCTAAGCGTTCGTTTCGTTAACACGTAAAATTATCGTCCGTAAACCGGCTTTACAGACAATCATTTTTTTATAAGAAGGTGTCACTACGTTCTTAGTACAACTCTGCTAAATAAATAGCTAATATCGATAATGATAAGTATAATAGACCAAATCTAAAGTGTACATCAAATAACAAACAGATCAATTCAAATAAATACGGTATTGTTTTCAACTACTAGTAAATATGCTAAATCATTATAAAATCGATAATCTTAGCTACAAAAATTGAATTATATTGACTAGCAGCGCCCTCGCGTCGTTGCCCCCATGATGGTAGATTATAATATTAATGATGATGATGGTTAAAAGACCTTCCCCAAGAGTTTAGCTATCAAATGCAGAAATATTTTTTCAAATCGGACTGGTAGTTCCTGAGATTAGCGTGTTTAGACAAACAAACTCTTCCGCTTTACTATATTAGTAGGTATATACTAGTGTAGATAGTATAGATATATGTCTTTTTGCATTCTTGAAAATTTAATAGATTACGATGATTTTTTAGAGTTCCGTGCCTACTCCAAAAGAAAAAACGAACACATGGTTTACTTGGTTGTCCGACTGTCTACAAAAAAAACAGTATTGCGTATCATTTTTGACACTTTTAAATAAATCAAAACCATAAGAGTCTCTTCGTTATTCTATTATGTAATTTGTCAACATATTTTTTTTTTGGCATTTTCTCATTTTGTTATTTTGTTTCGTTGTTGTATTGGTTGAATAAATGTATTTTCTTTCCTTTATTCTTTTTGTAACGAAACCCACATAACTAGTTTTTTTTAAGAGCGGTCTTTCAATTAAAAAAAATAATAATGAGATGCACAGCAGCTATTACAGTAATTAGTATTTTTTGTTGTAAAATGTGTGAAAACATGATTAGTATTTTTTTTTAATTTTTATTATAGAACCAAAACTGGGCTTGAAAAAATTATCTGTGTGATTATGCTCATATTTAGGTATCAGTCCAAAGGTTGTTTTAAAGATTATATTCATTGATTGATTATACTCATTAGGTAGGTAGTTTCCCTGTATTAAAGTTTACATGAATCCTACATATCTTTAAATTTCATTAGATGACGTAGCAAATATTGTTTGCCACCTGCAATGATACGCTCACGTACGTCACGTTCATACGTGATAGGTTATACCTATACCTATTACCCATTTAGGGATATGGGATCTATCAGAGAGCGGTCACGCGGTCAAGCGTTCGAGCGGTCAGTTTTGCGTTCTTTGTATTCTACTACGTTACATAGATATACTCACACAGGAGGCATTCTAACCGGGGCGGTCAAGTAAAACAGATTAGTAGAAATCAGGAGACCGCTCGAACGCAGAAAGCGAATGCAGAACGCTTGACCGCGTGACCGCTTTCTGTCTGATAGGTCCCTATACCAATACAAAGAACGCTAAACTGACCGCTTGAACGCTTGAACGCGTGAATGCTCTCTGTCTGATCGGTCCCTTCAGTCTTCCTGCGACCACGGCTGGTGCAATCTACATTAAATAAATAATAAATAATAATTATTGCCGAAAATAATTACAGTAGTTTTACAAAGCAGTAACATAAGTACATGGTTTGAACATTAAAACTTTGATTAACTTCGAGACCCAAACTAGGCTCTTGGGGCTCAGGAGTTCATAATTACCTATCATAAACACAATGAGTTCAATTTTACAATTATGTAAGTTTGTAGGTGAAGATGTGATGTTTACTTTCATTATCATATAAATATTATTTTTACTGACTATTTGAGAAATACAAACAGCTAAAGAAACAACTAAAAGAGACTGGCATTAGTATATTTTAGGTGGTAGTATTTATTACATTACATTGCGTAGATTGCATGTAGATTGCACCAGCCGGTCGGGCGAAATAAAAAAGGAATTTACGTGATAAATACCCGGATACATAAGTATGATAAGTACCTAGTTGAAAACGAGAATGCGAACGTTTTGATTTGGTGTGTACCTACGGCGGAAACGAAGAGAGGTCTATGCCCAGATGAGAAGGGCTATAGATGATGATGATATTTCAATTTACTTATATCCATAAAAAAATGGCTATATATCTAAAAATGACTAAATAATTAGGTATACAGATTCCCTAGGAGCTAGATGGCGCTGTGTGAAACGTCTACTATTATTTGTATAACTATAAAGTACTTAGTTGGAACATTACCAACAAGACTGCTTGCATACAATGTTTAATTGCCTCCTACAACGGGTGGTAATTTGAAAGCGAAATCAATGGATAAATAAAGCTGGGCATTCACTTACATACTTGCAAATTTTACAGCGGTTGTAGTTATAGGAAGTGAGATAGTAAAAGTGTAAAACGTTTCTCTATACTGACACTTATTATAGCTATTTTACTATATTAAACTAAACTAGCAGTATCTACCCGGCATACGTTGCAATGCCTAAAAAAATCATGTTTATATGTAGTACTAGCGGACGCCTGCGGCTTCGCCCGCTTGGACTACTATTTTTTTTATCCCAAGGGAACCGTGCATTTTTTCGGGATAAAAAGTCACCTATGTCCTATTTCTGCTTATTATCTATCTACATTTCAAATTTTATCAAAATCGGTTTAGTAGTTATGGAGATACATGGCAACAAAAAATCACACACACACACACACACACGGACTTTCGCCTTTATAATATTAGTAGGATTTTATACTACACTGCTATGTAAAGAAAGTGTTTGGTTGTATTTATTCTGTACATAATTTTTTTGGGCCAGAAACCTCCGTTGGCGTACTTCATCCACATAACCTTTATTTCAGTTTGAGAAACGACAGAGTTGAAGTACCTACCTAGGTAAGTGAGGAAGTAAGAAAGCTAGTTAGGCTGAGGCCAAACAAGCGTAATTTTTTGAGTTCAACAAAAACAGACAACTCATTTTGCGTCGCCGTGTGAATCAAAAAGGACTTTTCTATGAAAACAAATGCAGCAGAAATTACGCGACCAAAATTACGCGACTCACAACTCAAAAAAATACGCTCGTTTGGCCTCAGCCTTAGTGTCTTCTTATTGACTCCTACGGGTTACTATCCTCTTGAATAGCCTTCTTTAGCGGTCCTCAACCCTTTCAGATAACACGGCTGGTCGCAAAGAGATCCGCTCGAGATAACCGCCAGCGAACAATTAACAATAAGACATTATACTCAGGAGTAATGCTGCCGATAATTACTGCCCGATTTGCTCGGTAAATTATTGGATGTGGCTACCGACTACCGTGCTATTTTTAATAAGAAAGTCTATGTTGTTCGGAATTTTGCGCATTAATAATTAAGAAATCATCATTTCTCATTGTATCCAATCCATAACTATATCAATAAGGTAACTCCAATGATAAGTATACACGGTCATATTTCATAGAAAATGTATGGGGTGTGATTTTTTTAATTATTGCAAACACTTACGATTGGATTTGGTAAGTTACTTTAGGAAAAGTGTTCCTGGTGGGAAATAGAGTCGATTAAGCCCAAATTGTTTTTTTTTTCTGACAAATGCAATTTTTTAGGTTAACTGTAGGTACTTTTTTTTTTTAAATATAAAAATGCAATTTTGTTTTTCTTCAAAATAAAACAATAATTTCCTAAGAACAACACTTTCTAACTACAGGAGAAAAGGTAGGTAGCTACCCTTCAGTGACCAAGAATTTGCCACACCCTGTATACCCTAGACATGTTACGTTCATAGTTAGCGACGTTTAAAATCTGTTCCCACTAGTTTACATACCGATATTGGACACTATGTTGACAAGTTCGGCAAATGAATAGTAGGCACATAATACATGAGCATTTTTGTTGTTTTTTTAATTCACTACATGTGACAATCAGCGTCCATGTCGTCACCCTGCTTGACGCGGACTAAAAATAAGACGTCCCAATTAGGACGTTTTCTAGTCGTCACTTTGCGCACGCTAGAAACATATCTAAGTAAGTATTATTTTTACTCATAAAAATATTTTCTGAAACCAGGCAGCCAGTAGCCAGGTAGATGACGCCTAAAGCTAAATCCCGTCTAGACATATTATTGAAAAACGAAAGCGAATTATACCAAATTATGAAAAACTGCGTGAACCCATAAAATACGGGAGTCATTTCAAAGTATCCCCTTGGGTGATGGGAATGGCAAGTGGCGTTTAGATGACTCTAAGCTACTGGTCGAATACAGAATAAAATGGGACAGCTAGTTCATTATTATTTTTAGAGTTTTTTTTTTCAAAGACAGACTTCCACCCTGTCAATTTTTTTTGCCTTTTTACGCACGTCTTGTTTTTTCAAAATTCAAATATCAATTATTCAGTAAGACCGCTATGTCCACTTTGAAACGTCTTAAGAGCTAGGTGATTCTACTCCTGTTCTTTCTACGCGACTTGTAGCGACACAATTATACTATTGCAGCTATATCGTTCTTAATTCACTGTTATTGGTTCCAAATAATTTTATTTGTATTTTTGTCTTATTTTTTAATGCAAGCTCGGTTTCGGGTATTTTTGACCTGGTCCTTAAATTACTTAATACTTAAATAACTATCGTTAATATTAGTATTTCGGGTTTCAAATCCAGAATAAATGGAACACCTAGGTAAACAAATATTACTTACCGTTTTTTCTTGTTTATTTATATATTAAAAATTACAAATGTTTTTAAGTTCCGAAAAAAAAACTCGTTGCATCCAAACAAAAATTTGGAAAAAACTAGTTATTACCGGTTTAAAAGACCTAACTTGCGTCTAAAATCTTTTAAATATAGCTGCTAATGTAAAGGTTATAGCTGACCTGACCAGTCGCCGCCGCACCGCATCGATTTTTAGGCATTCACTTGTTCCTTCACTTTTGGATTGCGATGTGGCGATCCCGTGAGGTTACGAAGCTGATGTAGTGAGCGATTATCCATAGAATTTTATACAAAGAATGCCGAGGCGATGTTTGGGTGAGGTTTGGGTGCGGCGGCGACTGGTCAGCCATAACCTTAGAGTTGTTTTTATATAAACAGTGATGTAGCTGCCCTCTTTCGAGCTATATGCAGTCCTGCATTTGAATCAGGCAATCAGAATGGAATCGAAATGAGAGTTTGATATGCAAAGTTAGGCGCGTTTATTGGAATTGGCTGTTTCAAATCGATACTAAGTTGAAAGTGGTTCAGAAAGCTGTGATTTGCTGATTTGTTTACGATATCTTTTATTATGGCTCCAGCAAATCTAAGTTTACTTTTAATATAATTATTTGCAACCAAAACGAAACGAAATAATGATTATGACTGTGTCCCTTAGGCGCAGTAGACATTCTCTCAGATCTTTAGACATTTAATATTTAAGCCCAGCTCCCACTGACGGCACGGCATGGTAAGGTATTTTTAGGCAACGAATAAATATATAACCTAATTGTATAGAAATAAAGTTGAATTGAAACTTCCGACACGACATGCCTATGCATACCGCGGTATTGTTTATATCTTACGACCGATATTGAAATTTCAACTTTATTTCCATACAATTAGGTTATATTTTTATTCGTCGCCTAAAATACCTTGCCATGCCGTGCCGTCAGTGGGCGCCGGCCTTAGTATGCCTTAGTATTCAGAGATGTCCAAAATACATATTTGGTACATGCCTACTTTTTACAATAGTCATACACCACATGTCTATCTACTAGATCTACAGGTATTAACTATCATATCTAGATAATGTCCTGTATTTATCATTTTCAATAAAGAAAAAGATATAGCAATCAGTTCTGAGCCAACAGAGGTAAATACGACAAGGCGGTATATTTTAAAGTTTTGTCATGTCGTGTCAGATTGAGCGGACTCAATTTGGACTTATTGAGCTGAAGCTAGCCAAGTGGCTATTAATAAGCGAATTCGTTTCGTATTCAATAGTTGCTTATAAGACAGTCACGTTACTTATTTATATTGTTTCTAATTCACAACATCATAAAAGATGTTGTCTATGAGTATCTACGTTATTAAAAGGCTGGCATACGATTTTTAGCAAAATCATGTTGTTCAGGTCCTGACTTAATATTACATTGCGGTCAGTTGCTGCAGTTGTTGATTTTGACAGGGGTAAAAATGAGGACAGATTAAAACATTCGTTATGGCATCGAAATTACGTTTTTAATACTTAATATTAAAAAACTATCAACTCACCGTTGTTTACATGTAGCTGTGAGGTATAGCGCTTGAGCTGACAAATTATGTCATAACCCTTACGTTTTTGGTAGCCACGTGTTCGACGAATTGCGACGTGTGCCACGCAACGAATTCGCTAGTCAATTGCCACATGGCTAGACCCCTTAATCACGCCTACGCTCGACAATCGTTCTCGTTCTGTACCCTTTTCAACTGAAAGCCGACTCTGAACCTCCTTAATCTCCACAAATCTCTACCGAAAAGACAACGCGATGCTTCAATCGTTTTGATTTTATTTTTTACATGCATCTGAACGCGGCTCTGCTCACACGAATGGAAGTTTATAAAAATAAAACTATTTTAATATGAAAATAATAAGTACCTATACCTACGTAGAAAATTACAATATTTTAACTTTTATTAGAAAGAGAAATACTAGTAGTTCGCCCCGAACTGAGATCTCGCGCACCGTAGATGGCCAACATTTGGACTTTCTTCTGACTACCCCTATAATTTCAAGTGCTACTACTGCCGGGTATGCCTATTGCGCTAGCTCTTCATGGTAAAAAATACTAGCATGCATGCAATACATAATGTCGTGTCTAATTTTTCATTTATTTCATATTTATGAATTCTCGTCGTATTTTTAAAAGTAGGTATACGTCCTAGAATAAAAATAATAACTATTTTAGAATGTACAAATAAAGACCTTTCATTTGACACCGCACTCAATATATTTGTTTACTTAACTTTTTTTACCCCAATTATTTTCATTTTTTATCAAAATTTTTTTTATCATGAAAATAAATCAAGTAGCATCTAAAATCATTGCAAACCAAACCGCAACGATGCCACTCTCTTTTTAAGACCGACCAGTCAATGAGCTACGAAGACATCGAAACTCTATGAAACGGGAGCTCTTGCAGCTCTGGTTTCGTAGTTTTTGATCTTTGGTCGTATTTCAAAAACTATACATCCTAGATTAAAAATAAAAACCATTTTGGAATGTACAAAATAAGCCCTTTCGTATGACACCCCACTCAATATATTTGTGTAACTTTCATAATTTTTTACCCCCTTGGGAACCCAATATCTTCACAACCCCTTCATCGATTAAGCTCATATGCTCCACCGTAAATTTTCTTACCACAACCTATTGACCTACCAAGTTTCATGCAGATTGGATGAACGGTTCGACAGTTATGCTCGAACAACAATTCGTGAAACATACAAACATACAAACATACAAACATACAAAGCAAAATCGCCCAACTTACCACTAAGATCTTCGCTCGCTTCGCTCGCTCGATCGATTAACAGTTTTAAGAAATATAAATACCTATTCGACTTTTGAATTTATGAGATTACTCATCGTTATTATGAATTAGGAATATTCTCGGATAAAAAAAATGCTGACACTTCCACGCATTTCAATATCCTGTTGTCTAGTGGGATAGTGTTTCCGAAAACATTTAATTAGTTTATTTTAATCCTAGATCAAAATCTATTTACCTTAAATATTTATTCCATTCATTAATAAACATCAAGACACAACAACTTTCAAATTATATTAGTAGAATGGTATTCTTCAAAAGTACACGTCTTAGTTTTATGACGGGTTCACTGGTCCACGGCTTGTGGTTTACGTATGACATATTACCTTATGATATTGTAAATTGATTATAAAGGCTTTGGTTCGGTTCGATATTTGGTATGGTAACATAATCTGGGATTACTGATGTTGAGATCGAAATTGCTCGTTCAAATCGGGGGTCCGGTGACATGACACGTGGGTTTTTTTTTAGCTTCGGTATGTATTTGTTATTTTTATTTGATGAGTAAGATTTTTTTGAGTTATTATTACCGTGCGTATATTGTTTTGGTTTTGACGCTAGACTCCTTAAAAAAAAAGAAGGAGGATTTTAATTCATCTGAATCTTTTTTGTGCTTTTTATGTATGTTCACCGATTACTCAAAGATGCTTTAAAAGTTTAAACGATTTGGAAAATTATTCTTTTGTTTGAAAAATTATACTTTCCGATTAGTGCTACAAAAATTTTGTGAGGATCCTTCGAAGATCTTTGGAGTTATAAACAGATATGCACATCGAGAGTACAGAAAATTGCCCAGCTTAACATTGAAGTCGGTTTTTTTCAATTTTTATTTTTTTAAATACAGTCCATTAGGAAAAAGTGAGGAGCATAAACGTACCACATACCCACTATTACATGATTTGTTAAACGTCAAGGAATTTACTAAAACATTTCTAAAAGCGTGTCCGAAACGCTTCTATACAATTACCAAGAACTATAAACCTGCTACAGAGCTGCTCCCGGCATTACGCGCTCATTTGCATGCTCCTACTTAATTTGGTCGCCTTCCGGGCCTTAGGCGTCTGAATTCCAGCACGCTATCCCGAATGAATTTGGGTAACAAAAGACACGAATATGGTGAAATTACTTTTACATTGAAGAATGTGGTAAGTGTATCGTGTGTATGTATTAATATAAATATAAATAAATATCTAAATATTTGTGGACATTTTCACACAGCTCAATTTAGCCCCAAACTAAGCAAAGCTTGTACAATGGGAACCAGCTATCTGATAGAGTTTTATATATTTTTGTAAAAACATACTTATTATAGGTACTTTATAACACCCAGACACAGAACAAATATACGTTGGAAACGATCTCTAAGTAGCTCAACTGATCCAAGCCACTGCCAGTCGGAAGCGTACCCAAGACACTGGCTGCATTACCACGCTGGATGGCAATGCTGATCCGGTGAGCCAAATAAGTGCCAGACTTAGGATCACGCATTGCTTCGATTAGATAGGCCTTTATATCTTTACTAGATGATTTATACAGTGTCAGGAGGCAATCTTTTGCCTACACTTAACGGGACACTGTAGTGCCTGGGACAATGTTGAGATGGAGTAGGCTCGGCCATATCCATAGGAAAGACATGGTCAATACGTGTGGGGCTGACTAAGCCGCGGGTTTCCTCACGATGTTTTTCTTCACCGTTTAGAGCTCTTGTTAGTGCGCAAATTTTTCAAAACGAAAAATCCATTGATGAATCCAGAATTCGAACCCACGACCTTCGGATCGAAATTCGAGGTACTATACCCCTCTGCCAACACGGCTCTCGCGCTCACGCTTCGATTAGACGCCCTGAAATACTTTTGAATACGCGATGTAATAGATATACATACATTATATTGCAGTCAAAGCAGGTAGTATAACATCCTAAACTTCATTTCTCCAACAACCAATTTGGTGGGTGGTTCTAAATAACGACCATTTAAAAATCCTCAGGCGATTCAATCTCAAGTCTAATTGTCGGCAAATTATAAATTCATTATGGAGACCGTAGGCTACGGGGAGTTTTCATGGCTTTGGTTCAATGATGTGTAGGCAATGTGGGTGTTGGGTGAATGAAACTGCTAAGTAGATGTAGTATGAATAATGGAACGCTCGAATTTGTTTTTGATTGTGTTGTTATGGGATGGAAAGTAAGGTTTCTGGTCATTATTTTCGTTAGAAGTTTAACCCTGTTATTTATAATTATTTATAATCACAGAACAATAATATATTATACTTTTTGTGCACCCCTGCCATTCTTACCATCTCGTTCTTTTCATTCCATCCAAAGGTTGTCTGGAAGAGATCGCTTCTTAGCGATAAAACCGCCCATTGTACAATTTATTGCTAAGGTTTACTAGTTCTTATGTTTCTTTTGTAACTGTGTACTTACAATAAAGTATAGACAGACTGGTCATTTTAGTGAAGAAAGACTAGCACCCGAATACTAAAACGCTACTTAGCTTAAGTAGTGCTCATCATTGACATTAATTGTCATTTATGTATAGGTACTATTCTAAGCTTAAGAACGTTTGAAATAGTTAAGTACGTCTCAAATATTTAAGGAACGTTTCTACTTTCAGTATTCGGGCGTAGATATATCATCCATACAAAGACATTTTAATCCAGTAATTCACGGGATGTCGAACTGTTCCACTTGACAAAACTTTCTGATTTTTTGAATTGGTAGACAAGTAAAATTTCCTTATGGACATAGACATAAAGACCATTTTGAACCATAAAAACTAGGTATCGCATACAAAGACACAATACACCCATGAAATCACTACCGGTAAGTCACGGGGCCGACCGATCGAGGCCACGCCTCTGACCCCGCCCTCTCGCCGATTCTTGTGATTTACCGATATTTTTGTCAACTAAGAATAGACTGGCTTTTGTCTACGGCTTCTGTTGATCGATTAATCTTATTGATTCATTTCATTTTCATTTATTCATTAACAATACAATTGTGTTTGAACTGAACTTAATCTATTACATAACATAATATAACTTAATCTAGAACATAAATAAATGGATAAAAACAATAACATTATTAATTATAACTAATTAATGAATTATTAAATTAATTGAAATTATAAATATGATGATGATGATGATGATGATGATAAATATGAAAGTTTGTGAGAATGTTTGTGTTTCTATTACGCCTGGACCGATTTAGATGAAAGGAATGTGTGTAGATCATGGCCTGGAATAGCAATAACCCAGGGCTGTTTAAAATGTTAGAAAGATGCAAGCAAAGCCGTGGGTGGAGGATAGTTTATACAATAGTACTTCAAAACTACACCTTGAATAGTTATCGTCCTTATTATTTTTACGTACCTACCTACTTAATTATTTTTATAATTAAATAGTTATAAAATTAAATAAATGTTAATTTAGATTAACTTTTAAACAGAAATAATCGTTTGTAACTTGATATCATTTTAAGTCAGTAATAGTAGATAGGTATCGCGAATCACTAAAAAAATTGTCATAAAAAATATTTAAAACCCTTAGGTATTTTCATTAGGGATTAAAAGTACTTAATTAAATATTAATTTCCAAGACAAAGATCAAAAATAAAATGGAAACTTGACTACAATTTCTGCTCTAGATATGTCTTTATAATTTTAACATGTGACCCTATCAATGTCGTCAGCTCATCTCACTCTTACGAGATCCTCAGAGATAAATCAGCACCGAATGTTTGAGGTGAAACAGGACAAAAAGAAACGTAAGTAAGTTCGTATGAGCAAGTGGCCAACTCTGGTGACGGAGTTTTCAGCCCGCCTAAAGGCCTCCGTCATGGCTTAACGACTTAAAAGCCGGGACCTACAATTTTAACGTGCCCTCCGAAGCACGGAAGCACTCAGCTCGTAATTCCACTTGCGGTCACCCATCCAAATTGTGAACGCGCACAACGCTGCTTAACTTTAACGATCAATCAAGAACGTCTAAGCAATATGACTACCAGTAAGTCACGGGAGGTCAAACTGTACTACCACTTGACAAAATTTTCTGATTTTTTGAATTGGTAGACCAGTAGAATTTCCTTATGGACATAGACATAAAGACCATTTTGAATCATAAAAACTAGGTATCGCATACAAAGACAAATACACCCACGAAATCACTACCCCATACTATCACAAGCTAAGCCACGAGCGCTTCAGAAAAAAAAAACTGGTGACCATTGTACAAGCACACAATAAAGAACTGTTTAAGTATATCTAGGTTAATTGAAAATATTTTTTTTTTTTAAATTTACGATTCCGACGGGACTCGAACCCGCACTGATGCACGGAGTGCCTTTACTAACTCGGCCATGGAATCCTTATTAGATTTTTACCATTTTCTATACTTAATTATTTATTTAAGGTAGTTTAACCAATGCTTGCAGGAATTTATTTCAATCAGAAATATTTCGTAGCAAACCGTAGACGCAACGCGTTGAAATCTTTCCTTGGCAAAAGTGAACTTTCTACAGTGGTCAAATTAGACAAAAAAACAAAATGCCAGTGTTTTTTCATTAAAAGTCACTTTAATAAAACTAATGCATGTGGGATTGCGGTTGCGAGCAGGTGTGTTCAGGTCATCGACATTAGCTTACCATATGACCCATAACCCCATACGAAAATCACCTTTCTACTACCAAGATACAGCTGTTATTTCCCTGGCAGAAATACACTGCCTTCAGTATTGAGTCTTGATGTGTGACAGAGATTATGTAAAAGTTAGTATAGTTTATTCGGTATCATTACACTGTAAACTTGTTTCATTGATAAATTGAATTCGGGAAATAATTAATCAATAAAAAAACGTCGATGTCAATATTTTGATTGAGAGTGTTGTCGGATGATATAATGAATTTATGTTTTTTAAACTGGATAGTGCCATAAAAATTAAGAGGACATAGGTAAGCAAGGAGAGTCCTATATCCAGCGGTAGATAGTTAGGGAGTAGATGATGATGATGATTTTTTGAAAATATAGTCAGACATCTTTTCAGTAAAAATCATAAAAAAATACAATATCGTATATTGGTTTATTTTGTAAAACTGACACGTACAGTAAACACTTACTTATGTAAAAAAAATGTTAAAAACGCTTATTCGAGTGAGTTATCCTCATTTTATTTAGCACAGTTTAGTGTATTTGTTTATTTTTATTGTATAAACTGTTAAAAAAAAATAAGTTGAATTTTGTGAACAAATAAATAAATAAGCAAGAAATTAGCAATTATTAAAGGACCAAAGGATAATTTTAAATAAAAGACACTATAGTACATTATTTAAAATGTAAGCAGGAAGAGTAATGTAATGACTAATGTAATGACCTATTCTAAAAACGGTTTAATTTCTTAAAATGAATAGGTACAATAGGATTTCAGTTTTTGTATCGTAACTAGGAATAACGTTGATTTAGATAACTAGAGAATCAAGTAGGTAAGATCTTATTAAAAAAAATATATCTAGAGGACGAGTACCTACCTAAAAGACCTTGTTTATAGGAAGTATATTTTATTGAAAAGTTTTTAAAACATAAGTTTTAATTAAATAGATAAGTAATGTTTTTGCTAAGACTAGGCACTAAACATTTAGAAAAAATAAATTAAAAAGTTTTTAAAATTCACTCTTAAACATCCATAATAATCTTTTATTGGTTTTTCGTTCATTGGTTTCAGCTACTTTTTTATGTAATATTTTTTTACTATGCTGTAATATCAAATTAAAAAAATATATATAAAAAATGTGACCATCGATCGATCTATATAAAGAAGCATAAAGTCCAATTTATCCTTACAAAGAAATCTATCCTTTCCTAAAAAACGCATTAGACCCAAAAAGCTGCAGGTTGGCATCAGGTGCGCAAGCGGCGCGAGCTTCTGTCGAAGTGGCGGGCGTCCGCAAACGCAGGTGCCGCCTTGGAAGTGGGGGGCACCTTACTCCACCGTCTTACAACACTACCTATACCACAGCACTCGTCTCTATCCCCATAACAGTAAAGTCCGGTTTCGAATAGCAAGTTGGCGAGGTAACGTTGTAGGGCTTTACTCCTCTCCTTTTTATCGAACAAAAAATGAACTGTAAACGCGATCACGGCCGCCACTAAGGTCAATGTTAGCGCTTCCTTCAGTACACTCTCAGAGAGAATCGCGCGCGCATCCCTAGCGTGAACTACTATACTGGCCGGTATTACACGAACTTCAAAAAAAATATGGTTCGAAATTCGAACTATATGGTTGGTTTCTTTGACGTATTCGAGTTTTGAACGAACTTTATGGGTGAATTATTTTTTAACCGTGTTAGATTTGATTTTTTGTCGTGGGTGAGCTTTTGTATCGCCAATTTGTGAATGGACTTGAATAGTCAGGACTTGTGACTTTTTCGAAATGGAGACACTAGTTTTAATACCTCAGGAATTAAGTCTGGCTTTAAGACCTGGTGGGGCGAGAGGAAAGGAGGCTTCTGTCAGCGTCTGGTCTTCTATCGAGATTCCGAGAGGGACTTCTCTGTATCCCTTCCAAGGGACTATCAGAATTGATAAACTTCATGTTTACAGCTACGTGCCGGATCATGATGTAAGTGCAATTTTTATATTTAGATTTTTTTATTTTATATTTTTTTCTATACTTACCTAGTTCATAAATTTATGGCTTTTTTGTTATCATTGATATGATAAGTGAAAATATTAATCATGCTAGCAGTGTCAAAAATTGTTTATCAAGTAACTTCAAAATTGTTGTACTTGAATGGTTGGAAAGAGAATGTTGGTCTTTGGTCAATCTTTTCTGTAATTTTTATTTTAAAGCTTAAAATTGATAAACCTCATAAAAAATGAAATTTATCGATATTATAATCGTTTAGAGTTTGACTTTAATGTACCTAACTCTATAAAAAAATTATGGTGGCCCTTTCCTCATTATCTCCTTCATTTGAATAGATTTGTTTATGTTGCATATTGCATAATAACACATTTTGCATTCGACGTTGTAACTTTTTGTGTATAATGCGTCTATCTCAAATGATAGCATAAAAAGTAACTTATTATAACACTTAGATACTAACTTAATAATAAGATTATTCTTATTTAGAAATGGCTTGTGGTCTGTGTTAAAAATATCACTATAAATTATTAATAAATATTAGAACTGTTTATAAGATTTTTAATAGATTTTAAATTAAGAATATGGAATGGTTCACAAAAGCAACTGTTTAACAGCCATTTTTCACATAAAGATGAATATATTTCTACTATATTATAAAAACAATATAAAAACTTTGAACTATATTATAAAAACAGCAACAACCTTAACTTTGAAAATTAACTTTGTACCTAAGTAATAAAATATAATTATGTAAATGATTTTAACATCTATTGTTAACTGAGAACTGAAAATCGTCTTGTTATTCGCATGATCTTTATTACATCGGTCATTATTAGTATTTATAAGAATATTTTTGCATAAAATAAGTTCTTGATAGCAGTGTTCATGAATACAATATGATGGGAATAAGTTTTTAGGGTAAATATTGAAACAAATAAGTACCTACGTCAGAAGATTTTCGTGAGAAATCTTTGTGATTAAATTTTTTTGATTAAATAATTAGATTATGAATATTCAGTGTTTAAAAACCAAAAATTAGCATATACTTAAACCTTATTGTACATTTTTTTTTGTATTTTTCTCATATAAAATTATATACCTATCTAAAAAAACTATTCAATCATTTTACAAGCCCTCTCTCTATTATCATTGTTTTTTTAAACCTTAAACAAACAAAGCATAGAAATATTCAATCGATTCAAACCGCAATCGTGTTTCTGTTAAAACTTAGAACTTCCACAGATCATACAACAATTACTATGGAAACAGCACAGAATAACATTATAGTTAGTATGATAAAACCACAGAATAACTCGACAGTTAGTACGACAGATGTAATACATACCGTCCCTCACGTACTTAATCCAACAAGGTGGTTCTTACAATCAAACAAAAACTGTATCATAACGAAAACCGCATAATTTCAACTTACGGACTTATACGCTACGTGCCTGGTCGGGATATTTTGTAAAAACTATCGTTTCCCGTTTGGAGAAACTAAAAGAGCTTTGTTTAACAACAGAAAGTACCTACTTATAATAAATTAATTAAAATATAAGACGATGGATTGAACCGATCGATCCTACCTTAAATCCTAAAGTACGAGTATTTGAGTAAAGTTTTTTTTTTCAAACAATAATTTTATGTGTAATTTAAATATCTTAGCAAAAGTTTCAGATTCATAATACTAATAGAATAAAACATTTTTAAATTAGAATGTAACAGTTTTAGCCACATTACCTTTTCCTTAGAACAGCTTTATTACTACCAAAACTTTACTACCTAATACATTTTAAATTATAAATTACTAACGGATATCGCAATCTACTTACCATGCCTATTTTAAGCAGAACTTAATGGACACTGATAATTATTTCTTAAAATATTGCCCGAGGTGTTTCTAAGCCGGAAGCGAACGTATTTGGGTTTAGTTCAGGTGTAAACACTTTCACCGTGATTGAACTGGTTTGCGAGTGCAGTCGGGTGAGGGAGTATAATTGCACGATCAAAACAAAGTATACCTTAGGCGCTGGCCAGACAGAAGAGACGTAAGACGAGGACGCGTCGCGGACAGGGCGCCAGCGAACAGCGTTGCGCCCGCGCCCCGTCTCTTCTGTATGTTTTGCGTCGCGACGCTTCTATACATTTTGTATGAAAGGGACGCGGAAGAGAGAAATGTCCGCACCCCGTCTGCGTCTTAAGTCTTTTCTGTGTATCTAAGGTGCTTCCATACTGCTTTAAAAAAAAGTAATCTACAAACATACTTATATACAAAACTTAGGCCTTTACATCTTTACTAGATGATTTATACAGTATCAGGAGGCAATCTTTCGCCTACACTTAACGGGACACTGTAGTGCCTGGGATATTGTTTTGAGATGGAGTAGGCTTGCCCAGCAACTAAACCATCCTCTCAGCTTAACCGGCCATATCCACAGGAAAGACAATATGATCAGATCAATACGTGTGGGGCTGACTAAGCCGCGGGTTTCCTCACGATGTTTTCCTTCACTGTTTAGTTAGAGCAATTGAAGTAAGTTTACATACAAGTGAAGTAAATAAAAGCTCTATTTTTAAAATAGAGAAAATTATTTTAAACAAGAGTTTTTATTCAGTAAAATATTTAAGTATTTGATTTGTGTAAGGCCATTGTACAGGTAATTAATTTACCTTCGTTAGATGATCATTGAGCTTTTTTTGTGTATGGTACAAGATACAACGTCATGCTATTTACGAAAAGTACAAACATCTTTATTTCTAAACAAAAAAAGGAAACAAAACTTAAGATCATGCATAAGTTATTTTATAAGTCATTTTATCTCAGTCATATATAAGTTATTTTATCAGAAAATAGCTTTATGAACCACTTCATCATAATTTTCCTAAACAATAACTTGATTTAGATCAGTGGTTATGTAGAATTGTTCTTATAAATGAATAAAAAAAAATACCTAAAATACATTACTTACGCATTTTGATGAAAATGTCAATAACTGGGTATAAATTAATACTTCTCCAGTTGACGCGTCATTTGGAAGAGAAAAATTTCGGACACACGCTCACCTGAATTTTATTCAAAGGTGTAAAAAACATTCTATAAATATTTAAAAGTATAGGTACTTAGCTGAATACAATTTGCAGTGAATCTGGATATACTTTCTGGATATATTTTCTCTTGCTAATGTAAATTAGCAAGAAAAACTGAAGAACCAGTATCTCTGTATTATCAAAACTGTACTCGCTATCGAGTATAGTAACTGAATTTTATGGAATTTAGTGCAGTGCCTCTAGTGGATGCAACACTGAACTAAAAATTGCTTATTAAATTTTAAGTTTACTACTATAGTTAAGTCATTTGTGATTATTATTTTTTGGTAGAGTTTTGTAGTGTATTTAAAATAAATTATAGATCAAGACGCATATTCTGTTCAGTGGATTTCTTTAACACGTTTTTATCTTTTTTTTTTAAATAAAACCGCTTTCAACTCCTAAATTACACCACACAAACTAGTAGCTTTTTGTGGCTTTCAACGCACGCGCCGCTTCGTTCATTACTAACGTACTTTTGTTCTATACAAGTAGGTAATCACGATTGTTTCGTTTTGACAGTGGCTATTTATTATTTATATACGTTTATTGGAGCGTAAAAGTTGTTAATTATAGAAATTGAGTTTTAACTTGTGATGATTTATGTATGTAATTTGGGGGACGGAAGGGATGGGCATAATAAACAAAACGAAAACCAAATCTTGACTATATCTTCTTGCAGTGTGCGTCATTGTCTCAAATATTTTTTGTAACTATTTAAGATCATTTAATTTTGAAGATATCCAAGATTGTCGTCAGAGGCTTATTCATATTCTTTGTTTGGTCATTTTATATATTTTTAGGCTCTATACACATATTACATATCCATTTTAACACTGTTTTTGAAGAATTCCATAAAATGAAATAAAACTAGAAATTTTATTAGTCAGAGAAATTACACAAACGTTGAGTACAGTTTTTTAATATTTTTACCAACAAAACATATCACGTTTAATAAATTAGCAAATTTTTTAGTTGTTGTACACCAAGCGCCTTACCTAAGAAAGATGTTTAAAGTTAAACACTGGTTAAACAACGTCCTTTATTTTTGGATAGTGACAATCAGAGACAGGACGTTGTTTAACCAGTGTTCAACTTTAAACATCTTTCATAAGTAAGGGGGCAAGTTACGTATCTTTACGATGTGTTCTATCACAAAGCGAGTTCAAATAGTTCACTTTCGTTGCTTCCGTCAAGCCACAATGACATCCATAACTCCATTCAAGTGCACACAATGTCGGAAAAAAAACGCTCGTGTGACGCAATGTATCGCAACAGGTGAAACACCTAATTAACTCATAAATAATGGGTAAACTTTCGCTTTTGTGTTGGAACAATGCGTACTCTCTTTATTCTTGAAGTTTTTACCCGTATGGGGTTTGTGACCGCTGAGATGCTGGGTCTTGTTTTTCCGCGTTCTTAGTGGCTTCATGATCAAGGTGTAGTAAACTATGCGTGAGCTATGTAGTGAACTATATTTTGTAATTGAGAGAGGATGAGTGTACCAAAAAAATGGAGAGGTAGCTAAGCTTTATGCGTTGATAGAATCCACCAATTATGGCACTTTATTTTCCTAGGTTTGTTTAGCACAGTTTTTATAATGCGTGGATTATTTTTTCCGCGTTCTTAGTGGCTTCACGATCAAGGTGTAGTGAACTATGCGGCTAGATTTTGTAATTGAGAGAGGATGAGTTTTTACCAAAAATTCGAGAGGTGTCTGAGCTTTATGCATTGAAAAAATTCAGCTAGCTAAAATCTAGTTTTGTTCAGCGCAGTTTTCATATTGTGAGGATTATATCCTTGCATATATTTTTGTGGATTAGGTACTTTTTACACAGTTAAAGGTCTATGTGTGTCTGTATGTTAACAACAAATGAGAGGTGTTTTTGTACTTCTGATGGCGCAGACTAAAAATGTTTTAAAATAAAATGAAAATCATATTTTAAATTTAAATAAATTGTTGTTAGTGGATATTTTTGCAACATCTTGGGATCATTATGTTCCTATCTATGCCCCAAAAGCAAGCTTTTCTTTCTAGCTTTTCATTGAAAGACGAATGTGAGTACTTAGATAAACCTATTAAGGTTTCAAAGTGCAATACAAATTGTATATAAGTAGTTCCTTTGTAAAATAAATAAATAAAAGTTTCGATGATATTGTATGTTGCATTCAGTTGCCGACTTACTGCAATATTAGATTTTAAATACGAACTTTTGGCTTTCATAAAGCACACCCATTTGAACCATATCTCACAATAAATAAAGACTAGTTTCCTACTCAAGTGTCAGGATCAGAAGCTGAAAAGGAGCATTGTCGTAGAAGGATTTACGCGCACTTCAAACTCATTTAAATGTCTTCATGATATTTATGGGTCATGCATTGATGAACGTTTTTTTAGTGTAGATTCCCTTTATAAAGACCGTAGCTGCCAGACGCTAAGATGCTTAAGCCTGGGACCTTACTATGAATTCTTACACCCGTATTTATAAACAAGTAAAAGTGATTACTTTAGTAAAAGTAATTACTCTAGCAATGATTTTTATCCTATAGTTTAGTAATTGCATGAAGTTAGTACTGTCAAAAGTTAGATTTCTTCGCCAAGTAATAGTCACCATTTTCTTTACTTGAGCATTGAGAACTCGTCCATTTTGCGTTTGATTTTGACATGACATTACTCGGCTATAGAATAAGATTTTATAGTGAAGAATTCTATCCTCAAGTAATGACTTTCTTGAGAAATTACTTAGCAGCAAGTAATTGCTTGTCTATAAATACGGGGGTTAGAGCAATGTCAAAGTAAGATTACTCTAATTCCGTACTTAGATAAAACTAAGGTAAGGTTAAAGTACCTTTTGGTGAATAGTAGAATGGCTTTTTTCAAAATTGTTCTGACAAAGTCTAATCATAGCTAAAATATATGCAAAGCCACAACAGAGTCGTTGGTAGAGTAGAATAGGAAACAGACGAAAATCTAAGGTTTAGTTGATGTTTTGCTTGTGGTTGATAAAAAGTTTGGAAGTAAAATCGGCACCCTGAACTACTGGACTAATAATCATATTTGAAGTTTTGTGGCAGTCGATTTTTTCAATATTTTATTAAACATGATGAAAATGTGAGTAAATAATTTTCTTACGCAATAAAAAGTGCGAGATACTAGTTGCCAAAGATAGCCAATCACGAAATGGAACATTATTTTAAGTGCCAATAGTTATCTTAGTTAATCTTTATTAATCATAATCATTTGATTATTTTCAAGATATTAAAATGGTTTTGCATAAAAGCTCTGTAGAATTTTAAATAGGTTCAAGAGCAAGACTCAAAGATTCTTAAAAATAAACGACCGTCAAATTAAAATTAAAATCAAAATTGTAAGAAGAGGTGCATGGGTAAACGGCTTGATCAATTTTGATATTTTTTTGTACTTGAGGTCATCTATACTCGAAGTTGGACACGGTAGAAGGCGCTATTTTTTGTTTTTAATCTTTTTTTTGTTGTAGAATAGTGTTTGCTTAAAAGTCCACTAGTGTATTTTAACTTATAGATACTTTCACTTTTAATCAGTCCCTTCCGTTTCATCAATCTCTTCCAGTTTGGTAAAGGGCTCCTCTATCTGTTATGTTCATATTTTCTCGTTTCAAAAAATGCGCTTTGACACGAGCTCTAAACGGTGAAGGAAAACATAGTGAGGAAACCAGTTAGCTTACTAATAGCGTCGATGGGCTTGCAACCTTTCACGTCACTTCTGCAAAATGTAGACATGTTATTATTATTATTATGAGCCACCTAAGTCCCACTGCTGGGCAAAGACCTCCCCCCATTTTCTCCACTCCGTGCGGTCTTGTGCGTTCGGGCATGTACTAAATATATATTTGGATATACCTCTGACTACCCCCTTAGACATCTTCAAATGATCTAAAAAGTTCTGAGAGAATGTCTACCGTACCTTAGGATACAGTTGTGATCATATTAATTACATAAGTATTAATTTTTATATATCGCACTAACTTAAACTATTGGTTTTAGTAATAAAATGTACGTCGTTAAGCCATGCCGGAGGCCTTTCGGCGGCCTAAAAACTCCGTCACCAGAGTTGGCCACTTACTTACACGAACTTACTTTTTAGTAATAAAAACCTACTGTCCCTGGAATATAGCAGACGCCATGACGGTCACCACTTTTCGAAATCTAGTCTCGAACGAGTAAAGCACTTTAGAACTAGTTTAAGATACATACCAGTTGTCGAGTAATATTAAAAGTACAATCATACACGTTTCCATAAAACTATAAACATGACAACGTTATTTCACTTTCAAAACTATCGTGAGTTGTACTAGACATTATTTAACACACCAACAATTAGATACCGTCAGTACTGTGTGTGTCAATATCCACGACACAGAAGACTTGAATAGTGAGGATGAAGACCCAGCACCGACTCTCCTTACGACACCGGCAACTACAACAGCGCGCCCCCCACTACTCCCTCCGCGACCCTCGTCCCGCGCCGAGCGTTACATTGCTCGCAGTGTGAGACGCGACCGCGAGGAGTAACCTTGCCGCAACTCCCTCCTTACCCAGATGAAGATTCTCCGGATGAATCGAAACATTGTCGGTATCAAAATCGACGATAATTTTACGTGAGTAATTCCCGTGTGTTAAATAATGACAACGTTAGCATAATACAATAACACACTATCGTTAGTTCAGAAGCTTGGAGTAGAAAGCTAGATGTTTGCTTCTTCACGAGCGAAGCGAGCAGCGAGGCAAATAGCATTGCTTAGAACTCGCTTGTTTCATCTGAGGATTTTATGTTTGTTGAAGTAAATGGTCGCAAAAAACCATGAATAATATTTCTAAATTAGCTCTTATAACACGTCAAAGTGATCTATTAAATGATGGTATTGAATCATAATGCTTTTTGACTTCGATTTTAAAAAATTATTGTCGTTTTTATCGTTATATTTATCAGGGTCATTTTATCAACGTTCTTCATATTATCACCATTTAGATTTTTATTAAACAATTACTAATAAATCAGGAGTAAATAAATGTGTAATATTGAGTATGGCGGTAAGGTTAGGTTAAATTAAATTTTGTGTTAAAATTGTCGTTATAACTACCCGCGCGAGTTTAGGTTGATTCACGTTACGTTACTTCGGGCCGGGCCCGTCCGGAACATTATGGTTATTTTCGATCGAGCGAGCGAAGCGAGCGAAGATCTTAGTGGTAAGTTGGGCGATTTTGCTTTGTATGTTTGTATGTTTGTATGTTTCACGAATTGTTGTTCGAGCATAACTGTCGAACCGTTCATCCAATCTGCATGAAACTTGGTAGGTCAATAGGTTGTAGTAAGGAAATTTACGGTGGAGCATATGAGCTTAATCGATGAAGGGGTTGTGAAGATATTGGGTTCCCAAGGGGGTAAAAAATTATGAAAGTTACACAAATATATTGAATGGGGTGTCATACGAATCGGCTTATTTTGTACATTCCAAAATGGTTTTTATTTTTAATCTAGGATGTATAGTTTTTGAAATACGACCAAAGACCAAAAACTACGAAACCAGAGCTGCAAGAGCTCCCGTTTCATAGAGTTTCGATGTCTTCGTAGCTCATTGACTGGTCGGTCTTAAAAAGAGAGTGGCATCGTTGCGGTTTGGTTTGCAATGATTTTAGATGTTACTTGATTTATTTTCATGATAAAAAAATTTTGATAAAAAATGAAAATAATTGGGGTAAAAAAAGTTAAGTAAACAAATAAATTGAGTGCGGTGTCAAATGAAAGGTCTTTATTTGTACATTCTAAAATAGTTATTATTTTTATTCTAGGACGTATACTTTTAATAAAACCGGTCAAGTGCGAGTCGAACTCGTACGCTGAGGGTTCCGTACCTAGCCATGGTGCCAATTAAGCTAGTATTAATTGTATGAGCGCCCATACAACTCGGAGGACAATTTTAATTGGCGTCAACTATGTATGTATGGGAACACCCTTTAGTTTTCAACTTTTTTAACTTTTTGGAATTTTTCCTTTATTTGTGCTATAAGACCTTGCTTTTTGCCAAATTTCGTTATTCTAGGTCAACGGGAACTACCATTTAGGTTTTCGACCCAAAACCTCTAGGGTACTTCCGGTTGACCTAGAATTGTCAATTTTGGTTACAAGCAAGGCCTTACAGCACAAGTAAAGGAAAAATTCCGAAAAATAAAAAAAGTTGATAATTAAGGTAAGTTTTGGTACTTACAAGTTTTCATGAAAACCTAAATTTGCCTATATCTTTTTATAGTGTTGACTCAGGACCTTGATTTTTACACTCACAATAGGGACTATAAACCTTAGTATATGGTATAAATTTCAACTTGCTAGCTTTACCCGTTCCTGAGATAATCGATGGTGACACACGGACAGACAGACGGACAGACAGACAGACAGACAGACAGACAGACAGACAGACAGACAGACAGACAGACGGACAAGAAAGTGATCTTATAAGGGTTCCTTTTTTTACCTTTTAAGGTACGGAACCCTAAAAATACGACGAGAATTCATAAATATTTTTAATTTAATTTTTAATTTAAATTTATTTATTTCAGCCTTCATACATTATTAACATATTCGAGCCATACATAACATTAAATTAATTCATAAAATCTAAAATTACAAAATCAAATAACTAAAAATTAAATAACTATTAAATAATTAAAAAAATTAAATAATTAAATAAATAAAAATTAAATAATATGAAATAAATGAAAAATTAGACACGACATTATGTATTGCATGCATGCTAGTATTTTTTACCATGAAGAGCTAGCGCAATAGGCATACCCGGCAGTAGTAGCACTTGAAATTATAGGGGTAGTCAGAAGAAAGTCCAAATGTTGGCCATCTACGGTGCGCGAGATCTCAGTTCGGGGCGAACTACTAGTTTATTATGAGATACATTTTGTATGAATTTGACATGAATATGACATTTGATTCACGCTACACCGGGCGCCGGAGCACGGCCGGGGCACGGCCGGCGCCCGGTGTAGCGTGAATCAACCTTTAACTTGAGACGGCTTTTTGACGCACAAACTTCAAACAGCCAGGACCTGCCCAGGGGGGCAGGTCATATTACACTATCTATCATCGCTGTAGAATAGAAACACTTCAAAATGTATAGGATTTGATGTTTCAAGTAGATGAGTCACGTGGTCAGAACGTCAATTCCTATACATTTTGAAGTGTTCTATTCTACAGCGACGTTAGATCGTTCTACAGCGACGATAGATCGTGTAATATGGCTAGGGCCCCTGGCTATTTGAAGTTTGTGCCAAAATACAGGACGCGATACAATTGCGCACTGTATTTTTGCACAAACGTCTAAAAGCTCAAGTTATTTCGCGCGAGGTATAGGTCGCTTCACTTATCACTTTGTTAGCATCTTGGATAGCTTTATGCGAAAGCCAAGAGTGGAGTTAGAATGCAAGTGTCCTCTCAGTATTCATGAGGATGGTTTTATTCATGATGGAGCAATTATTATTTAAAGCACGCAAAGTTTTTAAATCGATAACTTAATTATCCTTCAGAAAAACATGGATGAAATTATTTTCTTTTGTATAAGTTCTAGTTATGTCAATTGTTGGGAACTTACGAATTATTTATTTGTTTTAATGTTTTGATCAAAGATTGACCCAAAGATTAGAATTTAGATATAAATACTTTTAAAGCACTTAAAAGAAAAGTGAAATTATTGTTTAGTTTTTGTAGAATTAATGTTATTTTTTTAGATATAGAAATAAGGCGCTAGCGCCGCCAATTTATAATATTTCCATAACTGTCACATAAATGTAGACATTTCTCACCAAATTGCGGAAGACAGTGACATCTAATTTAGCTGAGCTTGAAACGCATTAAGCTCTTGTAAATCGGAAGCTAACCCGATACGGTAGATATCGTAAATTATAGTTTTATGTTTCTGTGGGAATTGTTGCAATAGTCTAATTTATATTATTTTAATGAAGTGATTTGAATGAACATGTTAATAAAAACTCAGCTAAATTAAATTAGTGAAAACCAAGTCAGTAATTTGTTTCATCTTTTAAAACAGATAATACGAATCCTATTTTTCTTTTATTAACTGACGTTCTCTTGATGAAGTCATCCAAAATTTCCAAAAGATTATTCAGACAATAGTATTTTCATAGCTGTATAATCATGTAATATAAAAGCTAACATAGCTATTAGTACTACTATTACTGTTACGATTATCCCAAATAGTCCCATTATAAGGTAAAGAGCTTCTCCCATAGCAACAGTAACTATTAATGTTATAATAATATAGACTTTTGAATCCTATTATTATAAATGCGATGTGATTTTGTTTAATACACTTTCACTCCATAGTTACTCAACCTTTCATTAAGAAATTTTGCATACACATTGTCAGGAGTACTAAGATGGTATTAGGTACTTTTCATCCCGAAAAAAGTACTATCAGGGACTGTATGGATACAAATGGATAGTGCGCACGAAACCGCAGAAAAAAAATCTAAATATACAATGTTTTTGTTAGCTATCGTCGGAGGTAACGGTGACCCGATCAAATCTCAAAACATTCACAGTTTAATTAATTGAAAACAGATGTACTCTTGTTAGTTGAACGCATTACCAATTGATATTTAATTAAAATGATCGCAATCTATAACCTGGGGATTAAAATGAATCGAAATGATCAAATACAATGATCACCCACGGAGTCGCTTGCTTTCTACAATACCACATAATCATCTATTGTTCGGGACATAGACTGTCAATTAAAAACGCGTAAGGTATTAAAGTGTGGAGATGATACATCGAAAATTGACAATGATTGTTGTTTGATTCATTGCAATTTACTTGATGTGTAAAATTTTCTGAAATCTCTGGTTAAAGTTCAACATTATTATAATGCATTGGAAAAAGTAAGCTTTTATTTAGTCATCATCATACCTACTATTATTATCATCATCTATCTATTACTTACTCTTATTTGGGATATGCCTGGTTTGCCTCTTTCACTTCGCTTTAATATCACCATCTACCGAGCCATCTACACATTGACTTTTCTCGTCTTGTCATCAATGCCCAAAAATATCATAACCTTATAAAAACAAAGAAGCATAATCTAACAGGTTTTACAACCCAAAAGCGCCCGGAAATATATAATTCATATGATCGTTAGCTAAATTGCACAATATCCATAAAAACGGGCATTATGTAAAGGTGCAAATTTGTAAAAAAGTCAAATTTATTAAAAAAAAAATCTTACCTGTGCTATAAAAACTATCAATGGCCAAATTGACATGTGGTTCTCCAAAAAAGTTTTTACTAATGCGTGATAATGATCAAAAGGTGAATGGGTCCAAATTTTAAGACAAAAAATGATGCACTACAACTTTATCTTTAAAAGCTTTGTTTCGTGGTTTGAGTGAAAAATTTGATAGATAATAAAAATTTCTAACAGAATATTTATCCTATGATTTTGTTTGTATTGAAAGCACTAACTTTAGCAACCTGAAAATTTTGAGGTGCGGTAGTTTCAAGTCCTTATATTTCATGGAAGGAAATCGAGTTCTAGTAATTTACATATTCAGGCAATATTATTTTATAATTCACCGAGAGAGCTTTTGTCAACATGTATATTTTCAGAAAGAAAAAGTCTGTAGTTCCTTGGCAAAAGCCCAAAACCTTTACCACAATACAACTCTCTCTCCTAAGCCTTATTCCCAACTGATGGTGGGGTCTACTTTCCTCGTCATCGTCTTCCACTTCGCTCTGTCTAACGCGTCGTCCTGGGAAACATTGCAGTCCTGTAGATCTTTTTTGATCACGTTTGTCCATTTCTATTTTGGTCTTCCTCTACGCCTGGACCCAGAAAAGTTCAGCGTGATCATTTTTTGTGTAATGTGCTCAGGTGCTCTTCTTTAGATGTGTCCAAACCAACAACCAAGACAACATTGCTCTTAATAATGTTTAGTTATATCAAGCTACGCAAGAGATTCAATAATACACTGTACTCTTTCTTTTCCACGCAGTGAGACACGATACCCACGAGATTGTAACCCAAGTCGTCACGGTCAGCGTCTCATAGCTTTCCCACTACGATATCAAGGTGTCAATATCTATAAAACATGAAAGAAAAAATGAAATTCGAGCACGTATTTATAACGGGATTCAATATTTTCGAGTATTAGGTAGCATAGCAAAAACCAGTCAAGATGACTGCTTTATGCTTGATGGAACTCTGTAGTGATTAGGACTTGTTAGGATGGAATGTGTGGAGCAAATTTTGCACAGTGAATTCGTTCGCCTTTTAGAGCTAGCTTCTGTTAATTCCTATAATGAACGCCCGGGATTTGAACCCACGAAACTCGAATCTTTTAGTAACTTAACACGATTCCGATTAAAAGTAGTACAGAAATTATTAAATTAAATTGATGTAAAATAATAAGAAAATGTCATGAGAACACGTTGCTTCTCACTTAGCTTTACGGCTTTTGAACGGCTAGGCTGATTAAATTGAGAGTATAGTCTTTATTAATTACTTGGCAAGCTTTTTATCACAACAATGTCTTCGGCAATGAATATTTCCGTTCAAAATTCAATTCAAAAATAATTTATTCAGTAGGACCACTATGAACACTTTTAATCCGTTGAAAAACGTTGAGTAGAGGCATAGGTTCCTGACGCTGCTGTACAGTTTATCTAGTAAAGATAATTAATGACCTATGTTTTAAACATTACTATGGCAATTATTATTAAAAACAAATTAAAAATTAAAATTTTAAATTTAAAAATATTGGAATGTAAAATGTCAAGATATTGGTTCCAAAAGTGTAATATTTATCACAATATAAAAAAATATAACACTAGCTCTACCTTGATAAATACGAGAAGGAAATTGGATTTACTAATTTGCCTTATTAGGTATAATCTCTCCATCTATGATTATCAATATTCGGATACATCCGATAATATGTCCCATTAAGTGGGTAATAAATTATCTTGTTTATAATATGCAAATTTTTGGAGCTAATAAGGGAAGTCCGTTCTTTAGACCATCCGTTGCGAACCGGTAGATCGCTGGGAACTTCTAATGCGCGAACAAAGAAATTAATTTCACTTTCTTTTGTATGAGAAAATGTTATGCTTGCATAATGCTGTTTTATAATGTTTAAGAGACATTGTTTGCATTATATAAACCTTTGGGTTTTATTACAAAAGCTTTCATAATAATAAATTGATCGTGTTTTAAGTTTAAAGGAAAATGGGCACAAATGTTTGGAAGCTGACCAATGTTCAGAAACATTTGTCCAAGTGTTGATATAGTTCATTCTAAAGTACTTTAAAAGCTCTACAATGAGTAGTATTTTAACTAAAAATCCAAGCTGTAGAAGTCAAGTTAATTCCAATCAAAGATGAAAAGCACTTATAGAATGTTAAACGTAAACAAAATAATAGAAAACAATAAGTAGCATTTTTGCAGGATACATTTTTTATCTGTAAAATGTGGGCATGTACCAAATTCGTAGTTGGATATACCTCTGACTACATACTACTGGATATACCCCTTAGGCTCCGGTCAGCCTTTTGCTCCGGTCCGGCGTCTCGAAAAACGCGACCGACCGGACCGCGCGCGACAGAGTGAAAGCCGCCATTCACTCCCATGCTACTTGCGTCGGTCGCGCTCGCACGCGACCGACCGCACGCGACAGAGTGAAAGGGGCCTTAGACATCTTCAAAGGATCTTAAATGTTAGATCTGAGAGAATGTCTACTGCGTGGGGATACAGCCAATAGTCACGTCAAGCAAGAAAATGTAGCGTTTCCAATGAAAGCTCTATGAAATGCCTTATGTAGCAACCCCCACTGGCAACTTTGGTCAAGATTGCTCATTCTCCTTTAAGCTAGTCCCAAAAAATATTTGTTTAACAGAATCGTGATACATCAATTACCTAATCGGTCGGTAAACGACTTACCGCTACAAATACCTCATCAATAACATTCATGATACTCAATTCAATGCATCTTTCACGCGTCCTTAATTGTATTAACACTATCACATATCAAAATATTATTTGGTAATCAAATTTATAGCACCACTGTATACAATTGACGTAAATGTATTCAAAATCCAGGCTAATTGTAAAACTGTTTATAGTAACAATTTGATTTTTGACGGGCGTCGATACATCTCTGTGGCCCTTACCAAATATCAATCAAAGAACGAGTTCAGTTTATGTTTACACAACCATTACTGCGTGGCGACTGTAATGAACTAACATTGTAAAACATTTGCGGTAATGGTTGCGGCGTGATGCGATGTTATTGATTAGCTGTTAATTTTAATACGATTTGTCGTGACTGCCGAATGATGGGTGATGGAGTTGGTGATTTGTGTATGGGCATTAGGAGCATAGTTCAAATGGTAAGACGAGTGGATGTGAGGTCAGATGCATTAGCCACCTAGCGGGTCCGGCCACATTTGTGTAAACGTTTATTAATCAAAATTTAAGCAGCCCGTGAGACTTTGAAACATCAGCTTAGTCATATTTAGCTAAGCTGTTATAAACAGTTACTCGAAGGCTATTTAGAAGTATTTAAACTGGTACAGAGGAAAATGCTTCACTGTCTATTAACAACTTAACAACGCAGATTTTTTTTGTAATAATGCACAATTAAATAATTATAAATTTTAAAAAAACAATTTCAGTGTTATAAGCTGAACAATTTCCTGCACTCTCGACACTCTCAATCTCAACAGATCCTTTCCAATGGCACATTTTTATGGCACTAATCGGTAGGGTATAGGTACTTTCAAACAAAAAAGACAGAAAAGATCTTCGAAAAATCGGTGAACATACATAAAAAAGAAAGAAAAAAAAAAAAAAAAGATAATACTGACGACTTGAGAACATCCTCCTTTTTTTGAAGTTGGTTAAAAAGTGTAAACACGCCCATGAATCTATATGTTATCTGCTCACTTTTTCAGCCTTTACATATTATTTGTAAATGTTTAAGAGAGTAGTCAGAGGCATGTCATAGTATTCATCAAATAAAAGTTTACCTATTTATAATTCAGCATCAATAACTCAAAACAATAATTTCCAAATTATTATTTCACTAATAAAGTGTCAATCGAAACAATACTATTAAAATAGTTTTGAATAAATGAAAAGACGAGTAAAATATACAAAGTACCTACACAAACATATCCCATCAAAAACATAACATGTACAAAAATGCACAAGTCTCGCAACGCAGTTCTTCTGCCGTAAAAAGTTGTGAAATCGAATGTAAACCAAGTCTGTATAGAGTAACTTGAAAAACACACACAGCAAGCTCGTAAACGTTTTATGTAGATTATTTTGCTGTGTGTGTTTGCCAAGTTACTCTATACAGACTTGGTTTACATTCGATTTCACAACTTTTTACGGCAGAAGAACTGCGTTGCGAGACTTGTGCATTTTTGTACATGTTATGTTTTTGATGGGATCTTGGACGTTCTTGATTGATCGTTGAAGTTAAGCAGCGTTGTGCGCGGTCACTTTAAGGATGGGTGACCGCAAGTGGTATTACGAGCTGAGCGCTTCCGTGCTTCGGAGGGCACGTTAATTGTCGGTCCCGGCTTTTAAGTCGTTAAGCCATGACGGAGGCCTTTAGGCGGCCTAAAAACTCTGTCACCAGAGTTGGCCACTTGCTCATACGAAAGAAGAAGAAGAAGATGGGATCTCACTTCTTTTTGTAGGTAGTCCTCCTTTTTTTCTTTTACCTATTATATCTTGTGCCTTATCTGTGGGCTTTCTCATAGCCCACACCCTGTCTTCGTGGGCTTGTCTCAGAGGCTTTTATGTATTGATTTTTGACAAGTCTGGACGGTAAATGCATCTAGTTTATTATATTCAGAGCAGACTCCTGCGCTCTAATACAACCAAAGTTGACATTGATTAGATGTAAACCGCCTAGACTTGTCACTCTCGAAAGTGCCACATACGCTTGACCGCATGTAAATACTGACGAACCAATATCCATCAATGATTTGATTGATGGATGAAGAAATGATTTCAGTTCATTTCATTTCAATGCACAACGACTTGAGCGCCCATGCAAATACAGAGGCATGTTGCCCGGACAGTTGAGCCCCCCGTGCAACTAGAGTTACCTACATATTTTTTTCATTTCTCATACACAGAGAGTACGCTTGAAGTTATCTGAACAGAGGGATGAAAGTAGTACTTTTCGTCCTTAGAGAGAATTTCTTCCCGTAGAAATTCTATGTCAGGTATATTTGACATTTCTATTTACCATAAGATGAAGATCAGGATTACAGGATTAGGATCACAGAATCAGGATCACAGGATCAGGATTACGCAGGATCACAGGATCAGGATCACGGAATTAGGATCACGTAGGATCAGGATCACAGGATAAGGATCAGGATTATGCAGGATCACGGAATTAGGATCACATGGGATCAGGATCACAGGATCAGGATCACGGGATTAGGATCATGTAGGATCAGGATCACGGGATTAGGATTACGCAGGATCACTGGATCAGGATCATAGGATCACGGGATTAGGATCACGTAGGATCAGTATCATAGGATCACAGACCAGGATCACGGAATCAGGATTACGGGAAACATAAATGAAGAGATCCCAACCCATGTACAACTTGTTTTCAATGAACAAATGATTATTATTTTTTTAATATAATATCAATACCTACAATCCGAAATATCGAACATCCCTACACCGCGGAACATCATACGTGATCATACTCAACTCAACACTAGCTGCCATACGAAACGAAACGTCACGCGCTCCGCGCAGCACAGAAATGGCGGCGCGGCCCCTTGCACAAGCAAATTATAACCTAAAGTTACATAAATTAAAATCGGGACTAATGATTCGGAATGTCAGAGTTTTTCCTTGCTATACACACTAAACTATACATGTGTGCCAAATTTGGAGTTTGTGGGTCTGCTAGAAGTTGGCTTTTAATTTTGATGATCGGTGAGTCAGTGAGTCAGTGAGTCAGTGAGTCACTTACAAAACTAGGAATTTTGACTTGCAATAATTCATAAACTACTGGTTCAAATTTAATGTAATTTGGAAATATATCTAGCTATGTAATGCCCATACTCACCTATGGTTCTGAGACATGGCCGCTCACAAAGGAATACATGCATAAGATAAGAGTAGCACAACGGGCAATGGAGCGCGCCATGCTCGGAATCTCACTCCTCGATCACATACCCAACGTCGAAATTCGACGTCGTACAAAGGTCGTGGACGTAGGTATGCGGATCGCGAGACTAAAGTGGAGATGGGCGGGACACTTGGCCAGAAGGGACGATGGAAGATGGACAAAGGCGATAACTGAATGGTGGCCCCGGGATGCTCAACGGCCAAGAGGCAGACCACCCGCCCGATGGTCGAATGATATTGTAAACGTGGTCGGGAATCAGTGGCTGAGACTCGCGAGGGATCGGAGAGAATGGCGTAATAAAGAGGAGGCCTATACCCAACAGTGGGTGGAAATGGGCTGAGATGATGATGATGATGATGTAATGCCCTCTTGGTCACTGAAAGTTTAGGCTTCTAGTCTTTTCCACAACGAAGTTACGAGGGGTCGAAAATGGCCCGAATGGCTTCGAGAAAAGGATGGTACGGCCTTGCTTCGAGACTTGGCGGGGCACTGCCGTGCCCCCAGATTTCAAAAAAAGAACATTAAATCTATTCAATTTATCGATCTCAAACACTATAATGGGAACGTTTCTTCCCAAGGTTTCCGTCGGAAGCAATGTCGTTACGACTACAAATGTGTGATTTTTAGCAGTTTACCGTAACAGTAATAAAACAGCAACTCTCCCATAGAGCTTCCATTATAAATAACTTTAGTGGATCCATTAATTAGCGTTGCCGAAATATTTTTAATTAATAATAAGTAGGCGCAAAAAATTACTTAAAAGGCAATATGGGAAATTGAAATTGTATGTTTAATACACAGAACAGCAATGCAAATACCATTCTTATCGATCGCTAATTTGACATTTAGAATCGATAAAATTTTTGAATCATTGTTTTTTTTTGATAAAATTTAATTTTACCGTATTTTGACGTCATTATTTTAATGTCAAATTTAGCCATCGATAGGATCGGTACTTGCACTGCAGAAAGGTTTAATATTCGAAGAGATATTTAAGGGTTAAAGGATAAGTTTTAGCTAAATGATGGGAAGATGGCTAGAGCCATGTTGGCCAAGTGGTATAGGACCTCAACTTTTGGTCTTACAGTCATGGGTTTGTAGTCTCATAAATCTCTTATAAGACTCTTTTAAATTGTGTTGCTTTTCAGCATGGGACTCCCCAGATTTTTTCTTGGTAGGTATTACTATACTTATATTGAAATTCGCTATTTCAAGCATCAACATTTCAAGGATTGGCAATTCGGTTTTCAGCCTTTTCATAAGTACCCATTTTAGTCCATAAGATTCTCCCTTGCACAAATATCCAGATATATCACAGAATCGCAAACTGACACTCACATGGTATATCCGTACATCGCAGATGGCTAGGCAGATGCAGCCTTATGCTATCAGCTGCAAGTAACTACCTGGTAATGCAAATGAGGCTTATTTTTATCAGCTGTCTTGGCGTTTTAATTTTTCTGTCCTGTAAAGCCTTACTAATACTGGCCTTATTTTTAATACTAAAAATCCGCGATTTTACCTGCTTCAATCCTGGATGCCAATCCAAGTAAAAAATAGGTTCACAATTGTGTCTATATGTATGGAAGAAATTCTCTTTGATCCACCGGATCTACAATCTCTAGATTTTTAAGAGGGTAGTCAGTGATGAGTCTTTATTAAGGTCTTGATGTGACACCTTGCAAGACCATCACTAACTCCGAATGTGACTCTTTTGTTGATGAACGAAGATTTTACCACGTTTATATTAAGTGACTTGCTTGTTTGTCTGTCGGAATGTCATTCCAGGTAAAATATTGCAATTAAAGGACCTTACTTATGAAAGATGTCTAAAGTTGAACACTGGTTAAATAACGTCCTATCTTTAATTGTGGATAGTGATTAATAGAGACAGGACGTTGTTTAACCAGTGTTCAACTTTAAACATCTTTCATAAGTAACGGGGAAAATTTCCTGATTAGATATCCAAGGGTTTCTATATTTATGGTTTAATATTAAATTATATAATTTTATGAAAATGTATAATATTAAATTATACATTTTCATAAAACAACTTCTGAAAGAACGCACAAATAATTTAGAATATCCCACATTCATATTTATACATTTACAAAGTAAACAATTTAGAAATAAAGTCGCTTCATTAAGAATTTCATTTCATTGATAACTGTCAAATTAAAATTTATGCTTCAAAGTCAATTAAATACAGATTTTATGTCAAAGTAAGCTCAGATCTCAAACGAAAATCAATAAATCATAAAAATATTTAGATTGAAACATCAATACGGTCATAACGTAATGAGACGGCGAATTTTTATCGCTTGAATATTCCAATGTTAAATGCGGATGCTATGAATGGGTTGATTATTGGGTCATTTAATCGTTTATAAAATACATTTAATAGTGGTCAGGTATCCGGTTGGCTTCCGTTTCAAGATCGATTATGGGTAACAGTTTTGGAAATAGTAGATATATTTTTGAGCCGCCGCGGTTTGATTTTCCTAAGATTTTTTTTTATTTACCTGTTTCAGTTCTGGTGTAAGTTTGACGGCCTTACTTATGAAAGAGATTTAAAGTTAAACACTGGTTAAACAACATCCTGTTTTTATTTGTGGATAGTGACAAACAGAAACAGGACGTTGTTTAACCAATGTTTAACTTTAAACATCTTTCATAAGTGAGGGGGTGAATGTTTGAGAGGTAATCTCTGAAAAACTCAACCGATTTCAAAAATTATTTCACGAGTGAATACCACTTCAGTAATAATCAAAAAACAGCCTGCGTAGTAAGACAAGTTAAGCTAAATGCCTTACTTATAAACGCCTCTCAACTTGAACACTGGTTAAACAATGCTCAAAATTCGCATAAAAAAACCGACTTCAATGTTAAAAACTGAGAAGATCCTCACCAAATTTTTGTGGCACCAATCGGAAAGTATATCTACCCTTTCAAACAAAATATAATTTTCCAAATCGGTTTAGGCGTCTTCGAGTAGGTAATCGGTCAACATTCATAGAATAAAAAATGATTCTGACGAATTGAAACTTCCTTTTTTTTTGAAGTTAAAAAAGGATGTCAATAGTATAAACAACACAGTTTTCTTTAACTATCGCAGCAGTTCAACGTTCCTAATACTGACTGTATCCCATGTTAATGTTCCAAATAAATATTTTTGATAAACAGTGTTTCAATTTTGACAGTAGTTGAGAGTTTATAAGTACGAGTATACTATGAGAGTAAAAATTACATTCAAAACATTATTAAAATCCGCTCTGTCATATTAACGTGAAAAAGTTACAAGCAAACATACATGGTAAATTCTTTGTAGTATTAATGCTGCAAGTTGTGGTATCTAATCGTAAAAATAAAACATGAGTGGTATTGACCAAGAAAACAACTAAAGATCTTGAACCTCACTCATCCTTGGGCACACCGCAATAGTTGCTCGAATTTCACCACAGAACTATACTCTTGGAAACTTGAGTCTCCTAGGTAAGGTATGTGAATTATTGCGTCTCACCACACGGTGCAACTGGATTCAACGTCTTGTTCGTAATTGTCAATAGGCGGGTCCACACAGAGCGAGCAGCCTCGCGAGGCATTTGCCGCGCGAAGCAGCTCGGTTAGTGTGGACGTGTGGCTCGGGCGCTCGGACGCTTGCCCGCGGTAGCGCGCGCCCGAGCCACACGTCCACACTAACCGAGCTGCTTCGCGCGGCAAATGCCTCGCGAGGCTGCTCGCTCTGTGTGGACCCGCCTAATGACTAATTTTGTATGTTCAACGAGCTATGGAGAGGGCTATGCTCGGGGTTTCTCTACGAGATCGCATCAGAAATGAAGAAATACGTAAAAAAACTCGGGTCACCGACATAGCCAAACGGATTAGCACGTTGAAGTGGCAATGGGCAGGCCATATAGCATGCAGAACAGATGGCCGATGGGGCCGAAAAGTTCTCAAGTGGTGGCCGCGGACCAGCAAGCGCAGCGTTGGACGTCTACCAACAAGATGGATGGACAACCTTGTAAAAACTGCGAGTGCTTTCAACCGCAATACATGGAAATCTTTGAGGGAGGCCTATGTCTAACAGTGGAAGTCATACGGCTGTGATGATGATGATAAATTTTGTAAAATAAAAAGTTTTGAGAACTTAAATTCAAACAGCAAACGACGTGATATGACTTCGGTTTATAATTTCATATAAAAAAAAAGTAAGTAAGTTCGTATGAGCAAGTGGCCAACTCTCGTGACTAATTAACTTCTAATAATTTAAATTTAACTTTAAATTTCATATTTAAAGGTTCTATCACAAACTCAAACAGGCTTAAAACTCTATCCCCAAAGGCGGTATACAACTTAAACTTAATTTTTATTTTTTATTTTTTATCCATAATAGTAAACAATGTAACAGCTAGTTCAAAATAACAGTTAAAAACTAGTTATATCTAACCGGAGTCGTGCCGGCTGTAAATATCGAGCAGTAACCCAACCCGCATTTAAAACTACCGGTTAAGTTATTTACAAGTGTTGATAATAATTTGTTATTTGATATTTCCAGTACTGGTAACAAAAATGGCAAAAGTAAAAAAAAAAAAAAGTAAAAATGGTTTTATTGACACAATAAAGTGATACAAGTTAATATTGAATCCATAGGCTCCCGAACTAGTTTAAAAGGTACACAAATACTTCCCTTGGTCTATTTTCATAACTATTTTTCATAACCAGTTACAAAATAGTATTTTTTTTTTCACTGTTTTGTAACTTAGTTATTAAAAAGGAATATTTATTCCCTAAATAATCCTGTTAACCATTTCTCTGGCTCTCCACCATGTTACTTCGGACCTAAGCTTCCTAATCAAATAGTTGGTAAACCTATAGTCGTCTCTTTCCATTGACTTGAGAGTGACAAGAAAAAAACATTCCTATTGAAAAGGACAGAAAGATAATGATAAATATGAATTACCAGTATGTTTTTGGTCATGACTCCAACTATCTCTTTAGAGGTTTTTAAAAGATATTCAATTAATAAAAGGTCTGTGAGAATGTCTACCAAGCCTCTGTATTGTAAACCAGTTAACTATTCTATTCAACTAAATATAAACTTACTAGCTGCTGCCCGCGGCTAAGCTCGCGTGGTACCCGGATAAAAAGTAGCCTATGTTACTTTCCAGCCCTCCAACTATCTCCACACAAAAGATCACGCCAATCCGTCGCTCTGTTTTGACGTGAAAGCAGGACAAATAAACAAACAAATAAACACAGTTTCACATTTATAATATGGGTACCTACGGATATTCAGTCACCAACTATATTTCATTCAGCTTAGTAATTTGTAAATTAATTATCACATTCTACAATTTACTTCATGACCATGGCTGTGTGAATTGGCGGCATGCTGCCGATTCAATGGAAGCGGTGTTTTACAACTTCAAAGCAAGCAAGTTGACATACAAAGTAATTTATTTTCCTTCGTTTTGAAAGGGCACAGCTAGTTCACTTTATAACCGACCAATGTTATGAGAAAACTTACTTATTTTGACTCATAATTGTTATTAAAATAAAGAAAACAGTATTGTTGGGGCAGATAATGAATATGATATGGGGCGAACGTGGAAACGAATAACACAAAAAGAGCATTCGAAGGCTTTCCACTCGAATTTCACTAACTAATTACATCTTAACACTTTTATTTTGAGGGCGTCTTGCACCACAATTTCTAGTATTGTAATTATATTTTTGGATTTATATTTATTTGCGTAAACGTATTTTTATACGGTAAATGCGCTTAGGCTAGCTAAATAAAATTATAAAACGCGGTGCAAGGCGCCCTGAACTGTTTGAAAACTTGTCATAGGAGTGGTACCTACTGGACTAGCTGCCCGCAAACTATTTTTATTCTTAAAAGACATCTTGATGTATGTCAGTGATTATAATTTACTATTTATTAGTACTTATGTATAATTTTTGTGTATATTTTGAATAAATGAATTTTAACATTTGCTAAAGATGACTCAAAAGATTTATGAAGTGACATTGATGTGTAAGCGTGACCGAATGATGCTTTATTTTGATTTACACTCATAAGTAAAACTATTTTTTTTTATTTATTTTAATGGTATTATAAATTGAAACTTATTCATAATAATAATTTTCTACATTTAATTCAATATAAGGTGGAGTGCCGTAATTGCAACTAAAAAAAGTGGAGTCCTAACTTCATCGCTTGATAATTCTATATTTAGTATCAGAAATGTATTTTTTGAAAGATCTGTTCTATAGTAAATTTTATTTAGATTTATATCATTGTTATGAATAAAGTAAAGCGATAAAGAATAAAATTCTGTTGCAAAATTTCATGACAGAGGGAGCAATAGTTGCAATTACCCGTTTTTGTGGGTAATTGCAACTACTTGTTTTTACTTCTTATTTTTCTATGGCGCTTACTACTGAAAAATACAGAACACGTGCTTTGAATATCGTTCTTTTGATTTATATAGCTATGCCTTTGCTACTAATGTCAAATTTTGCGCGAAAACACTTTTCAGCAAAGAATCCGGTAATTGCAACTATTTTACTACAAATAGTGATGGGAACCTTATCGTGATTTTTATCGACTCGATGTTTATTTTAATCACAGTAATCTTTTAGTTATGAAACAGCCTCTTTTACTCTTATCTTTAAAGTCTTCAATTATCTTTTACTAATTATTTTTTCTAACTTTATTTCAATCGCAATATTTTAGAAGTTAAACAGCCTTTTTATATTCGTTTCACATATTGAACGGCTTTGGAAAGGGCTCCGCTAGCGCCAACACAATGAAGGGACTCAATCACTCAAACTAATTGCTAAGAACTCATAGCATAGTATGGAAGTAGATAGTATCCCTTTCAATAAAATATTACGTATCGACATAGTCATCGTCATTGTTACTTCACTAGGTTTTTCAAACTTCATACAAAACCGGTCGTAAAATTGCAACTGTCAAAAAAGAAACAAAATGGTTACAATTACAAGACTATGCACTTTTTGTCTGGCAAATGTAACTACAACCATAACTCTGAGTAGATTTATCGTAGAATACAACAAACACATAAAAAACAACTTACTGTGTCTTATAATCACTCCCACTGTGAACACACCGGCGAAAACCCACGAAAAAAATTTTTTTTTAATAAATTACGAAGAGCGTCCGAGCGGCTTCACTTTCGAAAAATTGGCAGTTTTACAAAAAGGCCTGTCATTCGCTCAGTTTTGGTCATATCAACACCATCTATATTTTTAGACTGAGACTTTTAGAAGAAGTTCAATACCACATCTATCGATGTTCAAAAAAGTGATCCTAGAGGGAATTATTGACTCCAGTTGCAATTACCGGACAGTTGCAATTACGGCACTCCACCTTACTCAATAATAATATTAAAATTCCTTCCTTTCATTGTACAACTCAAGACAGGGCTAAACTGTAGATTCTACCCAAAGCACGAAAGCGGTCAGCTGTCTTTAGGAAATATGCATTTGATATTATAAGCTCAGCTTATAGCTGACACGTCGACTCCGCACAAAACCACAACTAAAAAACTAAATTTTACTAAGTACTGGAATAACTGTACTTTATGATTATTAGCGTCTAAGACAAACTAAATACAGTTTTTTTATACGTGTTTACACTGCTATTTAAGAGTTTTTTTATAAGTATAAATAAATAAATATTTAGGTGGCCTTAAACCCAGAGGCCTTAAACCTCATACAGCATGGGTGGCGTTTACATACTGCGCAAAGAGAAACTTTAATATTTGTTTAAATAAGGGTCATATTTAAGCTTTCCTTTGTTTAAAAGTATTCAACTAAACCATAAACTAATACCTTCAATACAGTATCATAAATATCAGCGGCGTAAAAATCTGTCAAATTAGGAGCGATTCGTTAAAAATAAATAATATTGCCATGCAAATGAACAGGCCGTTAATAAGATATCGCTCAAGAAAAACCTGCATCACTTAATGCAACATTCATTGAAATATCAACTCTAATTACTTAAAACTTAAAGTTCATTTGTATCGAAATAGAAAAAATATTTAATGTATGTTGATTTAGGAATCTGTCAAAACAAAATGAGCTATAATCCACTGGCTTTAAAGTCTAGTAAAATATTAAGAGTTTGAAATTAATAGCTTTTAGTAAATACTATTAGGTATATCTATTCTGTGATCAATTTGTCATTAGTTTTTTCTACTTTCTCACGATTCAATAATCAAGTTTTGCAATAATTAGGTACCAATTCGTGATATCTTGTGTGCTTCCTGTTTTGTGGTAATTTTTACCCGACTGTTAATTTATGTGTCCTATTTTTATGTTTCCTTTAGTTCATTTGGTAGTTGACATAAAACTCAATTTTACTAGAGCAGTGGTTATTGTTAGATGGTATACATAGATAATATTTTTTTACGACATAAGTCTTAATCGATTTTTATTGATTTATTATTATAGATTAGTATTTGTTTCTCACGAATATTTTGATAATGAATTTAAGAGCTCAGCTCTTGTCGGTGTAATGATGCAATTTTTGTATTTGTTTCTTTCCAATGCGATCTCTTTTACTTCTATATTCGATATGACATCGACCTTCCTCGAGTATTTCTTCTACTTTTGTTCTGTACTGTTCTTTATGATGTTTTCATGTAATTTATGATGTCCGATCATTCTCCCTATTCTGTTTTGAATGGTTTTCAACAAAAACCTTTTCTCCTCAATTCTTTTCAGCACTTCCTCTTTAGTTACCTTCTCTGTCTATCTAATCTTTTCAATTCCCCATGTAGTGCAAAACGAATTATTATTTACTGCATTATTATATTTGTTAATGTTGGAAAGACATCTTAATACTAAACCACATCATGTTTAATTCTCTAAGGCAAAAATAATTTTCTGAATTCTTCGGGCATTCAAAATAGGGAACTCCCACAATTTTTTTTTATGATTTTATACGATAGGTTATATCGTCAAATAACCGTCATAAAAATTCCAGCGCCGAAATACTAAAATTTTATAACAAAAATAATTTTTGAAATTTACCAACATTTTCACGCATCTGAAACACGATTATTATTGTTGTCACAGATCTGTTGTAGTAACAATTTGTGAACTTTGACGTGTGACGTCAAATAGATACTAAGTACAACAGTAATCTGTGACAACAATAAGTTCGAGTATAGGAATTGTGAAAATTAAAAAAAAAACTTATCTATGGATCGTCATATCTGACTCGTCCTTGACTTTTCTTATGAACTCGTGTCGTCACATCCTTTCACATCCTTTTCAAGTATTTTGAAATTCCTACTATTTTTTGCAATTTTTAAAATTTATTTTCTAATCGAAAATGGTTTAATATTAAAAAATAATTACACACACATACCTCTAAAGCAACAATGTTCATAATAAAATACATTTAACCCGCTTTTGAATCAGACGCATATTGCCTATTCTCTTACTAGTCTTACACTTACAAAAGCATTTATCATTCTAATACTGTTCTAGCACTTAATATAGACACGAATACAATCAATAAAACAGATTGTCCATCTATCCTTATCAACTATTTGTTTCATCCCACTAATGTCCCGGTTCTCCCAAATCGGTAGCTTAATCGTCAGTTAATTTGTTAGATCTGTGGACAAAAGTGCCGCGTCCAGAAATTTATTGCTTCATCTGTATCGTCTTTTATTTTAAACATTTTGTACTCTTTTCAACGTTTGTGTTTCACCGACTCGAATATTTCGTTTATTGGCACTTTGCGATAGAGCACCGGTTATTGTGTGTAATTAATTTAGAATTTGTTTGTTTTTATGATGAGATATAATAGTGATCACATCTTTTTGTCATTTAGTTTTTCTACAACACTTATATAAAAAAAAACCTGCAAATACGTTCAAAAAGTATCTGAAATTTTACTGAGTTGGTGTATAAAATAAATAGTAAATGAAATAAATAATGCTGGACATTTTACACAGCATCCTCTAGCATAAGCAAAGAACTTTTGTTATGAGAACTACTTGACTGATATACTACTTAGATACTTTTTTTGTTAAAAATATATAATTCTACCTACATATAAAAACACCCATTACACAATCCTAAGCAATTCATTAATTTTATAAAAGATAATTATAATATTAAAACGTATCAAATTGTAGAGTTTACTTATGGAAATATATCCAGCATTCACAAGTTATAATAAATGCATTAAAATAATCGAGAGAATAATACCGCTTATCATTTTAAGCCTTAAATAAGATCGGAATGCAAATCAGATAGTTGTCCTACACTCGATGCTAGTGATGGGGTAGCGAAAGTAAAACAGGTGGATGATCTTGAAATATATTATTTAATAATTATTGCAATAGGGACGGTTGGAAGAGTTTGGGGGAGACCTTTGCCCAGCAGTGGGACGAAATAGGTTAGGAAAAAAAAAATTATTGCAAAAGATGGAACGTAGATATTCAATTCAACTCAATCTAGTTTAACAAAGATACTATAGAGCTTTAAGTTAACAACTTAAAAATATTTAATTTGAGAACTTTCAACAAGAACCTTATACTTACAACAATATAACTAATATGCTTGTTTATTTACCAAAAAAGTCGATGGCAAATTTGAGGGAAATTGCAATATTACAGCACAATTTTAGCAATGATACGTGTATTTTTTATACAATCAAAATCATTTTCGAAAAGATGGCAACTTTAAAAGCTAGAAATAAAATAAAAAGTAAGGGTTTGACATAAAAGTAACTGTATTATTTATATTTACCTGATAAATTAGTATGCATTATTTAACACACGGGAATTACTCACGTAAAATTATCGTCGATTTAGATACCGACAATGTCTAGTACAGCTCACGAAAGTTTTGAAAGTGAAATTAGTATGCCTTTTGAAATATATAATTTTGTAAATAGCATGACTCTTTTTAAATTCAGAATAAATAACTTCAAAACATAAACCCGACACTTAACCCAAAACCAAGACTCAAGTCATTCTTAACACGTTCCCTGTCCAGGTGCCCCCAATGTAGGGCTCTGAAACTTTTTTTCAGGAGTCCGTGCTTCCACTATGGGTTCACAACTTCAATGACCAATGAACCACACTTGGACGTATGAAGTTGTCAAATCATTTTGTATGGGGATAGGGAACGTGTTAAGGAATCAATCTTGGTCTTGAAACCTGATATATTAGACCCATCACTAGCTACCTAAAGTACACGCACGCAAGTGCAGACGAGACAAGTTCCATAGATTTGCTTATTAATAAGACCGACAAAGAATCTGTATCAGATAACGGTAAAGACGGGAATGCTAATACACCACAGATTACTAATAACTACAGAGCAATATTAATTTATCTCGAGCGGAGTTAACATCTGTGCTTTTTTTTATTATTTTGTAATTACTATTTAAGGTGACTGTGCGGAAAGTGTAGATATGAAGGTAAGTAATAAAGTGTCAAATATATTGCTATAACTTTTTTATTGATGCTGTCTCACAGATGTGTATAAGGACATTTTTAAAAAGAATTGGACAATCCTGAGTCGTTCATTTTAAACTATTTTTAACTATAACATTTGTTTTGATAAACTAAATTTGTTTTGATAAACTAATTGAGGCTGTGCACGTTTTATTTCATATTTTAAACAGTATTAAACAATTATGATGTCGATAATGTCTAATATAATCTAATAATAAAAAAAATTAAAAATACATGCAAAAAAGGGTGAAGAATATATTGCCGAAGTAAAAGAAAGACGATTTAACGTTTTTCGCGTTACTGTAAACCGTCATAATACGTAATACGAAACACATTAACAAAAAACCAAAGATTTGAACCGAAAATAAGAAAAACAAGGTTGTATTTTATTAGGTTTTTTTTACTAAGTACAAATCGCTCATTAAATTCAAAAGGGTCATATTTCAAAAACTACATTTTTTACAGGGGAGCCTATTGAAGTTTTGGTCGTCGTTTTTTCGTATTATTTTGTAAATAGTATCTTGTATATACATGTGTCATATATCATTCGATGCATATTTTGAGCTGTTATTTACTGTAAAATAACTTTTACTGTAACTTTCATCCAGAAACGTACAAAGTCACAAAAGTCCCTTTTATTTATAAAAATGGTCGCAATGTTAAATGAATTTACTAAACAAAAGGCCACAAATCATACAAAAAATTAGTTTAATTATTAGTTTTACATCATTGTTTTGGTAAATGTGAAAAGAAACCCTATTCGGACCCTCAAAGCCACCGATAGGCAGAGAATAGACGCGTTTGAGATGTGGTTTAGGCAACGCCTTTTGAGAATCCCATGGACAGCCTACAAAATTAATTTTTAAATTTTAAAACAACTGAAGCTAAAGCACCAAAAGCGTCTGTCAACCACTTGCCTGTACAGAATCTTAAAATACTTTGGCCACATTGCCCACATGAGCACCGATAGTATCGAGATACTTATTGTGACAGGCAAGATAGAGGGCAAAAGACCGAGAGAATGTAGCCCCAAACGCTGGTCTGACCAGGTATCGGCGCAACTAGAATTGCTGATGAACAAAGCACTGCATCAAGCCACAGATCGCTCCAAATGAAGATCAACCATCCACAGGATTATGGGAAGGAGTAACGATCCTCACTCAATAATAAGGAATCGACTAAGGAGGAGGAGGAGGATCTCACATTAAAATAACTAAGAAAAGAGACAACAAAACAGTCAACAGGTTTTTAAAATACCTCCCCCTTCTTCTTTGCAGTTTTTATTAATGCGGGTACCTACTGAGCAGCTTAAGAATTCTTGAGATGTTCTTCTGTATGATGGAGTGCACAGCGTCACCCTCATTTTGGGTGTGTGTGCCCTTTGATTAAGAATTTATGGGTTATACCTCTTAAGTTTAAAAAAATCATTTATGGCGTATTAGTACATTGCTAACATAAATTCACCTCACCTTGTGGGCAAGCCATCACCGCTTGTAAGTCGTAGACTGTGACTATAAAGTTTTCGCTAAGTGAATGTCTAAAATTGTGACTGTACCTAAACCACAAAAAGCAAGCTAAGAAAATGCCTATTAGGTAGTAGCTGACTTACACACAAACAGGCAAAGACCCTTTCCTTTAATAAACTAACTGTTCAATTTAAATAATTTTGTTATAATCATTTTTTAGTTTTAACAAACAGTCAAATTAGGTAGGTCCAACTTTAAGAAAGAGGTAAATCGTCGAATCCAATTCGGATGGGCAGAATTCGGGAAATTTCACAACATCTTCTCGTCTATAATTACATCAGAGCCATAAGACAAAAGTCTTCAATCAGTGTGTGTTACCGTGATGGCATAATGGAACCTAAATGTAAAAGTTCTCGAGTGGAGGCCACGGATCAGCAAGTTCAGCGTTCGACGTCCACCAACAAGCTGAACAGACGACCTTTAAAAAAAAGCAGGTCGTGGTGGATGCAAGCCGCTTCCAACCGCAACACAATGAAATCATTGAGGGAAGCCTGCCTATGTCCAACAGTGGACGTCCAATGGCGGAGATGATCATGATGATAAATAAAATACTACTTAGACATCATTTTTAAACATTATGGCATAGTTCACGAACATCAAAACAGCCATTTAACAAACATAGCATATTTTGTTTAAACGCAAAACAGACATATTCCAAGAACTGTACTTTTTGTTTCAATAAATAATTACCAAACTTATTGAATTTTAATTCAAAAGAAACGTATTTCAAAACATGGCTCCTTTGCTTATAAATAATATTGTACTCCGCGTGTTTTCTATAGTCAATACGGTGACATTTCAAAATATGGCACTTTTTACGATAATTTACTACTTCAAATTCAGTTGATTTTCGGAATGTGGCCCTTTTTAACAAAGATTACGTGCGATTACGCTTATCGCCGGGTCGTAATTGACAAGATGGCCGTTTTGTTCTGAAATTAGTGGTCAATGTGTTAAAATTCAAAAAGGGCAGTTGTATATTTGGACCATTTTAAACGCTAAATCAATGGGTGTCTTCTTCGAATATAAAAATTTATACAATTTAGATGCGATTTTTGCAATAAAAACGATTTTGAGTTTTTTCGAAATGTGACCCTTTTGAATTTAATGAGCGAAATATTTTCTAAGTAGAAATTGTTAATTCGTCATTCAAAAGAGTGGATCAAGAGAAAAAATACAAATTTAACAACTCGGAGGTCTGATACATTAACTAAAATTGCTACGTTTGTAGTTTTCAAACAGCTCTCAATAAACTCTGTTATTGGTAGTGCGAGTAACTCATTACATAGTGTGAAGGACACCCTACAAGGAAATAAGGTCGGTTAAAATGAGGTTTTATTGGTTGTCCTTTGCTGTGCTTTTAAATTGGGTGTTTCTTATAGTGTTAGATTTTATAGTCTGTGAATTACTTGCGCTTTGTTTTGTGATTGATATTTTGAGTTGTTATACTTTTTGTGAGAAAAGCCACGTTGACCAATTGAGAGGATTCTCGATTTTCAATTCGAAGGTGAGGAGTTTGAATCTTAACCTTGCAGCGATTTTGTGAATTTTATTCCAAAAAACTTACTACATGCCAAATGGAAAGTAAACATGACATTTTTGCTGCAAAAGGGTTAAAAATTGAATTTGATTACATTTCGTTTCAGGTACGTTTTTGGGAACAAAAGCGTAACAGGAACCTAGATAAATACTGCTTTTAAAGTGATAAAATATTTTTAATTTTAAATGATTTTGGTATTACGTTTGTATGGACATTCGTCTGTTGCCGGCCTCATAAGTACATTACTTAATAATACAGCATTAATCATGTTTAAATTTTTTATAATAAATCTACATAAACTAAAGCCCATAAATCACGTATGTTTACAGCCTATTGGATAATAAGACTCAATATTACAACGCTCAGTTTACACGGAGTTTGCGTGCGATACCGACCGTGACGAAGGGTTGCACGGTTCAGTATACCACGCGCATTACACCTGTCACGGTACCTATTGTATCTTGTTGTGTACTAAAATTAAATTGCCCTCCTTTTTTTCTTCACCGAAGTCGGGTAAAAATATTATTACGACTCTATCCTTATGATACGGTAGACATTTCACTCAGATAGGCTTATAGGATTCTTTGAAGATGTCTGAAGGGGTAGTCAGAGGCATTTTCCAATACATATTTGGTACATGTCCATCCACGTTCCATCAGATTGCAAGCTCTTCGCCGCTATTAGAAAGCTAACTGATTTCCACATGATTTATTACTATTAATTTTTATTTTATTTTTGCTTCACCGTTTAGAGCTCGTGTTAATGCGCATATAAAATTTTCGAAACAAAAAATACATAGATGCACGTCTGGGATTCGAACTCACGACATTCGGTTTGAAAGTCAATGCGCTATCTCACTCAGCGTATTTTTATCTCATCCAATACGAAGTACCTACATAAACTTAATCCCATTTATCACGTTTTTCAACAGCCTGTTGTTGGATAGAGAGAGATTAGAGAACATGACTCTTAAAATCCTCACTGTTCCTAGCCTGTACATTTTAGTGGTTCTCATGGATGTTGTCCGCCATTCTGCTAAGTATAAAACGCCAGTTGATAGAGCTCTATTACTGACCACAAGACGAAAAGACTTCAAAACCCCAGTGTGTCCAAAGCTTACTGGTAAGCATTTTTAACTCCTTGCCTATTGACATGAAAACTATTGACTTGATATTACAAAGCTCAGTTTACACGGAGTTTGCGTGCGATACCGACCGTGACGAAGGGTTGCACGGTTCGGTATGCCACGTGCTATATTACACCTGTAATTGTACCTGTTATATGGTAAGGGGTGGGTGTTAGACCGTGGCACGTTGACATTTAGGTAATTTTATTTAATTAGGACCAATATCCATCTTCCGCAAGCACAATACTGTGGAACAATTCTTATTTAGTTAGATTGTGTTTATTAGGTGTAAATGCGAATATGTGTGTGACAGGAGTGAAAACTGAGGTATTAATAATAGTTTATTTCATAACACATTATTAAGATTGCATAGGGCAAATTATAAAATCCGTACCCATATTATAAATGTGAAAGTGTGTTTATTTGTTTGTTTATAACATAGACTACTTTTTATTCGGGTACCACGCGAGCGAAGCCGCGAGCAGCAGCTAGTAAATTAATAAATCATTGTATATTCTATAGTCAAATCATTAACAATGAGATGACGAGTGATAGAAGAAAATGGAGGAGGGAAACACACACATAAATGATTATGAATCAGGCTTATAATTTTAACCTTTTCAGTCCTTAAAGAAAGCGCTAATACTGTTGACATTATGAACTTTTTTAAGTTAAAATGTATCAATTTAAAATTAACATTACACACCTCACAAGTTGCGTGCACTACCGTGACTAAAACGTGACTGAATTAGATGACACGGTACGGTACCTCGTGACTTATTGTATAGGGTGGTCAACCACCATGTAATTGTTTGATTACGTAATTGAAATGGACATCGAATTAACACAACTGGACATGCTATGATAACTATATATTAGTTTTTAATATGTATATTTTATGTTAGTGCTCAAGATTATTTATTTTATAAAACATACCTACCTATCGGTTTAATTTATTAATAAAAAATGTAAACTGTAGGATAGGTACCTAGTAGGTATATGTTATAAAATAATGTAAAACGATTTTTTTTAGAAAAATGACATTTTTAATCCAGATTTAAAAGATGAATCTATAAAACCAAGGGAAGCTCCTAAGAAATGTCAAAATTATTTGCATAACTTTGACCACAAGTTTTAGCAAAATAACAAATTGTATTTAACTGTAAAGTGTATTAGGATCGTAGCAAATGGAGATCTGTGATCTCTGCCTACCTCTATTATGGGAAACAGGCGTGATTTTATGTATTGAAGGTATGCATTTAACTCAATGCAGTAGGATAAGTACCTACACAAAAACATGTCTTGACGGTTATCTTTATCACTAAGTTTAAAGCCTTACGAAAAATTATATCAAGACTTAAGCCTTGTCACAAAGAAACAAGCCCAAATTATTAGGTTACTCACTTCAAAACCATAACTCCCAGCCTCTGTTATCCCTACATTAGTCCCAAAAAAAAACAAAAAACAATTTGGACTCCCGAACGGAGGCTTACAATCAACCCGTCACAATTTTAATCAAGGGTTCCGCAGATTCTGTCGCCTTTTTCACTTTTGCATTCTTTAGAGACGTTATAATTGAGCTAAATAACAGCGAAGGAACCCAGAAAATTGACCGAACGGATTTGGGCTTCAGATATTTTGTTAGCTAATATTCTGAGTGGAGTTTATAAGTTTTGTTAACAGATAACAAGACCACTGTGCTATATTAAACTTCTTTTTTGTATAAGTAGTTGTGTTATCATTTATTTTTGTAGAGAACATGTAAGTATTCAATTTAATAAAAAAAGTTTGCATTCAAATGATATGGAAAAGGCATTGTTTCACTTCAGTTTTTTATATCAAAAATAAAGGGTGCTCTAGTTATAACACAAGTCAACTACTGATATTAAACTTTAAACGATTGAAAACATTTTCAGTAGTTGTCTTGCATTCTTATAATTAAAATATAAAAAAACGGACGTCTACAAGCGCTCTTACAGTAACGATAAGCGCGCTTGTAGTCGTCCGTTTTTTTTCGCCGGACAACGGACCGTGTTTTTCACTTGGATTCGCGGTGGTGTATGGCGCGTAATGAATGTGTGTACTGTACACGCACCGGATATCGGTCCGGCGAAAAATTTATGCTGTTTATATGGATTTCGATTATTGACGGTCCGTTGTCCGGCGAAAAAAACGGACGTCTACAAGCGCTCTAACAATAAAATGTTTTCGTTTTAAAAATAAATACTAAGAATGAAGCTTTAATGCTTCCAAGAATACTAACAACATTCAATGACCATAATCTTTAACTACGCTTCGTCAGAAATTATTACGATGATGTGCTCACATTATACCCCACAGATTATAAGGAACTAATGCACCGCTCGTAACTTCGTTTGTATGAGATTCATTTCATTTCATTTCATTTTCATCTATTCATCAACAATAGAATGTTTGATCTGAGCTTAACCTAGAACATAAATAAATCGATAGATGGGTCAATCTTCAGAATCAGCGTGTTTGGTTGATCGCTATGGTGCCTTTTAAATATCGATATTATTGCTTTTCTGTATTTTTATTTAGAGAAGGAGGTATCTAAATAAGCATATTCTCATATTGGCCCTTGAAGGGGCAGAAAAGCAATAATATAGATATTTAAGGGGCGCTATAGCGATCAACCAGGTGCGCTGATTTTGAAGATTGACCCAGATACAATAACACTATAAAATTTAAAACAATAACACTTTTCAAAATAAAATCAAGCTCATGAACACACAATTTTTTTATTAAATTATTTAAAAGCACATAGGTCAATTTATATTAGTCAATACAGTAAAATGTCACATTAATATTACCTACTAGCCAAAAAATCATCGATTGAGTAGAAGCATTCTCGCACAAACATTCCCACCTATATAAAACACACACGATTTCTGTACAGGACGAATTCCAATTGCAATAAAAATCGGATCGCTTGCAGTTATAGATTGGAGATAGTATTTTAAGCGGTAACTGGAATTTATTAAAAGAAAAATAAAACCATTACCTTTAAAGAACTAGACTTTAGAGTAGAATATACCTAATTTAAAAGTAAAAAAATATAGAACACAAATAAAATGAATAAAACTACAATCACATACCTATCTTTTCGCTAAACAGCGATAACCAGAGAACCTATGGATAGATAATAGACTATCTAGAATGGATTATAAGTTAAGGTTAATTTAAAAATTGTTTAAAAAATATAAAAGTCAGCTAAGAAGTCAGTCAGTATCTATCATATCAGTTTTATATATTTAGAAGAAAGGCTACCACATTATTCTTTGCTCCACAACTTCATAAGGTTTGTAATTATTTTGTAATTGGTGGGCAGAGCGGCCTCGGAGCAGATATATCACGGAGAAGATTACATTTTACACATCACTTTCAGAAGGAATGTCTGACTGTTACGACTGCGTATTTTCTTTGTTAAAAAAGCATTTTCTTTTAGCAGACTTTTTATTTGTACCAATATGTATGCCTAAAAAACTCAGGCCCTTGTATGCTACTTAACTTAGACCTTTACATCTTTACTAGATGATTTATACTCGTACAGTGTTAGTAGACAATCTTTTGCCTACACTTAACGGAAAACTGTAGTGCTTGGGACATTGTTTGAGATGGAGTAGGCTTGCCCAGCTTACTTACACCATCCTCTCAGCTTAACCGGCCATATTCTCTCTAAAGTTTCCTCACGATGTTTTCCTTTACCGTTTAGAGCTCGTGGTGATGCGCATATACATTTTTCGAATCCATTGATGCACGGCCAGGATTTGAACCTACGACCTTCGGATCGATAGTCGGGGTACAAACCCACTCGGCCAACACCAGCTTTAAAAGGCATCTATTGATGTGTCTAACCATCAGTGCGATTCAGACGTTCTCTGAATGTATTCAGAATTTGGAAAAGACGTTTTTTCGCAAAAAATGTTAACTTTCTGAAGAAAATAATCGAATTCGAAAATCTGATTCACACTGCAGGTTGTGTTCATAATCAGGTATTTACAGGTATTTGACAGAAACCAAATTACAATTAACTATTTATGTACTTTTCAAAATACAAATGAACCAGTTGGGCCATTGGAGGATCGTTGTAAACAATATATAAGTAGCTCAAATGATCCAAGCAACTGACAGTTGGAAGCGTGCCCAAGACACTGGCAGCATTACAATGCTGCTCCGTTAAGCCAAAGATCATCATCAGGTTTTATCTAAGGTTAATCAAATCACAAACGTTTTTCGCGCTTTCATTAGAAGTTCAAAGATCCTATTTTATTTTTTAGTTAACCTATCATGTCTCACTGCTGGGCAAAGGTCCTTCAACTTCCACACATCACGATCCAAGGCCAACGTTGGCCAACGCATCCAGATAGTCTCGCCATCTTTTCCTGGGTCTGCTGCGTCCTCTCCGTCTTCTGGCACCCATTGAGTGACGAGAAAATCAAAGATCCTATAACAAAAACAATAACTACACTTTTGGTATCCAGTTGTAGACATGCCAATGATAAAATTAACCTATTAGTTATACTATCGATGATACAAAAGACCTATTAGACTCTCATTGAAGAGTTAATGATAATTAATGAGATTTATTTCAAGACAAAAGTCTTATAATATGCTTCAAAACAGTTATTGTTCAGTATATTACCACCAATCATTTAAGTGCGGTCAATTTGACAACTGCTATTACTAACCAACAAATACGAAAGTCAACTGAAGCCGCAGGCTAAATATAAGCTAATGAGAAATTATAATCCTATTAAAAAAATATTATAAAAGCCAATGTGAGTTTGTTTGTTTGATTGTTACGCTTTCACGCCTACTCATATGCACATCATGAAACATTGCAATACTTATACGTTGTCAGGAATACAGAAAAGGACATTCATCTACAAAAAAAAGTACAATTTCTAAAGGATAGAAAAATAATAAAAACTACATTAATGTAAGCAAAGCCGCGGGCAAACGCTAATAAACTCATAACCTGAACCATGAAGGCATAATAGTGCTTTTATTATATTTCTATTCTTTCGTGCGACTTAATTCCTTCGTATATGGCTACTGGTTAGAAACAGGTTATTTTTAAACCACAGTCAGACCAAAAACAGTTTTAAATAATGATGCTAAGGCCCGCTTGCGCTTTCCTGGTTTAACTAAATAACCAACCCGACATTATTTAACACACGGGAATTACTCACGTAAAATTATCGTCGATTTAGATACCTACCGACAATGTTTTGATTCATCCGGAGAATCTTCATCTGGGTAAGGAGGGAGTTGCGGCAAGGTTACTCCTCGCGGTCGCGTCTCACAAACTAACCCGACGTTTCTTTCTTTATGGAAGCACTCAAAAAGTATGTACACCTACCACAGATGTAATCAAAGATGAACGAATGAACAAACATGAAACTTCTATTTCTATCTCTTTACACTACAGCACTCTATAAGAATTACTTGTTTTGACTTTTTTTGACATTTTTTCAGTCACTAACCCGGGATTAGCCGGTTTAACTCTGCGCATCGATGGGTTAAAAATTTAAAACATTAACTTTTAAGTTTTAACACAGACACAGAACGAATATCTACGTTCATCAGATCACACAAATGTTTGCCCTAGGTGGGAATCGAACCCACAAGCTACAGCGCAGAGCAAAAACTACCCAACTGAGCTAAAAGCCAATCAAGTCAGATATATTGTAAGCATTGCGTGTAAATGCAGTCCTATTTCGTAAGTTGTTATTTTTTATAGTTATAATGGGTTCGGCTGAATGGTTATGGAAATGGTATGACGACCAATAAAGTACTATTGCTTCCTTCTATATTAATCAGATGAATCTCAAAGCCTGCTCTGATTAAATATTTTACTTATAAAACTAGATAGATGAGTAAGATAAAAATCAAATTAATTATTTTTGTTTATAATAATGAATGCCGACTAGAATTTTGTACGTTAATGGAGAATCAGTTTTGGAAATGTGAAACAAAAGAACTTTAAAACGATGAAGGTAAACATCGCGATAAATCAAAGTAGTGATTTACTAAATGGGAGAAAAAAAACTTTTGATTAGTATTTGTATTAATAATTACAAAAACTATTTCTAATTGTTAATAAGTACTAATACTAATCAAAATAAAAGCATATTTTAAAATCGTGTCTTTAGCTTATATTAACCTCACTAAAAAAAAATTCATTCATTCAGAAATGAGAAATTATTTGAAAATAGTTCCATTTTATTCCACTTACACAATAACATGAATGAACAAGTAAACAAGTGAATACCGTGGTATACCGATCCGTCACGGTTCAAAGTACCACGTGGGGTATTGCACCTGTGACGCTACCGCCCCCTCCGTCACGGTATCGCACGTAACACGCCTTTATTATCGTGTCATTGTAAACTAATTGATTATTTTTAGCTTATGTTAACCTCTCAAAAAACACATTCATTCAAGATGATAAATGATTTGAAAATAGTTCCATTTTATTCCACTTACACAATAACATGAATGAACAAGTAAACAAGTGAATACCGTGGTATACTGATCCGTCACGGTTCAAAGTACCACGTGGAGTATTGCACCTGTGACACTACCGCCCCTCCGTCACGGTATCGCACGTCACACGCCTTTATTATCGTGTCATTGTAAACTAATTGGTTATCTTTAGCTTATGTTAACCTCACTAAAAAATCATTCATTCATGATGATAAATGATTTAAAAATAGTTCCATTTTATTCCACTTACACAATAACAGCAAGGCCGCCCATGGACTAATTTTTAAGCTGTTTTTTTTTTTTGGTTTTTGTGATTACTTTTATTTTTTTTTTGTTGTACAATAAAGCATTATCTATCTATCTAACATGAATGAACAAGTAAATAAGTGAATACCGTGGTATACCGACCCGTCACGGTTCGAAGTACCACGTGAGGTATTGCACCTGTGACGCTACTGCCCCCTCCGTCACGGTATCGCACGTAACACGCCTTTACGTCTCTATTATCGTGTCATTGTAAACTAATTGGGTATTATCTTCTAAATATCTATACAAGTCATGAATGTTATTATGAGGTGCATTGTCACAGCTGAACGCTTACGGATAGATTTTACGCTACATATGTATTTATATTTATTTTTCACTAAAACTTTACCGTATTGTCAGGTTTCATTCTAAGTATGTATATTAAATCTTAAATCAAGCTTGATTATTAATAAAGTTACGCTTAGTGCCTACAAAATGTTTTAGAAGTATACTTCATTGCAACAACGTAACAATAACTTCAGCGTCTTACTAAGTTTCATTTTACATAGATAGATAGATATTTTATTCACCAAAACAATACATTTGTCAGTTAAATAGTGTCTTAAAGCCTACGTTAGGTTTGACTAGACACTAGGGCATGAAAATCTGATTGATCTGAATCTGATTGGTCTAAAAATACAAAAAAAATATTGACTATTTTAGTTAGTTTCTGTGTCCTCCATTTTGTATGATGTAACATTGAACTAAATTAAGAAATTATATTAAATAGTACAGTTTAGTTCAACCAACTAACAATACAAATGCTAAACCAAAACAAAAAATGCCTCGCCAATGTCTTGATTTGCAAAATGAATATCAATTTTAATAATGATTGAACATAGAAAGAAATAGACCAGCTACTGAAGATATTGCAAAGACGAAGCAAAAGTATTGGTTTGACACGATTGAAAAAAGTAAATAAATAAAGCTCGACATTTGACACATCATCATGTAGCCCCAACTTAAGCAGAGCTTGTGTTTTGGGACTCACATGACTGATAAATACTACTACCTCTATACTTTACTTTTGTAAATACATACATTATTATATTACACATAGAAAACAAAGTACAAAGTAGCGTGAAAGTAAAGAGGCCAGTAGGTAGATGTAGGCTGATTTAATAGATAAATAAACTTTATGTACACCATTTCACTAATGCATACTAAACCAATAAAATACAAAGTTGCATTTGTGTTGCAGTAAACTTATCAATCGTACATCGGCCGTCGAAAGTCCGTACGTGTCAAATTGTACACAATCATTGCAACCGGTAGGATCGTGTAACGAAATGAGATGCAATTTTAGTTCATGACTGTAGCATTTGGGGGCACGCGCCCTGCGGACTCGTAAGATTTGTGGTGTAAGTTATAGGAAATATTAAATAGAATACTATAGATAAAAAAAAACCAAACAACCGATTTCACTTTGTATTTGACGATTATAGGATCAACTGAAGATTATACATAACTGTTTCAAATAAAAAAAATCTAAATCGGCTCACAATTGACAGATAAATTGGTTAAAAAAAAGAACGCGGATGGAAGAAAAGCGGATGGATCACCGAAAATAAAGCTAGGCCCTATACCGTGTTTGTTGCCCTGATTCTTCACGGTGTAGGTCGCGAAAGAACAGGAGTAGAATCACCTAGCTGTTAAGACCTTTCAAATGAATCCTAGTGGTCCTACTTAATAAATGATATTTGATAATTTTTTATTTTTTTATAGTGTTAAACTACACTTTGGTATTATGTATATCTTAATAATAATAATATTTGAATTTTGATTTTTTTTTTTAAATAGAGAAAGGAGGAATCCTTTGTTCAACAACGGGTGACAAATCGCGGTCTCTTTATAACTTGCTCCACACCCATGGAGTGTCCGGTTGCAGTAATACTGTGTTATTGCCACCTGCGGCCTTCACGATCTGCGTCGATTCCACAAATTGTGCGGAACACTTGTCTTTGCGCACGTGCTTTATTGGCGTTCCCCTATTTGTGGTAATATGCAAACTCTTAGATTTGCTCTTTTTTTTTAATAGAAAATAAATCTATGTTTGGCCACCAACTCGCCTGATTTTAAGCGACGGTGTGGCTGAGGATGGATCACATCGATCTATAAGAAATCTATTCACTCTAGCTTGTATTGATGACGATATCTGTCGTTATTTTAGTTTATATCTGACAAATAAAATAAATCTGTTTGTAGTCTTATTTTTCGCTTTTTAGTGCAAGTATATTACAAAGTCGATTTTTTTTTAATCTTTTTTTTTAGTTTATATCACTGACATTAACTGTCATTAGTCATTAACTGTCATTTTTGTATGCGATTCTGAAGAGTAAGAACGTCTTAAATTGATAAGTACGTCTCAAATATTTAAGTAGCGTTTCAGTTTCTAAGTTTGATTAATAATGTAAAAAGTACCTTACTGTTTTTGATATTATTAGTAAAATATTCAGCAAAGCTCTTCTGCATTATTAAACTATAAGAATAAACTTCCTTTGAAATCAGTTCAGCTGTGGGTGATTGAGTATTACATACATCTATGCTTTTTACATTAGGATATAAGTTTAATATATATTCACAGTCATATATTATATCTTTACTAAAGTTGTACAAAAACATAATACATACAATTTTTAATCCAAATCACCGTCCGTAAAAAAACTATTCATAAGCAAAATGAAACCAGCATTTTGTAGCCTAAATTACTATTTAAAAATTCAACGTCTAACGAGGCTTTTTGTTCGACTTTCTTATAATGACGCGCGCACACGAGAGCGTGCGCAATTTGGTGGCCGGCAAATGGTCGCTTGCGGCAATACTGGCCAGTGCAATCAGTCCTTTAGTTTGCTACTTTATAAGGAGCGGTTTCTATACAGTGAACACGTAAATCTTGTAGGTTCGTAAATGCAGTCGTGTGTCGAAGGTTGTCGGTGGATTACTTTGATTTCATGTGTAATTTTAATATTATATGGTATTTTTAGGTTATAAAAAGAAACTGATATTTTATAGCAAGTTATGTAATAAATTAACACAATAATAACATTTTACAGCCGTTTTACTTTTCGCACCCAGGCTAATCTGGACTAATAATCTAGCAAATATTTTATAAGTGAAACAAAAGTAAGTAGGCACCTACATTTGCCAGCAAGCTAAAGATAATTTCTGTCATACTTGTATATTGAAAGTCTATTCATTGCGTTTCACCAGCAAGCAAAATGGTAGTAACTATCCCAGTCTCATTACATCGATAAAATTCACCTAAAACAGTGTGTTAGATATCACAACGTCCATGGTGTAGCTTGCTTAGACGTTCTTGATTGATCGTTGAAGTTAAGCAATGTTGTGCGCGGTCACAATTTGGATTGGTGACTGCAAGTGTCATTACGAGCTCAGCGCTTCCGTGCTCCGGAGTGCACGTTGTTGGTCCCAGCTTTTAAGTCGTTAAGCCAGAATAGAGGCCTTTCGAGGGCCTAAAAACTCCGTCGCCAGAGTTGGCCACTTGCTCATACGAACTTACTTTTTTACAACGTTCGTTCCAATAGACTTCACCTTAAAACTGAAACATGCAACATGTGGTATCGAACGCCCGCGGCCCGGACGTTTTCGGCTTCTGTACGGAACGCAATCCCGAAATTAGTATTAAAAATACTAAAGTAATTACTAAAGAACATTCTGGAAACAGCCATATAACTCCGGGCTAAGCATTTGTGGCGTGGAGAAAATAATATGGATGACAAGTGTACTATATAACACAGTACTGTAATTTATATGACTTAAGTTGCTACCAGTAAACTAGAGATGTGGCTTTATTCTGCAAATAAACTTTTAAAAACACAATTTGACGATTAAAATGAAAGTTATTCTTGGCCTAAGTAAGCCACCAGTTTAATTTTCACAAAAAGTAATACGTTTTATATAGCATGTTTGAAACATGCTATATAAAACTTATGAAACGGATGGGCAATCCTATATCAAAATAAGCCTCCAAAAATATGTCTTTTTTTTTAGGAAAGAAGTCACGGTCGCAATTAAGAATGTAATGCAATTCCGATTTCTATTTAATCCACCACATAAAATAAAACCAGTTTGGATGAGATATACCTATGGTAAAAATAGTTCTTCGTATAACTGAATATTCCTAGGCAATTATATATTTCATGGGCTGCCATAAGTCTAGTCTATTTTATTTCAATACTACAGTTTCCAGTGTGATTTGCGCAAAACAAGTCACACTTATCATAATCATTGTAAAACCAACATCTTACAATTTCCTTTACTAACCGAGCTCAGTGAGTAGTTTCTGAAAAAGCGGCGTCAAACAATTTTGGTCTGATATTGACTAATTGAAGTTCCAACTTATAGTCACTTTTATATAGTACTAGCTGCTGCCCGCGGCTTCGCTCGCTTGGTACCCAGATAAAAAGTAGCCTATGTTTTTCTCCAGCCCTCCAACTATCTCCACACAAAAAAATCACGTCAATCCGTCGCTCCGTTTTGAAGTGATTCCATGACAAATAAACAAACAAACAAACACACTTTCACATTTATAATAGGGGTACGGATTATGCTTAAGAAAACATTCACAGCCTCAGTATTATTTTTAAGAACTGAAGACACCTTCTCAAGTCTTCAAAATTTAAGATCAAAGGTTAGGTAGGCCCGCCGCGTCCGTAATGTCACCATAAGGGCACAGACTGAAAACCAGCGTTGCCTCCCCTAGATAGGAGTTGTTGCCCTATATAGGAGCCAGCATTATGCTGAGACTGGGCCTATTTGGCACCACAAAGTGTAATGTTACAATCCAAAATATATTATCACTAAAGTTGACCAGTAAAACTATATTACGGACAGCAAAAAACGGTTATGATTTTCAAGACACCTAAGCTTAAGCAAGTAAGATTTACAAAGAAAACTAATAAAAACCCGCCACGGGAGCGCACGACCAGCTCGGCTCGGGGCGTCAAATCGTTCAGCATGCACTCACGTTCATTATAATGGAACTGATGCATTTGCTTGGTGTATACATTTTATATTATATGAATTATTATTTTTATGAGTTTCGAATAATATAAAAACTACATTTTACAGCTTTAAACTTTAAGTTTTTTTTATCTTGCAAAGGTGGGTAAATTAATTACTAAATTAGCCATTTTGATGGATTTTACACACCTAGCTATAAACTAAACAAATTTTTTTTTTAATACTTAATTATAATTTATAAAATATAGATTTAACAAATTGTGATTTCGTAATGCAAATGTATAAAGATTTTAATTTTATCGCTTTTACAAATAACTTTTACTAAAACTTAGATGTTACGTTTAGCAAGTCAATAAACCAGACATATTTCTTATAGCAGAATCTATCAAACCTATCACGTTTTTAGTAAGTAAACATAAAAAGCAAAAACAAACATACAAAATATTCAAAGAATAATCAACCATCTGTCATACACCATACGCCACAATAAAAAACTTTTTATCATAATATATTATACAAATAATAATTCAAGTCTGCGTGGTCTCTTAGAATTGATACGAGTACCGTCTGTTACTACTGGCATTCTTTATAACGAGCTTCATTCATTACTTTGTGTTTATTATTTTAGCAGCGTTTGCAATCATTCAAGAAATTGTAGGACTCTGCATGATTTTACTCTCAATACTCCATGAACATTAAATTCCTTTTCCTTGCTTTAAAGTCATAAATGGTCTTGTTTCACTTATAACTGAATTGATTTTACTTTATTTTATATTTAATTTGCTCGTAATTGATTTTAAACTATTTAGTTTTAATTAGCTTCCAGCAGTAACTTCAATTGCATGTATTAAAAATTTAAAAAGTATATAAATATATCGTAGCCTAGAGTACTAGACTATGATCGAAACATATTCCAAGTTTGATCAAAATCAGTCCATTAGTTACGAAGTGATTGAAACTTAAACATACCTTCGATTTACAATACTAATATAAAAAAATCCTGCAATGATTTTCCTTAGTGAAATACTGACAAATCAAATAATGAAGGACAATGATCATATAAATACGTTATTGGTCCCACACAAAATTGTCCGTACACAGTCTCAGTTATCCAACCCATTGCTACATTTTCGGGAATCGTAATAAATACTAGTATTTACTAAACATACCAACATAATGAGCTCAGATCGTGATCGCTCGAGGTGCTCTCGTGCTATGGTAGAAAGGAGCCGTTTGTCCGTAATGTGATAGGTGTTATTATATTGTTATTTATTACATTTGAATTGAACTGTTTGTTACTGAAAAATGGATACTGATTTACTTATTTACGATACTTATATTGTTGTGATAGGAAATTAAATACGTATCGTACTTTTTATAATTTAGGCGAAGATACCTACACTAGGCGAAGTTATGGGTATCTAGGGTATATAATAAAAATGTTATAATTACAACAAAATGTCAGTTACTTTGTTATTCAAATACAACAAGACATGTCAATCCAATAAGCAAACGATTGGCGTTTCAAAAACAAGTAAAAACGTTTCTCATTACGCACGTTTTGATAATTATTTCGGATCGTTCTCGATAAACGAAAGCTTTTTTAAGGTACCACGGGATTGACGTCAATTAAATTTGATAGAGACCATTTTGGAGATTGATTAAAAATCGATATGAAACAAAAATAGAGGCTATTCAAGTTGCCGACACGATGCGCTAATGCCGCCTCGTATATTTTATTGAACGAGTTAGTGATACACAAAAAAAAGGTAAAGGACCATAAACTAAAGAAATTTGTTCAGTCTCCTTTGCAAAAGTGTGTCATAAGTCAAGGCAATATCTCACTTAACCTAAAGTAACAATAACAGCTAGAGAGAAAAGGGTTACAATCACAACTAAGTTTTGCAAATTACTGTCATTTTGGAGAACGGAACAAAACGAAGCAGCAATGATACTTGAATGGTTGACGTTGTAAAATAGGAGAGTTGGCATTCAAACATTCTAGTTAATAAATTAAATATCGTATCGGATAGATTAAAAGATCTACTGTCAGTCGGCAATGTATTCTGAAGCCGTTGCCGGTTGGAATTTTAAGTTGCCCCAATAAAAATGACGAAGGCCCATCCATACATTTTATAATCGATTTATAGAATACATCCATACATTTTATAATCGATTTATAGAACATACAATGAATCATAATTCACAAGTGTTCTTCTTAATTAAATTGGCCTAACTTAATTGAATAATTGGGGTTAATTGATTGTAATTGAATTTTACAAGCTTTTCGTTTTAAACTTGTTTTGAGACTTACTTTTATTTAAATAAATTGTATTAATTGCGTTTTGCAAATGATTAATTGACGCAGTTCATTAACGAAAAACGATTTTAACATAAAAATACTTTATCTGATTGTTTTCTTTTGTTTGTAAGATTAAAAAATAACTTATTTAAAATTGAAGAGGTTCGAAGGAGAAAATTCAAAGTCTTTAAACAAAAGCTTTTGTTCCGAAGCCTCAAAGTCCCGTTACGAATAGACATTAATTTAGAAGTCCACGGTGAAAGTGTCCCTATATGGTCTCAATAAATATTCCACCAGTTCCCGAAAAGCTTAGACGTAAGTTACGGGAGCAAAAACATCGCCACAAAGACGTTGCCATTCGGCTTTCAGATAACGGTAAAGCGAAATTTATGGTTCTCTAAAATAAAAAGATAGGATGAATCAACAGTCTGGGAACTTCGCACGGAAATGGTCCTTGAAAACGGTTGTATGAATAAACTAGAAGTATTCTTGCAGAATTTTTTTAATTTTTAGATTAGGGATACTACATATTCAGGGATAGAGATAGATGAAGAGAGTTGGGGGAAACCTTTGCCCAGCAGTGGGACAAAATAGGTTGAATAAAAATTAAAAAATTGTCCGACTTCAAATAAAGGAGGAGGTTCGTCGGAATATTTTTTTTATGTATGTTATCTGATTACTCGAAGACGCTTCGACCGATTTGAAAAATTATTTTTGTTTGAAAGGCTATACTTTCCAATTGGTGCCATAAAAATAAAAAATAAAAATAGAATATCCTCATTGAGGATCTTCGGAGTTATGAACATATCATATCGTCTCCACCTCGAGAGTGCTTAGCTAGACATTGAAAGGCGGTTTTTAAAATTTTTAATTTAGCCACTTGAAGCATTAAGAAAATTACTATCAAAAAAATTAATTCCATAAATTGATTCTTAAAAAAACAGACTAAAATAATCTGCAGATAAGGCTTGTTAATATTTTATGCAAATTTGAGCCTTATGACAAAACCAGTAAACTTACTTGAGCGGTTAGGTGATATAAGTTTATTAATAAGGTAATTAGAATTATTGGTGATGTATATGGTCTTAGAACGTGAGAATATTTCCGTAATGAAGATGAAAGTAATAGCTACAGCATTTTTAGCGTGTGAAATGGTTATAAAAATATTTGAATGTAGTTTGCTAATTAGCCGATACTTTAATATATCAACGTAGACCTAAGTTCGTATGAGCTAGTGGCCAACTCTGGTGACGGAGTTTTTAAACTGCCTAAAGGCCTCCATCATGGCTTAACGACTTAAAAGCCGGGATCGACAATTTAACCGATAATTTAAATTTTACAATTTAAGGTATTTAAGATAATTTGAAGATGTCTAAGGGGGTTAGGGTACCTATGTTCAAATACATATTTGGTACACACAAATATATTTTGAAGCTAATTAAAAAAGAACAATGTACCTAATTTAAATATAGGTATATTAATATTATGGTCAATATGTGGACGACCGAGCGCTGCTGGGTGCAAATAGAGAAAAATTAAATAAAGAACAAACCCATGAAATTACGAACCACATTGCACTGGGAAATCTTTTTGCGTGAAAATGCCGAGAAAACGGATTTTTCCAGATATGAGATCTAGTTAGATCGATTTTTCGCCCCCGTAAACAATCGTACCGCAAATTTCATCAAAATCGTTAGAGCCGCTTTCGAGAACGTGAGTACAAACAAACAAACAAATATTGCTCGTTTAATAGAATAGGATTATAAGAAAATTTGTGCTTTACTTTTGGGCAAAATCTTCCCAGTCCAGATTTAATGTCTTCACGGTTCATTAACTACATAATAAAACATAAACATCTAAAAGTCACCTAATACATTATTCGTCTTCATTCGATCTCATATATTACGTGTTAATAGATTCTAAACACAATATTTGTATAAATTTACATTTTTATTATATTTTAAGTTTGTAGTCATCAATGATTATGTTGAGTTAAATAAGAGTATTAAAACCTAGCTATATAAGCTACTAGCTGCTGCCCGCGGCTTCGCTCAGGTGGTACCCGGATAAAAAGTAGCCTATATTACTCTCCAGCCCTCCAACTATTTCCACACAAAAAATCACTTTAATCCGTCGCTCTGTTTTGACGTGAAAGCAGGACAAATAAACAAACTTTCACATTTATAATATGGGTACGGATATAAACCTAGATTGTCAATGAATGGTCTCACTAATCAAATTCAGGGTTTCAGATATTTTACAAGCGTAGAACAACATTGTTGCTGATTCTGTTGTAATTATCACTAAATCCAAAAGCTCTTATTTCGTTCACGCTAAAGATTAAAACAGCTAACAAAAATAACAGTGACATTTCTAAAAGGATCTTATTTTGTATCTTTAGAGCTGATTTACACAGGGTCAGTAACTGACTACAAATTCGAGGCAAGTCAGTGCTGACCCGAAAAAAACCCTGTGTAAACTGATTGGAAGTCAGTACAGTGGCTTGAAGTCAGCGCTGACTTGAATATTCGGACGTGAATATTTTAAAGTCAGTTGGCGCCCCCCTGCGACTGACCGGTCTACTGACCCTGTGTAAATCAGCCATAACTTGTAGTTTGAGTGAGAAATAAAATTGTTATTAATTAATTACACCCACAAACTCCCAATTTTACTTAAATTGGTAATTTTAGAAATATTACTCGGGCTGTCATTTTGATTTGATACCTCGCGGTAACTCTTAAAAAATCCAATTAAGGTTTATTGAAAAAGGCAATGTAACAAAGCGCTATTTGGCTACAATGATCTTGGTTTCTGTAAACAATAAAATAGCAGTTTTAATATATAAGTAAACATTCTCACTGCTCTATCTCGTGTGATTAATATGAACTATCAAAGTACACGGTATACCAAGTGTTCATACCAATCGTAAGCACTCGTTCATAGCTTCATTGATAGCTTAGATACTATCACTCTTATATAACTTTAATCTGAATAGAATATTCAAATTATTTTAATGCTATCGTTCACACAGACCGACTAAATAATGCGTCAAATAATCAAGTCTAACATGAACTTTATTAATTCGTATTAAATCTTCTTTAAATTATTACGTTATGCGTTGAATACAAATTGGTTGGTATTTGTGTGAATAATATTTTATATAAATTTTAAGGGGATAACTTTAGAAATGAAATGCTAACTTCTGCAAAATTTGGGCATGTAACAAATATGTATTTGGACATACCTCTGACTACCCCATTAAACATCTTCAAAAAATCTTAAAGATGCCTAAAAAAGATCTGAGAAAATGTCAACCGCGCCGGGGAAACAGTCGTGTTTAATTTTTTTTTTTTTGTAACTTTATGAATGACTTATCAGTTTCGCTTGTAAAAGACTTCAACGAGCTCATTTTGATTTGGATAATGTTTATTTATTGCCTTGGGCCTAAAGTAAGTGTATATATTACATACCATGGCTATATATCTAAGCATTAATCTATTTATGAAGAAACCTAAATAAGCAAATTATTATCTATTTTTAGGAATCAAACGTAAAACCAATTTTTTAAAAAGTAATTCCAAGATGACCTATTTATTATTAGATTTACAAAATGTACAAATTACACACAAGAGTTCTTTAAACAAATAATTGAACAGAAATACGTCCGCCAAGCACCAAATCCAGCAAAGAAGTGACCGCGCGCCGCTCGTGCCTCGCCTTATATCGCTGCCCGTCGTATTTTTTTGTTATTGCCATTTAGTGTTTCCAACACGGCCTCTCCTGACATCCTGGCGTCCTCGACAGGCTTATCACATGTGAGAGGGTCGAGTACAGAAAGGGACCTGTATGGAGGTACTAGTTCGTAGATCTCATCACGCCTTGAAGATGACCCGGGCTAACCTGCTTCTCATCTTGGTGGTTGAATGTCAAGGATGGACATCATCATCATTATCTGGACAATCCGAATCATCAAAATGTATCTGCAATGTTTTCCAACCGTTTAACAAAGAAAATCAAATAGTTAGAATTATCCAAAATAATTAGTCATGTTAGGTTTAGTTAATGTTAGGTTTAAGTTAAGATTTACAATAAAAGTCACCCAACACTGCATACAACAAGTATTAATTTATGATCCTTTGAGTGAACCACAAATCAATAGGCCAATAAGTTAAATAGAGTAGACCCAACAAGCATGCACGTAAGTACTACAAAAAATAACAAACGCTGAGCACTTGCACGGCACGGCGGTTCACTTGCCACTCAACGACTTTTCGGCATAGGCTCGTCACTATAAAGCGACAGGTTGTATACCGAAAAGCTTTCCATGCAAATAAATAACGTGCAAATAAATAACGCGACGCGGAGAGGTGTCTATAGAACGCTTTGTGGTGCAGGGTCGAGTTGAGGGCAGATGGACCGACCAAATCAAGACTGCATTAGACGGTCCACTACATAAATGCACCAGAAAGGCTGCGATACACGATGAATAGCGTAGGATTGTCTAAATCGCCACAACCCCCTCCGACATGACGACCACGACTACTCTGTCAAGAGTATAACGAAAGAGAAGAAGAAATAACCAACACTGCACTCAGCCACTCGGTTAGGCTCACCATGACGCAGTAGGTTGCATAGTGAAAAGCTTTCACACCATACTATAGGTACGCGCACACCTATAGTACTGTGGCTACGGGGAGCGGCGAGTAAATATTGCTACTGCATAGACTTCACACAGATAAACATTAAGATTGCTACGGGTAGCGGCGAGACCAGGAAAGCTACCGCGTAGACTTCACAAATAGACACAAGGTTGCTACGGGTAGCGGCGAGACCAGGAATGCTACCGCGTAGACTTCACAGATAGATACACATCAAGGTTGCTACGGGTAGCGGCGAGACCAGAGATGCCACCGCGTAGACTTCACAGATACACACAAGGTTGCTACGGGTAGCGGCGAGACCAGGAATGCTACCGCGTAGACTTCACAGATAGATACACATCAAGGTTGCTACGGGTAGCGGCGAGACCAGAGATGCCACCGCGTAGACTTCACAGATACACACAAGGTTGCTACGGGTAGCGGCGAGACCAGGAATGCTACCGCGTAGACTTCACAGATAGATACACATCAAGGTTGCTACGGGTAGCGGCGAGACCAGAGATGCCACCGCGTAGACTTCACAGATACACACAAGGTTGCTACGGGTAGCGGCGAGACCAGGAATGCTACCGCGTAGACTTCACAAATACACACAAGGTTGCTACGGGTAGCGGCGAGACCAGGAATGCTACCGCGTAGACTTCACAGATAGATATACATCAAGGTTGCTACGGATAGCGGCGAGACCAGAGATGCTACCGCGTAGACTTCACAGATACTCATCAAGGTTGCTACGGGTAGCGGCGAGACCAGAGATGCCACCGCGTAGACTTCACAGATACACACAAGGTTGCTACGGGTAGCGGCGAGACCAGGAATGCTACCGCGTAGACTTCACAGATAGATACACATCAAGGTTGCTACGGGTAGCGGCGAGACCAGAGATGCCACCGCGTAGACTTCACAGATACACACAAGGTTGCTACGGGTAGCGGCGAGACCAGGAATGCTACCGCGTAGACTTCACAAATACACACAAGGTTGCTACGGGTAGCGGCGAGACCAGGAATGCTACCGCGTAGACTTCACAGATAGATATACATCAAGGTTGCTACGGATAGCGGCGAGACCAGAGATGCTACCGCGTAGACTTCACAGATACTCATCAAGGTTGCTACGGGTAGCGGCGAGACCAGAGATGCCACCGCGTAGACTTCACAGATACTCATCAAGGTTGCTACGGGTAGCGGCGAGACCAGAGATGCCACCGCGTAGACTTCATAGATACTCATCAAGGTTGCTACGGGTAGCGGCGAGACCAGAGATGCTACCGCGTAGACTTCACAGATACTCATCAAGGTTGCTACGGGTAGCGGCGAGACCAGAGATGCCACCGCGTAGACTTCATAGATACTCATCAAGGTTGCTACGGGTAGCGGCGAGACCAGAGATGCCACCGCGTAGACTTCACACATAGGTACACACATTAAGGTTGCTACGGGTAGCGGCGAGATAAGGAATGCTACCGCGTAGACTTCACAGATACACATCAAGGTTGCTACGGGTAGCGGCGAGAACAGAGATGCCACCGCGTAGACTTCACAGATAGATATACATCAAGGTTGCTACGGGTAGCGGCGAGACCAGAGATGCTACCGCGTAGACTTCGGGCTCGCCTTCAAAAACAAAAGGCAGCACATGTCTCAGGGGTCCACTCTCCCTGGAACAAACAAAGAAGCCGCCAAGGCTCATTAACAGTTGCATTGCTCTCGATTAATATAGCCAGCCGTTCGGCCGTCCTTTATCTCAGCATTTCTTATTTTGGAATCATTATTAAGAAGCATCATGGTTTATCGCGACAACTCTTACTAAGACGTGTGTAGCATTTTTGTGACAGATCAATAAATTTAAAGCATAGGTTCAGGTGGTTACCTGCTTTGTCAAGTTATTTTCCCGATACAACTAACCAACAATAGGATGACTATTAGCTAAGTATTAAGACTATTACTTAAACACATGCCGAGGTTCATAAACATCCTGAGGACTTATAGGCACCAATAAACAGTATTTAGTAAATGCATGACATAGGTATTTATAGCCTTTTGATGCTGGAAAAGATCCCAGCACATCATCATCATCATCATCTACACAAGATATTATTGGCTGTAAAAGTGCATGTTAAATAATGATCTGTGTATTTTACAACAAAGGCGTTAAGGACATCAGAGGACCGTGTAGCTTACTTAGACGTTCTTGATTGATCATTGAAGTTAAGCAGCGTTGGGCGCGGCCACTCTTAGGATGGTTGACCGCAAGTGGTATTACGGGCTGAGCGCTTCCGTGCTTCGGAGGGCACGTTAAATGGTCGGTCCCAGCTTTTAAGTCGTTAAGCCATGACGGAGGCCTAAAAACTCCGTCACCAGAGCCGACCACTTACTCATACGAACTTACTTTACTTACTTAGGGGACCGATTCTACTAACAAACCCCTTCTTATCAACCAAAGCAAAACGTGAACCCCAGATTTCGTTTTGTATCCCAATCTACGAACGATTCCTTTGTGGTGATGCCTTCAAACAAATTATTGTCATTTCGGAGAACTGAACAAAACGCAGCGGTAATAATAACGGAATGGTTGACGTAATAAAATTAGTAGAATTGAGGCCCAGTGCTATGAATTTGTATGAAATGAACGGAGGTGTCAATAAATACCTTGAGCTTTGTTGTTACTGTCGCGGTTAGGTAGGTACCTATTGGAGTAGGGTAACTCCACCGTACGAGTACCCGCGACTACGTCTACCCGCGACTACGTCTACTTCAGATTTCGAAAACATAGAAAAGTAATTAATGAGTAATTAGGAACTAAATTAACATAGCTCGGTAACACAATAGCAGTATTGAGCTCACCTTTTTCTATGCGCAAGCGCAGCAGTGAACTGCGAGCATAAATGACATTCTAATTCTAATTCATACTATGGCTTAGATAAGTACGGAAGTTGTTAGAATCGGTTGACATTACTACAAACAAAATGTTAGCAGTAGGTATCGATTTTCTTTAAACACACAAACATTTTTAAAGTTACTCCATGCAGTGTTGTCAACCACAATTTTTGAAAATTGGTAGATGAGGGGCCAAAAATCGGTAGAAGTTGGTAGAATGTAAAATGAAAAATAGGTAGATCTACCTACAAGTTGGTAGATATGGTAACGCTGACTCCATGAGCGATCACTGGTGACCCACTCATCTAGCCACGATTTGAAGTCACCTTTCAAACAACTTCGACAAACATACTAAGTACTAACTATTTGTCTACTACATCGTACCTAAATGTTGAAGTTAAAGTTAGAAACATCGTAACTACGACTACTACTTACTGATTTTAGCGATTGAATCGCCTAAACAATTTACTCAGTGCAGCTACCAAGAATGGGCCCGATTGAGTTTCTAAGAGAACAGAAACAAGATAGTATGCCAAGACTCACGACTGTGTTAATCGCTACCTAGACTTCGGTTTCGATGACAGTCATGCGTGACCACTACGGTCGCAGCTGCGGCTGCGGTACGGTTTTCACAATCACTGTCACTAGGGCTACAGCTACGATACCGTGTTTCTTGTTGCGGCGTATAACCTCACGACAAGCTGGACTCTCCATCACAGCTGGGGCTGGACCTTAGTGCCCTGCACCAAGAAGTTTACCCTCGCAACTAACTTCGAGAACGCTGACCACGCGAACGCCTGCTGCGTGAACGAGAATGTCGTGGACATCGCGAGCGGTGCTCACGTGACCTGGATCAAGGCGATCTATCCATTTCGCGTAACACAATCTGAGAACACGCACACACGAAAAACGAAGACAAAGAAAATCACAAAAAGAGGGTATTTCAACACTTACTTGGCGGACGTAAAATAAAGCAAAAATAAAAACTCAATTTTTGAGAAAATTAAGGCTAAAAATAAGAGATTTAATTGTGGGGGTGAATCTTTTATCCCACTTCTGATTTTAGGAATCAAACGTAAAACCAATTTTTTAAAAAGTAATTCCAAGATGACCTATTTATTATTAGATTTACAAAATGTACAAATTACACACAAGAGTTCTTTAAACAAATAATTGAACAGAAATACGTCCGCCAAGCACCAAATCCAGCAAAGAAGTGACCGCGCGCCGCTCGTGCCTCGCCTTATATCGCTGCCCGTCGTATTTTTTTGTTATTGCCATTTAGTGTTTCCAACACTATTTATAATTTTAACTAAAAGAAATTACATCAGATCCACATTTAGCAGAAGAAAATTGTATTTCATACTCTATGGATATGAGTCACAGTGCAATCCATTACACTTAAAGAACAAAGTAGGACATCTCATTTTATCCAATAAGAAACTAAGATAGTGACAATATCACCAAAACAGTTTAATTGTTATTCCCAAAAATAAAGACTCCTCTTTTGTACACCCCGGACACTCGACGAAATCTCTACGTAAAAGCGGTGTCTAACTACCTTTATTTACACTACACAATGTAAGTTTTGTATACAGTAAGGTTGTCACCGTATGAATAATGTACACTGTGGTCTCGGTCTCGTCTATGCGTCTGCGCGTGTGTTGCGTTCCGTGCTCAAAGTCAGCTCCTCGCCAGCTTAAACTCACAGTGTCCATTCTATACTTAATATTATCTGTTATGTGTCTTCTGTAGAGTTCTTTCTAATTTTAAACTTGCCTCCTGACGCCTCATTTTATGTAAATCAACATTACTTCACGTAGTTATAAACTGCATTGTTTTAACTCGTTTCTCAAAACAAACGTGTAGCATTTTACCGACTTTATTGCTTTGAAAGCAAATGTCTGCTTCATTACCAACTTCAATTAGGAAATCTCAGGCTAAGCTTGATTTAATTCGAGTATATCTCAGTACTAATTGTAGAATGGATTGAATTTTGCGGCGCATTCAACGTAGTCATATTTGTTGTAATTTTCACGTCATTATGCATTGCCTTGCGCTTCGCGGCTATTTGAAAGCTTAGCATAGATTAGGTTAACTGCACAGATAAGGTAAATGGTAATGTAGTGGTTTTAAATTACATAGCTTCTTACATGTTTATGACCGGAAACAATGATAGCAAGAGATAGTAAAAATAAATAAAAAGTCACTGCAAAATCTTCATTAACTTATCATCACCTATTTTTGATTTCATGCTACTGCGTGAGAATATTTTTGGTTTAAAATTTCATTAAAATATAAATGTACCTATATAAAATGCATTTACAGTTAAATACATATACATAGTATTTAGGTTCAGTTTATATCTAAAGTTTATGTTAAGGATTTAAAATAACAGGATGATAAAAAGAAGATTCAGGTACAACTACCTCATTTTTTTTATTAATTTTAATCATGATGTATTTATTATCTGTTTATTCCTGCACCCCTATTTTGTAACACACGGTAAGTCGCTAACTCGGATTCGTTAAAAGAAATTGATTTTTTACGAACAACATTAAAGTTTTTTAGTGCAAAATTACTTCACATATAGTCCACAACAAACATGTCTATCACTTTTGTCACCCATCTTCTACCATTTCAAAGTATTCATCGTAAAAAAACAATTTTTGTTTGAACGAATCCGAGTTAGCGACTTACAGTGTGTTACAAAATAGGAGTGCTGGTATTTTATTCTTTGACGGATCCGATTAGAGAATTGCACGCAATTTCTTCGTGTTTATGATAATGCGGTTACGCGTATTGCGTCCAGTACATTACTTGTAATGTCTTATGATAGCTAATGCTTTGCTTAATTGAAGCGGCAATAGGCCCAATTTACGATAATAGCATAGCTAGGAAGCTTAATTATCATCAAAACTATATTAAGCAAGGAGTAAACAGTTTTTATTAGTTTTGATATTGGTTTATTGTTTACTTTTAGTATTTGTTGTGAAATTTTACTACACCACTTCAAAAAAAGGAGGTTCCAATGCGTTAGAATCTTTTTTTTTAATGCTTTTATGTATGTTCACCGATTACTAAAAACGCTTAGAACGATTTAAAAAATATGTTTTTGTTTGAAAGGGTATACTTTCCAATTGGTGCCACTCTCATTTAAACGAGACCGCACGCGACAAAAGATACTTACGCGATCGTTTTGACAGTGTGAGACCAATTTGAGGTTTGAGACAAGTTAGACAATCAGCCCGCTGGAATCCTATTGGAAAATATTTATTTTGTTGCAGATCCGGCACCGATTCGGGTTGTTCGATGAGGTCTGCACATCGGGAGGTGTGCAGGCGAGACATTGTAACTGGGTCCGGTTTTTACGGGTATCCGATAATTATGGGCCTCAGGTATGTCTAAGTTTCACTTTCAAAACTTTCGTGAGTTGTACTAGACATTATTTAACATTACATTATAAATCGACGAGTTTTTACATGAGTAATTCCCGTGTGTTAAATAATGTCTGTCTAAGTTGTTTAGATTTTTATATATTAAATTTTGCTTTAATTACACGTAAATATTTATTTTCGATAGTAGTTTTATTTTTTATTTTAAGAAGCACATGAAGTCATGAGCTAGTAGTCAAAAAACTCAAAACTATTTTGGCTGCGCCAGTTTTTTTTGTAGTACTTTTTTAATTGAATTAATTTGATCAATTTCTGCCATCTTCACATAGATTAGACATTCACATTAGACATTCTCTAGATAGAGAATTGCTTCATTATTTATTATGTACAGTTTTATCTATAGGAACTTAAATATTTGCAGTGCAAAGTAAAATATCAGTTTAAATGTGATTATAAAACCACCTTTGTCATCATCAGGTGAACCTCGTCTGCACAAAGATCAAAGGGGAACCAGTATACGAGGCTGTGAAACCGGTGTCTGCACACACTGAGCTAGTGGTCTACTATCTACCTGAGCGGCCTGAGGAGATGTTCTTTGTGAGGATGAGGAACAACCTGTACCGGCAGACCATGGACTCAATTTTAGAAGGTCAGCACCCTGATTCAGGCTTCCGAATTAGCATCCGATTCGATGATTTCAGTCGGAAAATTGACGTTTTTCAGCGAAGAAAAGTCACTATCCTAATTTGGAATGCATTCCGAGAAGTTTTGTGATGAACATTTTCCACCATCTAGTCGTAAACTAAGTAGGTACATACTTACTTAAAGGTGTGTATTAAAAGATCCAGATAACTGAAATAATACAAATAGAGTTTTTACATCATCATCATTACCAGCCTGTAACAGATTACTGCTGGACATAAACCTCTTACCTAGCACACTGCTGAACACGGTCTATATAATTAAAATTATTATAACTTTTACACATAAAGTACTTTTTGTAGTATTGTTTTTTTGGTCATATTAATTTTATTTTGAAAAAACAAAAAAAAAAAATACCTCGACACAGAACAAACATGCATGTTTATCACACAATTGTTTACCGTAGGTGGGATTAAAACCTACAACCTATACAGGGTGAATTTTTGAGATGGGGCAGTAAGGGCAGCTACCTTAACCGTTGTAGCTAGAGGAAAACTTTCTTAGGAGACTATCCTTAATTTTTGAAGGTATTAAGACTTGCATTCACAGATTTTGAAAAAAATGTACAGTCAGCGAGAAAATGGGCACTTTACACGAAAACTTTTTTTGATGCCAATCGATCCTGTTTCATCTAAGGATTAAAAGGCTCTTTCAGACCAACTGGGGTTAGAGTACTAGAAAAGTCAGAAAACGCTAAAATGTATTTCTGATACAAGACAGTAAGGGCTACCTTAACCGTTGTAGGTAGAGGAAAACGTTCTTAGGAAACTGTCCTTAACTTTTGAAGATATTTCGACCTGTATCCACAGATTTTGAAAAGAATGTACAGTCAGCGAGAAAATGGGCAATTTACACAAAAACTTTTTTTGATGACAATCAATCCTGTTTCATCTAAGAATTAAAAGACTCTATGGGACCAATTGAGGCAAAAGTACTACAAAAGTCAGAAAACGCAAAAAACCTTGATTATACATTTCGTACGAAATCATTTTGTCATTTGTCATCATTTTTCATCATTTTGTCGAAATATCTTCAAAAGTAAGGGTAGTCTCTTAAGAACGTTTTCCTGTAGCTACAACGGTTAAGGTAGCTGCCCTTACTCCTCCGTCTCAAAAATACATTTTACCAATTTCTGACTTTTCTAGTACTCTTACCTGATTTGGTCCGATAGAGCCTTTTAATCCTTAGATGAAACAGGATCGATTGGCATCAAAAAAAGTTTTTGTGTAAATTACCTATTTTCTCGCTGACTGTACATTTTTTTCAAAATCTGTGAATGCAAGTCTTAATACCTTCAAAAATTAAGGATAGTCTCCTAAGAACGTTTTCCTCTAGCTACAACGGTTAAGGTAGCTGCCCTTACTGCCCCATCTCAAAAATTCACCCTGTATAGCGGAATGCAGAATTACTGAGGTCATTCGCCAGGTGTAACTTATTAATTTCTTAATAAAAAAAACAAGGAAAAAGTACAAAAAAAAAACTTAGTTAATTAAATTAGTCATTTAAATAAAAAAGTTGCAATCTTACAAAAAGAAATAATTACTAAAACCGTTAATCGATTAATGCAATAGTGATTTATTGACCTACAATTTGAAAAAAATGTCAATTACTTTTAAAACTTAATTTGCTTTCTTCAAAAGTGCAAAAACGTGTATCAATTATTTAGATTTCTAGTCTGCATATTGATACTTTAATTATAAAAATAATATATGTAGCTATACAGCTATTGATATACGCCCCGAAAAGCATTTTTGTTAAAAATCCATCAAGAAAAGGTTGCCAAATAAATAATAGGTAATTAATATACATTTGGAAAACAAAACTTTCTATCTAGTTTGTCAGTAAAAAGTAACAAAAAAATATCTCCATCATCAAAAAAACGTTCTTAAATCCAAAATGTGTAGTAAACTTATCATCAACAACAAAATTACATTACACTAGTTTAAATAGATTTAAAATTTATTTTCATGGTCAAAAATGTTGTTAAAGCCAAAACGTGTGGTAAACTGGTCAACAGCAAACAGATGATACCAATAACATCGCGATATTCCCATAAGCAGTATCTTGCGCAGGCGCATCAAAGGACGCCGCTTTTCGGTAGGCGATTGTTGTCGCATTTTTATTAACTATCTGTGGGCATGTGGCACATAAACGAATTTAATGTTTTGCACTTGCTTACTGATAGTAATTACATTACATATTTGAGACACATTATTTATCTTATCTAAACAACCAAAACTTTTTGAAATCTTAAAAATAATCTACAACATCCTACTAATATTATAAAGGCGAAAGTCCGTGTGTGTGTGTGTGTGTGTATGTGTGTGTGTGTGTGTGAATGTTTGTTAAATCCCCATAAATTTTAATGAAATTTGGAAAGTAGATAGATTAGGTTCTGGAATATCTAGGATAGACTAGGCTTCTTTTCCAAAAAAAAATTATGTTTTTTTTTTCACTAATTTTTTTATTAGTTTAGTGTAACATTCATAAATTCGACAGCAAACAGCCAACGAAAGCTGACGGGATAATTTTCCAATTAATTACAATGTTGGATAAGACATAGAAAGTTTAAAATAATTGTATTAGTGTTAAACGTTTTACTACTGCAGTGTTGATTATACTGAGCCTCTCACACTGGAGTAAGAATTTATAATGGTAATTTGATGGCTATGGTCAATATTTATCACTTGATCACGCTCGTGGTGTAGCTTGCTTGGACGTTCTTGATTGATCGTTGAAGTTAAGCAGCTTGTGCGCGGTCACTTTTAGGATGGGTGACCGCAAGTCGTATTACGAGCTGCCCCCCAATTCTTCTAGAAGACAACGTCAATCATTCTGCTGCGTTTTGGTTCGATCTCATAGATGTCAGCCATTTGGTGAATAGTAGAATAGCTTTTCAAAAATTTGTTCTGCCAAAGTCCAAACCTTAGCTAAAACCTCACCACAACTGAGTCGTTTGTCATTAGTAGAATAGGAAACAGTCGAAAATCTAAGGTTTAGTTGAGGTTTTGCTTGAGGTTGATAAAAAGTTCGGTACTAGAATTGACACCCTGAGCGCTTCCGTGCTTCGGAGGGTACGTTAATAGTCGGCCCCGGCTTTTAAGTCGCTAAGCCATGACGGAGGCATTTAGACGGCCTGAAAACTCCGTCACCAGAGTTGGCCACTTGCTCATACGAAAGAAGAGCTTGATCACAATCATGTCAGGATAAAAATGGAAGTAGAATTTCTAGCTCATTTTTATTAGAGAAGAGCTTGTCTAGGAAAATAGCATAGCGTACAAAGGAACGTTTCAGTACAAATAATTCGGATTCTGTTTATGTTAAAATTTGATATGATGTGTAAGTAAACAAAACAATGCGTTTTTACTGTTTTCAACAATATTGTTCTTAAAAAAAACTGACAGAATCACTTTAAAACAAAAAGCTCTCATTTGCTTCTAGCTTGGAAAATATCATGTTGAAGATTTTTTGGTTGGTTGCGCTGGTTGCCAGCATACAGAAGCCCTTTAGGTGTTGATTGATTGATCCAAATTGACCTTTGCTTTATCAATTTCGTTTTATTTTCATCTAAACGATCCAATTTTTCACCAAATCTATTGCCTTATCTAATAGATAATTGTAACGACTTTCAATTAAACATCTATGAAACTAACGAGAGCCAACCCACTAAAATACTTATTCAGATAACTGATAGTAACATTGAAATGTAACTGCGAGATAAATAAACACTCTTTGTTAAAAATTTAATTAAAATAAAAAAATGTAAATAATAATAATAACATTGACAAACATAATAATAATGTTTTGCTTTGCACTAAATTAGATTCTCACATAAACATACACAACATTCAAAAACAGGCAGCTATATTCACCGTCACCATCACCAGTAAAGTTCTTGGACACAATATTCATCAATCGGGGGGAGGAGGATGGGGAGGGGGGGGGGGGGACAATTAATAGTAGTGAGAGGGAGTCTGAGTTATTTTATGAAGGGATATATCGGTTTTAAAACATGTGTAGGTAATGATTTACTGATGTTTTAATTAAGGCTCAATGCTAAGTGAAGCTTTGAGCTTCTAAAGGTTTTGAAACATACAAACGGACTTCAATAATAAGTATAAGGATACGTCGGTAGAGTAACCCGTTGATAAAGAAAGCGGCAGCCTTTGCTGCGATCGGATCTCTTTGCAGTCCATATCGATATTGCAATGAGCTGTCAACGTTCTTACGTTTAAATATCGCGCGGTAATTGAATATTTTATATTTTAATCCTAGATGTGTCCGCTTCACTTGTAAATAAATGGTTATTTTTATTGATTTCTTTCAGAATTTATTTTAAAGTTACCGACGACAGGCTTGTGAAAAAGGTATTATTTTTTAATATCTAAAACGCTGAACTAAAAAGGAAATGGTGGTTTTAGTTTTCAACAGTATTTACTAGTTGATATTTTAAATTGTGACAAATAAAACAGAAAATAGTTTTCAATATTTTTATTGTGATAATCTTTCACTTGGGTAAAATTAAAAATTTTTGAATCAATGCGGGTCCAAGTTCTGTTATATTTGAAAATTTTGATGAGAATTTTAATTTTCGAAAACAGAAAATAATGAAAAACAACCTTATAGTGTTACCTCATTTTAGAGTGTAACTTTGGAATTATATTTGTTTATTATATTTTCAGTTTCAATTTACTCATTGCATAGAAACTGGCGCCGATATCTTGCTAGCGGATCACCGACCAAAGATTCAGATAAGCTCGAATAAATAATTTGTATAAATATCTTAATAGGCTTGTCCGGCGAATAAAGTGAGAAACATAGACAGCTACTGAAGATACCGTCCAGCCATATGTCTAGCTGCCGCACCATATCCAGAACACTATCCAGAGATCTTGAAATATACCTAACCGAAGAACAGATAGCGAAAACAACTATCCGACGATCTGGTACAGCTAACTAATTAAGTTTAGATCATAGGTTCTCAACGTGGGCGATAACGCCCCCTTGTGGGTGTTTGAGACTTTCAGGGGGGGCAGTAGAAGACCCAGAGAAAATTAGGGGGCATTGAGCAGAGGGGGCGAAAATGTAGTCTAAGGGAGTGTCCACGTTGCGTTTTTTGCAGCGCGTTTGTATCGATACAAACGCGATTCGAACGCGATGCGAACGCGCAGCCCCCCGCGCAGCCCCTCCCGGTTTGCTTTTGTATGGAAAAATACGCGTTGCGAACGCGCGTTTGTATCGATACAAACGCGCAGCTCAAAAACGCGCTGCAGAAAACGCAATGTGGACACTCCCTAAAATAGGCAAAAAAAACACCCCAATCACATACTAAAGTACCTAAAGTTAAAATTAAAACAGGAAAACCACATACTGTTGGGGAACATTTCATTTTACTAGCAGTTTAAAGAGTAATAGCCACTGTGCTTCAAAAAGGTATTTTAAATTCGCAACAGATGGTAAAAAAAAATAAAAAGTAGGTAAGATAGGAGGGAAGCTCTCGAAAAAAATATATTTTCAAAGTGGGCGGTGGGGAAAATAAGGTCGAGAAACTATGGTTTAGATTCTTAAGGCTCGAATAGACAGCTTGTTTTCAATACCGTAAGGAACGTGTAAATTAAGCGATCTAGTTTACAGTTTAGACATTAGTTGGCCGGCGTAATTAAGTTACTTCTTGAACAATAACTGATTTATTGAGTAGTCATATAATTGACAGTTCTTTCTAACGTTCAAACTGTTCTCTCGACATGAAATTAAAACGAAAAGATTTATTACAAACTTGATAAAATTGATTAAAACGTGAACACTTTAGTAACAAATGAAGTTCATCGAATAGAATTCGGAACACCAATTTAGTCTAGTGCTGACGTCACAGCTATAAAACGAAATCCAAAACAGATATAGCAAAATTTACGGTTGTCAATAAAATCAGGTTCATTAAAACATTTCGCGCTGATTGGTGTACGTTTGATCTAAATTAAAAATTTGACTTATTAATCACCGTAAAATTTGCCCCAAGCAGTGTTCTCACATAAATAAAATAAGTTTATTAATCATTTTTGTTTTCTTGATTTTATAAGAATATGCAATAAATTATGGTTGACGGTTGTAGAAGCCGAATGGAGAAATTATGAAGTCGTTTGGGTATAATAAAATATGATTAAGCTATACCCACAAGACTACTGCCTAGTGATTGAAACAAGTCACGTTTATATTTTAAACAGTTTTATATGTTTTATTGCTCGTTTGAACTAACAGTATATGTTTTACCAGTTTCAAATTAGAATACCTACACATAAAATTGATTACTTACGTAAAATCACTGGTCCAAAAACTAACACTTTTGTGAATTCATCTTCTTTTGAATTGCAGATAAGTCACATGTCATAAATTATTTACCTTTTATGTGCAGAATTTTCGGGTTTTTTGTAGTGCACGCGAACAATTATGATTTGACTTAATCATAGAAAATCTTTCATTAAAAACAATTTGACTTCTGCCAGTAGATCTTGGAATTAACATCTGATTCTATTGCAGACTCACCTTTGGACCTGTCTACCTCCCTACTATCAAGAGTTCTTCTACCGATCTCACCTCCCTCTGGTAATGAAGACGAACACAAATCAGTATCAGGAGACTCCCTCACATCATCATCAGCCGGGTCTTCAAGAGACGAGCACCATGAGCTTTTAGAGATGACTCCAAAGATTCAGAGAAGACCAGCAAAGAGTGAAAGAGCGTTGCTCCCTTGTGAAGTGTGCGGAAAGGCGTTTGATCGACCTTCGTTGCTGAAGAGGCATATGAGAACTCATACTGGTTGGTAATTTTGGACATTTACATGACATTGTTGAACACAACACCATTCGAGAAGAATGTTCTCGAATAGTGTTGTGTTCCTGCGGTGAGTAGGGTTGTCAGAGCTCTGCGAGAAAACAATGCGGTGACAACTGGTGGACCAGTCTTGTCTATTGTGTTGTCGGCGCAGTGCTTCCTCTTTCAAAGGGTCAGCAGCGAAAGTGTGACTCCTCTGGTATCGCAGGCGTCCATAGGCTATGGTAACCGCTTATCATCAGGTGGGCCGTATGCTTGTCTGCTACCTTAGTAGTATAAAAAATGTCCAGGACCATATTTGTTAGTCATTGTGTAAGTATAGTATAGACTAACTCGTATATTGGTTCATATGGATGTTAGCTTTACATCTTGTATTTACCTAATCTAATCTAAACAGCCCATTGGATTCCACAACTAAGAAAAGGCATCTCCTTTTCTATTTACCTCAGATTGAATCTTCAATTCATTATCAATCTATAATTCCTGGGTGACAAAAAGGAAATTATGAATATTTTTGGGCAATACTTAAAGATTTTTTTTTTCAGGTGAAAAACCCCACGTCTGCATGGTCTGTAACAAAGGCTTCAGCACATCCAGCAGTCTCAACACACACAGAAGAATACATTCAGGGGAGAAACCACATCAGTGCCAGCATTGCGGCAAGAGATTCACAGCCAGTTCCAATTTGTATTACCATCGGATGACGCATATAAAGGTAAGTGCCTGATACCACCATCTCCATTCTACTTCAGGACAAGCAGTACGGCGCAGTACCATTCTTAACTTTTTCACATGAAAGCCATATTGTTGACTTCCTCACTAGGCAGGCCTGTATCGAGAAAGCCTGCACTGTACTGAAAAATGTACTCCCAAGGTGTGGTAGACACGTTTTAGGCACCTTGACTCTCAGATGTTTTAGGCACCTTGATAATGTTTTAGGGAGTAATCAGAGGCAATTCAAATATACATTTGGTACCTACATGCCCACATTTTGCTGATTGTCACATTCCGTACTATTAAAATCATATTTGCGATCCTCACTTTAAGTTGTTCAGTGAAATGTTTTGACTCTAACATAAATTGCAGCAGAAAATAACTTGATAAGTTGTTTAACAAATCTTAGGTAAAACAAACACAAAGCACAAACATCAAACTAACCAATCAAAAAACCAATTCATATTCCAAACTCAAATATCGCATTACCTTTGTTTTGATTCGTCGTTCACACAAAGCGTCCGACGCATGCGCATCGGGGCGTAACAGGCATGTGTCTTGGACCGTGCTCGTGAGAAGTCAGGTCGCAGGTTTGACTGTAGCACTTTGAAACAGCCTTCAGAAGAAAATAAACTTTATTTCGCCAACTTTAAGGTTTTTAAGGCTTTTAAATAAAAATAGGTGTTGTTTTGGAAGCAATACCTTTCAAAACAGTTTATGATAAGAGTAAGTTTGTCTAATCTAGTGGCCATTACACAGGTGACTATATTTTTAGACCGCCTTAAGGAGTCATCTTATATAATTTATAATAATAATTTAATGTGTCCTTTAAAATACAGATGCCCGAATACTGAATCGTTACTTAAATATTCTAGACTCACTCAGACTAGTATACAAAAATGACTATTAATATAACCACTTAAACTAAGTAGCGTTTTAGTATTCGGGTGAAAAGCTCTCAGCTGTTAATATGGACAAATGTGATGACTGAGAGACCGAAAAAATCGTGTCTTAAAGATTTCATAGTTGAGACCAATAATAAAATGCACTGCGCATGACAAAAAAAACTAAGTTAAAAATGACAATAGTGGTCATCCATCCTAATTGCTCGCAAAACAAAAACGTTTCGTTATAAATCACGAAAATCCTATCCTACTAATATTATAAAGGCGAAAGTCCGTGTGTGTGTGTGAATGTTTGTTACCACGTATCTCCATAACTACTAAACCGATTTTGATTAAATTTGGAATGTAGATAGTTTAGGTTCTGGAATGGATTTTTTTTTCCCAGAAAAATGTTAAAAAAAAAATAGGAGCGGGCGAAGCCGCGAGCGTAAGAAAATAATACAGAAACAATGTGATTTACATTTTCTAATTTATTTTCAAAAGTTTTTAATTTGTAAAAAAATATTGAAACACGTTTGATATCCGGGTTGTAATTGAAAGTAAACGTAAAGTAACATCTGTTTTTCTATGAGTTTACACAATTACGGAAACTTACGCGTTTACAATTAGTTTGCAAAACCGATATAAAAACGAGTTATCCTTGATGTGAACAATGGGTAGAATATTACAGTTTTTTTTTTTTCAATTAGAGTATCGCAGGCATTAAAAAGACCCTCGTATCCTTACACTGTCACATCAACATTGTATATTGCTATGAAAAAACGCAAGGCATTTCAAAATGAAAATACGAGTATTTTTGTACTTACTTAAATAAATTTTGAGAATTTAAGACATAGATTTGGTACAAGTACTAAGTTCAAAGTAGCAAAGGTTTTACTAGAACTTAAAATATTTGAAAATATTATGTAACACTAGTGAACGCCCGTGGCTTCGCCAGCGTGGACTAGTATTTTTGTATCCTACGGTAACCATAAATTTTTTACCGGGAAAAAGCCTACGTGTTATTCCAGAACTAAAACTATCTACATTCAAAATTTTATCGAAATCGGTTGAGTAGTTATAATATACGTGGTAACAAACATTTACACATACATACACACCCATACACACGTACTTTTGTCTTTATAGTACCTATTATTAGTATTTTACATCATATTAATAAGATATAGCTTGTTAACTAAAGAATGTAAAAATACTATGTAATAAAGTAATTTGATCCATAGAATAGCAGTATTGAATATTTATTCAAGCATTCAGTTTGTACGGAACTCTGAATAAGTAACCCTACTCACGCTTAGCCTATTTTCCGTGATGATAATTCACATGTACTGATGCATCCTTCATTGCGTTACTGTGAACATAGACAATAGTTTTTTTTTATTGGTCAATCTAAGTGACTATTGGCATGCGACATAAGATCCGTGATTGTCACAACGGAGTTAATTGTAGTGTAAACTAGTAATTGAAGCGTTATAGTGGCGCAATAAGGGCGTAATTGTATCTAGTTACATTTTTTATCAATAGATTAGATATTTTTTAGAGACTTATCTTACTGTTTGAGTGGTCACGCACAGTTTAATCTGTGCGTTGCAAGTATGTTTTGCAAATTCTTTTATTGTAATCGGTGCTTATCCGTAGTCCACTTGAGGTGTAATTCACACTTCAAAAAATGCATCAGATTCGATGATTTTCTTCGGAAAGGTGACGTTCTTTCAGCGAAGTAACGTCACTTTTCTAATTGGGAATACATTAATTTTGTTTGAAAAGGTTTTTTTCCGATTGGTGCCATAAAAATTTGGTGAGGATTTGTCGAGGATCTTCAGAGTTATGAACAGAAACGCAGCTCGAGAGTGCAGAAAATTGTTCAGTCTATAACATTGAAGTCGGTTTTATTTTCATTTTTAACTAGCTGCTGCCCGTGGCTTCGCTCGCGTGGTACCTGGATAAAAAGTAGCCTATGTTACTCTCCAGCCCTCCAACTATCTTCACACAAAAAATCACGTCACGTCGCTCTGTTTTGACGTGAAAGCAGGACAAATAAACAAACAAATAAACACTTTCACATTTATAATATGGGTACGGATTCTTCCTCGTTTTAAATCTTCAAGAAATAATTACAAAGTCATAAGTGATGTAAAATTCTTTCGCGTCGGTAATGTAGTGATGTTACCGTGCTCATTTCCCATAACGCCCCTAAGGGTTCTACTTAACTATGACCTCATATGTCTACGACTTAAGAAAATCACACAACAGTGAGCACGGTTTGAGGACAGGGTTGCCGCCAATTGCTAAATTCGAAAAAAAAAACATCCTGACTCTACGTGCGTATACATTTATCTAGATTTGCGTATGTTTTGGTTGTGGTATCAATCTCTCTCTGTAGTCGGCCCCTCATGACTGAGGATCGTGGTCATCATCGGGTGGTCTGCATCTGACTTGGATGATCTGTCTCCATCGGCTTCTGTTCATAGCATCTCGCACAACGTTGTGAAACCTGACGGCTGATGACTCCTTGATTTGGTCCGTCCATCGAGTTGGGGATCGACCACGCGAGCGTTTTTCGTCTGTGTTCCCAACCACGATGAGTTTCTCCAAGTTGTCATCGCCTTTCCTCACTAGGTGACCAAAGTATGCGAGTATGCGTTGATGGCAAATCGTGGATAAGCGTGTTTTCACTTTGAGCTGCGAGATGGTATCAATACCGCAACATAAATAAAACAACACACATTAGAGGGACGTCCTACTGGAACAAAAAAGTGCATTTTAAGGTTTAATAATATTTCGTAAATGCAGCATTAAATTGAAAAAATAGCTTTAGCAACCCCTAAATCATTTTAAAAGACCTATTCAACGATACCCCACATGATTTACCACTTTGGTGGCGTAATTGATATACACTACACACCCCTACACAATTATAGCTTTCTAGTAGGTACTTACGGTCTCTAAGCAAAACCTCGGACAGACGGACAGACAGACAGACAAACAGGACATGACGAAATTACAAGGGTTCCTTGTCAGGACTACGAAACCCTAAAAATGTTGGACATTTCACATAGCATCATCTAGTCCCAAAGTAAGCAGAACTTGTGGTATAGTATCTGTAAGAATTAAAAGCTTAAGGTAAAATATAATTATGTGAATCTGTAAACCCATTCCAATAAATAATTAAAACTGCTTTAATAATATTTTATTCGACATACTATACAGATGCAGGTGCTCAACGAAACTGATTTTTCTAGTCACTAAATCTTATCTAAAACGTAACGGACCGTATTAGTATCATCGTAAAAACTATCAAAATCAATAAGTTCCGATAAAATCAAAGGTGCGTGACAAAAAACGGAATTAAAGTCACAAAAAACGATCGTCAAATGTCACAAAAAATCTGGATCATCCAAGACGTTTGTGTCAGCCCTAACTCCTTGCACCTGCGGTCACAGGTAGTTACAGTAAAGGGTCTATAAATTACAGGTCAGGTCAACGTGGGAACACACCCTGTGCGTCCACTGTGACCGAGGAATCGGGACACCCTGTGCATGAAGTGTGACGAAGCAATAGACTTCGATACTGAGAAAGTACGGGTGATTCAGTTTGGGAAATTGAGCGTGAAGGAATGTTTGATTTTGAAATGTATGGTTATGTAACTACTGTTTTTGTTTCAATAGGCCTATTCTATTAAATGACAACCGCTTTGGTTTTGGTTCGAACTCTTAAATGTCAGCCATTTGGTGAAATAGTAGAATAGCTTTTCAAAAATTTGTACTGCCAAAGTTCAAAACCTCACCACAACTGAGTCGTTTGTTATTAGTAGTCATGGAAACAGTCGCTTTAGTTGAGGTTTTGGTTGAGGTTGATAAAAAGTTCAGTACCGGAATCGACGCCCTGATATCAATACTACTATTATAAAGAGGTAAAGTTTTTTGTACGTAGGAGGTAATCTCCGAAACTCATTCGATTTACAAAATTCTTTCAGCAGTACCTATTTAGAATGAACCTTCAGGATGATAAAGCTATTGTGTTATGTTGGTACCTAGCGGGCAACGCCGCGGGCGGAAACTAGTTTTTGATAAAGGAACTTTTATCTTAGGAATTAATTTTACGCTTTGACACCAGTTGTAGACAAAATGTATAATCGAGTAATCTTGGGTACACAGATTTATGTTTGATTTTAAATGGAATAATACATATTATATAGGTTTTATTCGAGGTACAATATCTTAGATTTTTTTTATGTTATAAAATTTTTATGGAGTTCTCAATACGAGATTCTACTTTATTATTTAATTAAACATTGTTTTTTGCTTGTGTAAGGTCCCAAAGTCATGAATTTTATAAAACCCTAACAATTTCACACATTTTAATAAAATAAATGTGAAAACCTATCTATATTTTCTCCGTTTTACGATTGTGTATCTTTACGAGTAATCTAAAAGATGCTGACCATTTAAGTTGAAATACATAATTATGGAAATAACAAAAACTTTTTAAAGATTCGAAGGTACAGTCATCTTCTTAGAAGTTTTACTTAAACGTTTACTTAAAGCTAACTTAGGGTCTTTCCAAAATTATTTATTTTCACTATAAATAACTAATGGAATCGTCGTTTTATATTAAGTACAGTCAGATTTATTAGAGTTTCTTCCTGGGTTTCTTGAGTAAATGATAGCAGGAACTCCAAATTCTCCAATACCAGGTTTTATTGGTTACTTCTACATGTAGTTTGATCGGTAAAATTTTAAAAAATTCGAAAGATGTAATGCATCGTTGCGCGCGTCACACGGCCAGCCACTTGGCAGTGTTGCCAGCGCGGTTAGCGAAAAAGTGTTGTAGGTTGGTATTTGTTTGCCTAAACACGCTTTATGTTGGTAATTTTTCCGAGTCGATTGTACAATTGGCATAATAACTTTATACCATAGATGTAATCTTAAAGCCAAAAAATAAGTGATATGGTCATCTCACACAGCGTGTGAAGCCACGGTTCGGTGCACGTCTTCGGTAACGTCTTAGGACACGGTTCATGCCCACGCGTGGGAAAATAATATGAGTTAGGTTAAATGATTCATTAAAAGTGATTCTAGAGTTACCTGACTTGTAGTCACAAAGTTCATGTTGTTTTATCCTAAAGAAGCGACCTTCCTCGACTTTTTCATTACGATTTAACAGACTTACACACAACTAATAAAATTCGCAATCCATCCAATTTTTCTTTAAACAGATATACGAGTAGAAGGTTGTCTATCAAACGCAATAAAATTGATTTGTCTTATATAAATCATAACTCTCCTTTTTGCTTCGCCGTAGTCGGGTAATAATAATTAATTTGCTACAAAGCTAAGTCTCAATAGGTTATACAATACCTTCTCCAATAATGAGGTGATTTTTTATGTCTTGACTTAATATTATTGAAAGTACTTACAATATTTTAAATTCGATTTGTAATTAAATCAGGTTTTCACTTTTATTTTGGTCCTTTTAAAATCGTTTTCCGTATCACAAAGATTACTTTCAAAAGTCAAAATCTATACTACAGACAATGATTGACCACGATCACAGCATAGACAAAAGGATCTTTCAGCTGTCACCGTTTAAATATCTATACCCTTAAGCAATTTAATGGGTTCGCTTAAAATAGATCAAAACGCATACAATAGGACGATTTATTTACCCGCCCGGTCAAATTGTTCTGTAGGAGTAGATTGATAAAGGATAACCACTTTGGTTCTAAGTGGGGGGAAATTTATGTGTGCAATAAGCTTTGAAAACAAGAGGGAATTTCTTAAGGAAAACGATGGTGAACAAAAATATTGGTTGTATAGAATGAAGAAGAAATAATAGTGTGCGAAATAGTAGCTTTATTTTTTTTTTAATAAAAAATAATTTCATTTATGAAGTTAAAACATACAGATTACCCTGATTATCCAATCGTGAGGTTCCCTTTATCTGTGGTTTTTTTAATTATTTATTTCTTTTCGCTGGGCGAAAATTAGATTTTTTTTTAGCTTGCAACCTGTCACGTATGGAATGTTAACTTCTGCAAAATGTGGGAATGTAGGTACCGAATGTGTTTGGACATACTTCTGACTACCTAAGACATCTTCAAAGAATCTAAAAATGCCTAAAAGAACTGAAATAATATGTCTATCGCACCTTGGGAATACTGTTATTTTTATTTTTATCTTTATTTTATTTTTATTTTATAAAGTGTTTTATTATCCTCCAATAACTCCCACTTTGGGAAACGTCACCTTGACACTTTTCCAGTCGTTAGTGCTTCGTTATTTGTTTGTTGTCAGTCAGAGTCTGCCAGCTCGTCCACAATTGGTGGTCACAACAAAACATAGGGTGCGATTTAAGTATGAAACTTAGGGCACTTCTTGTACCACATTCTTAATTGTATTTAAGCTTGGCTAAACGCAAATTTTTGTTGTTTAAATGCGTTTAAATGTTTGTTTAATTGTTAAATGTTTAAATGCGTTTGTTGATTTAAATACGTTTAAGTTAGCTAAATACAATTAAGAATTGTGGTGCAAGATATCCTTAAAGATAGGTACATCGAAATTATTTGCAATATTCTTTTCAACATTTTCAATTCCTTCAATATTTTTTATATAGTTTTCACTGGTGAGGACGGAGGCCTTTAGGCGGCCTAAAAACTCGGCCAGAGTTGGTCACTTGCTCATACAAACTTACTTATTGGTGAGATTTATATTTGAATTATAATTTTGGTAAGAAATAAAAGCTTTTTTATAATGACAATAATTACAAGTTAAATACGCAATAATAATAACATAGCAATTGAAATTATCACAGTCTTTATTTATTTATTTTTTGCAAAGAAAAAATTTATGAACGGCTTAGCTCAACTTAATCTACATTGCTCACAGTCACACACACTTAGAAGTCACATTTTTTCCTTGGAATTTTACTAAGTAATAAGCATATAAAAAGGCTACGGCTAGTGTTTATATAATGCGCACGCATCTAAATCTGTACCAATTTTAATTTCTATAACAAAAAATTTCTAAGATTTTCTAGAATTTTTCACCCAAATTGTGACTAAGTATAGCATTTAAATCTGTACCAATTTTTATTTCTATAAGTAACTAAAATTTTCTAAAATTTCCGAAACAATTTTCGCCAAATTGTGACTATAAACTCGTTAACAAATCGCTTGTAACTGAAGCCTTGCGCCGAGCAATTTGAATAACAAGGAGCTGAGAAGATCGGTGTCCGTCACGCGTCAGCGCGTGATTTGCGTGCGTCAGCGTCGCCAATGCTGACATATCGTCAGCGCCCTTACAAGATACGGAAGAAATAGACTGAATTGTATTGCATTAAAATTACCGTGCATTTTTACTAGCGAACAAAATAAAAAAATAATTTATTAAATTTTCATTATAATTTTTCGCCATGCATTTTTTAATTAGCAAATGAAATAAAATTTTAATTTTACTTATTGAATTTTCACTTTTAATAATTTTGAAAAACAATTATTTAATTAGACCTGTTTTGGGGAGTTATGGATAATCTGAGGTGTTTTTACAAATTCTGTAGGTTGAATTAATTCGACAATAAAAAAACTGACTCCAAATACACCCGTGAAAAACTTCTTACTCATCTACTAAGGCTGGAGTCGACCAAACTGGATTAAATTTTTACTCCAGAGTAAACTAACTGTTGTTTGAATAATTGTAAAGTTGACACCTTATAACCAGAATAACTTGTATGCACAGAATAATGTGTTACTCTGGAGTAAAATGACTTTTGGTCTAATCCAGCCTAAGCAGAAAATGCTCTACAAATCAATGCAAATCACATTTTCTTCATTGCATAGCCAACATAACGAAATAAACATCTATCCTGGTATCACAAACAAAAAAACAACAAAGGTGTCTGCAAAACGCAATTAAAAAACGCCGATGTAACCGATTTAAGGGCATAAGGGCAGGTGCACACGCACCGGTTACTTAATGAGAATATAAAGGCAATATGACATCGTAAAGGCTCTGGAAACTGATATCGGTAAGGCTTTGAAGGGAAAGGTGTGGTTGTCGTGTTTTGGTTTGGATAATTTATAGAGAAAAAACATATTTTACAGTATATCAGCAGCCACAAAATTGTATCTTTATGTTTATGTGATTCATCTTCCTTTTGCTTTGATTTACTATGATGTTTTTAGGGTTCCGTACCTTAAAAGGAATACCCTAAAAGGTAAAAAAGGAACCCTTATAAGATCACTTTCTTGTCCGTCTGTCTGTCCGTCTGTCTGTCTGTCCGTGTGTCACCATCGACTATCTCAGGAACGGGTAGAGTTAGCAAGTTGAAATTTATACCATATACTAAGGTCTATAGTTCCTATTGTGAGTATAAAAATCAAGGTCCTGAGTCAACACTATAAAAAGATATAGGCAAATTTAGGTTTTCGTGAAAACTTGTGAGTACCAAAACTTACCTTGATTATCAATTTTTTTTATTTTTCGGAATTTTTCCTTTACGTGTGCTGTAAGGCCTTGCTTGTAACCAAAATTGACAATTCTAGGTCAACCGGAAGTACCCTAGAGGTTTTGGGTCGAAAACCTAAATTATAGTTCCCGTTGACCTAGAATAACGAAATTTGGCAAAAAGCAAGGTCTTACAGCACAAATAAAGGAAAAATTCTAAAAAGTTAAAAAAGTTGAAAATTAAAGGGTGTTCCCATACATACATAGTTGACGCCAATTAAAATTGTCCTCCGAGTTGTATGGGCGCTCATACAATTAAGCGGACTAGCTTAATTGGCACCATGGCTAGGTACGGAACCCTCGGCGTACGAGTTCGACTCGCACTTGACCACTTGACGCACTTGACGGTTTTTATTTTATGGATCGACCTATCAAAATTTATTTTTTATTTTAAGGTAGGTACCTACCTACCTATAAGTTTTTATTTAAAAAAAAACGTTTAAAGTAATTCCACGGTAAATGGCAGAACAACGTAAATTATATTATTACTGTTTAGTATTTACTTATTAAATAATCAAAAAAACATTTTTATCTCATTTATCAATAACACGTCAAAAAAATAATTCAATCGGTGCTATTTAATTTTGAAGAATGATTTGAATTTGTCTAATTTATTAATATTCAAAGCTCACAACAAATTAACATAAATAAGTCACTCCATTGGTACTGAGCCCAATTACTAGTCATTGGCGAAATATCGTAAAATCAATCTACTATCTACTTTAGATATTAATTAATAGAGAGCAGTTAGATAGAACGAGCGAATGTTACAATAATTTTATGTAGATTTTATACTTACTAAAAGTCAGTACAAGTTTCAACTCTTGAAGTTGAGTTTATAATAGTCGTTTTTAAACTTTCGCTATCAATATTCATGATGAAAATTATATGGACACGGGATTTTATCGCGTAATTTACCTTATTTATCCCGACGTTTCGGCTATGTTACAGCTATGTAACATCTATGTAACAGCTATGTAACAGCTATGTAACAGCTATGTAACAGCCGTGGGTTGTACCTGATTTCTTGAGGTTAGCCTATTTCATTTAAATTAAATAACGGGTGAAACCGCCAGACATTACTAGCATACACGATAGCCATAATCAACTTTTAGTTCACCTGCAGTCACGCATCACCTTAAATCGTTGCACTAAACTAAAACGACAAAATTAAAAGTATTAACAGGAAGTCAATCAATGAACTTTTTATTGATTTGGATTTGAAAAATTGTTTCAGCATTTGATAGCTGATTTCCCGGGGAAGGTTATAGGCACTTTCATTCAAATTAAATGGAGGGTGAAACCGCCAGACATTACTAGCATACACGATAACCATAATCAACTTTTAGTTCACCTGCAGTCATTCATCACCTTAAGTCGTTGCACTAATTAAAAGTATCAACAGGAAGTCAATCAATGAACTTTTTATTGATTTGGATTTGAAAAATTCTTTCAGCATTTAATAGCTGATTTCCCGGGGAAGGTTATAGGCAATTCCATTTAAATTAAATGGCGGGTGAAACCAACAGACATACTAGCATACACGATAACCATAATCAACTTTTAGTTCACCTGCAGTCACGCATCACCTTAACACGTTGCACTAAAACGACAAAATCAAAAGTATTAACAGGAAGTCAATCAATGAACTTTTTATTGATGGATCAACTTTCGAAGTTTCGAATAGGTAACGACTTCTAATACAACGAGTTTATGACTATATCCGATCGAGTTTCTTTCACGATCACCGACGTTGTAAATTCAGATACGTAATTATAATGACGGTAACTATTTTAGTGACAATTTTATTGGTAAAGGTGCGTTGGCAGCTTGCATTTTGATATTTTTGTAGGAAAGCGGACCACCCGTTTTGTGAAAATGAGCAATGATAATTACTTTGTCAATTTACTAGTTTCCGCCCGCGGCGTTGCCTGCGAGGTACGTACATAACTTATAGCCTATGTTCAGCCTGAATGTTCATTCTAAATACTACTGAAGAATTTTTGAAATCGGATGAGTAGTTTCGAAAATTATCTCCTATGTATAAAAAAACACAAGTATAGAAGTATAGATTAGTAAGTATAGATATAGAAATATAGATGAATAAATTGGTTGGCAAGTTAAACTTTTATAAGTATAGGGTACCTCATGATTCATACTCACCACAAGTTTTCTAAATTAGTTTTTAAAAATTATTTAAAAAATATTTAAAAATTTCGCATATCGACGTATTATCCGCGTATCGACCGCGTGGGCTTTTTGTTATCATGAAAAGGCGAGCTTACACGTCTGAAAGTTATAGGAATATCTACCTACATATTGTTAGAACGCGTTTTTCACTACATTAAAATCTATACTAACTGATAACTTGATTTAGTCGTGCAAGTCTGTTTTTGAAAAATCAAATACTTAGGTATTCTTTTTACCGTTCATTCAAACCAAAAACCCACTTAAAAATCGTGATGCAGTCGTAAAATGACCTCATGATAGTTCAATATTGACTGTTTCAATGGCTATTAGAGGTAATATACCTACTCACTTAAACATTTCAATAAGAGATCAATAAAATGGTATACCCTGATTTATTTATAACTAGATTTTACTGTTTTTTCGACTTATTTCAAACGTAAGTTGTTTGACTTTCTTTTATAACATACTAGCTGCTGCCTGCGGCTTTGCTCGTGTGGTACACGGATAATAAATAGTAACCTATGTTACTCTCCAGCCCTCCAACTATCTCGACACAAAAAATCACGTCAATCTGTCGCTCTGTTTTGAAAGCAGGACAAATAAACAAACAAATAAACACAATTTCACATTATTATAATATGGGTACGATTATGATGATAATGATGAATGAAATCCACATTTACGGTGTCGTCGATACAAATTAAACCGAATAGTAAAACTAACTCGTACATGGCACTCAGAGCTTGTTAGTGACATCTACTAATGAAAATCAAATGAATAAGTATAGGTATTGTAATTCTCGTCCACAAGCGTCTAGTTATTGAGTATAGTTTCAAATAGAATCAATGGAACACAGCAAATCATGTGTCTGAACGGAAAGTACGAGTATAATAAATCGAACCATTATTTTGTTACAGCCAACATTTAAACGGTTCATCAACTCAAATAATTAATATTAGATCAAAAACGCCTCACAACCCAATGAAAAAGTGTTTCCGCGTCACTTTATACAATCTATGACACCCCATTTTACTCCTTTGGAAGGGTTGTTTCAACAAATCCTGTTACACGTGTCAATTCTATTTTGCATGTAGGTATGTACTATATTCGGACCGAGTTTCAAGCAAATCACAGTACGCGTTAAAAAGTTTCATACAAACGTTCTCATCCCTTTTCACCCATTTAGGAGTAGAATTTTGAAAAATCATTTCTTAGTGCGTAGTTTTATTCAAAAAGGAACCTACATTCTAAATTTTAGCTTATGGCTTCAGCGGTTTCGGCTCGGTGATGATGAATTCAGTCAGTCAGTCAGTTAGGTTAAGCTATTTTATAGGTATAGATAGATAATAGATAGAATATACTTTGAATCGTCTTATGAGCTAGGTGACTCTACTCCTGTTCCTTCGCGACCAAGACCGTGAAGAACCAGGGCAACTAACATGGTTTGGGGCCTAACTTTCTTTTCGGTGACACACTTTTTGTAACTAATAATAATATTTTTATTTTTTATTTTTTTTAAGTAGGTAATAGTTTTTTTTTTAAGTAAGTAATTATTACTTATAAGTACAATATGTTATTTAATTATTGCAAGTAACATATAAGATATAAAGATTTTATTCAGCAATCATATTACCTACCCATTTTGTAACTGCAATGAACCAACTATTATATTTTAAGCTACGTCCTATATGTTTTCCATCAACCCGTGAACAATTCATACAACCTTTCATTTCTACCGTTTGTATGGAAGAGATATCTCTCATTGTGAGCGTGATTGAGAACCCATTCTATCATTTTCATAGTGTATTTATGTATAATTAACTTGGTCAGTAATACTTGATATGTGGGATGAACTAAATATATTGAAGTTGCTGCATTGTATTGAATGCATGACTATTGATAGCACTACACTCAAAACATTGAAATATTAACATGATTCTTTATAACATAATCACTGAGCCTGACTGGCCTCTTACCTCAGTTGGTAGTAGTAGCTCTGCTTTCTGCGCTGTAGGTCGTGGGTTCGTTTCCCATCCAGGACAAACATTTGTGTGATGAACATAGATGTTTGTTCTGGGTCTGGGTGTTATAAAGTATTATAGGTATGTATTTACAAAAAAAAAGTATACAAGTATTCTATCAGTTATCTGGTTCCCATACAAGCTTTGCTTAGTTTGGGCTTGTGAAATGTCCAGCAATATTTATTTATTTATTTTACATAAATCGAATCATATTATGATTCATAAAAGGAATTACGCTAACGGAAATTTTAGCTTCCCTTTTCATTCATAAGTGAAGAACAGTGAAGTGCAAGAATTATCAGATCGCGTGCCGTTAGCCAATGCACTTGATTTACAAATAATAGCATATTATGATTACAGCCGTAATTCATATCAATCAATGCTTAGTGTTGGGCAAGCTGACGCGTAGTACCTATGCCTTTATTGACATTTTGTTTTGAAATTGCTTCCGCTAGCCTAGTATCTAAGTTATATGCAATAACAGTCAGTTTTATGATTTTCCTGGTTTTGTTTTTTATCTTGTAAACTTTAATATTCCATTTTTTTATTAAGAAAGGAGTCACTTATAATACTAAAATTTAATTATCCTAAAAATCCATACAATTTGTAAAATTTTGGTAACTTATGTCATCTGTCAAATCGGGTGGTGGAGTTGCTAGGTCGTGCAAAGATCATTAAGATGTTCATTATGACCCCCTTTGATATTATTTTAGCTAAGACTGAAAGTTGATTTATTTGTCATCCACATGACGTGATCAAATTGTTTATATTAGTCTAAAGATGTCGCTAAAAAAAAGTAAGTTCGTATCAGCAAGTGGGTAACTCTGGTAACGAAGTTTTAAGGCTTAAAGGCTTCATGGCTTAACGACTTAAAAGCCGGGAAAATTCAACAAAAAATTAATTTTAAATGAAATAAAAAAAACAGTACTTACTTAACTATTATAAATCGAAATACATAAACTAACCAAAAAGGTAAATGAAGGTTTTAATAGAATTAAGTACTAGAATACCTATAACCTTTCTCTACTAATAAAATAAAGCACCAAACGATCGTAGTAACGTTACGATCAATAATAAAACATTAATGTTCGAGTCCGAACTAATTAATAACCACGTCCCAATTATCTATACTTAATCAATAATTCGTCCATGTTCGTCAGGATGGCTGACCAACCAGAGGATTTGGAAAGGTTAGAAAGGAATAAAGATTTTCTCTAGTTAAATAATACAAAAAATATCAACTTTTTTTACAAATTAAGAACTATTAATAATATTATGTCATGAATTTAAACTCTTTTTAGTAGCGATGGTATGAAATATGAGTAAAAAAACTCAAACAAAATGACTATTAGTTTAGAATAATTTTAAACCACTCTCCGAGAGTAATATGATAAATATTATTTAAAACGTGGGCATTAGGCTGTCCCGTCCGTGTATGAGAAAAAAAATTTTTGGAGCTATACTATCGCAATAGGTATCAAAATTTGCGTAATTTTATACAGATTACGGAAAAGATAAAAAAATTAGAATTGTGTATCATCTTGAGGGCTCTACCACCCTTTGAAGTTTTGTAAATTTTACGTTTTTACAGACTCAGGCCGTATGACTAAAATAATACAAAAACCAAGTTTAAAAGGTATTTTATTATTGAAATAATTGCAACAAAGCACACTAAAACAATATAAATAAAATAGAGCTTATAATAAAAGATAGAAACTTAGAATTTTAACTTATTTTTGGTCCAAAACTTAGCATTTTAGCTCGAGATTGCAACCTGGTTCTAATTAAGCCATCTATAGAAGTAGCGTCAGTTACACTTTGTGAGGCCTCTGTTAACAGTTTAACACATCTTTCTACATGTTGTGTGATAAGAAAAGTCAACATTTTCCAAACTCTTATATTTTTTCATGATTTGAAGGACCTTAACTATACCAATTTACAAAGCGGAAGAGTTGGTTTGTTTAAACGCGCTAATCTCGGTAACTACCTATCGAATTTGAAAAATTATTTCTGCATTTGATAGCTTAATTCTTGAGAAAGGTTATAGGCTACTTTTCATCAGCATTATAATCACGATATACCATCAGTACGGCGGCAACGCCGCGAGGGCGCTGCTAGTTATAAATATGCCGAAGAACCGTCGGTGTTGTAACCTGACACCCAACCCTGGCAATAATTTTGGTGTAACCTCTATAAATTTTTAGTGGCTTAAATATCCTGCGTTCAATGTTCATTTCAGCTTCTCTAGCTTTTATTATTCTTCGCAATGTCAGCTCCCGAAAGTGGTCTCTATCATCAAACATCAAACTGATACTATAGATGTTCTGAGTGCACGAAAAAAGCATTATTTTCGATGGTAGAATCCATAACAGATCTCAGCTTCTCGTTTATAAATTGGGAGTACAAAATTAATAAAAAAATAGTTTGGATCCGTCCTTAAAAGACGTATTATGCTTTATTAAGAACCAAATCGGAGCGTTTACTTTAACAACGTAGTTGCCAAGCAATTGCAATTTTACTGAAGGATTTAGTAATGTTTGAGCTTAAAATTAGTAGAAGTAAGCAATCTCAAGTGTTTTCCAGGATAACTGAGTTTTCCAGCTATGGATTACAGGAACCAATTGACACAGCTTGACAAATTTCATTGAGATATTTTTGATCCTAAGGTTCTTAGTTTATCGACCACATTTTTCGGTAAGTCAGCTGATATCTTCATAAACAATCGCATAAATATCTGAATTTGATGGATCCTCTTCATTATACTTCAATTTGAGTTCGGTCTTAAGAAAATAAAATTTATTTAATGAAGTCCTTTATAATTGGCGGCTGCCGATCGTAAAGTTCTTTGTATGGTCCCAATAAAGCACAAGTACGCCTAAAACTTATTATTTTAAAATCACAATATCCGCTTTTATATCTATAACAATCGGAACTGTACTTTAATAGCATAAAAATTGCTTTGGCTACAAAGAAAACACTCGTGAGTCAAGTCAAGGCAGTCTTTGAAATAAGTTGAAACAAGGGTATTTGCAGGTTGAAAACTGACAAATTCGAAGTCGCTGGTAACGTGTTGTTACATGCAAATCAAAAATTCGTGTATGTATTACACATAAACAGAATAATACTTAAATATTTTTTAATATTTAGTTCAGGAGCCGAAATTAAAAATTGCGAAATATTACCAAAAAATTACAATTTTTTGAAACTTTGAAGACCGGTAGAGCCCTCAAGATGTAGTGTTATTGTATTTTTTAAATTATTTTAGTAATCTACGATCAATTACGCAAGTTTTGAGTGGTATTGCGTTAAGGAAATCCAAAAAAAAAAATTTCGGGACACGCTAGTGGGCATGTACCAAATATGTATTTTGACATACGTCTGACTAACCCCTTAGACTCGAAGGATCTTAAAAAAAATGCCTAAAAAGATCTGAGAGAATGTCTTTGTCTACGTGATCATATTTCATTTTTTTTCAATCATACTATAGCTATTTATATAATTTATGTAAATATTATTATTATTTTTAACCTTCTTATAAATACTGGGCTTCTCTATCCCTCTTCCACGTTTCATGGTCCAGTAATGAATCTTAAGATAGTTTATTTGAAAACCTCCGCTCTCCATCAGCCAAACACCATCGTAATGTTGAAAACAAGAAGCTTAATAATTGCTCTCCATATTTCATGGAATAGCTTTTACGATTATGGTCTTGTAATAATATATATTTGTGGTCTTCTAACTTCTACCTAGCGTTTATTATTACTAAAGCTTTTAAATTTTTATGATTGTTTGGTTGAATTTAATCTGATTTGATTTCTTGAAATTAATTTTTAAATGCAACTACATGGATAAAAAAGTTTAAAACAATGCCTCATTTTACTTGCCAAGGATTTATAATATTTTTGCAAGTATATTTTTAACTGTTATCTGGCAATTTAAGATAATCTTATAAGTTTTTTTTTTCTATATTTAATTCGAATAGAATGGAAAATAGTTTATTTGTGCACCTTATACAAATTCGAAAAATAGAACTAACTAAAATATGATTTGAAAACTAGGCGATAAATATTATTTTCAAGATAAAAAAAATATTAGAAGAAATCTTGGTGGAGGCAGACCACTGTTTAATTTTTTTAATAATAGGCTTTGATTCAAGGTGCCAATAAGTGTCATTAAAATATTAATAGTATATGTTTCTTGCCTTCCTGCCAATATAGTGTTATTAAAAAGTATTTATTTAACAAATTCGTGTCTTAACTTGTTCTACCAGCTGAAAAAACACATCTTTTTAATTCGAACCCGTGAAAGGGGATCTTTTCCTGGCAAAAATGTATACGAAAAATCACCATCTTTATAAATCGCGAACGTACCCAGCTGGCCATTTCATTAAGTCACCACGAGAGAATAATTTAATCAGTACCGTCGGCAAAACAACGATAAATCATGATTGATGGTGTTGACTGTACGATGCGATCTACTGGTACAGTCACCCTGCACTATCTTTCTGCTAAGACGTATTATATTCTAACAGCTAGTAAAAACAGACGGACAAGAAAGTGATCTTATAAGGGTTCCTTTTTTTACCTTTTAAGGTACGGAACCCTAAAAATCAGAATAACTATTTTTCTGATTCTTTTACTAGCTGTTACCTGCGACTTTGTACGCGTTAGATTACTTTCGTAAGTACTTTTTAATGGTTAATAAGTCAAATTATATTGTGTTCTTCTGAGTTAACTTATTATTTTCATTGAAATAATTATCTTTATGCTTTCTTTAGTATAAAATAATAATAAGAATAGTAATAGTATAAAAATAATAACATGAATTAATTGAATAGGATGAGTTTGAAAAAAGAGACAAATAAATATATCATGTTTAAATGTATATATGTTTAAATGTATGTATGTTATAATATGTAATAAATAAATAAAAATAAATAAATAAATAAATGTTATTGTAGATGACTGTACGATCAGCATCCAACATTGATTCTACTTATCTTATTTAAATGTTAGGAATATTGATCTGTGGGTATTTATAGAGAACAGGCTTTGCTTTTGTCGCGGTGATTATTGGAAAGATAACTTTACACCTTTATTATTTATTGATAAATCTCAAATTGGTTTGACAGGTTTTCATTCAAAGTTTAAAATTAAAGCATGCTACAGTTACTTTGATATCGATCCCCTTTAAAATTTAAAAAAACGAAAAAAAAAACGAAAAAAAACTGCTAGTTTACAAAATTTTATGCGTCCGTACCCTTCTAAACGTGAAAGTGTGTTTATTTGTTTGTTTATTTGTCCTGCTTTCACGTTAAAACAGAGTGACGGATTGACGTGATTTTTTTGTGTGGAGATAGTTGAAGGGCTGGAGAGTAACATAGGCTACTTTTTATCCGGGTAACACGCGAGCGAAGCCGCGGGCAGCAGCTAGTGTTATATAAACACACGTTGATGCGTTATTGTTTAACTCTGTCGACAACATTTTTAGGTTGCTGTTTTTATACTTCACCAATATTTCAACGATCTCTCTTATCACAGCAATCAGTAATCTCCCACGCATTGTTCCTAACGAGCCATACCGATGCACGCAGGTTCAATTTATTTAGTTAAATTAACCGAGGCACATCACATTTGCATTCGATTTCCATAACGCAGGCGTATCGTGCCATACGTCACTGTTCGGCAACCGGGAGATATGGCGGTGATCAAGAATGTGGTCGAGAGTGTGGCGATATTGAAACGTTTTGAAAACGGTTTTTATCAACAAAAAGGTTTCATGATTCCAGAATAAAGAGAGTAAGATTACGGAAATATTGAACTTAAAACAATTTTAGGGCAGCTTGCACAATGTACCTAATTGTATTTAAGCTAGCCTAAACACTTTTTTGTATGGGTTAAATACGTTTATGCTAGCTAAATACAATTAAAAATCGTTGTGCAAGCCGCCCTTAATGCTTTATGTTTCTAGTTTTGTTTAAAAAATGTCAATGTTGGATGTCATTTAAGTTTTGGTGTACAACAAGTTAATCATTTATTTATTAATATAAACATAAACATACTGAAACTAAACCCAGTTTACTTAACTCATTTTTTTGCGATTCTATAGAATGGTATAGAAACTTCAAAAGTTTGTTTGTCACAATGAGCCTGAAACCGAACTTTTTATAATTTTAGGGTTATTTTATTTTTGTAGGTATATAAAGTATCAATTGTTTAATTGTATCATTAAAAATATAATAACATGCAAACAACATCGTTTTTATATCGTATCGTTACCAAAATAAGCACCTTCGTTACCGTACCGAGATGGAAGCCACTTTTTTGTCTCGAACGTGATTTATCCAGAGGAAATTGTCAGACAACTAATGGCTCTTTGTTTATTGATTTATTTGTTGCAATATTCGGTAGCTGCGAGGTCGAAATAATATCGGAATACCTTTTTTTGTCCGTTGATTGAGCTACTGAATAACCCGACCGCAAAAAGTCGGGCATCCTGATTATGTCCGGGGGCGTTTTCGAACAGCTTTTTAAATTGGTCGCAGTGTAAAAATTATAGTTGATTGTGGGTGGGGGCGGCGAAATCGAATGGGAGGGTCGTCTACTGGTTTGATTGAGACTTTTTTGATTTAGAATTAGGGTAACAGGAAATTACTAAGAGCTATTTAATGGCAGAGAAAATTTACAGTTAATTGAGCATCAGTAATTAAATCGTGTTCTTAATGTGGTATTTTTTATGCAAAATTGAAAGAGTCATTAGTATTACTGTAATTGCATAAGTACAGTAGAGTCATCTTAAATATTACACAGGTCATTTTAGAAATCTTATACCGTTAGAATATTTGCATGATTAGGTAACATTTGTAATAATTATCTCAGTATTTATGATATAAATACCTACTACAGAAAAAAAAAATCTTATCAGTACTATGCAAATAAGCTCTTATGAGTAAGTGGCTAGCTCTGGTAACGGAGTTTTTAGACCACCTGAATTTTTCCATCATGGCTTAACTGTCTTGATAAAGCCGGGACCGATAATTTTACTTACTCTCAGTAGAGCAGCAGCGCTCGCATGCCACTATATTATCACCCATTCATTTTGTTAATGCGTTTAACATCAATTCATCTATCATTGCATAACAACTTGTTGAATCCGGAACTACCAATTTCACTAGTCCTCCGAAGCATGGAGTCAGTTTTCAATCAATAGCGGCCTTTGCGCGTAATGTTTAACCGCGTGAAATAGCACGCGCCATTTCAAAGTTCCAAAACCTTACGTGTAGATGCGCGAGGCTTGACAGTTCGATCTGGGCCTGTATTCTACTAGATGACAACCGCTTTGGTTTTGGTTCGATCTCTTAAATGTCAGCCATTTGGTGAATAGTAGAATAGCTTTTCAAAAATTTGTTCTGCCAAAGTTCAAAACCTCACCACAACTGAGTCGTTTGTTATTAGTAGTCATGGAAACAGTCGCTTTAGTTTTGGTTTTGGTTGAGGTTGATAAAAATTTCGGTACGAGAATCGACGCCCTGGCATGTCGACAAACATTTTTTGTGAAAGTTTTTTGCACGCATTACCGTTCATAATCGTACGACGCGCCAGTCTAAACTGTGACAATAATTAGCAGACAGCTTTATCCGCGGTTAAAACTGCACAGATTTATCCGCGGTTCGGAACGCAGTCCAGATGCGCGGTTAAAACTCTACCGTGTAAAGGCCGCTAATCTATTCATTTTGTGTGACTGCGTAACATTGAAAATATTATTAAGAACGACTAAAGGTGGCGGTTCGGGCCCGAGACCGAGACTTGAGACCGAGACCAGAGACCAAGACAGAGGACCGTTGTTATTAAACTGACGATTCTCTGTCTCATGACACTTTCTCGCGCCTCTACAAAGCCTGTCTCTGCCGCCTGATTGTCTCTGATTGATCTTTGATAGCGACCAAAATCGGTCTCAAACTGTCAAATATAACAGTTCAGTGACCACGCAAACAGCTCTGTCACTCTCATCTCAACAAGACCGAACGCAACAAAATATACCTACGCGATCGTTATGACAGTTTGAGACCAATTTGAGGTTTGAGACCAGTTAGACAA